>JAODKL010000001.1:31821112-31837493 GCA_026780765.1 Petrocephalus schoutedeni
GGGAAACCGGAGTACCCGGAGGAAACCCCACAACGGCATGGGGAGAACATGCAAACTCCACACACATGGAACTGGGCTGGATTCGAACCCCGGTCCCAGAGGTGTAAGGCGACAGTGCTACCCACTGCACCACTGTGCCACAATTAAATTAATAATGTTCACAATTAAGTTTGCATGTCTTCTCCATGTCTTGGATTTTAGTCATCAGTGTGGTTGAGGAAGTGAGGAAGATATGACTGCATTAGTAAGTCCTCAGACTCGCCAGCGTCTTACCTTCAAAACATATACAGTACCTCTATTGGATGCAGTCACACATTTTATTATACTATAACTTCTGATGAGTGTTTTTTCCCTAATCTACAGAACTGGCTCAACACATGAAAGAGGCAAGTCCAAGCTTTTGTGACAGTCAAAAATAATTTTTAATAATGCAGTCTGTTTTAAATGTCAGTGGCCAATAAGCCAAAGGGAGGAAGTAGGAGTTATTTAGTATTTCGCATTTGTGTCTTGGTTCAGGACATTCCACATACAGTTTATTCAGTACTCAGTTAAAGGGCCAATCCAGTAGCAACCCTTTATGTGTTCTGCAGTAGAGAAACAGACCGGTGAAGATGGGAAGAGTGATCTTCGTGTGAAGTGGGTGGGGGAAAGCGTACCTTGCTGGGTCGGGGTAGAGGTGGCTGGTGCTCTGGCTCTGCTCCTGCCTCTGGCCCGGACCCATATCTGCTTGGCCCTGTACCTCCCCACATCGCAGTGTATAAACGCTTGCTATTGCTCCCCTAAATAGGGTCCGGAATTTATTGTTAACAGAGACAAGGTTTCTTTAAAGCGCTGTCATCACATAGCTTCAACCTCTTTGTTCCTGTTTCCTTTATGCAATGTAAACTAATGCAGACTAATGAATCTGTCGCCAAGTTGGCGAGGGCAATCAGCAGGGCAGCTGTAATAAGCAGCATAGTCATTAAAATAACTACTACACAGCCAACAACAATCTCTATGAGGAAATGTTACTATTTCAAATGCATTTCAAATTAGGGCAGTTTTTGGGCGTGAGTGCTGGCGATAACCACAAAGGTTGGTGTTTTATGTTAAAAGAATTTGCTGGGAAAATCTAGAAGAAATTCCATTAAATTTTAGTTCCCCATTTCTGACATCCATTGACTGATAAATTTATATTGCATTTGTTCAGTGAAAATACTAAGAAAGGTTTAGTGCCTCTTCTTTTGTCTTGGAAATAGTGATGATGTGTATATGGCAGAAGTAATTGCATAGTTTTTTAGTTTATGCCAGAGATGTTTTGAAAAGCGGATAATACGGTTATCCTTCCTTTGAATTCATCACCCAGTCATGGGACCTCACACATGAATATCCACCAGGGTAGTGTCCATTCGTATTATCGTGTGAATTCTGAAGGCGTGCATTTGCACCTGAGCTTATTTTGGAGTCATTTAGTGGTAGCTTCATTGTTTTTTTGGTTATTAGCATGGTCATACCAAAAGCTGTAAGCTATAATTTTTCAAAGATGAAAGGAAGAAGATTGGACAATTTCCAAACTAGGTTAATAATATGTCTAAATAGTAAAACTTTATCTATAGCTACTGCACATATGCCCATGAAGAGGGTACACATAAACCTCACAGATGACCGACACATAATACCAGCTATAGCGAGGTGAAGCAGTCTTTAAGCTCTAAAATATATGATCCGTATGCAGTGAAATATACAAGTGTGTAACCGGTGTCCTCCATGTGTCATGGGCAGGTACCAAGTTCTGGTGTTTGCTGGACATCGTGCCCATCAAGAATGAGAAGGGGGAGGTGGTGCTCTTCCTGGTCTCCCACAAGGACATCACAGACAACAAGAGGGACCAGGACTCCGCGCAGAGTCCCGAGATTGGTGAGTCACAGTGGGGGTGGGGGGGGTGCCAGGAAGCCATCGATATAAGGAAGCGTCCCGGTATGGGGGCAAGGGGTGTTTACACCAGCGTTATGCTGATGTCAGGTAGGGGGAGGGATCGTTTCTTTTGAAAGTGTGGGAAAACAAGCAGGGAATAAGTAAGTTTACAATACGTGAGTAGGGCAAGGAAAAGAAGAGTGAACTACACTGGTGTTTACATGGAGGACAGCAGCTTCAAAGCTACTGACATTGCCTGAAAGATGATATCTAATCACAGCTGTCTTTAGTGTAGCTTAAGGATGCAATTAGGGTAAGCATCCTTAAGTTGGACAGCATCTGACCAGGCAGCTGATAGCATCACAACAGCAGGGATGGTGCAATTACTTATTTTAGCAGAAGAGTGCCAGATGAGGATGTTTTAGATCCAGACATAGGTAACGCTGTCAAAGCTTACACCTAGCTCATCCGTTTATGGGCATATTATTTGTTTATAACTGGCACCTACATTAATTACAAACCTCTGTAGTTGTGCTAGCACTTAGCCACAATGAGAAAAGGCAGCTTCGTAAAAGACTAATTGGTATCTGTTAGGTGTATTGTGCTGAGATAATTAGACCTGAAGGAAAGTCAGAGTTTGAGAGGAATAGTCGGGCAAACATATAGATTCAATTGGAATTGAGGACAGACTCCGAACACAACCTCCCACTTTCAGAAGTGCTGCGTGATGGGGATGCAGATTAGCTTTGACACACTGCATAAAGTGCAAATTAACTGAGAAGCTCAGGTGTGCTGCCCCTGTGATGGAGAGCAGTGTGCAGGATTCTCTGTGAGCCCTTTCATCATGCCAGCACACAATTAGCTACCAGCAAATTGTGCTACATGGGGAGGGTTTCATTATTTGATTATTTTTGTTCATAGTTTATTCATATTTTTCATATTTATTTTTCATAGTTGTACTTTATACCAGTCACCAATTGCTCGTATGTTTTACATGAATACTGCAAATGATGTTTATTGGTGAAAAAATGTTTGTGACTGCACTTCTTTGGAGGCGATGTAGGGGGAACGCGACTCCACACACAGAGCACTGGCACGGGATTCAAACCCCCATCCCTGGGGATGTGAGGCGACAGTGCTCCCCAAGCATCGCTATTGCATGTTAGCTGTCTGGCAGGTAGCCAGACTGTGGGCCATCTGGGAAACTCTGTACTACATGGCATAATGATTCCTAACCTAACAGGACATTTTTCTTTCCCATTTCTCTTGAAAAGGTTTTAGCTTATTCCATCCTTATGAATACCATTTTGAATGAGGAGGAACATTTTTGGTACAAATTTGCTAATGTACTTATATAAACCTTTTCAGAACATATTGTATATTCATAATTTCATCTGAAGGTAGAAGTGGGGGTTACAGGGGAAATAATATTCAGGCGAAACAGTGGCTCCGAACTGTGTATTTATGGTTATCCTGCAATGAGAATTTAAAGGGTAAACAAAGTTGTGCCGCATGATTAGCTATTGAGCACAGCAATCCTGCCAGTAACTGGCTGTCAATGGGGAGATAGCTGACATTTTTTGTATTGACAGAAGGTTTTACAATTAAATGGAAAATGTATTTATAGTTGCCAGCAAAAGTGACTAAAAGGGTACAGAAAAGAGCAGATACTGTTAACAGCAGAATGATACACGTGAATGCTGTTTTGTGCCATATGACAGCGCTACACAAAACAGTGATTTAACATGCGGTGTTTTTAAAATGTTGTTGAGTGTTCAGTGTCCGAATCCCAGAATTAGCTTTGGTTTTACAGATGATTTCAGCAGCCTGCCAGCATGGCTGTGCTCTTCTCATGGGATTAGGAATGGTGTGAAGGGGATAATGACTGAGAGTGGGGTTCCGAGGGAGCTCTTTGCTGTCAAAGAAATAAGTAGGTGGGGGGCCACATCAGGCCCCCCACGTCCTACAGCAGGCTCATCCCCCCCTGCCGGCAGACACTTCCTGCTCAGAATCTCTGTCTTCCTCAGATGAAGAGACGGGCCTGGAGGTGCACAGAGTCACACGGCCTCCGGGCTTCAACGCCAACCGGCGCCGTAGCCGGGCAGTACTGTACCATCTGTCGGGGCACCTGCAGAAGCAGGACAAGAGCAAGCTCAAACTGAACAACGTGAGCCCCTGTCTGATCATGGCCTGCTTGCCTCAGCCTTATACTGCTCTCGCCTACTTGAGTGGTACAGGTTAATTCGCCGTCACAAAGGCACAACAGGCCTGAATTTCTAGTCTTTTGATCATTAGCCCATCAGTAACATTTGCACTGACTGACAGCAAATTCATTCCAGGGCCCGCTACTACAGGATCTGTCTTTTATCTGAATTGTGATCACACACTCGGCATTCGACCTGAGAGGCTCAAAACCTGACATATCCATTTGCATTGACATCGAGCCCCCTTATGCGTACAGTTTTATGACATTTCCCGTCCTCAAATAACCAGCTGATGAACGTGATCCATATTTCTGGGCGCCTGCTTATCTGTGTGTGGTTTGTGTAAGTGGCTTCTAATGCTGATCTGCTTTGCTTAATCTCCCGTTCCTCAATTCCTGTCATTCTACAGAACATGTTTGGGGAGAAGCCCCCCATTCCTGAGTACAAGGTGGCAGCCATTCAGAAATCTAGATTCATCCTGTTGCACTATGGCACTTTCAAGGCGGGCTGGGATTGGCTAATTCTACTGGCCACCTTCTATGTGGCTGTCACCGTACCGTACAACGTGTGCTTCACTGCTGTCAGTGGGCGGGACGAGGGGAGCTCTGCCTCCCGCAGTCCCCCAAGCGTCAGCGACATCCTGGTGGAAATTCTCTTCATTTTGGGTATGACTTCTGCGCTAAGACAACTGTACAAGCTGCCATAACTAGTAGGCAATAAAATTTCCATTCCATCGTGGTTGCTAGAATCAAGCTGCAGTTTTTACAATCCAATTATCCAGACTTAATAAAGTCACTCAAGTGGTTGATAGATAACATGTTCTCACAAGACAAATGTAATTTCCAAGCAGCAATGACCTTTGTGAGCTTTTGCCTTTCGACTGCATGGTTTGTGGCAGGGCTATGAAACATTGACAAAAAGCAAACAAAGATATTTTAAGGCTTTTTTAGCCATGGGCCATGACAAGTCCCAGTTCTGAGGATCTTGAATTAGAAATGTAACGATCCAACATATACAGACATGATGGCCCAACTCCCCAGCGATTTCTGCATGCAAACAGGAGCTCTACATGTTTGGAATGACAAGGGGCTGAGGGGGCTATGCTGTAATAGCAAGCCTGAATGAGACATCAGTTTCAGTGCTGAACGTCTGGCTGCCAGGACTGACTCCATCATAACAGAACACACGCCTGGTATTTATCAAGATATTATGTACTTAAGAACCTCACGTCTCACACGGCAAGTGCAGCCCATGCACATGCCCTGCACAGCACTCAGACAAAAGCTTGTATTTTCTGTCAGTGCCTTTCTATATTTGATACATGTTTCTGTTGGTTTTATTAAACATAATGTCTTATTTCCAGGTCAATTACTCTTGATGATGTCAGGTCAGACAGAACCAGAGACAAGAGCCAGAATTGGGGAAAACAAAAGGAGCCGTTATTAAGCTCAGGGAGGCAAACGGTGAAAAGCAAAGGGGCCACGCAGGGCCAAACACTGATGCTTAGGGCCGGGGAAAACCATGCAAACACAGGGACCAACATCAATTACTGGACTGGGAGGCACTTTTATACAGGGTTAGGCAGACAGGCAGCAGCTGGAGTGAATCACACGAGGACTGAAACCAGTGGAGAGACAAACAGGCAACAGGCGTGGCTCATTAGCCCCCCTGGGGAGAGACTGGGAGGGGCAGGAAGGCAGCTCATCACAGATTACCTAATGGTCTAACAGGCATCTTTAATCCAGATTAAATGGTTGCATGTCTGGCTGTATGTGGTAGGGATGCACACACTCACATAGTCTCTGTGTGCCTCAGACATCTTGCTGAACTTCCGCACCACCTTCGTGAGCACGTCAGGCCAGGTGGTGTATGATGCCCGCTCCATCTGTGTGCATTATGCTACCACCTGGCTCTTCGTTGACCTGATCGCCGCTCTACCCTTTGACCTGCTGTATGCCTTCAACGTGAGCGTGGTAAGTCCACAAGGGCCCACCTATAGTTTGCTTCTGAATTTAGAGGGTATTGTTACTGATGAGTGCAAGGAAGTGGGCTTATTAAGCACTGTAATTAACAATAATGCCCATTTAAAGCCAATTATGGCATTACTGCTTATTCCAAGTACCAAAAGAGCTACTGTCAGATATGACTAAGTCGTTATTTTTTCGTGGCAGTGCATTCATTAGTTTAAGATATGCAGCACATTTCTGTTCAGTGTGATTCTGGGATTATGCAGGCAGAATACGGTCAGATGACATTTTCCACCTGATATTGCTCGCCTTCCCCAGTCCAGTTGTAGCCTGGCTTCTTCTCCAGCTAATGATCCGTGTCATGGAGAGTCAGGCTGAGTTATAATTTTACCTTTGTTACCTGTTTGTAGATAGATGTGTGGTTTTGCTGCAGATGTACCCCCATGACCTCTGACCTCTCTGTGCACCCCTTGACCTACGACCTCTCTGTCCAGTACTTCGGTGTGCACCTGCTGAAGACGGTGCGCTTGCTGCGTCTACTGCGGCTGCTGCAGAAGCTGGAGCGCTACTCGCAGTACAGCGCCGTGGTGCTGACCCTGCTCATGTCCATGTTCGCCCTGCTCGCCCACTGGATGGCCTGCGTCTGGTACTTCATCGGCCGTCGGGAGATAGAGATCAACTTCACGGGCACGTGGGACATTGGTCAGTGGCCTCACTGCACGTGGGGGACATGGCGTGCTGCGTGAGAGCTGGGCAGACTGTCTATCATCTATGGATGTCTATGTGATGGATAGCTTATCAACTGACGTTTGTGGGTCTGCTGTTAGCACACTAAATGCAAACACATAATATGTATGTGCAGAAATGTACTGAATGACTCCTACTTGCAGTACAGCTCAGCTGTTGAGTTCTGCAGCCCACGTCCCATTTCAAGTTAGAGACGCACCTCGAGCCATAATAACACAACACAGCTTAGCAAGTTGCGATAATAATATGGGATAAGATAAGATAAGCTAGGATCAATAAGTCAACCAGAGTATCGCAATTGACTGCTACTTTTGTTTATTCAACTACCTGTGTATCCATGAGACCTGGGTCTGTGCATTGGACTGTGCAATGACATTTAAAAGCATATGTCCATTCAGCCAGCTTGCTAGGAGCCTGGAGTGTGTGTCAGGAAGGGGCCGTCAGGTTTCCTCTAGGAGCGCCAGATGCATGCACTTTGTTTGTTTGTTTGTTTGTTTGTGGACTGCGGCGAGAAATACACCGAGGAAACCCATACAAACTCATGGAAAACAAACCACACACAAACATGCACATAAAGCATGCATCAGGGGGCTGGAATCTAACCCAGAGCTACCCTGTGCTGAGATCCACTGGGCTACCACAGTAAGGTTGTTCATTGCCACTTAATTTTTCTCCTGTACCCATGAAGTTTCTTTAAAAGCTGGTGCCTACATACAGATTAAGAGCTTGTGAGCAATAAAAAACAGTGATGACTGTGTGAATTTCTGCAGTAAGAGTGGCAAAACGGCACCATGTGGCTCAGGGATTAGGCAGGAAGCTGTTGTTTATTGTGCTGCAGGGCATAGAGGCGCTGAATATAGAAACCACTTTGGCCAAAAACAAATGGAAAAAAAAACCACGCCTGAATGCTAATTGTTACGGTTATCAGGAAAAATACACCAACGAATAACTTTCATTGATAACAAGGGTAATATGCAGACATTTATCAGGGAACCATGGTCACCTGACCCTCCCTCTAGTGTATTATCTTTGTGAGAGGTGTAGCCTCCATTTGGCCCAGTATAATCAGGCCTGATGTGTTACATATGCAGGCAGTGAAATTGTGTGGTGCTGCATATTTCAAACAAAAGATTTGCAAAAAATAATCCACAAAATGGACCAAGGGCTGACAAATGATAAGAATAATGGAACAGGATGTGACAACATTGACTCACAATTCAAGTTACTGTTTGAAAAAGTATACTTTTTGTCTCAGCCCCAGAAAAAAAATGTTTCGTACCCCTGCTCGGCAAATTTTATCAGGAGAACACCTAAATCATAGAATGGCCCTGAGTCCTACAGTCTCCCTTGCTTATAAGTGTATGTTTAGAAGCACTAAGGGCCAGATTTACTAACCGTCTGCACTAGCATAAACCCCCTTTTGCCTTTAAAATAATACTGTCAGGATTTACTGAAGATGCGCAGTGAAAGTTTTGTGCCAGAAAGGCGTTGACACAAGTTTTATGATTGGCCGTATTTTGTGTCTTTATTGCATATGCATTTGTAGGAGTTCCCATACAAAGGGCAATATTTGTGGGGAGGGCGGTATTTAAATTAACCATGCAATGTGATTTACTTAAATTGCGGTTTGCAATTTACTGCAAAAAAGCATGTATTATTTTGCACTTCCCTGGGGAGATGGGTCAGTCATTGAAATAAACTGACTGCATCTGTGTTCATAAATGTGCACATTACACCCGTAGAACTGGCCACCCCCATTGGTCCTTTTTCTTTGATGGCACCCTCACGCTAATTTGTTTCGTTTAGTCAGTTTGGCCCTAAATCTCTAAAGATATGTATGGTTGAAGCACTGTTTATAAAATGCCTATGGTATTAAATATGGTGAAATGTACTGAATACTGTAATATTACAAGGTCAAAAACTGACCTTTACATATAAGATGCTGGCAGCTTTGAATTGGCTATCTATAAATTCACATGGCTTAGCTAGTAATGGCTAACATTTTACAGTCCTCCTCATGTGTAATTGCAGATGATCTGTGGTATAGCTGCTACTGCCATTCTCTCAATGGTAATAGTGCAGTTGTAGCAGCCAGCTGTCATTGCCAGGCCGAGCAGCCAGCCAATAGCAAGGTGCCAGAAGCTGGTATAATTAAACTTTTTCCATGTGGCACTTCCTGCAGTAGCTGTAGCCCGAGGTTGAAAGAAGAATATGGGAAATGTTGCTGGTAAATGAAAAATCCAACTAAGAAACAGACTAATTAGCAGCATCACCGCTAGTGGGTGCAGCCGAACTCAGCTGAGTTCTCTCTAAACTGGGGAAGTTAATTAACTGAGTCAAACAAAATAGTAATTCTAAAGATGAAAAAGCTGACATATTTTGAATTATTTGATTTTGCCTGGACATGGCAAGACTCCAAGATCAATTCTTTCTAATGACTTTGCAAGCAGTTTGTGTGAGGAACTTGCAGAATTGGGTGTGACTGCCGATTCTAATGTGATGTGAGAGCTAGCGTGACCTTGAAGGTTGCTGAGGGTTGTGTTAGTGTCGCTGTTGTTCCCACGTCTCGCAGGGCACTCTGGATATTATTAAGAGGAGGCACAGTGCAGGGCTTGATGGCAACTCTGGTCTGTACGGGAACTGAAAAGGATGGCTGTGAGGGTTCTGAGGGCAGCTTTTTAGAGGGACACATCATCTATGGCCTGGTGATCCATGTACTGCTTACAGAAGGATGGAAGCATTATGCACAGCCAAATCTGTTCCTAGGAGAGTGGCAGTCAGGGCAGGTGATGGCTCGGTCCTTATTGGTGACACTCCAGTTGTGACCCTGGGCAGCTGATCCTCCAGGTAGGACATTGGGACACCTACAGAATGCATCCAGAGTTCTTGAAGCTCATCCTCCGATTAGCTGTGAACCCTCCAATATCACTGAGGTTTTCCAAGTGGTGAAGCAGGGTCCAGGAAAGGCTGCAGTGATCTGTGGCATCTGGGGCGCACTTCTCCAGGCTGGTGGTAAGACTGTCCTCTGGCATTGCAAGCAACCTTCGCTTCCATTTGGTAGACAGGCATCATCCCGACTGACTGGAAAATGGGACTTGTCTGGAAAGGGAAGCATGATTGCCTGGATTGCGGAAACTTCAGGGAGAATAACACTGCTCTCTCTGCCGAGTAAGGTCCTTGCTAGGTTCATCCTCAACTGTATGGGTGATCATCTTCTCACCTACCTACAAGCTGAGCATTCTGGTTATGTCTAAAAATCAGAGAATCCTTGTGTACTGCTGGATTGACTTTGTGTCGAAGGAGTGGTTGCTCAGGGAGTCCCAAATGAGCCACATTACATAACAGCTGGCTGCGTCGGATAGATGGCCATTTCCGGAGGGTTGGACTGGGCCATGTGTTGGCCTGGGGGGTCACCAACTGGGATCCAGAGGCGTTTCACCATGTGGTGGGTGTGACAGTGCGCTGTACCAATGCATGTTCTCCAACCTGACCTAACTTGGTCTGACCTGACCTCTTGAAAGGAACAAGGAACATTTTCATTATTTAAATAAATGTAAAATGACTCAGGGCTTATAGATTGAGTTACAAAACACAATCTGACCTAACTTGTTTTGTTTTTTTAAATTTAATAAATGCCGATGATTTTTTATTACAAAAAAAACAGCTGGATACCAGGCAGTTAACATTTTTATAAATTACGGACCAGGGTTCGTGAACCTCTCCATACACGAATAGATGCATTTGAGCCAAGACTCATCTATGTCCATTGAAGAAAACTATGTAAGCTACCGTTTTAAGTACCGGGTCTGTGGTGAAAATTGCATTTTTATGAAAATGTCCATCAGGATTTGCTATGGTGATCATCCCTGATAGAGATATAGAATACTGAATAAGCAATATTATATTATGGGCCACAACATCTAAGGCTGGGAAGCTGCAGCGTGTGTGTCATAGTGCAGAGGTTCTAGATTCTGGCTGTGTAGGGTGAGCCCTCCCCCATGTCTGTCAGTGTGAGAGGGTTTCATATGCATACTCAGTATACGCACAGTAACTGGCTGATTGATTCATGGCTATGGTCAGTTTCAGTTACTCTGGTATTTACACTGGCCTTACTTATTATTCCATTATATTATCCCTGAAAATCTTAGAATCCCCAAACTCAAACAGACTCAAACAGACGCATTTGAGCCAAGACTCATCTATGTCCTTTGCAGAAAACTATTTAAGCTACCTTTTTAAATACTGGGTCTGTGGTGAAAATTGCATTTTTATCAAAATGTCCATCCGGATTGGCTATGGTTTTGATCCCTCATAGGGAAACACTGCATTGGGTATCTGCTCACCTGCCCTCTGTGCTCTACTTCTCTTTCGGATCTATGAGATTTGGCAGCCGTGGCAGATGTATTGATTGCCAGATGTCAGTTGCTGTAGCAGATTACTGGGAAGAAAGCTGTGTGGTTTCCAATCTCTTGTCATACATTTGCTTAGGTGTTAAGTCATGTAATTTGGCAACAACAGACTGAATGTTGTCTGACACTGAATGCAGTGTTAATACTACAGGCTGATCACAACTGTTCAGTTTGCATCATTGTGCACTGTTCATGCTTGTGCTATGGTCCCTGAAGAGATAATTATCCAATCACAATAGAAAACAGAAAATAGTTTCCTTTGAAAAAGCATCACTTGGGGAAAATGTGGTTCCGTTTTTTTTGTAGACAGTCTTTAAAGACCCATTTAAATTCAGGGAACATACCTGAGTCAAGGGGTCTGCAGTTCCTACATCTTTTAAGATTTTAAATGGAAGCCTGAATCATCAGAATATTGGATGGCTAAAGGAAGGTCGAGAATAATTTTGCAAAATAATATACATTATTAAATGTATCGATATTTTGATAGCATTTTGCATAGCTTTTTATTTCAGAACATATTAGCAAAACAAAGGACCTTATGATCTTGGCCTGCAGGCAATTTCATAATTTAACAATTAACTTATTTTACTTTGTTCCTCTACTAGCCTGGCAATATCGTAATTCCAACTAACTGTAACAGTGTAACGGTGTTTTGTCAGAGGAAGTGAGGGCTGGGTTCGAGTTGTCATGGGATGCACACAGTTGTCTTCCCTACTGTGGTAAAAAGTGACTAAACCAGCCCCTTTGGAAATATACCATCCTCTTCACCCTCCCTAAATGGTTCTGCATAATTTCAGTCATGTAAAAGTATCATCTTGGCAGTTTTAACAGTGGGGGACCCCCCCAGCTCGCCTGCAAAGATTTGATCCCCACCACACCCCTTGAAATATTTTTCGAACTCAGGGTGAAAACACTGTTGAGTTAGTGGGAGTTAAAAAGGAGACTCGGGGCAGGGGGACGTGCCCGTTCCACCCAGCCATAAACATGCAGCCACTCCCCTTCTGCACTTAGCACGGGAGGCACTGGCTAGTGGAGCATTCCATTTCTACTTATCTTGTTTTATCATAACTTCTTCCTGGGGGTAACTTTCAGCCCTCAGTCTCATACGGGTTCTGCTGTGATTGGTCCATCCCACAGCACTGAGCTTGCAGAGTCTCACTACAAGGCCATACCCAAAGCTGCCCCCTCCAGCACCACCCCCAATTTCTCTTCCACCACTGCTGCCCTAGAGACCTTCAGATCCTTGAGGAGACACACAGACAAGTGTAATTTTAATTTTACACATCCAGAGCCAGTTATCACAGGGCAGTGAATTGACTGAGGCACATGAGGCATCATGTTCTAGAGACAGATTGTATCCACCTCTGTAGCTTTTGATGTGATTCATTCGAGTTTAGGACCTTGGATACCAGCATAATGCTTGCCCACAAATCTGCTGCATTTCAGCACCTCGGACAGCTATTCTAACAACTGTGACTTCTGTTTACATTTATTGATGTAACAGATGTGTAATTGCAGAAGCCGGGTCAGCCTTTAGAGTTAAGGGCCCTGCTCAAGGTGATATCACTCTGCTGACCTCGGAATTTGAGTCAGTGACCTTTCAATCATGAGTCCTAACCCATTGAAGCACACATTGTACCCTACGTCCGAACAGAGAACAATAACTTCAACAATAAAAGATTTTTTCGGTGTTGTATTTTTATGATATGATACTTTCTAATCCCGGCATCCCACTGTTATGTTGTTCTCATTTGCAATTACTATTAAGCATTCTGCTGCTCAGAAAAATACAGCAGGTATTTTCATCCATCCATCCATCCATCATCCATTGATCAGTGGCAGTCTGTAGCCTATCCTGGGCAGGGGACATAAACCTGTCTTGGGCAGGAGACATAAGCCTATCTCAGGCAGGGGACATAAATCTATGCCAGGCAGGGGACATAAGATTATACCCTGGATGGCATGCCAGGACACATGTACACACTACTGGCCTTTTACAGACATCAGTCAGTCTGCTGGTTACTGGATGAGCAAGGAAACTGGAGCACCCAAAGCAAAAGGAGGACTGAAACCCCGACACCCTTTCTGTGTGAAGCAACTGTGCTTTATCAGTACATTACGATGTTGGATAATTTCTGGAATGAATTTATGCAGCTGGTTTCCATATTCATTCCTTCAAGCTGGTTGACTTATTCATTAATTGCTTCAGTGCTCATAATTACAGCGTTTTGCTCATTTGTTTTGTTTTTGTTTTTCGTCTTATACGCATATGTGTATAAGTGTTCTGTTAGTGGGTTACTGTGTCTCTCTTCTAGGTTGGCTGCATGAGCTGGGAAAGCGGCTCGACACACCATATTTTCTGCTTGGAGTTTCTGATTCGTCGCACTCCACGAGCGCACTTGAGCTGGCAGCCAATGGCAGTCACTGGAATGCCTCTGGGGCGGAGTTAGCGGGACAGGACTCCTGGAATGCCAGCCAATGGAATCCAACAGGTCCCGGGATGTCAGGTCAGACATCGACGGCAGCTGTGGGCCAATGGAACAGGACGGGGGTTGAGCTGAGTGGCGGGCCGTCGGTGCGCAGCTCCTATGTGACGTCGCTGTACTTCGCCTTGAGCAGCCTGACCAGTGTGGGCTTTGGCAATGTGTCTGCCAACACGGACTCTGAGAAGATCTTCTCCATCTGCACCATGCTTATTGGGGGTGAGTTTGCAAGCAGTTCCCATGGGTTCAGTCTAATGCAAGTATCAAATTCCGGCTAGATTCAGGAGGCCTGCTACAATTAACTTTCATGGTTTTGATGTCTGTTCTTTTAGTTTGTTTACTTCCTGTCTGGCTCATTTTTCTTTACTTTTTATTTATTTATTTATAAAAAATGTTTTATACCTGGTTTTCCTGTAAGGCGTCTCATCTAGGCTTAAATTATCTATCTTCCGTCCAACTTTATGATGATATTTCTGATAAAAAATGCTTCCCTGGAGTCTAGACCAGACTATATTATTTAATGTTTTTTTTTTACTTTGGTACAGTGTACCAAAGGACAATGTAAAATACCGCACTACAGAACATGTAGGTCAAAAGTGTATTGTGATGAGTAAGCAAGCACAAAGAATGGCAGAGTGGCAATGAATCCTCGTGTCCTAGCACCTTTGAATAGGAAGCTTAGACATAGACTCACAAAGAAACTTGGTGTAAGCCAAGGCAATGCCTTGACAACTGCATAAGTGTCCCAAAAGCAAAGTCCTCGAGTGGGTGTCTCCGTGTGGTCACACTTGGAACACGGCATCCATCGCACTGCCAGTAGAAGGTGCTGAAATGTGGCAGGCAATCGCTGTGGCAGATTGGGGCGTACTGCGGCTGGCATCTCAGGGCGAAACAGGGCTAGCTGGATCTTCACACCTTGAGACTTTTACCACCCGTTAATGAGTTTCTTCATTATATTAATGGCATGGCTGAGCGTTCACTTGCTGCTGCCTCTCCCTCCATCTAGTGTTTTAACATTCAGATATGCTGATAATTATTTATGCTGTCTAACCGTAAGGCTTCCATATTACTGCCCTTCACCTGTTAAGCTGCTGATAAATCACTTGTACCTGGTTAACAATGTGGAATATATTCACAAAATCTGTACACAAGTAAGAGGTTATGGTATAAACCATTTAGTAAAAGGATATTTAGCCAGCTAATCCCAACGATGATAAACTGAAGCCATTGCTCAAGATAGATTAATGGCCATCCGACTGCCAGCTTCCCAGCAGCATACAATGACCCAGCTTCCATGCAGGTAGGCATGATGCTGTTTAAGGGCTTGCAATTTAAGAAGAAATATTTGCAAGTGAAAAGAATGTGGAGCATGAGCAGAAATGCGCTGTTAGTGGTGGTAACTCTGCATGCTACCTGGTGCAATCAGTCGCTGCGAGCGAGAATGCATCTCGTCATTTGCCGCTTTCTCTCCCTGGAGCATTCTCATTTTTGGAATGCATAAAGTGGTCAGTGAGGTAAATTACTGGATCTGCATTTATCTTTTAAGCAATAGAGAAGATAACTGGAGTTTTATATGGATATCTGGTCATTAATATTATTCATTTGTGCTTCCACTTTGCCTGCAGGTTTCACAGTCATAATCACAGGTTATAACTTCACTTATTAACGTTAGCTTGTCTAGTGCTGATATATAACTGCCATAGCGTCATGATGCTCTGGATTGTTCCGAGGGCACTTTAGACCTGCCTGGATTTTCTCCTGCAGTGGTCTAGTTACGTTTGTATGGGCTGGTATTTTCTCCTTGCAAAAGCTAGCAATGCCCAGATATAGACAGACAGTGCCCAAATATAGTAAGACCTGGCAGTATGTCTTTGGCAAGTATACATTTTGCAAGATAACATCTTAAAGCACCATTCACCGATTCTCATCCGCTCAGGGCTGCTCCTTCGAGGGGCTTTAAATATTAAAATTGCACTGTGTTGATCCAATCCTTCCCACTAATTTAGCATTTTTGAAGTGGCTAGCGAGCCACTTAAACACCTGTATGCACATTAGCAGTTTTGGTCTAACCAGGAACAACCTTCGATATTAAATGGAACTAGAAAAAAATTCCTGAAGAAATATTGAGTGCGCTTGCTGACCCTGGGACTATTCTTAATAAAGTGGCCGGTGTTTGCTGGTGTGTGGTTAACATGCACTTCAGCGTGGTTTCGAAGGCGTTGCTAGGTGGTTGTTATGGTGTTGCTAGGCGGTTGCTAGGTGAGCCTAAGGTGGTTCTATGTGGTTGGTAGATAATTATACTCAGTCTTAGAGCCGTACCATTAACACTGGCACTGTAAGAAAATTTTGACTAAAATGCATTGAAGTCAATGGGAGAGAATGAGGGATGAGAAAAGCAAGAAAAGATGAGTGCGGGTCACAATGGTGCTCATTAAGTGGTAGGTGATGAGACCTGAGCTTGATTTCGAAGACTTATAGATCTGGCATGAACACTGGCTAAATAGTAAAAGTTTGGCTAAAATGCACTGAAGTCAATGGGAAAGAACGAAAGATGATAAAAGCAATGGAAGATGAGTGCGGGTCAAGATGATGGTCATGAGACGCTAGGTAATGAGGCCTGAGGTTGATTATCGAGTCTTGAATCAGTGGCATGAGCAGTGGCCGAGTAGGAAAACTTT
>JAODKL010000001.1:31869842-31890158 GCA_026780765.1 Petrocephalus schoutedeni
TATTGCGTATTTTCTTTGTACAGTGTCCTTGGGTGTTCTGAAAGGCGCTTTTAAATAAAATGTATTATTATTATTATCATTAAACACTGCAACCCCCAAAAAACAAAGTACTGCTAATGCAGTAGTTGAATGCACAGACTTATTCGACCAAAGCTGGTACTTTCTCAGATACACTGTATGGACAAAAGTATTGGGACACACCTCTCAATCATTTAATTCAGGTGTTTGAGTCCTTCCCATTGCCACAGGTGTATAAAATCAGGCACCTAGCCATGCAGTCAGGTTTACAAACATTTGTGAAAGAATGGGTGATTCTGAAGCGCTCAGTGAATTCAAGCGTGGTACTGTCATAGGATGCCACCTTTGCGATAAGCCTGCTAAATATTCCACTTGCAGTGGTACAGTAATTGGAAGTATTTAGGAACAACAGGAACTCAGCCACGAAGTGGCAGACCACGTAAAGTAACAGAGCAGGGTGGTCACCAGCACTCTGACTCAATAACTAGAGCGTTCCAAACTTCCTCTGGCATTAACCCCAGGACAAAAATTGGCTGCTGGGAGCTTCATGGAATGGCCTTCCATGGCTGAGCAGCTGCACACAAGCCTCACATCACAAAGCGCAATGCCAAGTGTCAGAAAGAGTGGTGTATAGCACGCAGTCACTGGACTCTCGGAGCAATGGAAATGTGTTCTGTGGAATGATGAATCACACTTCTCTGTCTGACAGTCTGATGGGCAAATCTGGGTTTGATCAGGAAAACATTACCTGCCTGACTGCACTGTGCCAACTCTGAAGTTTGGTGGAGGAGGGATCATGGTATGGGGTTGTTTTTCAGGGGCTGGGCTAGGCCCCTTAGTTCCAGTGAATGCTTTAGCATACAGAGATATTTTGGACAATTCTATGCTTCCAGCTTTGTGGGACCAGTTTAGGGAAGGCCCTTTTCTGTTCCAGCATGACCATGCCCCAGTGCACAAAGCAAGGTACATAAACACATGGTTGGTTGAGTTTGGTGTGGAAGAACTTGACTGGCCTACACAGAACCCTGTCCTCAACTCCATCAAGCACCTTTGGGATGAACTAGAACAGAGACTGTGAGTCAGGCCTTCATGTCCAACATCAGTGCCTGACATCACAAATGCTCTTCTGGATGAAGAGGCAAAAATTCCCACAGACACACTCCAAAGTCTTGTGGGAGACCTTCCCAGAAGAGTGGCAGCTGTTACAGCTGCAAAGGGGGGACCGACTCCACACTGTTGCCTATGGATTTAGAATGGGATGTCATAAAAGTTCCTATAGGTGTAATAGCCACGTGTCCCAATACTTTTGCCCATATAGTGTCTCTCATTAACAACATGATCTTCAAAGTATTATTTTCAGAACAAAGAGATGAGGCATGTAAGTCAGCCTGGCAGTGAGAAGTGCTGCATTTACAGTTGAGTGTGGGCCAGAGCATGTGAGCGGAGCGGTGCAGTGAGAATTTCCGCTCCTGGCTCACGAGGCTGTTGGCTCCACCCCCTCCTCCGCTTTAATTCGCCGCTCCGCTCCATACCGCTCCTCAATCCACTAAAATTTCCTCCCGCTCCAGTCAAATCGCTCCACGCTCCCTCCAGTTTTAAAGAGGGAGAAATAATCTGCATGCCTAACTACTGTCACCTTAAACCTTTGTGAAATATTTCGCGAACTCTATCTCGGGCAATTTGGATGCTTTTCCACCGCAACAAGTACTGTACTTTTGGTACTTTGGCTTTTCCATTGACTTCCGGTCGAGTACCAGTACCAGAAGTTCAAGTACCGAAAGTGACTTCTTTGGTACTTGGGTACTGTGGGGTGTAACTTGATTGGTTATGTAAATAGCGCGATTCTGAAACATAATGCGACCGCCAATTTGAAAAAAACGTTACAAACTCAGAAAACATCATTGAACGAAGTAAAAAAAAAATAAAAATTATGATCTAGTTGGAAGAACAGGTACAACAAGATCAGGATGGCATAACAAGACATTTAGTATTTTATTTAATATACTAGGGCAGCAATTTATTGGAGAATTTCCTAATATAGCGATGTGATTTTGTTATAATAAATTTTGGGGTATTTATAAAGCAAAAAACAGTTAACAGAAGTTTCTCATAAACCTGTCTAGGAGTGATTTAAACACCAAGAACTGCATGTGCATAACATGCAATGTTAGATTTAATATTCAACATCGTCCAGCTGTATACTACAGCCATTTTTTAAAATTCAGAATTCCGTACGAAATGCCCCACCTCACGTGTGTACCAGTTTTTACGCCAGTGGAAAACCAGCACAAAAGAAGTACTTAACTTTTGGTACTTTATTGAGGTACCAACAGTATCAAAAGTACGGAACTTGCTGCGGTGCAAAAGCACCATTTGTGTACCAGCCTTGATAATTGTACAGAAGAATTCGGGGTAGATTTGGCCACGCATCAGGCTCGTGGTGTGAGCGGTATCGGAGTGAAACTGGAGTGGGACAGAGCCACCGTTCTAGCCTTAATGGAAAAAAAAAAAAACGCTCTGCGCTCTGACCAAATTCCACCCTTTCCGGTCCTCGCTCCACTCTGCTCACATGCTGTGGTGTG
Source organism: Petrocephalus schoutedeni (assembly GCA_026780765.1). Lineage (NCBI taxonomy): Eukaryota > Metazoa > Chordata > Actinopteri > Osteoglossiformes > Mormyridae > Petrocephalus > Petrocephalus schoutedeni. Next base: position 31,872,443 of record JAODKL010000001.1, read on the forward strand.
GGCTGCCGTCTCCTGTGGTCACTCAATGGGAAACGCGCAATGTCCTCAACAACCATCCAAGCCATCCGAAGACTTTCAATCAGCAGAAGGGACATCGTGTTTATGTTCAGAGGACCAATGGGATGCAGCGAAGGGGAAGCCGCGGTGCGCGGTGAAACACGTGGATGAGATACCTGGGCACGGCTCCCAGCACAATAAGGTTGGCTTTCTGCTTGTTGTTTCCGATTACAGCATTCTTCATGTCACTGCAGAACATAAGAGCACAAGATTGCAACCCCATGTTTAAAAGCCCATGTCCTTTTATCTGCATCAGGTGACCCTATACAGCATTTGGCAAAAACTACGTATAAAGGGCTGATTTCAAGGGCCCAGGGCTTGCAATTTGTGCTGTTAAAATTGATTTTATTGATTGTTTTTGTCAGGAAACTGCAGGTTCATTTATCAGTCTACAGCTGCATGTATCTGGTCCAACACCCCTGCAGATCCACTGTAACTAAACGCAGGGGACTCAAACTACCAGGTTCAGATATCTACCTAGATCCTAGTCCATCTTGGTCAATACAAGTTTATGGGGCCCTTTACAAAAGCAACGTAAGAGTATTAGAGTATAATTATCAAAACATAAAGATCGAAGCCAGTGGAAAAATACAGCGATCCAGTGTCTGTCACAGTAACCAGAGCACGAGCTTAGGATATAAATAAAGATGGGGGAGAAAAAATAAAAAATCTGCGTCGAAGCCTCATGGGGAGCACTGAATGAAGAAGTGATAAAACACACAGGCAGGCACCACACACACACACAACCTGCAGAGTTTCCTGCTAACATACACAGCAGTTTTTAGGCACACGGGCACCACACAGAAGGCACTATACTCACATGACTCCCTGAAGCACTTTCTGTGGGTCGGGGTCGAACAGTCTGTCAACATAATGGCGACTAGTGGCGGTAACCTCCTGCATAGCAACGATAACGGGAGAGGGGTGAGTCTCAGCCTCTTCCACACTAAACACAGCCTGGTGCAAAGATCTCAGTCAAGGCACCTAACCAGTACAGCTCCTCCTTAAAGCCATCGCTCATTGAAGGCACGAGGCGAGCAGCATGGGCTCCTGTCATTCAATAACTCTGTTTACATTTAGCATCACCCGCTAGCCAAAAACCTACTTGATATGATACAGCAGAACAGTCTCCACTTGCATTAAAGTCTCCACACTTTACCCCTACACTTCCCTGAATTACGATTCTCAGTTGATCGTGTTCATTTTTACATCATAACATTAACATTTTTAGCAGCAACTTTAATCCAAAGTGACAAATGGTTAAGGATACAGGGTCAATTAATCATTGAAGCTGTTGGGGCCCAACAGTTAAATCACTCTGCTGGCCAAGGGATTGGAACCAACAACCCTTCTGATGGCAGGCACAGTGACCCATCTTACTAAGTCACACACCGTTTAATAAAAGGTTAAACAAGAAGTCATAGGCCCAAGACAGCACTTTGCTGCTTCAAAGCAGAAGAAATCATGAGTAACACTGCAGTATATATGACTATAATAAAAATTAAACTGGGCAGTCATTAAGCTTAAAATACAGATCACAATGATAAAGAATCCATCAGCAAGCCACACATCCATGTTTATATAAAAAAGACCAACACAGCAAGATATGGCTCATTGCTGGTATGCATGGTATCCAGGGGCACTGGCAGACATTACAGACCCCATGAAAGTAGACTAATAAATCTAATTGCATTCCAAATGTTTTTTTATAGTATTTAATAATATTCTTTTTTCATGGGGATTTATGTGGGTGGAATATCTGTGCAGTTAAGAAACCTTCATACATTTAATCAAAAATCTCTCCAGTGTCTTTGACATAACTTGTCTTACTAGTGCCTACTTTACACAAACAACGGAAAATTCTTCACAGAGCTTAAACTTTACGGAACACTGCTCTCATCTTTCTGAATAACTTGTGTTTACAATCTTATAAACCCTTCCCCAATAATTTCTGAAATCAGTACTGAACGTCAAGATAAAATGTATGAACATTTCTCTGCTTGTCTTGACATAGCCTTCAAGCCTGAACCGATTCGTCCCCAGAGGATGCAGAATTAGAGTACAGTTTCAGTGGGAAAAGCCTTTATGTTCAGGTCCAAATACATATGTTTTTAATCATGTGATTGACTGCAACAATATTAAACACCATAAGCTTACTTCCTAGCCTATTCTCATATATAAATTAATATATTCCTTTGGGAAGGAGGACATTTCTTTGGGAAATACAATGATTTTAGGGCGAGCTGCAGTCACCACGCTCTTGAGAAGACATTACTGCGAACTATTCCCATAATTAAAGCCATATTAGTCTGACTCATTCATTATTCTAAATGTTACTGCAAAATCGAGCCTTGGCGTCACATGTTTTCAACACCCCTCAGAATTTAACGATTTCATACTAAAATAATAAAAAAGGAAATACGTTGGTTATGAATGACGTAAATGATATCAATAATAAAAACGTTTAGCTTCAGCGTTGCTTGGTTTGCTGCTTTTTGCGCATTTTCGCAAAGAAATTGGCGGCAAACTCAAAACTGAAAACCGCGCGTGACGTCGCCAGTCGCGAATTTAAAACGCGCGTAAGTGACACACGCGCACACGTAGCGATCCGCCGGCGAGCGCGTGTCCCGCGCCGGCGCACACGTAGCGATCCGCCGGCGAGCGCGTGTCCCGCGCCGGCGCACACGTAGCGATCCGCCAGCGAGCGCGTGTCCCGCGCCGGCGCGCACGTGTCCCGCGCCGGCGCACACCGCACGCCGCGCATTAGGGAGCGCATTAGCCCGCGCCTCCGAAAGCTCGCCGACTATTAGGCTGTGAGGGCAGGGAGAAGCCCAGATCCGCCCCGGCAAGCCTGGCGAGGCACCGGCACACACACCTCCCGGTCGTCATTACACGGGCTCGCACCCCGCTCCGCGCAGTACGTCTGACCTTACGGTGCGACCCGGGCAGTCATACTCGGGTCAGGCACGCCGAGCAGCTTTAACAGGTGGTGCGCCACAATGGGGAGGCGTGTGCAGGAACAGCACCGCTCCCCGCCACGTTAAACACCGACACTGACAGGCCGGCATGTCGGCGACACCGGCATGTCGGCGACCGGCGAGCCCCCAGCCGACCCCAGACGAAGCGGCCGGACAGCCAGCATTGTGCCTCATAACCGTGACTCCGCACAAGTTATTAATAAGAGTGCTGCGTGGCTGTCAGAGGAGATGCTGCTCGCCATTAGCGAGTTAGCGCCCGGGCATCTCACGCCGTACGGGCGGAAAGCCGAACGCGACCCACTCCGCGTATAACGAGCGTTAACTCGCCAAATAAAAGCGGCTAGCTAGCCACACTTCGTAGTACTCCGTCTCACCGGGCGACTGACTACCTGGCGGCGGGGTAAAGCGGCGCCGCCGCACGCCTCGCTGCTTATAGCGCCATTCGCGACGCGCAAAAGCACCGCGACCGCGGCGTAACATCCGCTACATATCGCAGGGCGGTCAGAAGCGGCCGGCCGGTCCCGTCGCCGTCGGCACCGGTCCGGCGAGCGGGCGGAGCCGGTCGGTATCGCATCGCCAGGCTGCGAGCCGCGGCGCCAGCAGACGGGGACCGGCCGCCGTCGCAGACAGCGGGGCGCACGGAGGACGGGCCCGGCCCGGCGCGGCGGGGTACGTGCGGGAGACTCACGGACAGCACGCTGATGCGGAGCGGGGCCTCCAGCACACACGCCATCTCTCTTCCCCCGGACGAGCGCCCCAATCGGAGCCGCACTTTCTACATACTGGGCCTTCCAGCCCCTCGGCTCGGGTACTGGGCGGAAAAAAAGCGCCGCCGAGCCGCACGCTTTCTCGTTGCGGCGCTCGCTGCTCGGAGAAGGGGGGTAGCGGAGCTCTCAGGAACTAAATAGCACTTATTTCACATTCGTATGCCTACGCAAATCGCCAATTTCCTTTAAAATTCGACATGCACTTTTAATAATCGAATTTTAATTTGAAGATTGAGTGCCTAGTTTGTTTTAAACCACGTCGATGTCGTTCGTTTCATTTCGACAGATTATACAAATAAATATCATGCCATGATTGTCATAAAATAAGTTCCCTTTAGACTAATATATTTATTTTTCTTCTAAAACATTGTAGTTGATGTGCTATAATAATTCGGTCATTGAATTTGGTGTCCAAACCGGATTATGCTACGGATACATTCTGTGGAAATCCCTATTCTGAAACGTCCCCCTGCTATACGCAATGGTCTCTGGGTCGCGTCTGCGCATGCGCGCTATTTGCGTTCGGGGATGATAAATCGCCTCCCAGGAGGAATTTCGTAAGCAAGAAAGTGCAGAGCTCTTTCGGTTTTTTTGCAACGTTTATTTTATGAATGTACTGTTTTGGAAGCATCTCCTCCAACGGAGTTTAAACCGAGTTTCACGAAGGTGGTTAAATTTACACGTAAGTTGGATTTAAACGCTATTTAATGTAAAACGATTCTACCCTTACCGATGTTCACAAACGCCATGATGTGAAACCAGGACAGGATAATAATAATAATTTTTGATTTTAAAGAGGAATTCTAACCCTTTTTGTTTCGTATTAGGGCTACTTCAGGAAACATGTCTGGTAACCCTGGCTGAATTGGGGAAGTAGGTGAGTCCTGTGTGCATAGAGTGTGCATAGAGTGTGCATGTTAGTGTGCATAGAGTGTGCATGTTAGTGTGCATGTTAGTGTGCATAGAGTGTGTATAGTGTGTGCATGTTAGTGTGCATAGAGTGTGTATAGTGTGTGCATGTTAGTGTGCATGTTGCACGTCAGTCCAGGCAAACTGAGACAGAATGCTGTAATAATCTCGAAGCTTAATGATAATAAGCAAACGACCATTCGCGTTACGAGCTGTTAGTAGTCAGTAACCCTTCGCCTGGCAGTAGGTTCGGGGCCTGCGGTACACAAGTGAGAAGCACTTTCCTTTTGTCAGCCTGGATCTTTTGCTGACTTACAAGTTTCACGAACGCGGCTTTATTTGGGAATATGTTCCAAATGTTCTGGTGCGGGTAACTTGGAAAAACAATCTAAAATCTTATCAAAGGAAAACAGCCGTTCGCGTTCTTACGTTCAGTCACGCTAAACCGACTCATTTTGCGATGTCTCTTTTTTCCCGTTGACAGACACGGCCGCCATCCTTTCCATCTGACCAGTAGTGTTAGGTTGAAATACGAGGGAAGGAGCTTTGGAGCAGCGTAGGGTCTGTCTGGGGTTTGAGTCGGTGGATTGCGTTATTAGTCAGACAAGACCTTGGGATCATTGAGCAGCCATGAAGATTGCAGTAGAGGGATGCTGCCATGGTGAACTGGATAAGATCTACGAAACCATTGCCTATCTGGAGAGCAAGGAAGGCCTATCTGTGGACCTGCTGCTTTGCTGTGGAGACTTCCAGGCAGTGCGAAACGAGGGCGATATGAAGTGCATGGCCGTACCAGCCAAGTACAGGCAGATGCAGACCTTCTACAAGTTAGTGCCACTGATTTTCCATTTCCAATACTTTACAGTTCTATCAGTATGTTGTCTGGTGTGTTCTTTTTACGTTTTATTCATGTTAATTTTTCCCCCATCTCCCTGCAGGTATTACTCAGGTGAAAAGAGGGCTCCAGTCTTGACCATCTTTATTGGAGGAAATCACGAGGCCTCCAACCATCTGCAAGAGCTGCCGTATGGAGGCTGGGTGGCCCCCAACATCTACTACTTGGGTAAAGATCTTCGGATAGAGATTTTTTAAGCTTTTTATACACATCTACTTCTCTGCATTAACGATAAAGGCATTTGCAGGTACACAGATATGCATGATTCTTATACGTTCTTCTCGACTAGGCTATGCTGGAGTGGTTCGCTACAAAGGAATAAGGATTGGTGGCTTGTCAGGAATTTTCAAATCGCATGACTATAGAAAAGGTGAGTGAGGTCAAAAGTTCCATCCATCCATCCTCCTAACCTCTTATCCTAGGGGGTTTTTCCACCGCAGCAAGTACCGTACTTTCGGTACTTCCTTTGTGTTAGTTTTCCACTGTCTGGTACTGGTGCCAAATGACATCATCAGTAACCACCCATGATTGACACCACCAGTTTGGTACTGTTGGTTTTTCCACTGGTGTAAAAACTGGTACCGGCGCTGAATAAAAGCACAACGTGAGACGGGGCATTTTTTTACTGAATTCGAAAAATAGCTGTAGTGTACAGCTGGGCAATGTTGGATATTAAATCTAATCTCCTTGCATATATTATATTTATATCCAATATATGTTTTTAAAATCAGTTTAAAGTTTACCTCCTCTGCTTTTGTTTGGGCACTGCATGCGTTCTCATAGACGATCATAATCATTCTCACCCTTGCGATTTAAATCACTCCTAGACAGGTTTGTGAGAGATTTGTTAAATAATTTTTTGATTTTATGTTAACTAACTTATAAATACCCCAATATTTATTACAACAAAACCACATTGCTATATCTGGAGACTCTCCAATACCTTGCTGCAGTAGTATATTAAATAAAATACTTTTAAAATTTCTTGTTATACCGTCCAGATCTTGTTCTTCCGACCACATCGCAATTATTATTATTTTTTATTTTGTTTATTGCTGCTTTCTGAGTTCGTAACGTTTTGTCAAGACGGCGATCGCATTGTTTCAGAATTGGGCTATTTGCACAACCAATCGACAGCGAAAGCATTGCAAGTTATGCCCCAGAGTACCGAAGTACCAAAGAAGTACCCCAACTGGTTTGGCACTTTCGGTACTTGACTTTTTGGTACTGGTACTCGACCAGTAGTCAATGGAAAAGCGAAAGTACCATACCAAAAGTACTGAACTTGGTGCGGTTGAAAAGGGGGGCGCAGCTGAACACAATTTATGTACATAGTTGAAATAATCAGTTTCACAACATTTAAATGAAATACATTTTCCCTGAATAAACAGACCTTCCCCTGAAAAGCATGGTGCAGTTGTACAGTCAGTATATGGCTTTGTTCCTCCCCCTTACCTGTTTTCTGTGTAAAAGCATTTAAAGTGAGTTCTACTGCAAGTATTTTGTAAAGGGACTCATGGTGTGTTTATATTGCAGGACACTATGAATTTCCACCATACGACCAGGAAACACTGCGCAGTGCCTACCACGTCAGAAACATTGACATTTTCAAGCTCAAGCAGGTGATGACTTTCAATCAAGTCAATTAGTCCCACAACCCACCGAGGTTTTCCAGAACCGCGTAGGTTCAAGACCCTTGTATAAAAGAGCTTATTTACACTGGTGCACATTATGTACCATTATATGCACCTATTTCCAACCTGTTGTATACTTGCCTAGATTACATGCCTACAATGTAAATTCTATGTAAAAAAAAAAAAAGTATAGTAGTTTTTATGATGTATTGTTTAGGGAAAAATTACAAAAAACATTGTACAGTACAGTGTGGCACTTTTAACACTAACTTTTTTAGGAACGATGCCTTGCACAAAAGGGTAACACAAAAACACAATTAGCAAATGGTAAAAATTAGAGATGCTCTGACTATATTGGCCAGCTATTGGCCAGCAGTTAAAAATTAACCAATATCTACCACTGATAATTCCCTTTAAAATGGCGACCCATATTGCTTTGCAAACCAACCTACTAAACAGTTAGGAAAATGTCTGCTATGTGGAATCATTGTAACATTAGTCGAAAACATTAGAAATGCATTTTGCAAACATTACTCTGCTAAAAATTGTACAAGGAGGATGTAATGAACATTTCAACACAATAGATTTGATTGCTCACCTTGTGGGCAGACAGTGAAGAGCAAAGATTTTAAGGTTTCAAAAGATTTTTACTTGGGAAATTATAACACTTGATGATCAGTTTTAAATGTTATAAATATATGTATACAGTTATAAAATATAGTGCTCTGGGACTGCCAGAATTTATATATTTATTTTTTTAATTATTTGAATGGTGTCCTTTTAATCTTAAACAATTGGTGACAGTGTATCGAAATAATCGGCTATGGGTATCGGCCGGAAATTTCAAACAGTGCATCGCTACTAAAAACGGCACAATTTGCGAGTGCTATAGTACAGCACCCACATGGCAAGTGCAACTCCACCACCAACTAGGGCTGGACAGCTGCTGAGTTAGGATGCTGGCCGGCGGACGTCTGAACGGGCACCATGCTGACACGGCACTTCTGCCCCGGACTAACCCCCCCATCCTGTTCTCGCTCTTAGATCCAGCAGCCCATGGACGTCTTCATGTCGCACGACTGGCCGCGTGGTATTTATCACTACGGCAGCACGGAGCAGCTGCTGCGCAAGAAGAAGTTCCTGCGGCAGGAGGTGGAGAGCAGCAGTCTGGGCAGCCCGGCGGCCGCAGAGCTGCTGGCCCACCTGCAGCCCGCATACTGGTTTGCTGCTCACCTGCACGTCAAGTTTGCCGCCATCATGCAGCACCAGGTCAGTGACGACCGAGAGGAGGAGGCCTCTCGCATGGTGCAGTATCCTGTCCTCCTCCTAAGATTCTAATGCTTCCCAGGCTGTGACGATATTCCAGTTATAAACTGAGGTTGCATATTTTTTAGCAGGTATTACAATAGAAGGAACCAAAGAATTATTTTTTTGCACAAACACTTGAGTAGCATAATATCATGTCAGAACTGCAGCTAAGCATTGTTACGTTGAATGCAGTACAGTGACGCAGTATTGCTGAAGATGGTTAGTTGGTATGCCTGCATTTGTAGGCCCAGAATGACTGTGCCACCCGGACTACTAAGTTCCTCTCACTGGACAAGTGTTTGCCGTACAGGGACTTTCTGCAGGTTTGTCTCTTTTTAATCTGTTGTCTCCATTGCAATCAGTTAACTTACTTACCTTAGTTTAACCTTGTTAACCAATAAATATCCATGCAACGGAAATGACTGTTTACTTGCCTAGGGAGACTTGGTCTGAGTGTCTGCAGTCTGTTCTCATTCAGTCTCCGTGAATTGTATCTTAGCATAGTTGTAGTACAGGGTGGTTTGTACCAAGTACAGTGGCAGATCTTGCTGGCAAACGTGAGCGGCCACAGAAAACCTTTGAAGGAGGGATTCAGCTTCCAGTCCATGTGCTGTTGGTACTAGCTCTTATAATCTGAGGACAAAGTAGTCAGTTGTTAAGATGTGTACCTCATCTGATGTTTCATGTCATTCTAGCTTAAATGTAAATTGAAATGCATTTCCAAAGACCTGCAGGGTTCCGTCCCTCAAGGCGCAGCAAAGGAGGGTGGAGATGATGCCAGTGTCTCCCTTTTAACAGGTCGTGGACATAGTGGAGCGGCCGGGTTCTTCAGACTGTTTGGAGTATGACCCTGAATGGCTGGCCATCCTGAGAGCCACTGATAGCCTGCAGAACATCACACCCAACCCCTGGAACCCACCACAGGACAATGGCCTGCATTCCCGGTGAGGGCACCCCGGGCTGTAGTGCATGTCAGTGCAGGTGTCTGGGTTTGCCTGCTCAGCCCTGCACGCTACAGCAGCAACCGTTGATATTAAACAGGTTTTGAAACATAGGCTGTTATTAAATCTCTATTATTCTTAAGGTGCTTCAAGCTGCACAGTTACATTCTAGCGTGCATCTTCCCTGATTTGTGCCCAGGTGGGACTTCAGTGCATCAGAGGCCGCAATGATGGAGGCGATGGCTTGTTTGGGGGGGGAGTTGCGCATCCCTGAGAACTTCACCCGGACGGTGGCCCCCTACGAGCCGAGTCACCCCCAGCCCCAGCTACAGCCCAGCCACAGCACCAACCCCCAGACCACAGAACTGTGCGCCACCCTCAGCCTGACTGACATTTACGCTCGGGCCGGACAAGGCGGGTGCCGGTCCGAGGAGAGGGGTGTCCCGGGAGCCTCTGAGGAGGAGGAGGAGGAGGACAATCGGAGCACCGGCAGCGCCGAGGAGCCAAGCGAATACCCCAGTGACACGTCTGCTCTGTCCAGCTCCTACAACCCGGATGAGATCACCATTGAGGATGAGTGGGAGGAAGAAGATGCATCTGGCAAGAGGAGTGACAACGGTGGCCTGAGCCCTGACGCTGTCGTCCCCGAGGGAGAGCCCGGGGACCGGGACACCGACAGCCCCCCGCGAGACGTGGCTACCAGGTGTTTAGTGCTTCCGCCTCCATCTGTGAGTAAAGACCCACAGTTCTCCCTCTCTTTTGATGGACCTCCAGCCATTGCCTCCCCTCTCACCTCCAAGTCACCTTCCCATTGCAGCCCAGGAGAAGGGGCCCCCCAATTAGCCAGAATCCCAAAGCGCACCAGTGGGGAGTCTGGCACTAGCACAAATACTGGAATTACCCCCAAGATAAAACGAAGGAACCAGTTAATCTACACTGCCCAGGAGGATGATGAGGACGAGGCCTAGCAGTGGGGCCCACCTAGACACCGGCAGGGCAGCATGGCTTCTATCAGCAGCTACTGCTCTTGGTCAATTCAGTCCAATAAGAATAATTATGGGTTTTTTTTTTTTTTTTTACGATAGGAACGTGTTATTGTTTTAAAATACTTTTCAAAATTGCATTTAACAAAAAAAATCAAGTTAAGTGTAGTTGGCAGAGCTGTACAGATGTTTGATTCATAGTATCTGCCTGTCTGTTAATTTTGTTTTGCATATGTTAAATTAATTAAAATGCAGTTTTTACACATGCACACTTAAGGCTCCCTAAAACAGAACTCAACCCAGAGCACTTTTTTATTTTAATTCAGTAAATCCACTTATACATGACTCTACCAACAATATGTGACTCTGTCCCTTTAAGAATATATGAAACATCACATCTTAAAGGACCTGACCCAGTCTGCCATTTGATTTTCAACTCCCAACCACTAACTAGTTAAATAATTATAGGTCTTATATTAGTATATAAATAGCTGAGGCTTATAGCTGTGAAAGGTGAGAACAGGCACACACTGCTTCAGTACAATATCAATGAACCAGTGCGTGTATGCAGATAGTTCAGGCCCTTCAATACAAACTGAATCATAGTTCTATCCCCATAGAGAAATGGTGCAGAGTCAGATCCACTTTGGGGCAAAAGAATAGGTGTGAATTGTATGATTATACCTCTCTGGGAGGAATTGGCACTGCAGGCAGCTCACAGGTTGGGTCAATGCCCTAAAATGAGAGGGTTTTGTGCCGTTTTCCTATTTGGACTTGGAAGAACAAGTAAGACCAAACTAATGAGCATCAAAAAAAAGAACATTGTTACACATCATGCCAATAATATGAAAAAATGAACCAAAAATAAGTTACTATGCAAATTAAAAGCAACGATGCAGTATTACACATATACAAACGCATGGATATTAAAGTATGCTTAAATATCACTCAGCTCATATATGAAAAGTCTTGTTTCAGTTAATTACTGGGTTTGGCATGGATGGAGATGTACATCTCAAGACATGTTATTTTGGTCTGCCCCTTTGCCACACAGTCACAAAGAGGCATATTTTACTGTGACGGTTTATAAAATAGGTTCATGTCTTATTTACATCAAAACAATGAGTGACACATGCTTTACTCAATCAGAGGATTCGATGAAATTTCCTTCCCACTGATCTAAATGGCAATAACAAGGCTAATTTAAGGAATGCAATGACGTCAACAATTAAACATTTGTTATAAGATCTTTAAGATGTCACGTTGTTATAACGGTGTCTTGAAAACCGAGTGATTGTGGCCATATATTTGGACTGCATACTGAATTTCTGATCGTCAGTCTATAGGGCCAGAAGGCCAATCAAAGCACTAGCTGACCTTTCTTTCCTGAGCCAAGTCATTGCATCACTGTTAGAAATGCAAACAAACTATAATAAGAACCCCAGAATAATAATTTATAATAATATAGCCTAAATTCTTTAGAGGTTTAAAATAAAGGTGGCATATGTTTCAGGTCGTGTTGCAGGAAAAAAGCCGTTGCCCAGAATCCGTTTCATTTGGCAAGCACAAAGAACGAGGGCCGTGTGCTCTGTCTGTGCAGTCTTCATTCCTTTAGCATACTGACATCTGGTACTATGCATCAGAGAGCGTCCAACGACTTAGTGTCTGCTTCTGCGTGTTTATCTACATTTAATTAAGACATTAGATCCCATTGTCGGGTTGTTATAAGCTACTCATGGGGTTAAAATCGATATGCATTAACATTACGCGCGGTACGTCTGGCACTGTCGTAACAGTGTAACAAACAGGTTCAGTAGCAAGGCAGAATGGAGGGAGACTCCATTGTAAAATACCATGTTTTACAGTAGTGTGCACATCTAGAGAGGGGACGGGGACCAGTCCAGGAAAACATCCTGACCTTTGTTGGGAAATACTGTTCCTTACTGTACTTTAATGTTCTTAAAGTAACAGCTATTACTGAATGAAGAGAACTGATGCTGACATCCATGAGCATAGTGTTATATATAGCAGGAATCACAGTGGCTGGGAGTGGAGGGGGGGTGGGGGGGCTCTTGATTTGGTGCTTCTGAGGGAGCAGAGGTCTGATTTTTCTGATGTGCAGGAGCCATAATTGATTTTTAATATCTGCCAGGCATGAGGCAAATGTCAGGGAATTCTCTGTAGAGACGGGACATATGAGATTCCCCGATTCTAAAATGGGATGTCCTGCCCGGCAGACAATGCCGTGAACGGGACAGCCTGCTTTCACGGCGGAGGCGGAGCCAAAAAGGAGCGTGGGTAGCCGAGAACGAGGGAGCGCTGGCCACTAAAGAATGAACCTTCACTGTCCACCGCTGTCTGCTGCACCCGCTACGCAATCCCTCCCTCACTTGAGTCAACACTTCACTGCTCGCATAAATCGAAAAAGGAATCATGAGTTAAATTAAGCACACAAAAAAAAAAATCTACTATTTTATGCCATTAATACAAAATCCTGGGAACTCCTTTGCTCCCTCACATAGTTTGAATTCAGGACTGTCTACCACTCATACTCTGACAGAGTCTGGTGGAGGACAGCCTCCTGCTCCTAATCTTCCTCCTCCTCCTTCCATCTCACTCCGTCTCTCTGAATAGTGGCAGGGTGGGGTCCTCCTGATCACCAGGCCCAGGCTCACTTAGTTCCCACAGCAGCCCCGGGCGGACTGGGCATCGGGATCCTGGAGGTTCACTCCCCTGTGGCGTGCAGCGTGTGTCGGGTTCTGGGTGTCAGTTTTCGGCATCTTTTTCGCTAGACGAGGTACGTGAGAAAAGGTGGATATTACAGAATGTTCTCTCAGGGAAATGTGACCCCCGGCTAAAACATCAAATGGGCCTGGACTACATGCTTACAAAACTGTCTAGGTAACAGATGCCCATACTAGCACTGTGAAGTGCACTGAAACAAAGGACACTGGGCCACAGTCTGTTTCTTGCCTCAAGCATATCTGATATATACAGTACATACGCTCGCTCACTCACTCAATCTCATTAACAACACATATGCCTGCCCGTTCTTCCAAATATAAAAGCAGCCAAACATGTGGCAGTACCTCAATGCATAGAATAATGCTGAAACAGGTCAAGAACTTCCGTTAATGGTCACATCAAATACCAGAATTGGGAACTACTGTAATCTAATTACTTTGACTGTGGTATAACTGTTGGTGCCAGTCAACGTGGTTTGAGTATTTCAGAAATTGCTGATCTCCTGGGATCACACAAAACTGTCCGCAGAGTTTACAAAGAACAGTTCTGTGGGTGGAGAGACCTCACTGATGAGACTGGGCAGACTGGTCTGAGCTGACAGAAAGTCCACAGTAACTCCAGTATATCTATCTACTTATTTAGCACCTGAGTTTGTTCGAGGCTACAAACAATTCAGGATCAGAGAGCGAGGTCAGACAGTCCCCGGAGTAAGTGGGGCTAAGGCTCTTCCGCAGTGGCCCAATGGGGGCATCACTCTGCCAGCCAAACGATCTGAACCAGCGACCTTCTGATTATGGGAAACTGACCCTTTACTGCTTTGGGTCTTTTTATATTTCCTCTGGGGAAAAAGGTACTGTAGATAAGTGTAAATAGTCTCTTGTATAACAATGCCATACTAAATCAAATTTAGTGGGCCAAAGATCTAAATTAAGATGGACAGAACAACTGAAAATATATAACTAAAAACAAACAATACAAACAGTGAAAATGCAGCATGCCACAGAATTTCACTGTGCCTGTGTGTGAGAGACTCACCTATAGCCAGAAAGAGCTCGTTTACGTTCATGGCAGTCTTGGCAGAGGTCTCCATGAACAGCAGGCCAGTGTCCTCTGCGTAAGTCTGGGCTTCCTGTCAAATGGCAACGAGAGCAGGAAGATGTGATTAACACAATGACCAATCAGAGCATCAGACTGATCAACACAATGGGACAAATCTTTTTACAAATGAGAGATTCTTTGTCCAGTTCATTCACACTTCACTTTTGCCATCAACTGGTGCAATGATGAACAGGTTTCAGAAAGTTTCAGTAAGCCTAGTCCAACTTAACTGACATTAAATATCGACATGAGCTAATATTAAATCGACCAGCAACGGTAACACAAAAACTTTAAGACTGAAAGTGGTATTAATTAAGTAGTTCAAGCCATTTTATCGCTTTAAGCTTATGAGGTGGCCTGTTTCATATTCATAAGTTTCTGCTATTTGTTTGAATCTGACATTAAATTATATCAGGCAGTAAAGAACTGCTTAACTTAAATTGTTGGTGTCCGTTTAATTATATCGGCAGATATTAATGGTGTTCTGATGTTCAGGATTCTGTATGAGGCAAAATTCTAACATTGTTCATTCTATTATCATGATCCATTTCACTGACACCCATCAAACAAAACACCTTTGAGGACTATCCTAGAGACGTTGTGGCAGAATGTACCGGAAATCACATCCTGAATAGCAGTGCATGTGACCCCTGAGCGCCCCATCCAGTCACCAACCCTGAAGGGCACATAAAACACCTACTGCCTGTGGAGGCCACCTACATTACAACAGACGTCCTCGTTACCATCTCTACCTCGTTACCAATTCTACCACCAGGAAGGTGCTACGGGACTATGTAGGCCTGCACTTAAACACTGAAGAACAGCGAATTTCCCCAGGTCCATTACCAGACAGAATCAGGCTCTGAGGTAAGCCCAGCATTTTGTAAATGATTCACATCAAAAGAATTTTAGGCCTCGTTATCTTTTCACCATCCAATAAGTAGTGTAACTGTTCTTTTTGCATGCTTTTATACAGGTGTGGTCGCAGACTCTCCACCTCACTTCACTCGTATTTCGAGTGTAATTCATTTGCCAAAAAAAGACAGAGAACAGACAATAAACAAATTTAAAGATGAACTTGACTGGTAGCATTATTATAATTTTGTTCACATTTTCTACAGATATTACAATAATATTGTTATCATGAATTCGTCTAGCCACGATAATCGTGGCATTCTGTTCTACATGCTAACCGTACATGCATCACCAAGGTTCTAGAGCCAATGCTATAGACACACATTACAATGATATCCACTGAAGGCTGCATATATTTGGGTTCCATTTCCATTTTGGTGCACGCGAGTATGTCTGCAATCAGGCGGCACTGAGCACCTCGTACTCCACCATGCGCCTGTCAGCCAAGTCTGCCTTATTTCCCGCCAGGGCGATGACAATGTTGGGGCTCGCCTGCCTCTGTAGCTCCTTTACCCAGGCCTTGGCTCGCTCAAACGTCTCCTGCAGAGAGAGGACGTATAGAGAGCGAGACCAAAAGTGTAAAGTGGCAAGAAAGAACGACATCACCAGAAGTGGCAGTGAAACAAGTAAGGAAACAGAATTGCAGGAGAGAAAGGTGCACGATAACGTGAAAATAAATAAAAATAGGAATAAATAAATAAATAAAAAACTTTGAATGTATCTTTACACAAGAACAATGTTCATTGATATTAACAGAAAGTGTCATACAGTACTAATTATTTAAGAGGGGCGTGCAGCTAAGGAGCAATGCAGTGTGTGTATCAGTAGACTTAGCATCCTATTCTTGAGAGATTACCGGCTTGGTGATGTCAAACACCACGATGGCCGCCTGTGCGCCGCGGTAGTACATGGGGGCCAGGCTATGATAGCGTTCCTGGCCCGCTGTGTCCCAAATTTCAAATTTCACCGTCGTGTCGTCCAGACACACCGACTGTGCTAAAAATGCAGCTGGAAGCCAGACAGGAGCAGAACCAGAGCAGACAATGAGCTTTCATTACGTCTGTCCTCTAGTTTTTCCATTTATACCCTTCAAGCTCATCATATGAAATTCAACTATATCAACTAAAATTAAATATACATATTATTAAAAATTCTGGTGTCGTTTTATATTTTTCAACCTAAAAGTTGAGAACCAAAAATGAAATTAGCCCACTCACTCCCAATGTTCCTGAGACCCCACCCGCACGCTGGTCGTCACCCACACTCACCACCAATAGTAGTCTCCTGAAACTCGTCGAACTGGCCCTTGACAAAGCGCAGCACAAGGCTGGACTTGCCAACCGCCATGTCTCCAAGCAGTACCAACTTGAACTGACAGATTTTGGTTTGGGTCAGGCTGCCATTAGGCCTGGCACTCCCCCTGCTGGCCATGAGCGGGAGTCCTCCTGGGTGGGAGGTCAATGGAGGGGTTGCACAGCCTCACGAACGATTCAAAACCCTCAACAATACTGGAAAAAAAACAGAAAGTCAGTCATTACAGGTAGCAAATGTACAGCATCTATCAATTCAAAAACATACTTTAGTCCTGCAGCCTAAATCATCCCATTCCAAGCCTATACTTTCTTGTTAGTTTTAACTTACCTCAGCAGCTGTATTTTGTATTTTTAGCTGATTCTGAATTATATGTCGTGCATAATAAAAGCATAATGCAAATTCTGCAAGAAGATAACCTTCAGTTTGCATATGAAAAAGAACGGCAAGATGTCACAAACATCAAACGGCATGAACTGCACCTCGTCTCTATCTTCCCATGTCTCTTACACTTACAATAAGAAAGCCTTATTTTTGCCTCACTTTCCTCACTGATTACAT
Organism: Petrocephalus schoutedeni; assembly: GCA_026780765.1. Lineage (NCBI taxonomy): Eukaryota > Metazoa > Chordata > Actinopteri > Osteoglossiformes > Mormyridae > Petrocephalus > Petrocephalus schoutedeni. Next base: position 31,889,545 of record JAODKL010000001.1, read on the forward strand.
TTCCTTGTGCGTGTAACGAAGCAAGTGTTACAGTTTCCGCAGTCTCAGTCTTGTTGGGTTGTCAGCAAAAAATAAATAAAAATTCTCCGCCAGCTGCCGGGAAAGACTAACTACGTTTTAGATTCCTCTTAACTGTACCGTTTCTTTTTTTTACAATAATACACTATATAAACTTCAAGAACTTAAAGCAAGTTGACATTCGGACAGATATTCAGCTTAAGACATCCCAACGCGTGACAATACTTGGCAAACTTTTATGATCGGGCTGAGAAATAACCAGACTCACGTGGAAGACTTTACTGCGCGTCAAACTACGTCAGTTTAAAACTTCGTCAGTTCATAAATCTCTCCTTAGATAAATGCGGGCGTTAAACAAGCTAATCTGTAAGCAAATAAATATCTATGTGTGTATCTGGGACCCATCTTAGCCACTACACTAAATGTTATATATCTATGTGTGTATGTGGGACCCATCTTAGCCACCACACTAAATGTTATATATCTATGTATGTACCTGGGACCCATCTCTTAGCCACTACACTAAATGTTATATATCTATGTGTGTACCTGGGACCCATCTCTTAGCCACCACACTAAATGTTATATATCTATGT
>JAODKL010000001.1:31891617-31905181 GCA_026780765.1 Petrocephalus schoutedeni
TGCATGTCTAACCCCAGCCAAGTATAAGCAGCATGCACACATGTATGCATGCATGTCTAACCCCAGCCAAGTATAAGTAGCATGCACACATGTATGCATGGATGTCTAACCCCAGCCAAGTATAAGCAGCATGCACACATGTATGCATGGATGTCTAACCCCAGCCAAGTATAAGCAGCATGCACACATGTATGCATGAATGTCTAACCCCTGTATATTGCCATGATTACAACTCAAGCTTTATTAGATCACTTGTATGTTCTCTTAGCATAAAAACAATGTATGAGTAGTTTTGTAATTAAACAATTGCACTACGTACAACAGTTTTTCTATTTTGTTTCTCATCAGAGGATATTATGTGCGCTGGAAAGCTGTAGATTACTGTGTGAAGCAGTTTCTGCACATAACTCAACAGTGTCCCAAAAGACAGGTACGGATAATGTTGCGGAGTGCAGCAATGTAGCAAACAGGGTTATAACCTTTAGTGAAAGTCTTTTTCATTTTTCATTAAATGGCTGTATGGATTTTCTGAATTTATATCCATCTCATAAGCAACAACAAAGAAAAGAAAGGTTCTACATAATAAGGCTTATCATCAATCTGTCCCCTAGGTGTTGTCTCTTGGTGCGGGGTTTGACTCGCTGTACTTCCGTCTCCACGTAGAGGGGGCGCTGTCAGCGACGGTTGTGTTCGAAGTGGATTTCCCAGAAGTTGTGCAGCGTAAAGCCTCCTTGATCAGCACCACTGATCTCCTGAAGGAGTCACTGGGGGACTGGAGCCCCAGTCAGCCAACAGACACAGGTAGCTAACGCTATATAAGTTGATGCCTTTGAGTTCTGTAGGGTGCCTGCTGCTGTTGCCATGGCGTCCGTATTGCACAGTCCTGGCTTTGCAAAGCTGCTTTCTTTTCCAACAAAAGTAATGAATCTTGCGTCTGTAAAAGGTTGTCTTGCTAATTAATGGAATTTGAGAGAAAGTACACAACACTTTTGATTCTGTTGCACTGACTCTCATTATGGGTGCATACATTAAACAGAATTTTGGTACCCACCCCCCACAGTGTTTCTGTCCAGCAGTCAATATCATTTACTGGGGGTGGACATGCGGAATGAGAAGGAGGTGGAAGCGGCGCTGAGCCAAGCGGGCGTGGAGTGGAGCGTCCCAACGCTGCTCCTGTCAGAAGTAGTGTTAACTTACATGGACATGGAAAGGTGGGTGAGGAAACAGGGCTGTCCATTTTCGGGAGCGCTCTGCTGGTTTGGCTCTTCTTCTTTTGATGTTGGTGTCCGGAGAACTGCTGCGGTACAGTTCATCCCGATAACAGCAGGAAATCTCCTTGTGTGTGGCTCCCAGGTCGGATGCCCTGATCTGCTGGGCGGCGCGGCTCTTTCCGCAGTCACTCTTTGTGATGTACGAGCAGATCTGCCCGCATGACCCCTTCGGGCGAGTGATGCAGAACCATTTCCTGAAGCTGAACTCTGCCCTGCATGCACTCACTCGCTACCCGGACCTGGCTGCGCAGACACTGAGGTTCTTGGGCAGGGTAATGTGCGTTAGTCTTTGACCTTTAACCCTGGGATCTGCATCTCACTTTTTCCCCTTGTGTCCTGACGCCTTGTGTTTTGTGCCCAGGGCTGGGAGCACTGTGTGTGTATGGACATGAACCACTTTAATCTGGACTTGGTGCCAGAAGAGGAGAGGAACAGAGTGGAGAGTCTGGAGCCGTTTGATGAGTTTGAAGTGAGAGGCATAGATGTGGTCGCTACTCACCCTCCACACTGTAAATAGCTAGCACCTCTGTCTTCATGCTGTTACCTCTAATAAACATAAATAAAAAGTAGCTTGAAATTTCATTGTAAAGCTAAACCATTGTTTTATTAACTTGTAACTTGTGTTTATCACGTCAGATTAGACAGGACTAGTATTTATGCAACATTTATGCAAATCTACTTGCTTTTTTCCATGATTCTCTTAGTTTCAGTTGTATTTTTACTTTTTAGGAGTGGCATCAAAAATGTTCACACTACTTCATTCTCACGGCTTCCAAGGGCTGCCTGCTTAGCCAATCGCTTATCACTGCTCCACTTGGTAAGACCAATTAGAGCCTCTGTTTTAAAAAAAGAGCAATATGGACATTAATTCTGACTCTTTTAACCAGCAGAGTCTCGGCTTCCATGCATGACCCCCGTGCTGAGGCCTGAAACCCTAAGGGTGCAGTTGTTGCAGGGGGGTCTCGAGGGGCCTAGTGTGGAGGGCATTGGGATGGCTTCTGCCGTGCTGGTCCCAGGAGCACTGCTGCTTTTCGGGGGAGCTTCCAAGGCCGGCCGAGTGGGTGAAACTAAGCTACTGATCAGAAAACAGACTGGCTGGGCGAGTGTGTGTGTGCAGGCCCAGAATAACTGGGGTAAGGATTTTATTGTGGCTGCATCTGTGTTTGAGTCCTCATCAGTTTACTGTAGTTTATTCTCTGCATACTGCTACATTCACAGTACAAGAATTGAGGTATTGAGATTTTTTATCAGTGAGTGGGGGAATTTTGCATGTGTGCAAAGATGTAAGTAATCAAGTGGTGGTATTCAGTATTAATCATATTCATTATGCTGTTAGCTGTAGTGTGTGCTATACAAATGGGTGTTGGGAGGCATGGGACGTGTACCTGAACATGTATGTGGACATCATACATGCGACACGTTTGTCTGGCAGGTACCCGGATGTATCACACAGCGACAGCAGTCCCGGGGTGGGGTGTGCTGGTGTTCGGGGGCCGCACTTCTCCACTCAAGCCTGTCTCCAGCGTTCTCAGAGTGACACATGGGCCCTTTTCCCCTGCAGTTGCTCTAGGCACTTTTGCCGTAGGGTGGCTATCAGTAAAGGAAATATCTTGTACTGGGACTGTACCACTAGCCAGGTGGCGACACTCAGCCACACTGCTCAGTTACAAAGGTGAATGTAGTCGAATGAAAATGGAGCTGCCTGTTATAGTGTTTTGCGTGACTGGCAAACTGACCGGTTCTGTCATGGTCATTCGTCCTGTTAGGGCAAGACTTCCTGTTTGTGTTTGGAGGCCGAACAGAGGCTGAGTCAGTACTGGGAGACGCTCACTTCCTCAGATTAGAAGATCAGCATTGGACAGCGGTCTGACCCATTTGTGGCTTCTCTTGTCGATTTGTGAACTTATTTGTTATATTGTTTAATGTATCACCTGTATTTTAGTTATGAATTTTAGTCAGTTAAACAACTGGCTGAAAGCTGTATAAGCACTTTTTATAACAAAACGAGGTGGGAAATAAATCTGTTGGTGTTTACAGGTGCCTGTAGAGGGTGCAGTGGCTGCAGCTCGACACTCTCATTCAGCTTGTGCCTATGGAGAAGGGCTGGTGGTTTGTGGTGGCCTGGGTCGAGGAGGGGTCCCTCTTGGAGACACAGTTTTACTGCAGCCTACAGCTTCAGGTTTCCACTGGAAGGAGCTGCTGGTGCAGCCCCCCCTAGTGCCTAGGTCTGGCACTGCACTAATGATGATATCCACAAATTAAGGCCATGATTCTGTCAAGACTAATATATATACAGTAGTTATTTATTATTAGTAATACTTATTTATAGTTAAATCTGTGGTTCAAATCTGACAGCTTCAGACTAAAGTAGCACATTTCTGTTTTAGATATTCTCATTGCGGGCATGTGATTGACCAGAAGCTCATATTAGTCGGAGGAGTTTGGCTGCAAGCAGATGGCGTTCCAGGGGTTGCAGTAATTCACCTCACCACTGGTTGCAGTGTTGAATATCGACTAGACGTTGTGAGTTACATCTCTTTTTAAGTCTTGCACATTTGTTATTTTAATAGAGACGATTTTAAGAGTGCCTGCATTCAATCGTGTTGCCCGTCCTTTCAGGCGGAGGTTCCCTGGCCCCTCATGCTGCAGTCTGTCTGTTCTGAGCCCGTGGATGAAGATGGAACGACAATCATGTTGATCGGGGGAGGAGGGAACTGTTTCTCCTTTGGGACTCATCTGAACCCTCAACCAGTCCCCTTAGATATAAAAGCTGTTCTATGAGACATTAGGGCAATGTGCTAATCACTTGATCAACTAGAGAAAAAGCCACTTGGTTTCTAAGCCACGCCATGGCTCTAAGACCATGCCTATGTTCTCGCTGTTACAGCTTATTCCAAAGCTGTAAGTTCCACGTGACTAATTGAATATATGTAAAAGATTTTATCCCACAAATGTTGTCCATGTAAATTAATTACCAATAAGCATTAATAACCTGCTTCCTTTTTTTTCCAGTTAAACCTGAGTGGTGTGTGATAACAGGGAGTTTGCAGGTGCAGCAAGCAGTTCCAGGGGTATACATAAACAAACTAAAATAATTAAAGCTGTAAGATAGGTAGGCTGCTTTGGATACTGTCTGCTAAGCTAAGGAAAATTTAAGCTGAAGAAAAATTCAATTTCATAGCGTAAGCATTGGTGGAGAAGGTGGATATTCAGTGAACGCACAACACCTCTCAGTGCTTGCCACTCGGGTTTTATTGAAGAAGTACTTCTGGGTGGGTGGGGGTATTTGGGGCTGGGGAGGGGGGCTCCGTCAGGGTCTCCTGCAGGATCACTCCGTCAGGCGGCGGAAGGACTGCACCGTGGGACAGGCAGCACCCCAGTCCGCAGGCTTGCGGTACTCGCCCTTCTCCAGCAGGAACTGACGGCCACGATAGTTTGGGTGCTCATAGAAGATCCAGACCCCCTCCAGCACCTTGCATGAGTGGAGCTCTCTAACACGGAAGCGCTCCAGAAGGGAGGGGCAGTCATCCGTCACCTCAAAGGCCTGTCCCGCAAAGTCGGCCTTGTCATAGAGCTGGATCTTATACTGGGTCCCGCTGGCCTGCAAGCAGGGTACGGCATGGTAAGAGAGGTTACACAGGGCATTGGGGAGCACCCTAGATGGGAGACCAGTCTGTTGCATGGCACAAACACCGTTGCCTAATGTATATTTTTAATATAACATTTGTACTTCATACAATACTTGATACAGGCGTAAGTCACATTGTGATATGAAGTAAAACCCTTCTGTGCCTTTAAGTAAAACTAAACAGTGGCTGAAGTTTCTTCAAAGCACGAGCTCTGTGTGGGAGGAAGCCTTTGTCATTGTTATTGATTTTAGCTCTTGGCAGAATTCTGCTACCTCAGTTGAATTGAAATATAACTTCTTTCCATAAGAGTATCAATTTTTTAAACTTGTAATGTACTTTTCATAATCATATCCATCATTAATGTATGATATATTCATTTTTGTTAGAATTTAAAATATCTATTTTAGTCAGGCAAATTGGTGTCTCTAAATTGCCCATAATGTATGCATGTACATGCACCCTGCATCCAGCGTGTTTCCATGCCTTGCACAAACCTCTACTGGATATTGCAGCTGGAAGAAGGATGGATCTATTTAGGCAAATTTGCATTAGGCAGATGGCACTGCGGACATGTAGATCAGAGGGAAACCAACTACTGCATTTATCTTTAGTTGTATCCTGGGTTGAGTGCATTAAAACAGGCATTCATAGTATGCGCCATAAAACAATATGTATCTGCTTTTGGAAAAAGTCAGGAGCAGGTCTGGACTTACAATGTGGATCATCTTGCAGGAGCTTAAGCGATCATTGAAGCCCATCCAGTGCGGGTATTCGGGGTACTCCCCGCGGGTCAGCACATACTGGTAGCCAGTGTAGTTGGGGCGCTCATATGCAACCCAAACGCCACTTTCCACATGGATGGAATTGCAGCGGCTCAGGTAGCTATGGAAGTTGGTACAGTCACGGTCACATTCATACTGACGGCCCTGGAAGTTCTTGTCCTCATAGAAGATGATCTAGAAAGTTGAAGATGCAAATGGCAAGGAACAGAATTTTGCTTAGAGGAATAGGACTTTTTTTCATGTGAAATGCCTTGGGATTCGAGAGGAATGGCATTGTACGCCCTGGTTTTTGCACTACCCGGACATGAATTACTGCCTGTGAGCAACATCCGTCTAATTTGTGCAACTCTCCCTCAAATAGAAGTCTGTTTGCTCGTAGGCTTTTACTAGGCATTGCTCCGAACAAATAATCTGGCTGAAATGTTCAATACCATGACATCAATACAGCATGAGAGATCAACAGAAATCTTTGTCCTTTATTTTGACTGTGCATAACCATTGGTCATTATCTATGAAGGGTTCTGTATGTGCATAGAAGGAATGTGTGCCAGTCTCAGTCATCCCAGGTTCAGCTGCACAGTCATTACTGCTCTGCAGATTACAGCATCAATGGGTAAAGCATCCAATTAAGTGATATTTTAAAAGTGACAGTGCTCAAGATGACTGCAGAGAGCCGCTGAGGTGTGTAAACCTCCAGTACTTACCTGGCCCATTTTTGACATGGCTTAAACCTGCTGGGGTTATCTCCCTGAAGTCCCTGTGAAGCGGCGCCAGGTCAGACCGGCCTGCTGGGCCTTTTTATACCCTGCTGGATTTTATAAATGGGACAATCGCTCTGTCATGAAAATTAGATCCAACAATTGAGTCAGTGATTCCGAGGCTATTCATGTTTTCCAGAAAAGCAAAGCAGGATTATTGCATAAAGGCAGGGCAGTGGTTCCCATGCTGAAACCACCAACCCCACCCACATCACAGCACCTGCTGTCCATTCCTTTGCCAAGAAACCCAGTGCCATTTTTCAGAACCCAAATGCTGTAGATCATTGTATCATTCTGCACTGAATGAGCAAAACTACTTTTGTGATTCAGCGTTCTCATTTAATGAAGAGCAAAAACAATTTAAAAGTTATTTACCTGAGTGTGTTGGTGAGGCCAATAATAAATACAAGGTAAATTGGTAAGTACAATGGTAAATCTGCTAGTCTATGAGTAGGCAAAATGAAAAATTCACAACACGATGTCCCCATTCAACCCTCCTGACTTTGGGCTGAAATAAAAATGTTTAATTGGTCCAGCACACTACACTGTTTCAAAGCAAAACCAGAAAGCACATGAGCAAATGAAGTCTGTTTTTCTGAGGCAGAATAGCAGTAATATTCACTATATCGCAAGTAACTACACTACTGTCCATTGACCTGTGCTGTAGGTGTCATACTGTAAAGTACAGTACTACTTTTACTACTTACACCCAGCCACCATCTAATCACATAGCTAGTACAGGGTTGCGGGCATCTGCTGAATGAATAAATGTAAGGTATGAGGCAACATACGTAAGACTTACATATGCTTGTATTTTTAACTTTTAGACTACTTAATTTTAAAGAGGCCAAAATAAAAAAAAAACTAAAATCAAACAAAATATTTATTTCTGAAATACAATGGGACAGCTTAATATTTTACAAAAGTGCCATAAAAAAGAAAATAACTGATGCATCATCTGAACCATACAGTACATTTACAAAAGAAAGTGATTTCTAACAAGACAAGAGTACCAGGGGATGTAAAATCTCCTATTTACTGAACAAGTTTAAAATTCATTAATTCATCTAATTACTTAAAATGCTTTTATAACTGGGTTGCTGCAGATATATCCACATTAAAATGTTTACTTCCTCTGAGAACAATCTGAGTAGAATACAAACATTATCATCTAGATTATAAATTTCTTTGCTATGACTACTGGAACTCCAAAGGATGGATTAGCTTGTTGGAAGAAAAAATAAATCATATTATATCCCCACATTTAAGATACATATACAGAATGAGGTATGCAGCACAACACACATCTGAGTGTTTACAGCCTAAGCATTTCATTTGTAAATCCAGGATGCAATGAGTGGAAACTAGTACAATCCCCGATAAGTACAACTATGTTATATGTGCTAGTGTAGGCACTAAACAGAGTGGGGGGGTGGGTACAGTTACTGTGCTTCCCTGTGTCCCTCCAACCAAACACAATGTGTGTAATGCCCTGTAGAAATGTAGACATCTAATCAGAGGAAAGGTACTGAATGTTGCGGGTGGGTTCTGTCATTCCCAGTTGACGACAGACATTAGCAGGCCATGGGTGTCTGCATCACCATCCGCTTTCAGTGTTGGCTCAACAGTCCCAAGTCCTGTGCTTTTCACATCCTCCATGGTACCTTTGTGGTCCTGGGTACTCAGAGTGGATGAGACCAGGCTGTCCAGCTGCTGCCGGTTGCCGGACTCCAGCAGCCATTCGTGGAACTTCTGCTCCACTAGAGCCTGGAACTGTTTGCGTTGCTCCCTGAAATGTAACATACAGAAGGCAAAAGTACAGATCCCAACAAATACCTTTTGATTTAGCGCGATGAGGAAGGCATGCCTCATTTCCCCAATACAAATCCAGGGGTATAAGTGCTCCCAATTCCTGTGCATTGCACTTGGAGTATCATTTAAACATCTAGCATTTAAGCATCCTATAAAGGTAGCATTATCCACATGACATTACCAGAAAGAGGTGGAAACGGAAAGCTAAACAGGGTGGATTGACCAATTTCATCCGCATAGGGCCAGTGTATATGCAGGCTTTTAGGATAACATTAAGTCAGCTCTTCAAACACAGGTGTGACTACTCTTCAGCCTATCAGTACTCTAATTAGTAATCTAATTAGGGAGCTGCAGCGAAAACCCGCACACACAACGGCCCTTTCTGGATAACACTGGACACCACTGCTATATGGTAATGCAGTAAAATGTTACTAATTTACTTGACTAATTTCATACAGAGCTGCTAGCTAGCTGTGTCTCTATGATAACTTACTTATTGAGATTAGCATTCTGCACTGTCTTCTGCCAATCCCGCATCCTTCGATCACGGGTATCTAGGACTTTCTGATAAAGTGGGGGAAAGCCACCGGGCACCTCACACGTGTCCCCCTCCATCTTGAAGGGCACCACCTGAGGGTAAAACTCAGAAGGTGGAAGCAAGCGGTAGGGAATGATATCAGAGGTGCCGCCCTCAGCACCTAGAAGCAGTGGCTGGTCCCAGGCGTTTGGCACCACAGCCAGGCCGACACTGGCCATGTGATCTTCCAGGGAGGGATAGTATGTGTGGAAGGGCCCCAGAGTGATGGCCACATTGCCAGGCAGCAGCAGAGGCCGGGTGGGCGTCAGCACGTGGAACGTGCAGTGGGAGGAGGCGCCCACCGCCAGCCGGCCTGCCACACACACCACCCGCACGTTCTCGCAGCTCTGAACATGCACACTTGTCTCCACTGGGCCCAGCACCACCGTACTGTTTCGGCACTTGTCCAGGCTCACCGACCTGCAGTGGAGTCAGTAAAGCGAGACAATGAGCAGGTGTGACGTGCAACATCCTGGTATCCGCTACACGGCCGACTGGATGCACCTGAGAGGAGAGAGCAGGTAGATGAATGCCTCACTACAGCGGTGCAGTTTGATGTTGGCCCCAGCCAGCTTTTCCGAGTCTTTGGCCAGGGTCTGGTAGTAAACCTGTAACATCAGCACCAACTTGCTGCCTGGTGGTGCCACGTGGGTGTTCCGTGCAATCCTGGCTCTCTTCATTGCACCTTCGACTAGACCAAGGCATGCTGCTATAAGCAATGCTGTAACCAAACACTTATCAGGCATCTAAAACTAACAGTTTTAAAAGTTTGTTTGGTATTTATTTTCAATCCTAAATGTAATTATGATTTGGGTTTAAAAGAATAACTAACACCTAAAACAACATACGGATCACAGTGAAACTAAAGAATAAAAAATTCTGAATACTGAATTCAAGAATCTTACTGACAAAACAAACAAATATTACAACATAAAAATATTATAAAAAACATGACAAAAGTCATTGAAGAAGGAAATACGCATGGAAAGTATGTTCCTCAGATCTGTGAGATTAAATAGTGGACAAAGTGAAGGGTATCAACAGGGAAATAACTGAGGGAACAAATATAAAGCAGAGCTTTAAGAAATGGACAGAAGACCTCCATAGAAAAGACTTGGGAGTCACCATCACCAAAAGAACTCACTTGGTCATATTACACCACAGCAATCTAAGGAACACCAAATGTCACCAGAAGTGCTAGCTAATTTTCAGAGATGTGCTAGGAAGCCTGTCCGCACTGGTTACATGACATCTTTGGATGGCAGCTGCTTGACATAGGACTGCAAAGCACTGCAGTGGGTGAGAACTAAAATGGCATAGAGCTCACAGCAGTCCAGATCATGCATGTAACATGCAGTATACATGCCTATACCAGAAGTTTGTTCATGATAGTCCTATTTTTGTTATTATTAGCTACTCATCATCAACTTCCTTGTCTTTTATACGTCTTGTATGTATTTAATACTATGATCTCCATGCAGAAAGCCCACAAGGAACAAATTCAATGGAATATGAAAAAACAGGCTGGATCCAGATTGACAATCAAAAGGAGACTGCATACTATCACCATAACTACTACTAACTTACATGCAGCATATTTAAGCAGACAATATCAAATAGAAGACGTGCAATTGCAAACTCAAGATTGTGTTGATTGAGGTTTTGCCTTCATGGAATAATTAACAACAACAATGTATCCAGTGGATTGGAAAAGATCATAATATTGGAGGAGTTATGGGTAACAGAGGAAGAGGCAACCATCAGCATGGTGGATGGACTCATTGCAAAAGTCAACATGCCACTGGGAATCCTGAAGAGCCAGACAAAAATCAGTGTTTTGACAGCACTCAAGAAGAAGAATACCTTGCTGAACCCAAGCCAACTTCTTGCCAGAGCGCAAGCAGGCAGAGACTCCAAATGGGTTGAGGATCAGCACCTTTCGCAGCCACCGCTCCAGGTGCTTCACTGAGAAGGAACGGCTGAGCTTGGAGTAACCGGCCTGACTTTGGACGGAGGCACGCTCCAGTAGTTTCTGAAGCGAGTGTACAGCCCTGCCCCTGCCAAGAGATCCCTCCAAGAGGAAGCTGAGACCATGCACTGCTTCCATCGACAGCTGACTGTCCTGCACCACCTGTCCTGAAGCACTCAACTGCCCTGGCTCCATCAGCAGTTCCAGCAGCTCGGACAGGTGGCTTAGAATAAAGGTTAAGTGTGATTGGTCATCCCAGTTCTGCAGGTAAAACAAGAAAAATACTAATTCAGAGGTGATTCAGATACAATTTCCAAAACAAAGCCTAATGGCTGTTATTCGATTGAGTTTCTTGCCATTTATTGATTGTAACAAGCTTATTTGCATGCTTGACACAGAGATGCATTCAATGGGATCTAAAAAAAAATCACCCAGCCACTGTAAAAATGTAACAGCTAAATCAAAGCTAAACAGTTCCACCTGACGCCAGGGATATTCCACATACCTTATTTTGAGAACTAGTCTTGGCTTCACGCTCAGAGGAAGTGGACAAGGATGTGGATCGAGGGCTAGGCCACTCTTCACCAATCAGGGAGGTTCGCAATGACACCCGGTTCAAATGTTGCATGTGAAGGAAGAGAAGGAACTGCAGTGTGTCTACAGACAACTAATAAATATGGGAATTCAATGAAGAGAAGGGGAGAGAGAGAAAAGGAAGAGATAAATACAAAGTAATGTTCCGGTCATAGGAATACTGGTGGGTATCAATCAGTGCTTCAAATGATGTGTATCCTTTGTCCAATTTCCATTGGATCTGGCAGCACTCACCTTGCAGCGTAGACGTTCAAGTTCCTTAGGGGAGCTGCACTGGGACACACCTTCAGCCCACTCTAGCTTATGCTCAGGGGTGCGGGGCAACAGCAGATCAAAAGTCTCAAAGTAGAGCCAGGCCAGGTCCTCGGACAGCTGCAGCTTGCCACATGCGATGTGTCGCCACATAGACCAGCTGAGCTGGGGGAAGCAGCCCTCCCGCGTGTGCACATAGGTAGCCATCTTGCGCAGGTAGTGCAGACTGAGCTTTGCAGGGGGAGCCACCGGAAGAGCTCCCAGCAAAAAGGGCTCCAGACGTGCCCAAACACTCACACTGATTTGATCCATTACTGCCAGAGAAATAGAACCTGCTTCAGTAAAGATGCTGCCAATTAAGCATCACTACTACTGCTATTTTATTTTACACAGACAACTTCCCATCATTTTAATGATGAATCAGTTTTATCTGCAGTAAGGAAATAGAATTCAGATCACAACCGAACAAAAATCCCAAACTATTAGACACTTGTGCGACTAAAGACAAAATAAATGAGTAAATACAACTAAAGAAACACGTAAATACAGATGACGTTAACGTTCTTTAATGCACTGAACAGTCACAACGAAACTGAAAGTGATGAAAGCAGGTTAAACTTTGGTATTTGTTACAACTTATCCATCAGCAGTAATCGAAACAGTACAATAAAAAACACACAGCACAAAAAACGACTTCATCAAAAAAGTTCAATAGAAGATTCGTAATTTGTAAGGAACTTTTGAATGATTTATGACGTGACTACTGCTGAACTGCTTCTATAACAAAGCTAAGTAGTTACGGTCTTAAATTAAATGAAGTGATTAATTTAATGGATAAAAAATTTCAGGGACAAATATCAAAGTGACGACGCTTTGCCGAGTTTCCATGACAACGGCCGTCGCGGCCTGTATAATAAGAGTCGTTAAATTTAGCTCCGGCATTATATGGACAACAAGCTGCATTATTGGCACTGAAACGTTTACCTTCCAAGACTCTTCCACCTCAGCACGGACTCTGATGTCCCAGACACAGTTAGTCGTCGGCCATCTGCATTAGCGAGTAAAAAGAAAAGCTTTCAGGTAAACGGCGCCTTCCTATTTAGCGCCGCTGACGCGGGGGCGCGCTTCCCGCGCGCGGGGGCGCGCTCTTTGACTTCGAAGTGGCCCGAGCTGCTGTATATAAATCAGTAAAGTTAGAAACCACATCTATACCTGCTTTATCTAGAATAAGTTTAAAATTCAGTATCTAAAAGATGTTTGCTTTGTCGTGCACACTGACTGAATTCAGATTTCAACACTGGGAGACTGAGAATATTGTATAACACCATAGTGTATCCTAGCTGTTAAAAGTCTCAATGATATAACATTTAATCAGATTAGTAAGTGAAATACCACACTTGAGTTGCTTACTAATTCGCAACTTCGGAATAAAAGTAACGCGTATGGAAAAAAAGGCACTGCTCTTTAACGTCCGATGCAGGAGTAGCACGGAGGGAGCAGTGTGAAGCTGGCAAGAATAAGGGGGGGACTTCCGGTCGCTATATCCGCTTATTGTGTCAAAATAAAAGTTCGGTTTTAATAGGGATTAAGCCATTGAATGGTGAATTATGTGCAAGAATAATAAGTGCATTTACTTATATTATACTTACATCGCCAAATTTTATCAAAAATAAAGGTAAATTTATTAAAAGATTAAGAAACATATATATTTACCTTATTTTATACCTAAATTACGTAAATTATTTTGTTTCTTACACAGCTTTCCTTTAAGTAAATTTTAACCATCCAAAATAAAAAAGTAAGAGAACTGCACAAACATTTATACCATATGTTGTTGCATAAAAGTAATCGTCAGGAAAACATTTGCTGGGTTTGAAACCTAGTCCCCCCTAACAGGCAATTATGCCTGATTTTACATAG
>JAODKL010000001.1:31905281-31921583 GCA_026780765.1 Petrocephalus schoutedeni
CCTCACCTTTCTCACCTGCTCTCCTCCCGCTGTCCCGTCTCCCCTCACCTTTCTCACCTGCTCTCCTCCTGCTGTCCGGTCTCCCCTCACCTTTCTCACCTGCTCTCCTCCCGCTGTCCCGTCTCCCCTCACCTTTCTCACCTGCTCTCCTCCTGCTGTCCCGTCTCCCCTCAATTGTAAACGAATAAGCCAATTTAGATATAAATATGTGAAGTATATCATATAAAATTTTACGTTCAATTCACACACGAGAAACCAGCAGACTCAGTACAAAGCCGCAAGTCCACCTTGATAGCTCGTAGAGCACGCAAGCTTTTAATTTGGAAAATGCTCTGTTATAACCATGACAACGAAAGTACTTCCGGTTCACTATTCTTGTTTATTCTTGCTAGCTTCACGGTACTCGCAGAGGGCGGGTCCTTCCGGCCGGATTCGAGCGAGAGGAGGAAGAAGCTGCCGCTGACAGGCAGGCAGGCTAAACCCGATACCGAGGGCGAAAGTTTACTTTATATGTTACCGGCGAAATCGTTACCTATGGCTCTGAGAAGTGTTAGTTTATGGAGTGTGTGCTGTCTGCTTCTGTGTTTTGTTGCGGCAGTGTTTGCAGGGTGAGTAATCCAATATAATACCGTCATTTTAAAGAGTTCGAAATGGGATTGCTTGCCGATATACATGTTGCATCGCGATTGGTCTACAACTGCTAAAGTAGTTGGGAGGGAGTCGATTCATTTATTACAGATCCAGAATATTTTATTTACACTTTAACAGCCGTACGTCATTGTAAACCTTTATAGCAGTATACATGGTAAACAATACTGTTACTTTGATTATTCTTTTTTTGTTGTGTTGTCATGATCTATTATTGCCAAGCTAGGAAATTTCATATAGACTTAAAATCCAAGTGTACCAGCAATACGTAGCAAATTATCAACTGGCAGTCCTCTCATTTTAAAGCATTGTTAGCTTTATAGCAAATTCCAGTGGTACTTTTAAACGTATATAATTTCTTAAAGCAATTACCCATGCATAAGCATAACTTAAACTTGACAGGTTCTGAGAAGTGTGTCTGACCATGTTTTCTGTTCTTAAAGGACGGGGTCAATTGGTTGATTAATCAACAATTGTTTTTAGAGCACTTTAGTATAAAACAATATTTTGCTTTCAGTGAAATAAAGGTTTCGCGTGGCAAATTTGAATTGTTAATAACGTCATTCATTGTGCACTATTTAGTAGGAAAACCACGGTAAGGCAATCACAGATATTCTCATATACATACGAAGTTTCATTATCTTTAAAATGTATCTATAATGCAGACGCGATTTCTACAAGATTCTGGGGGTGCCCAAGACGGCGTCTGTGAAGGACATCAAGAAAGCCTACAGAAAACTGGCCCTTCAGCTACACCCAGACAGGAATCAAGGCGATCCGGAGGCACAAGACAGGTTTGCGGACCTAGGGGCGGCGTATGAGGTGAGAAGGCGTGTAAGCTCTCCCTGAGGTTCTTGTTTTATTTATATATATATATATATATATATATATATATATATACACACACAGGAAAAAGGTCTGTCAGGAGCGCATGCTTGTGGTATTTATGGTATTCATTATTCTGTTATTCGGTATGATTATTCTGGAAAAACCGACGAAGAGGGGCTTTCGGTGTCGCTGGTATATATGAAACCGGCACTTTTACGTAAAGTAAAATAACATAAGTATTGCATTAATAAAATGCGCGATTATGAGAATTGCACGATTTGACTTTGCCTGAAAATCAGCGGAGTTTTCATTTACTTGTATAAAAAAAGACTTCGAAAGCGAAACGGCAGCAATTTCTAGCTTTCAGCGAGCCGGCTGGGCTTGTTGCTGTTGGAAACGATGTGGCGTTTTTATTGGTCAGAAAGACTGTGTGGCCATCCGTGATTGGTAGACTTTTGGGGTGAAAGGTGAACGCGGTGCCTGCGCGAATGCAAACACCGAATCAGATGTTAACTTTCTGAAATCTTATTTAATGCTTATGTTTAATGTTTATATAATGAGCATTAAACGATTGTTTTTCATTCCCGAAAATCTTGTGTACATTTGTACATTTTTTCCCCAGTATTCTGCTTTTGCGACCTAAATATGTGAGCGTTTCTTTTGTATTAACGGTACTTTACCGTGTGTAATAGTCTTATGAACCTGATGAGAATTAAAACAAAAAAATAGTTTGTCTGTGACTCATTTACTGTTATCTACTGCAGCGAAATTTTGTACTTTTATTATTTAAAACGAATTGTAGTTTGATAGTAAAATATATTAAAAAGTTTGCTCTGATGCAGCTATTATGTGTAGGGTGACCAGATAATCCATGTCATTCCTGACGCTTTGAGCTACTTCAGGTTTTACAAACTGCTCCTATGTTTGGCTAAATAGCTCAGTTCTCCTTGCGATTTGACTGGTTCGTTTCCTTGGTTGAAAGATGCAGCTCCTTTTGCTTGAAATGGTAGTTTGCAAATCCTGTCCTCGCTTGAAGTGTCCGGGATGACGTCAGTTATTTGGTCGCCCTAATTATGTCTCTATCTTTACACGTGTGTGAAATCCAGGTACTCTCCGATGAAGAAAAAAGGAAACAATATGATAAGTTTGGGGAGGAAGGACTGAAAGAAGGTCGTTCCAGTTCCCATGATGATATATTCTCTAGGTATGTCTTAATGGGCAATGGGTGTGATAGCAAATGCAGGCGCATATCAATAGCCAAGACTGAATTTTTAGTTTTTTTTTTTTTTTTGAAGAATTTGGTCTCTTTAGGTCCCTGTGTCTTATTGAAATAAATTTGTTGTAGTATACAGTCTTATGCAAAAGTTTGGGCACCGCTTGATAAATAACAGATTTTGGCGATTTTGTAAATGAAAAGATGTTAAAACAGTCTCTCTAGGAAATGGGAAAAAATACACAATATTTTTAGCAAACATTGATGCGTAGTTACTTTTTATGCAATAAATTGAGCAAAAATAAAAAGATTATTATGGCACTGTGCGAGCTAGTACTGGGAAAATTCATTGTAGAGTCTTAAAGCACTTATGTAAGTCGCTCTGGCTAAGGGCGTCTGCCAAATGCTGTAAATGTAAATTTCTGGTATTTAGTGGAATCCATTCTTCCCTCTACCCGTGCAAGGTTTCCAGTGCCACTGGCTACAACACAACCCCAATGCATGATAGATCCACCCCCATGCTTAATAGTTGGCAAGGTGTTCTTTTCATGAAAGGCTGCTCCTTTTTTTCTCCAAACATGCTTTTGCTGATTGTGGCCAAAGAGTTCTATTTTAACTTCATCAGTCCACAGCACTTGTTTCCAAAACGCATCAGGCATGTTCCTGCAGGTTTTTTGCAGTCAAATGGGGGTTTTGATTTGTCTTTCTGACCAGTGTACGCGCAGTTCTCTCCAAGAGTTTTCTTAGTCATCCAGATCTCATCTTGACCTCCACAGTTCCCCTGAACTGCCATCTCTTAATTACATTTCTCAGCGTGGAAACTGCAAGCTGACAATGCTTTGCTATCTTCTTATAGCCTTCTCCTGCATTGCGACCATCAATAACTTTCATTTTCAGAGTATTACACAGCTGCTTAGAGGAATCCATGGTTGTTGAGTGTCCACAAGTGTGTGCACAAGGTTTGAAGAGTCAGAGTATTTGTAAAGCTTTGAAATTGGCACCAGCTAACATTTACTAATGATGGGTGTTGCCATGCATCAGATCTAATGAGCTGATTAAGGTCTGAAACCTTGTAAAAACGATCTGAGATTTTGGACCTCTTAGGGTGCCCAAACTTTTGCACAGTGCCATAATAATGTTTGTTTGTTTATATATATAATTTTTTTTTTTTCAATTTATGGCATGAAAAGTAACTATGCAACAGTGTTTGCTGAAGATATTGTGTATTTTTTCCATTTCCTAGAGAGACTGTGTTAACATCTTTTCAATTACAAAATCACCAAAATCTGTTATTTATCAAGGGGTGCCCAAACTTTTGCATAGGACTGTATATACATATATAAATATACACACATACACAAGCACACACTTTCTTACAGCCATATTTCCCCCTTCCTTCTTTTGTTCTAGCTTTTTTGGCAACTTTGGGACATTTTTTGGTGGAAGCCCCCAGAATCAAGATCACAATGTCCCTCGAGGGAGTGACATTGTGCTAGACCTGGAGGTCACACTTGAAGAGGTCTATTCCGGAAATTTTGTGGAGGTAAATTCCGCATTGTATTTGTAGAAAAGGGATGACAATTTGTAATGATGTCGTGGCCATCCTCATCTTCACGTGTTTTGTATGGTCTTTTTCTCTTTTTTCCCCCCTCTTAGGTGGTGTGTAACAAGCCTGTAGCCAAAGAGGCTCCAGGGAAGAGAAAATGTAACTGTAGGCAGGAAATGAGAACAACCCAGTTGGGACCTGGACGCTTTCAGATGACCCAGGAAGTGGTCTGTGATGAGTGCCCCAATGTCAAGTGAGTCTTTATTAGGTGTGTCTTTGCTAGGCAGTTTACCACTATGAATCCAGACATGTTAATAATAATAACCATGTTCCTCCGCAGGCTGGTAAATGAAGAGAGGACATTAGAGGTGGAGATTGAACAGGGAGTAAGAGATGACATGGAGTATCCCTTCATTGGGGAGGGTGAGAGACTCACAGCTGCACAGCATTAATTAACAGACAGGGTAGATGACTCTTGATTTAAATCCTACTGATGACAATACAAGCTAGTATACCATAGTACTTTTTCTGAAACCTCAGTCTGTATCTGAACGGAAGTTTGAATTTTGAAATGACTTAGCCAGACTATAAAGAAAAATATGAGATACCATACATTCACAAATTATTCAGCCCCCTTCACTTTTTCACATTGTCTTGTTGTAGCCTTAAGCCAAAAACCGGTTGAAGCACCTTTTGAAGTGATTATAGCCCTGAGTCTTTTCTGGGTTATGATGTGACAAGCTTTGCACACCTGCATTTGAGGAGTTTTTGCCATTTTTCTCTTCAGATCTGTTTAAATTCTGTCTGGTTGGATGAGGACTGTTAGTGGACGGCTAGTTTCAGGTTTCTTCATGGATGTTAGATTGGTTACAAGTCTGGGTTCTGGTTGGGTCACTCAAGGACATTCACGGAGTTGTCCCTAAGTCACTCCTGCTTGTCTTTGCTTTGTCCTTGAGCTCATTATCCTTTTAGAAGGTGAACCTTCAGCCCAGTCTGATGTCCAGTGCGCTCTGGAGTATGTTTTTATTAAGGATGGTCAGAAGAACAATGCTTCAGTGTCCAAATCTCTTCTCGGAGGCACCCGTTTGGTTCACTGTACATTTATTAGGAGGGGAAAATACATTTTAAATTAGCAAAAATTTAGCCTAATGCTGCAACATAAAATGTGAAGGGGCCTGAATACTTTCTTGAATGCTCTATGGTTGCTTGATCAGTTTATTGCAAAGTCTTTTTTCTTTTAATGGAATAAATACAGAAATTTTAAAATGAATAATTTACCAAGAGCAGGAGCATCTAATTCCACCTTACTCAACCACCTACAGAAACAGCTTGTGTAATGAACATATTGTCCAGATGAGCAACTACTTATATCTCAAAATGTATCAGAGAGATGTAAATAGTAAGACAATTGTTTGTTCCAGTTCCCATGACGACATTTTGTCATGCAACAATGGAAGCGACTGGAAAGGCATAAGCATAAAAAAGCATGTGAAATGGTAGATATGCCAATGGTCAGTTTTATACAGTTATGGGGAAAATCCTGCTTAGTGTTTTTGTGCACCATCGTATATATATTGTGTATGTGATGGTGGTTCATGTATAAATGCATGTCCTGTGATGCACTGGCATTGTGAGTAGGGTATAGTGCACCCTTTGTGTTTTGTGCTATCCAGGAAGGCTCCAGGCCCGTCATGAGTCTGCAGCGGGTAACCATTGGATGGATGTTTAGACAGGAATTGTGTTGACAGAATTGATTGTATATCCCTCTCCAATGCAGATACAGATATTACCCAGCTTGATAATGCTTACGTTTGATACTCTCCTTATATATTTTGTGTGACCCATTGCTACTGAACCTCCTCTTTGAGCCCAAGAAATTGATAAAATAGTGACTCAAAATTGCTCTTGCTTCTGTATGATTTTATGCCTGAATGTGTCTGTGTGTGGGTGTGTTTCAGTGATCAAAATATATTTAGATATACATAGAATATATATAGAAGCCTAACAAGTGACAGGAGACAATGTTTTTTAGTACTTTTTATGTAGTAAATGTATAGCATATTCCAAGAATTGTGGGGCTGATCAGGGAGAAATTAACACTAAATTTTATATTGATGTTGGACAATGTTGCCTTATCGAAATGAGTCATTCAGTTCAATAAGGCATTTTTAAATGACATGATTAACATGACAAGATTTCTGTTAATCCCCGTCACTGAAAGTTCCTTCTGGCTTTTCCATTATCTGCAAAATGTGATTATGATTAAGAGGACAGTGGTTTCCTTACCTGTACCATTGTATTTGCATTGTCTTTTGTTGGTATTATCTTGGCTTTATTTGTGCTTTATTTAAGGTAGCCCCAATAAAGAAGGCAAACATTTAATCTGTTATATGAACAATTACTGTCTGAGATGAAATGTTATAACTACTTACAGAACACTTCGTATTGTAATATAGCATTAACTTTTCCACCATCGGCTTCTTTTACTGTTTTTCTCAGGTGAACCACATATAGATGGAGAGCCTGGAGATTTACGCTTCCGTATTAAAGTCTTGAAGTAAGGCTGACATCACCTTTCATTACTTCACAAAAGTACCTTTGGAAATATGACAACATCTGTTTTGGTAACTTTAGTTTTGCATGTTTTTGTTTCAAGAAAATGGTAGTTTTTTTGTGACTGTCCATGTTTTCAAGGCACCCAGTATTTGAGCGCAGAGGAGATGACCTCTACACTAACGTCACCATCTCCCTGGCAGAGGCACTGGTGGGATTTGAGATGGACATCACTCACCTAGATGGGCACAAGGTATACACATCCCAGTCATGTCAATATCCTCTTATTTGTACGTATGTATAGACAGGGGTGGTTCAGGCACTGCACCCTCACTGCACATTGGTGGTCTGAATCTTTCCCTTACAATGTGTTTGTGTAATTTGCATGGTTTTCCTTCAGCTTCTCCAGTTTCCAAAGACATGTAGGCAAATTGATGTATTATTGTTTATAAATGGGAATGAGATGGTTTGTAACATGACATTTGTAACTTTAACATCTCTCATTTCACTTAACATTTCTGATGTAACAACATCCTTTAATTAAATTGTTACTCAGCACTAATGGCAAACTGGTATCAGGTACACATTGCGAGAGACAAAGTCACTAAGCCTGGATCCAAAATGTGGAAAAAGGGGGAGGGGCTTCCCAACTTCGACAACGCCAACATCCGAGGCTCACTCATCGTTACCTTTGATGTGGAGTTCCCGAAGGATCAGCTGGATGAACAGCAAAAAGAAGGTATGAGAGGGTCCGTGCGAGCTGTAGTGCGCACAGCGCGGCAGAGTGAGAAGCAGGAACCGAATGTGGGCGGAGCCACATGGGCAAGGGGCAGAAGAGCAACTGTGTGAAATCATTTAATTATCTGGGACATATAAAGCGATGCCTGAGGGTGATAATGAGGGAGTATTCTGCTGCAGAGCTGTGTGTGATTGTCTTTTCTGTCCCGTTCCAGCAATGAAGGCGTTGTTGAAGCAGGGATCAGTACAGAAGGTTTATAATGGGCTACAAGGATACTGACACACTATTGGACATATGGACTGTCATTCATGTGGACATGCACAAAGAATCGCTTTGGGATGAAATCATTTTTTCCAGATATCACATGGAATGTTTTTTTATGTTCATTTTGTCAGCTTAATCCTTGTTTGCCTTTGGGAAATGCACAGTGATGGGAAGTAGCTTCTTTTCCCCCCATTTCTGATGGATATTTTAGTTTTTCAATTTTTTCCTCCCCTCAGGTCTATTTTATGGCTAAGGTATGTATCTGACAGGTTGAAACCTCTTGGTTGACGTCTTATGCGGGACCTTTGCTAAGACGACTAGCTCTGCATCAGCAGGGCAGCCAATCACAGCCGAGAGCCTGAAATCCTGCGGAGGAATGGCGCTGCGGCTCCAGATCGAGCCTTCGCAGTTCTGCCAGGATGGAAATGCTAAATGCTTGCTTTTATTTTTCCCAACAGAGTTTTTTTTTTTTTATGATTTTTCTTTTAGTTTGGAGAATTTTATTCCAAAAAAAATTCATATAATAATTTATAATTTTATATAGTTAGTTTTTTTGCTTTGCGTTTCTTTGGTCCTTGCCACTTCTCTGTGGTTCTTTGTGTTGTGCGATACGGTTTGCACCTTTGGATATACAATGCGTCCGGTTCTGATCAGCTTGTTCCGTTTGTTACCCTGCATTTCCCCCTCTTGGTTCCCTTTTCTGTTTACTTGTGAACATCTGGACATTTTCTCCGGGCCGCACTTGACTGTGAGCTGTGGATAACCGGCCATTTTCTTCAGTGCCCTGGAGGAAGAAAAATGTTTCATTTTCATTTGAAAATTGACAATTAAAAGGTTTATTGTTTCAGTAGTACTCTACTGTTCTAAGCTTTATTTCTCTGGGCGCTATCCCTCTGCTACTGAAATACTTTTGTCATGCAACATGCAAACTGCTAGCTTCAGAATGACACCAAGGTACCTGAGCTAGGAGTTACAAAGATAAGTCTTGGACTGACAAAAGAACGGCAACCTTTGTTACATTTATTGCATCATAACCATTATTTCATCACCCCGGTTGATGTGACCTGTAATGACGTTTTTTTCCAGTGGAGCGAACTGACATTTTCAGTGCTTCCCAATTCTGATTATGACTGGTGATGCTCTGGGAGAGGATTCAGTGCTGTTTAATAACATGGAGTGAGAGGCCAATCAAAAACTACAACGAAACCATTTTTCCCCAGACAAATATACCTTATCTTATTGATCATAATTATTTGTATTGTAATTGCCAGTATCAATGTAAGCCTCCAAAACAACCCTGATGGTCAGCTAGTTATATAATGTCCTTTACAAAACGACAATTTTGATGTGATTGGGTTAATTGTATCTTTAGCATAGCTAGTAATATTCTAGTATGGGTGAGACACCTGAGTGTGACTTGCTCTGCTTATATCTTTTTGTTGGTAGCCCTGCAGCTACATAGTCAAGTTAATTTAGATGCCAATACTTTGGCGAACAAGTTGGAAGGTTTGTTAACATATCCAGTGCTGGGTCACGCTGAACCTAAAGCCTGTCTCCGGAAGTACAGGGCATACAGAGAATGGGATAGCATTGCAAAGGCAGATCCAATGGGAAATATAAAGATGCAAATTCATTTACCTTCCTATTTTTGAGAACCTGGATAAAATCTGTGCAAAAGGCAGTAGGAATTAAATGCGTAACCATAGTCATGTGAGGCCACAGTGCTGACCAGGTTCATATCTAATCTGTACTCTAGTCAGTAGAGCAGAGATTTTAAGGCACAGTTTAATGACTTGCAAAAGCTAAGTTTGAAGTTGAATGACAATGACTGTGATTGAATGTTGGTTGGCAGATGACTGATAACCAGTTAAGGCAAAGCGGGTAGTAGAAATTCATGAGCTCAGTATAAAGATATTTTCAGTCCAGACATAGATGAACAAGAACATGGCACAAGATGTCTGAATGACCTAAAAAAAACTAAGAATTAATCATCTAGTGAAAATCTTCCTAATTTATTGAAAAATTTGTACTGGATGGGTGTATTTTTTGCGTAGTGTTAACTGATAGTCTATTTGATTATAAGTTGCAAGTTTTATTGTCACGTAATCAAAGGAAAGCGAAATGAAATTCTTATGCTACAATTGCAAGGTAGAGCATCAGCAGGTCCACAGTAGAGGGGGATAAATAAGGGTACAGGTACCTTATACAATAAGGTACAAATGGGGTTGAGGTCGGTGCTGGTGTAATTGTAACAATGCAATGCAATGGGGGATAGATTTCAGTCACTGGTTTAGCTGGCTTGGGGCAAAGAACCCGACTGAACCAGGTGCTGTAGGTGGGGATGCACTGGTTGCACTTTCTAGAGGGCAGGAGTGTGTAGTGGGCATGGGCTACAGTGGACATGAAAAGTGCACACACCCCTGCTATAAAATATTAACATAATATTAGCTTAAGGGTATGAACACGTATTACACACGTAATAGTTTAATGTACATTTTTTATGGTTTATATTTTTCCACCTAACAGATTTGTTTGTTTTTCAATTGAATTGTACATGTTATAGGACACATTAAAGGTGGAAAAAGTTTTGATCAAAGAAGTCTTATCACAAAACCTGGAATTCTAACTGGGGTTAGTGCACTTTTTATATTCGCTGTAGGTGGCTGGCATCCCTGATAATGAACTCGGTCCTCTTCTGACACGAGGAGAGGTAGATTGATTGTAGATGGGAAAGATATGTTCTGATGATCTTCAAGGCTGTTCAGACAGTCCTTTGCAGTAGCCCAAGGTCCCACGCTGTGATGTATCCAGCCAGGATGTTCTCAGCGCTGCACTACAAGTTCACCAGGATTTTGGTTCCCAACCCAAAGCGTAATAGCCTCCCCAGGATGAACATCCTTTGCTGGATATAAACTGGTATTTAATAACTGTGAGTGGGAATCTGTAATCGGGACACCCAGGAACCTGAAACCTGCAAGAACCCGGGATCAGGCCAGTGACCTTTAGACCTTCATTATATTTGTAAAATTACCATTTAATTCAGTTGATTTCATCCACTGAATTCTAATAGGTTTATTACATAATTATAACTTACCATGAACATTGGTTCCATTTTCCAGTTTAATGGCTACTATTTAATGACTGTTTTACTGTCTTTAATGAAGTTATGGAAAACCAGGCCAGTAACACCAGCAATTGGATCTCTGTGTTCCAGTCCTGCCAGTCTTCCTGTCTCTTATTCTTTGACTGTGCTGCAGTAATGTTAGCTTTACAGACAGTCTGAGCGAGGCATGCTGACAGTAATGTCTGACACGGAGCTAACCCTGACTACACCGCAGCTGACCTCTGTCACTGGGCCAGGTGGGTCCACTTAGACTAAAACCATCACTGCTGCGATGAACCCAAAGGCACCACTAATTGAAACACTGCGGCATTTCCCTTAACCACGCGCCACATGTGTGTGGCTTGCCGTGTCTGTCTGCTTGGGCGTGGTGACGAGCGGCGTATGATTGGATGCAAGTGTTTGTGTGTGAATTTGCACGGCTGTGTTCTTGTTTTTCTGTGTTTTAATGTACATTTCAGATGTATTTGTCCCTTACATTTGATTGCTTTTGTATATGTGTAACTGGATGAAGTGATGCGAGTCTTTTGTGCATGTGATTTCTGCTGTTTTGTGTCTATGTTCAAGTGTGTGTATAGATATTTTCAACTAGAACAGATGTGTGTTGAGATTCTTCTCCCCACAGCACAAACCCACAAATCCCATTCCAGTGACTTGCCTTTTGTTTCCCGAAAATCTGGCAGAACTTAGTCTGATCTCTCTCTTGATCTCTCTCTCCCCTCGTAACCTTCCTTTAATTCAAATATTATTATATTCTCATTTCAAAGCTCCCAAAGTCCTCTCCTCTGGTCTTTGCCATCTGGATGTCTCAGCATGTATCTCTTGTAAACCCACACAGGAACCACAGATTAGACACTGCGGATCACGGGGATTTCCTCTGGCAGTGCACCACACATTGCTAATTGTTATAACTCTGGGGACAAAGTAATGGGCCCTCACCTCTCATTGCTGCCATCACACACAATGAATGGCCTTTATATGATTTCACTAAAGACTGTGACTTCAAATAACACATGTTCAAGGATAGATGAATCATTTATGATTGGGACACTTTCATGGTTTTTAGTCATCTGGAGTCTACATGTGTTAGTAAGGCACAGTGCTTTATAATTTA
The DNA here is from genome assembly GCA_026780765.1 of Petrocephalus schoutedeni. Lineage (NCBI taxonomy): Eukaryota > Metazoa > Chordata > Actinopteri > Osteoglossiformes > Mormyridae > Petrocephalus > Petrocephalus schoutedeni. Next base: position 31,917,308 of record JAODKL010000001.1, read on the forward strand.
GTGTAATTGTTTTGCATCACACCTAATAATTTGCATACCTTTATGTGTTTTATGTACTTTATATTCAAATCATATTCTGTTATTTTGTCTGAATTTCACTGCCAAATTGAGGTAGCTGTCATTGTTGTAGGTAGTGGTTCTGTGAAATATGAACATTACAGAGATTATAGAGTTCATAACGGCAAATGTAACTATCACTTGTAGTTAAAGCAGTCTCCACACGAGGGCAGCGTTGCACCTATGATAACTCTTTTTGTTGGCCCTATTGGGTGGCAGCCACCCACAAGTCTAGCTGGATTTTAGGACTAGATGCAGATAAGCACATGGATCACATCGGCTCTCAAAAAGTAACGGCTAAGTGTAGCCTGGGGGCTGAGCGAGTTACTGCGGCTTCAATGACTAATTGCACAATCAAAGGCTACATCTTTGTAGCTGCCAGGACCATGCAGGTAACTGTTTATTCACACTGACTTGGCAGTGTGCTCAGCTAATGGGGCCTGACCTCAGAAACACAGCCATTTGAGACAGTAGTCTCCAGACCACAAATACAATGTTTGCCAGCTACGTAAGGTTTCCCGTAAATTCGCTCTGTTGGGTCATGCCTGTTGCATGAATAAAACTGCCATGTGTGAGTTTTTCATAGCTGGTTTTTAAAAGAAACTGAATAAACTGAATGTATTTTCCACCAGATTTCTTTTTTAGTCCAAATCCAGAGAGTCTTAAACTGGACCTCATCTTCAGTGTTGCCTGTCATAGCAACACATTGAATTAATCAACATTTTTGATCATTAATATCCACAAATTACCATTTATGGTAATAAATGTGGCACTAAAAAGCCACCAAAAGAGAATCCTGATGGTCAGCTTACAATTTTCTGGATAAAATAAAGGCCGCACAAAAGACAAAGTTTAATGAGGAACAGCGTTTGTCAACATTGCCATGGCCCTCTGCAGCAGCTTTTAAGAATGTTCATCGCCGTATTGGGCAGGGGGGGCTGTGTATATCACAGGACTGTACAAAAATCAGTTATAGAAAAAAACCTCAGCTATTTAACATAGAAGAATACGACATGAAAAGTCGCTTGGGTTTTCAGTGTAGTGACTAAATGAAGACTGGCTGCTTATTGAAATTGTTTTGGGGTAATATGTAATTAATGTTCCATATGATGTTTTGTCTTGAATTTACTTCTCCTCAGTTTTTCTAACCTGATGAATACTATTGTAATGGAACAGAACTGGAGCCAAATGGACCCCTTCTCAAATGAATGCACACAAAGGCAACAGTAGGGACCGTCTGTCATAAGAAGGCTGAGATATATGTATGTACAAGCTTCACAGTGCTCTGCTTAAGGGTCGCTGTTTTAGTTGGCTGCATAACGTTTTTCTGTCATACATCTTCTTTTAAATTATAAATATTTATATGGAGTTCATTTTGTTTTCCCGTCACCTACAGAGAATCTTGTTTCTCAGATTCGGCCATCAGTGTCAGTAGTCTTTTTTTGGTTTTTTTTTATCATTCTGGTGGTTTTATGTGCCAAATTGATTAGTGAATGTGTTTCTGCTGGGACATTCTTCCAAGCTAGGACATCGTCCAATGCCGCCAAATAAGAAAAGATGTATTAATTTTTAAAGGTATAAAAACATGTGCATATTACTGCATGTACAGGGAAGTGGTGGCGGTTCGGTTTCCGTGGGTAATTGTGAAAGCTGCCTTTGTGTGCAGGCTGAGTGCCCCCCCCAGCCATCCCTCACTCACAGCGGCCCAGGTCTGTGGCAGTGGATCACAGTTAATAACTGTGCGGTTGGCTGTCAGGATCACTTAGCTTGACACTGGGCAGACAGGGCCTCTAAACAGGGCTTCCTCTGGCCCAAAGAGAGCTAGGGCCCAATACTAGGGGGACTGGCAAGGCAGACAGGAATGGGGGGGTGGGGGTAGGAAGGAGAGATGGCTGAAAGGAGCAGAAATGTGCAGAGGATGTGCAGAGCCCACCACCCCTCTCCCACCCTATTTCTAATCTGTGTTTGGCTGATATAAATAAAATTCTTCAGGAAAATTACATTTTTTGGGGAGATTTCCCCCACGCATTCTTAGATATTAAAAGTTGCTAATCATATTCTCATAAATGGCAGAAGTTGTATAGCATTTTTTATAACCATTATATTACCATGCTGACTTTGTGGTTAATTATTTCAGAGTGACATCCCTAACCTTGCCACAAGACTGGATGACACTGATCCATCTGATCCACTGCAATGAATGCAAGGGGTCTCATTGTGGACAATGGTATTCATTTTCAAAGGACGGAAATGTGGAACTGAAGAATAAATCGCATTGCAAAAGCCAGAGACAACTGCTGTCAGGTAGAGTGAGGTATGCTGTCAATATTAATTTAATGATAATTTAAAAGATCTCCTTATTTTATTTATTTAAAGATGAGCAGCTTTTAATATCTTCATATTGTTTAATATCAAATGTAGATTACACATTACATAATTCTAAAGATAACAATAATGATGGTAAGAAAATACGTAAAACTTACATAAAAATACATAAGACATTTTTCACGTTCTCCCTGCCTTCATCTGGGTTTCCTCTTGCTTACGTACGGCCCAATTTGAAATGGAGCAAATACAGTAATTATACTATAAATTGTCATTTGCTGTGCAAACAAAATATACCCAAACATTTTTTATATACACACTACATGTTACTTTATATGAATGTTTTGAAATGAAGGTTTGTAATTGTTATTTCATGTCAATATAATGAACACTATTTTAACAAATTCATTTCTATTTATTTATGTAATATGATACACAAAAAGCCTGTATTGTTACCAATATAGAGACCTGGCTTCCAGACAAAATACTTTAACAACTAATTGACTTTCAGTGGTTTTTAGGCGTGATCTAGGTGTTTCTGCCGCGCATTTTTGACGTGTCCCTGGTTTACAATGGCAGCCTCACTCATTCCCAGTCAAACTCCTCAACAAAGACTTCCAATTAGTCAGCATGCCCCAAGCAGTGGTCCCATGCGAAGCCACCCTGAAGCCTGATCTGCCCACGTTGTATGAAATAAAATGGCTTGGCCTTGCCCCTGACAGCTCCCCCGACTGAGAGAAACCAGGAGGATCCCTTTCACCCTCCTGCCCTCCCCACTTCCTCTCTCACACAAATCTCACTCTTAACCTCTGTCTCATTCAGTTTAATTCTGACACCATTATGGATTTTCTTTGTTGAAGAACATAAAAGTATACCTTCAACCACACATAGCTCATGCTATAAAGCAAAGTAAAAAAAAAAAATACATAAAAAAGTTGTGGGAACACTGAAGAAGTTTAGGTGTAAATATAAAATGGCAGGACAAAAGCAAACAAAACCTTCAGGAAAGTATTAAGGTATGAAAGTATTAAAACTCTTGAGGTTATAAAAAGCCATGTGATGCTAAATGTGTAGTTAAATGAGAGCTCATTATACATTGAAATGTTTGTGCGTGAATTTCACAGACAGCAATCTCTTGGTAAGAAGTAAAAACATTAAGCAGAATGGGCTGTTGTGTGCGTTACATGCATGTGTTTATACGTGTGTCCACTGGGGGACGATAGAGAGGGGCAGGGGGTTTAATCCTGCTATGATGGCAGTGCTCCAGGACCCTGATTGATTTGCCCAGTGGGGCTTTATCTCTAATTCCAAGCAGTTCATCATGAGCCTTCAGCAGCGCGGGATGAAGGTCACGTCTGGTAGGCAAATGTTTTCACACATTGTCTCTTCTGTCTTAATCTTCCAGACGGTTGCAATAAAACTGCTGCTGCAGTTGGTTCCCTTCGAGTGATGGCAGCTTGTCTGAATGCCAGTCCTCCCACTGCCCTATAACTGTAAGACCTTTTTGACCATTTCATTCTATTTTTGAAGGCTATATGTTGCAATTTATATTATCGCTGCACATATGAGACTGATCACTGAAGCAGTTCACTCTTTTCAGAAGTAACTATTTTTCAACCTTCTGTCTAGCCTATGTGAAATCTTTAGGTGATGAATACGTATCAATGCAGCACGAAACGGTATGAATTACCTGCCATAAAAAGCTCACCTGCTTGGCTTTCTTTTGCCACCAAAACAGTCTCAATAGTCATACTAATTAGTATGCATATTTGCAGGGCGCAGTATTGCTTGTCTATTACTTATATTAATTTATCATTTGGTTTTGCCAAACCACACCGTGATAAATAGACACGATGAGAACAAAGGAAGAGAGGAATGAAAAAACACCACAAGT
>JAODKL010000001.1:31998356-32011266 GCA_026780765.1 Petrocephalus schoutedeni
GTCATGGTCACTGGATACCCTAATACCTGCATGTGGACATACAGTGCCTGAGAGTGACACATGCTATGTCATGGTCACTGGATGCCCTAATACCTGCATGTGGACACACTGTGCCTCAGAGTAACACACCATACGTCATGGTCACTGGATACCCTAAAACCTGCATGTGGACATACAGTACTTCATGGTCACTGGATGCCCTAATACCTGCATGTGGACACACTGCGCCTTAGAGTAACACACTATACTTCATGGTCACTGGATGCCCTAAAACCTGCATGTGGACTCACAGTGCCCCAGAGTAACACACCATACTTCAGGGTCACTGGATACATGAAAAACTGCATGTGGACACACAGTGCCTCAAAATAACACACCATACTTCATGGTTACTGGAATAATTTGGATTTATTTGAATTGAGAAAATATATAAGTAGTAAATATAAGTTGATCTTGTGTGATTATGTACATTTTTCCACTGTCACACACACTGCCATTGTAAACTAAAATTAGACATAAAAACAGAATCCATCAGTATTCTGGCAAATCCTGAAAAAGAGTTTCCTAATTTTATTAGGTACCACAAAAGTGTGCCTAAGCATGACATTCTGTTTTACACAATTGTAATGGCTGAAACTGCAGGTTTGGATAGTGGAGCTTGGATGTTGGTATGGTAAGATAAGATAAGATAATACTTTATTTTTTTTTAAGATAAAAAAAAAAAGTTTGTGCGCTAACAGAAGTGTTTTTAATTTGAGAATACATAACGCAAGAAATAATATCGTGAATATAGCTGACTGAATCAACTAAGGTAAAGCTTGGCAAGGGCTGTGACTGACTTATGTACAGACAACTGGACTGTACCCCAGTGAGCTGATCTATGGAAAAAAAATGCATGTATGTTTCACATATGGAAATGAAAGGGATCATAAATGGTAAATGGCTCAGTAAATAATTGATCAATAAAAATTGCTCCCAGTGCTGAAGGATAGGAGCCTCTGTTGAGCTGTATTAGGACTGCATGTCAACTGCAAAAATGAACTAAAAAGGCAGCTTGAGATGCTGCAGCAAGATAAACTTAGCTTAGATGCCCAGAAACACTGTGAATAATTCAATAAACACAAAATATGCATTTTAAAGCTAATATATTATAAAGAAACAGGCACTGGCCTTTTCTTATTATTCGTGGTCTATGTGATGATGCAGGACACTGGGAACAACATTACAGTATCAATGAAAATATATTTGCACCATTTACTAATCATCTGTATTGGGGTTTGGTCTTGGGAACTTTTGAATATTTAACTGCCTGCCAGAAATATTTAGCCAGTTTATTGCTACACTGCCTTTGAGGTCACCAGATGCATGGGGGTTTATATGATCCTTACTTTATATTGACATTAATGACGCAATCTTTTTTTGTCCATAAATAATAGGTGCTTTTTATGGGTGCTTTTCCATGAGGTTTCAGTTTCAGTTTGTGTGCTAACAGAAGTGTTTTTAATTTGAGAGTATATAACGCAAGAAATAATATCTTGAATATAGCTGACTGAATCGACTTTACCTCTCCACAGGCTCTCCACTGTCGAACCCAGGCCCAGAATAAAGGGCCAGAGCACCACAGGAGAGGCAGCTGAACAGAAATGATACTTAGTATGTTTTTTTTATTGATCAAGCTTTATTTTTTCCAAATTAAACGACAGAAATTATTAGTGTTCTTTCGGGGGTTTCTTGGATTTATATTAGGCTTGGCTGAAATGTTCAGATGTTTCTTCGATGGTAGTTTAAAGTAGACTGTAAAAAGTACGAAAAAGAACGATGAACTAAGTGCTGCCCCCTTCACCATAGGCGATGAGATGAGTGGGTTTCCCGAGCCACCCTTCAGAGGCCACAGTGTCTTTGTCAACGTCGCAATGGAAACTTTAGCTGCATAGCCAGAGGAAGCGACTCAGCTATTACCGAGATCTTATATCATAGCATATCAGCAGGGGTCTTACACATAAAATGTCATGGTTCAGTCAGTACAGCCAAGAGTAAATATCACCCAGTGACAGCAATGGCAGACAGGTCATGCAATTGACCAAAAAAAACTAAAGAAAAAGGATAAAACTATAATACAGTTTAGGAGAGTCCGGAGGGTAACAATAGATAGCTAGTGTGTACTGCTGAAAACAACCCGGCGAGCTGTAAACAGAGAGCCACATGCAGAAAGGAGCCCGGAGCCCCGCAGACAGATGAACTCGGATGGTTCACACGCTCGCACGCAGCGGCCCAGAGACAGTGGCTCCCCGGCGCATCTCGGCCTCTCCCGATGTACAATGATGCCTTTTTATTGTGTCCACAAAACCGTGGCCATATGGGCTCCCAGAGTATCCTGACATGCAGTCATTTGCGGTCTGTTAATTATAAACAGAGACTGGGGAATCAGGCAGAAGGGCGGTGTCACGACGATACTGTGACTCGCTCCCAGCCAGCAGTGACAGCAGCAATGCCAGGCCCAGGGCTTTGCATAGTACTGCCTATGAAGGTATAAGGTATAAGTGAGTAGCTCATCCCATCTGGTCCGCCTAGCAAGAAAACACACTGGGCAAAATGCATCATACCTCTAATGGTGGATTTTGATTTCGTCAGCTGGTCAGCACGGAACATGTTACCTATAATCCACTTCCCCCTCAATGCTCATGTGAGTGACAGTCGTATGGTGGTGTGTATTGCAAAAATCCCCCCCCCCTGTGAAAGGTTGTATTGCCCACTGAGTCTGAGCAATATAGCAGGTTCCATAAGCTAGATGCACAGTATATAAGAGGATGTGTGTCCGTTTGTGACTGTTTTCCGTGGAAATGGGGCACCGATCAGCAGGCTGCAGTCTACAAGCTGCGCTAGTCCTCGTGCTAATGCAGATTCACTGTATTGAGCAAAAATGATTTATAGCCAACCATTGGCTTACATCCTATTGACTAACGTCCCATCATACTTATTTCTGAGGTCCCATAAGAGCCTTAATGAAATTTATCAAGAGCTGTCTGAAGCAGATGTCGTGGACGTTACTGGACATATTTTACCATGTACGACATGCAGCAGGACCTAAAAAAACTGATTGCGTTGCCACTACAGAGGTGCAGCTAAATCTGTTACCTTATGTTATGTAGTATATTTGACCTCTTTCCTATAATTATCGAGATAAGTCCAGATCGACTAATGTCCTCACTACCAGAGCATAATCTGAATGCCAGTCAATGTATACCTGTACTTTCAATTTACCTGCACTCTCACATTTGGAAGATCAAATATTTTGGTATAATTCCATAATGGACAAGTCAGGGTGGCATGGTGGTGCAGTGGTTAGCACTGTTGCCTCACACTGCTGGGAGTGGGGTTCAAATCCCACCCTGGTTGCAAGTGTGTGGAGTTTGCATGTTCTCTCCCTGTCGTTGGTCCAAAAAAACATGCTGAGGCTAATTGGAGTTACTAGATTGTGTGAGTGTGCCCTGTGATGGGCTACCCCCCCATCCTGGGTTGTTCCTATAGCTTCCAGGATAGGCTCTGGACCCCCTGAGACCCAGAAAGGATAAGTGGGTTGGAAAATGGATGGAATTTGACAAGTTTCTGTGTGGGCTCTTCAGTTGCTTAATACTATAATTTTATATAAATACAGCTATTAATATTAAATGCAAGTAAAATATAACTTACTTCCTGTTACCAAATAAGGAACTGTGGTACTGATGTGACCCTTGCTATCTATCTACCTATCTATCGCTCTGTCTATAAGCCAATGAATTTGGTCACCTCTAAGTACCCTTACTGTGGGAATGCACCCTCTATAAAGTTCCCTAGGAATGTGGGATGGTTCCTCTAGAAATGTCTCGCATATTTTCAGTCAATAAACAAAAACTAAAATACAAAAAAACACAAAAACAGAACAATACTGACATTTAACGTTCTCATTTGAAATATTTTGAAAGAATTATTCAAAGACAAATTCTGGCTTTGATATAGGTTTTATTATAAATTTGTCACACTCCACAACAACAAAAAAGTATTTTGGCTGGCTGCAAAAAGGGGGAGCTTTATGCAGAGTGCCACAAGCATGTGTTTCTGGCTTAATAATCTTAGAATGCTGGGTGTGTTTGCCTATCAGTGGGACTGCTTGCATTCTGGAATGTGCAGTGCCCCAGTACAATGTGTAACTGTGTCACTCACAAACACTACCTTCCCAGAACGGAGACCATCCAGCAGGCTGATCATCTGGCCCTTTTTATGAGAATACATGACTCCAGGATGAGCCCATACTACTAGTCATTTCCACTCTGTGCAGACCTGAAGTATGGAGCCACGAAGAGCCCTCCTCCGTCCAGGTATTCTGAACAAAAGTCCCATTCTTACAGAAAAACCCATATTTATAAAACATGCTGATAAAAAAACAAGTTCACTGATGGCCAATAGAGTTAAGATTCTGCTTTAAATCTAGGAAACACATGGTAAATGGTAAATGTTTGGGCAGGGCTCATCCTTATAGTGGAACTATTAGGACATCTGGATAAGTATAAAAACAGAAGTTCAGCTACGTTCTTCTATAATATTGTTTATTCCGATTAGGACATTCAATTCGGAATATAAATCAGCTGAAATAATTTTATTGGCTAGCTTGATGGATGTCTGTAGCCTAGATGTTGTGAAATCTTGGTTACAGGAATGAGACAGTGAAACAATCAAGAGCAGATTCCTCAAACGGTCCCCAGACACTGATGCTGCCATAAAGGGGTTGCCTGTTGATGGGTCCCTTAGGACAAGCTGAGAAGATGAAGACTGAAGGGTCATGTGCACATGCAGACCCTCCAAAGCCAGAGGAGCCAGTCACGCCATTCAACCACATCCTTTACTCACACTGTTTTTTTTGTATATTCATTCCACACTTCATAGATCTTATTAAATCTTTGTTTTCAAACAGCATATTAGAAATATGTAAGATAAGACTTTTTTTATTTTATTTTATAATTATGATTTAAAGTTCATTCCCTATAACAATGGAAAGCTCACTGCAAATTCTAAAGGCCCCATTGTGTATTTTCTTAAAATACTTGATTTGATTATCATGATAAAAAAAGGACTTTGGGATCTTATTGACAACTTACATGTAATATTTTCCAAACTAAATTATTAAATCACATACTTTACTAAATAACATCACATACAAATTCAGGGGTATTTAAATATTTTAAACACAGTCTTTCTAACAAGTTCAGCAGTGTCAATATAAAATGAAACAAGTGTGGCTTTTTTCACAAGGCATTTACAGTATTCTTTTCAAAACATATAAATCTGGGAGGATAAATGTTTGCTCTACAGGTGGTTTGATGGAGCTTGGGTGGGTGGCACTGTCGGTAGGGGGTGGGGTCCCAAACCCAAACCCTAAGGATTAGAGAGTAGTCTGACCTCCATTAACTTTACAGCACTTGGAAGCCTGCTACAGCCTGTACTACAGAAGAGTGGAGGAAGTCGATCCACCGCAGGAAGCTTTGGGGGGAAGGGGGGGTTAGGATAGGGAAAGGGGCTGATGGGTAAGAGGCCCGGGGAAGCAAGAAGACAAGGGATGGAAGACCGGGTGCTGGCGGCCGGCCGACACTGCCGTCCGTATCACTGAGCTATGCCTGGGATGACAAAATCCTCCTCGTCCTGTCCGTCTCCCCCATAATCTGTAAGTCAGCTGCCGAGATCTGCTGCATATGCTGCGTGGCTGGGGTACACCTCCCACCCTGATCACACACACCACATGCTCCCCGATATACATTCTGGAACAGGAGTGGGCCGGGGGGGGGGGGGGGGGGGGGTAATTAAACAGATGCTGGGGGAAGCCACAGGGCCAGGGAGGGGTCATAAACTTCACCACACCTCATTTCACAAAAGTGCGCGGCGTGCTGCGTCTCCCACCCACTCTTTCGCAGGATGAACTATGACCACAGTCAGATAGCACGCCGCATGCACGTTGACATTTATATGCATTGGGTTACACACTGTTCATCTACAGAAAACATTTAAAAGCAGGGTCAATAAGGTGTCCTGGACAGCGGCCGTGGACTAGAGTGTGGCGTACAAAGTGTAAGACTGACGCCGCAAGACTGACAACGTCTGCACAGGGACCGGCGAGCAGCTGCAGGCCCCAGTATTAGACCTGATGGCAGCATGATTAGAGGTCATTAGAGAAGGGGGGGGGGCGGGGAGGGCCGCAGGTGCTCCATGAGCCGCTATTACCCACAATGCCAAGGGCTGCTCTCTGTGGAGCGGGCTCCTACACCTGTGACCCCCCCGCCAGCACACTCCCACGGTCCCCAGCTCCGTCACGTCATAAACACACACACTGATATACAGACACATGAGAAATAACACTACGGATTTCATTTCACTCCACTGTAGCATTTTCAGGTCAGCAAACGTGTCTCATGATTTCCAACCTGTTACTTTAATCCTCAATAAAATAAAGATTTCTAAATATTGCAGGAGTGCAGCAGACTCTATAATTAGTGTCTTATATTCTCCGCCAAAGTATTAATTTCATGACGTTTAATTGGGCTCATTTAACATTGTGACAGTTTCAGGTTTGTTAAAGGCCTGTTGCACCAGCCTCCCAACTTCCCAGAATCCACTGGGGCGCAGTGTAGCTGCTGTTAGCTACTCATGTCATGCTGTTACATACCCAAACTGATGCACTTTGTAAAAACAGCACATGTGGGGAAAACGGCCACACAGAACTGAGACCCGACATAGATTTGAAGGGAACCACATCACTGCTTTTAAACAAACATTTAATTACATCAACTTGAGTCAATTAAAACTGCCTCTCTTTGAAGAGTACCTCTAAATAGTCACAGATTAAAACAAAGACAGTTTAACGTACACAAAAATAAATTAATAGTACATTTCTTAAGAAAACTAAATAAAGAGTTGTGAGATTGAAGCAATTTAGTGACCGGCCAGATTTATTATTAACACTGAAATGGAATGATTCCATGAAATCCTTTAGTTGGAATTTGAATCCACCTGCTAATCATTAATAATTACCTTGATGCAATATATGTACATTTGTGGTCTAGGCATAAAGCAAATTAAAAAGTAAGGTGTAGTTAAATAAATATTCTTCGCTACGCATTGCTTATACCATCCAATATATGAAACATATTAACAGTTGTTACAAACCATTTACCACAAAACTATTGTTTTCATGTTTTGCTTTAATCTTAATTCATAAATTAAAATTTTATATTCTTTAATTCACCCACTGAGACAGAACAAACAAATTATTGAAAAAATATGTCCCTTCAATAAATACTTCATCTAACATCTGTTTTTGTTATGGACATCAGACCAAACACTCATAATAAAATTATTCAGTTTGTGGGTGTATGCACACATATATATATATGTGTGTATTAATTGAAGTCAAGACAATCAATAAGTTTCTGACATGATATTTTCTCTTTTTCCAGTATCAGAACTTGTAATGTACAGCTGGGTACCACACTGAACCAGCCTCCACACAGAACATGGAGTTCTGCAAAGGATCACAGAGCTGTCAGTTTCCCCCCACGCACTGGAAATCCTTAAGTCTCAGCACCGCTATTTCCATGGCACAGGAGCAGAATCCCCGAACAGGGCCCACACCCTTCTGGCGAGCCGTGGCTGTCATGGGAGGTGTATGTTAAGGAGGCTCCAGGCACACAGACACACACTAGGCTGGTCCCAACACCACGTTACTGAATGCACTGTCATTCAAAGGAAGAAGCCCTACGCTCAGATGTTTTGGTGCTGGACTTCTATCCCTGAGCTGCTGTGCTCTAACCTTCACTCATTGTTATTTATTCACGCCTCTCTCACATCTTCCTTTCCCTTCTCAGCTCTGTTATATGTTTCAGATCAATAATTATTCTCAGGCCGCCAGGTTAAATCCCCATCACCCATTAACGCAGAGCCGGTGTGGACCAGGCCAGCATCCCGCTCTGCCTTATTGTTTTTTTTTAATATGAAGGTCATGGTTACTGATTGTCTGTCATCTTTGGACTAGATCTGACCCCAGTGAACCACCATGGACCAGGATCCTTACCCTCAAGACACAAACATGCACCCTACTATATTCAGGGGCCTTACATCTGTGTATTAATTACCAACTAAGACAAACGAAGGCTTTTAAATATTGACTAAGCGAAAATAGCTAGGACTAAATAATTAGTTATTTGGGGTGGGCAAAAGATTGTCAGGGAATCGGAGCATTTGCATTTTAAGCCGGCCTGCAGAGCATTTTCTGCAGGTCTCCCGGTAATCAGGCCAGCGGCTGGACCTTGTCGTTAGCATCCTGTCCGTGCCTGGTGCTGAGCCGGCAGAGTTTTGTGAAGCACCTCTGATATGTGATTGAAAGACATTAAAAGTGTTGCTGTATCGGGAGATCTCACCCTCTACAGAGATCTTGTCCTCTTCAGAGATCCCATCTCTTTGGAGATCCCATTCTTTTTGGAGATCCCATCCTGTTAGGTGATCCCATCCAGCAAGCTTCCAGCTTACTGAGATTCGTCACCCGTGAAAATGCTGGGGTGTTCTGTCCAGCGGAGACTGAGCCAGGCCATTGCCTGTGACCAGATGACATGTGGTGGATGTCAGTGTTACGTCACAGGAAGGAGGGTCAAACTGCTGAAGATGGCTTTTTTGTACCAAGATAATGTAGCTCACAGAGACCATCTGGCAGTGGGGATGCATGTACCAATCCAGGCCAGCTCTTAGGGAGGTGTGTGGGTCAGCCCGTCACTGGTCTATTGTGTCCCAGCCTTTCCAACAAAGAAGTATATCGTTTTGGATAAAAGCCTTTGCTAAATAAAATGCTCTTCAACGTCACATTTAGTGAAAAGATATCGGTCAGCTTGGTGGTGCCTGTATCGGCCAATCACACGTTTGGCCTTGAAGGTATTTTTAACATGCTGGGGACGTGTAGGTGCTGCTGAAAGCATGTAAGAGAGCTAAAGCGATGTAGCTAAGTGACAGCCTTTGCCTGCTGGTGAGTGAGCGCGGTTACGCAGCTGGGTTGGAATCGATAAGGCGGAATGAAAATCGCAACAAACAATAAAAAGACACAAAAAACACCGTAAGGAGGATTCAGTCATTCCATTAGCCCACTTCAGTGGAGTATCCTGTGAGCCAGAACTGCCCCTGCCCAGTGAGAGCCAACGCAGTCCTCCTCCAAAGCTAATTAGCCTGTCCAGCGTTGCAGGCTCTAATGAGATCAGCGCATTTCAGCTTTGCATTGGCCCCGCATTACTGCGGCCTGTCAGGACCTCCCCACCACACCGCCCTCACACTCGGCCCGGATGACATCAGCATCCTCTTTGAATGACCCCACTATGCTCCATCGTCTCTGCCGTTACTCTTCCCACATTACGTCAGCCTCCTCCGTGGAGGACCATGCTCTGCAGTCTGTCAGCCATGCATCGCTCACATCTCTGGTCACCTCATTCAGTCCCAGCAACATTCTTGCAGTTACAACGCTGCAGGAGGATTCCAGCTCTCTTAAAAGTAATGGCCTGCATTCTCTAGCCAATACACAGCAGCTGCCGTGTGTTTAGTGCATCACAATTATGCCATTTGCTTATAGTGTGTGCATGAATCCATATAATTAAATACCCTACATATAATGCACAGTACAGCATCTGCACAGCTTAAAAACACGTCCTGCAGCCTTGCCCAAGAATGACGTAGCCTCAAGAATAACTCATATCCAAACATACCAACCAGCCGTAATACGAAATAAAATCACAAGCAAATCCACTGCGTGGTTTTATAGTCAAGACGTCAGTGTGTGTTTCTGCCGAAGAGTGATCAGCAGAATTACGCACGCACATACGCACACACATATGCACACACATGCTCAAACGAGCAGGCAGACACACAGGATATCCAATATTTAGCTGCGAACTGTCACATAATGGGCTGCTTCCGCCAGTGCGCGCACTGCAGGACTGGTAGGGCCTGACAGAGCAGCTCGGGGTCCCGCAGGCCAACACATGGGCAACTCCCAGACAGGGGCAGAGCGGGTGGGCAGGGACAGGGAGCTCCACACTGACACGGCACCCCGCCAGCTTTGGCGGGGGAGGGCACACTATGCTGAAAATTCTGTGTTGGATTAAGTGATATTGTGCTTTCCTGTCCTGAGGGTCCTGTCCCGAAAAAAGCCGGGCCTCTGTCCCTGTTCATGTCGCTTATGTCCCCATCACACAAGTGTTCTTTAGCTATCATTCAGCAGTACTCCTTAAGCCACTCTTAAGTACACTTCACTGTTTTAACCTAGACCATCACTGTATAGCCTAAAAAGCTCCCCCTCAGCACCAAATCAGTCCTTCCCCTGGTCGCACGCTGAATGTCTCATTTACAGAGTGCATCGGCAGAATGATGCATATATTCTAGAATCTAATAGCCCAGATATTATGGACTGGGCCTAAGTCTGAATCTTGCTGAACACTTCAGTTGATATTTGTCTTTTTATGACTCCTCTTAAGGTTCAGGGGCAACGACATTCAGTTTATAAAATTCCACATAATCTCTTCCTGCTATTTCTGTATAGTGTGAATGAATATGCTAAATATGCTGTTGGCCATTTTTAATGATGACTTTGATGCGATGCAATTGGCTGGTCATCTCCCTTCTACTATGCCCCGCCCACCATTCAGCAACCCCTAGCCCATCACTACGGCAACCATATGTGTCCCTCCGCCACATTTTCCTCCCTGGTGCAGATTAATAAATGACAGTGGGAGTGGGAACTCCTATGCACTCCCGTGGTATTAAGGGCCACAGCCCTTTGCCCTCCTGCCATTAGGACAGACAGTGCCATGTGGGTAATCATTCCCCCCATTAATTTTCCACACCTAGTTAAGGAGCCAGGAAAACAGAGGGAAGGCTGACTGGCCCACGGTGATGGGGCAGGGCGAGCCATGGCGGCTGTTGGCGACGGCCAAAATGTGCTAATTGAGACAGCAATCATTAATTTTATTCTCAGAAGGCTATAAAAAGGTTAATGGTTGCATTGTGATCTCGTCTACGATAAGGGAAGAATACAAGGACACGATCGGCATCCCTGCCCCTTTGCCTGAGCCTTTTGCCATCAAGGGCACATAAGTTTGGCAGCACTTGGAAATGAGGATGTCTCAAGATATATCAGACAAGGAAGATAACATCGTCCCCTACTTGCATACCCGACCGACTACATCACAGACAGACAGATAAATAGATTGTGAAAGGGGTGCTTGTAATTTACCACTATAAATCTATATAACTATAAGTCCATAACGTAAGACCCAGATTCCAAGGTAGATAATTGTTCTGTTAACAGGAAATACAAACAGTCCAGCTATTTAAAAACTGTCCCGTCGTCCTCAGTATTTTCCGACCACATTTTCACGTCGGTCTGCGTTTGCCCAAGTGTGTATGTAGAAGAAGATAGAAGGGGGTGTATTAGCTCACCTGTACAGCTCCACCACCCCCCCCATTTCACGCTCAATTAGCGTGCAGCGAGCGCGTGCAGGCGCGCCTCACCTCACTGCTCTGTGCAGACAGGGACGTGCTCGCCGATGGCCCCCGTGATAGTATTGAATCTCAGGATCCCAGCGAGCCGTACGCAGTCCGTCTGCCGATGGGCATGCAGATAGCATTCACAGCTGCACGGGGCTCTTTTATCTGCAGGGACCTGCGCGTTACACAGCAGGCATTGTGGGAGCCGCCAGCCACCCACAGGCTGCAGCAAACACATACCCCCCCTCTGCATCTGCCTCGGTGCCAACGACAGATCTGGCCACCGGAAGGGTGGGAGCTCATGAACTAATATCCCAGATATGGCAAATAGTTAGCCCAAGCATCGCAGGTGGCAAAACTGCAAACCTAACCAGCCTTGGGTGACAGACACCAAAGCTGCAACTAAACTGCCCTACAAAGGAAGCAGTCTCATAAGACCAAGACACAGACCTAGAAGCGTGCAGGGCTCGATTGCAGCTACAGTCTTAGACAGGGTTTACAGTTCACACAGAACTGTAATTAGCTCTCCTATGGGGCAGCAGTCAGCAGCACTGCAGTGTACATGCATAAAACTGAACGTAAGAGCTGGACATAGACACTCCTACTCCTACTGTTTGTAATAGTTTGATATTCAGTGAGCAGGTAGCTGAAGTTTAACTTCAGCCAGTAGTGACATTATTGCTGAATAACCTCAATGACGTATCCTTGTGAGGACAGCACTGAGTAGCAGCGTTGCCACTGCACTGGATCCTTGCACTGGATGTTGGAATTCAACATTAGATGCATTTCTGGTAGCTTCTTGTGCTGGTGAGTTGTGAAGTCCCAAAAGCCTCCTCTCTGTGTGAGTTAGACCACTTACCAGGACTGTTTGAAATCACTGAGCAAGGCCCTGCCTTTTTCGTCTAGGTGGTGGTACATCTCCAGGGTTGAAGTGCTCTGCCAGTGAGCAGCTTACAGCATAACACTGGAACATAACCTCTGGTCTCTTCATGGCTGTGCTCTCTGACGGGTGCCCGGCTCCTGGCCCCACTCAGCAGTGGCAAAGCATTAGCATGACAAAGGTATGGGGTGAAGAACCCTAGCAGTGGCGTAAACACAAGCTTCACTGTCTTCGCCTTGGTCCGTCAGGTATTATTTGTCCTCTATATATATCCCGACAATTAAAAAGGCTGTATGACATAAGCAGTGAGGACAACATTCTGCCAAGACTGAGCAGAAATGTCAGACAAACACAAAACATAACATGGTCTCTTATCATGGTATCTTAATGGTGTCCTGTGTCTACATGATGCTCTGTATCTACATGGTGTTCTGTACCTAAATGGTGTCCTGTGCCTACATGATGCTCTGTATCTACATGGTGTTC
>JAODKL010000001.1:32018927-32033200 GCA_026780765.1 Petrocephalus schoutedeni
TAGTGTTGTGAGTCCAGTCCAGTTTATTGTTCAGATGAACACCAAGGTACTTGTAGCTCTCCACAGCCTCAATGTCCGTAGCCTGCATGTTCAGCGGCTGAGGTGGAGGATGTTTGTGCCTGCGGAAGTCTACCATCAGCTCCTTGGTTTTTCCAGTGTTAATCTGTAGGTAGTTCTGCCAGCACCAGTTCACAAAGTCTCTAGTCAGTTCTCTGTCCGTTCCTTGTGGGGCACCTGTACTGCAGACGACCATGTCCAACACACAGCCCAGGGTTCTCACATGCTGTGGTCGGATAGTGAGGTAGCTTAGGATCGACGATCCACTTCAGTGTGCTCCAGCTTGTCCTTCAGGGTTGCTGGTAGGATGGTGTTGAAGGCACTAGAGAAATCAAAGCACATGATTCTCACAGTGCTCCCAGTGGCCTCCAGGTGTGAGAGGGAGCGGTGTAGGAGGTGGATGATGGCATCGTCCACTCCAGTGCCAGGCTGGTAGGCAAACTGAAGTGGGTCCAGAGATGAGCTCACCAGGGGCCTGAGCTGAGCAAGGACCAGCCGCTCCAGGGTCTTCATCAGGCGGGATGTCAGAGCCACCGGCCTGTAGCTGTTGAGGTCCTTGGGGTGTGGGGTCTTCGGCACTGGTACCACACAGGAGGTTTTCCAGAGCTGTGGTACTCTCCCCAGCTTCAGGCTCAGGCTGAACATGTGCTCCATCACCCCACACAGTTGCTCTGCACGGCGCTTGACAACCCTAGGACTGATGCCATCTGGACCTACTGCCTTCCTAGCATTGATCCTCTTCAGTTCTCTCTTGACCGTCAGTTCTCTCTTCAATTATTTATCTGTAGCATTTGTGAACTATAGAGAATATTTCAGATCAGAAGACAACAGTGAAGCTATACCCACAGGACAGAGTTTCTTTGGGACAATCAGAGACCCAACGGCATCATCCTAACGCCAGAGAAAGCGACAGATATCAGATCAGGAATAAACGATGGCCGTGACCCGCCTGCAGTGAATTTCCTCCGTCTTGGTGTTTGCATGATAAAACTGCTGTAGCCTCCCCTTGCTGCTAATGGTACAAACAGTTCCCAAAGTTACGTCCTCACCCTATCGTCACTGTCCATCACAGGCAATGCCATAACTATAGCATACATGAGTGTTCATGCTCTGAAGCTGCCAAGATAAAACCCTCCTGTGAGCAGTGAGCAGTGGCCTGCATATCATTTCTAATGGATCCTGTCTAAGTACATATGTGCTACTGCCCCAGTATATTTCACTTCTTTTCCAGTTTGTGTGTGTGTATGTGTGTGTGTGTGGGTTTGCATAGACCACAACTGAGGACCAAAATGCCAATATTCTTGTAAATGGGTTGGTTATTTATGGTTAAGGGTGTCGTGATTGGGATTAGGGTTTTTCCCACAGAAATGAATGGACAGTCCCATTTAGATAGGTACACAAGTCTGTGTGTGTGTGGATTTCTAATTATTACAGCGTGGGGACCCAATGTCCCCACAATGTAATACAAACATGTAACTTTTTACCCCGTGGGGGCATTTTTTCAGTCCCCAGAAACATAACCTCAATTTTATTAAAATCTGTGGCTGCAATCAAAAAATGCCAAAACGCTTGTATTTTATTTGGTTACTACTTATGGTTAAGATTAAGGCTGGGTAGGGGTTAATGACTGGGATTAGGGTTATGTCCATTGGAATGAATGGACAGTCCCCATAAAGGGATACACAGAATACACAGTGTGTGTTTGTGTGAGTGCGTGTCTGTCTCAGCCAGATCCCAGGGATTCTGGGTTCACCCCCCCCCCACCCCCCACCTTTAGCTGAGAGGTTCTGCTTTTGGGTCCATGATGTACGACTTTCTCTGACGTCATGCATGTCGTTTCTGTGCCTGGATTACAGGACGGCTGTTTCACAGGCACCTCGATGTTGGTTACACGTGTGACCCAGCTCAGTAAACGAACCACTTGTTGCACCCAGAATGGATGCACCCGTCTTTTTCAGAATCGTTTATGTGCATCACATTTGTCCCTGCCCTAGCATTACATTGAACATTTAGTGGGAAATGCCTTTTTAATAGTCCTCTTTTCATTGTGCTTTTCTTGTGTGTGTGTGTGTGTGGGTTTGCATAGAAAACATTTAAGGACTAAAATGTCTCCAAAGTGCGGTAAAACCTGAAATTTCCCTCCTTTTGGGGACATCTTTTCAGGTCCCCATTTCGATAACCTCAATTTTATAAAGATCTTTGAATTGAATCGAAAAAATGAAAATTGGTTACGTATGGTTAAGGTTAGGGCTGGGTAGGGGTTAAGAGTGTCCTTATTGGGATTGACGTTTTTCCCATAGAAATTAATGGAAGGTCCCCATTTAGATAGGTATACAAGTCTGTGTGTGTGTGTTTATAATATATTGCTGTTTTTATGGGGACTTTCCACTCATTCCTATGGGCATTACCCAAATTCCACCCTTAACCCCTACCCAGCTCTAACCTTAACCATAAATAACCAAATAAAATACAATACTTTTTATTGCAGTCACAGATTTTCGTAAAACTGAGTTTCCCCTTCATCAAAATTTTTATTGCATGTCCCCACATTGTAATATATACATGACCCACAGACTGTGTGTGTGTGTGAATGTGTGTGTGATGAAATGGGTCCCAAATAAATTAGTCTAGCCATGTTGTTGCCAGTGTCCATAGATATGCACACAAAAGAACAAGGAAAAGAAACCCCTAACCCTAACCCTAACCCTAACCCTAACCCTAACCCTTATGTCACCCACCCTCAAGCAGTTCTCAGATTTCAGCTTAATGGCCTGTTAGTTTAGGTCTCTCTTAATCAGCATTGGGGCCTCATAGTGAAGTTCCGATTGATTTTACATGAGTACCATTCCCAAAATGTGGGCATAGCTAAAGCTTAAAGGTTTTTTAGAAAAATTAAGTAGGTAACTAAACTCTGGCAGAAGAGTAATACATGCTCTTTCAAGCCATTTTCACACCTGCTACAGAATTTTTTGTCAAAGAAAAGGCTAGTACAAGTCTGAGCCTCGAGCGGAAGAAAGAGTGTCCATTCAGAGGCCAGAAGCTGTGCTTTTTCAATATGCATATTTCAACAAATCAATTTTACTCTGCCAATGTGAAATGCTATTCATTATTCAGGCAAGATGTGTTTATAACAAACCACATAGCTCACCAGTGACTCTCACTGTCTGACCTGGTGTTAAAAGGTAAACTTGAAACCTCATTCTTTTCAAGATGGACATACGTTGTTAAGAAACCGCAGACATCATAAGGTGTACAGTGTAAAGGCTAACTGTGGTTCTGGCCCTTATTACACTCGGATGAGGGGATTTTTCCATGAAGGTCTGTGAATCCTTTTTCCAACACCCCATGACAGTTCAGCTTTCAGAGACCTCACACGGTCTGTACTTTGCATGTATAAACAAAAATCAAGACCCTCTGAGTCACTCACTTGCAACCTTGGAGTCCTAATGCCCTCTCTGAAGATCCCTCCTATGCTGTCAGCAGGGTGACCTTATAGACACAACAACACATATAGTGTTTTTTTTAACATATTTTTTGAGAGATTTTATAATATTTATTATAAATGTATTTTGATCAGCACCATACAGACATATTTGGAAGTATTCAGAAATAAGCAGTTGCTGTTTAACGATGGTTTGGATGGACGTGGATTATTGGCTTGCCTGTGTTTGGTCCTGCAGAGAGCTTGCAGGAAAGCTTCCATGAGAAATCGACTCATTCGTACTCACTGTTGCACAATAACGTGTTTTTAAGTTGGCCTTACTGCGTGCAGTACCCCAGCTCTCACACGAACGCACACGCAAACACTTGCACACGTAGGTAACTTCAGCAAATGCCATGCTGAGATATGCTACGCCGTCTACAGGGTGCATGGTGTTACCCTTTGCAAAGCCTGGGTCAGGCCCTCGGTCACTGTCACCGTGCCAAGCATTCCCACCACACACACCAAGCCAGTGCAATCTCATCCTTCTCCGCATTGCCTTTACTCTTTTTTTTTCACTTTATTTGTTTGTTTCCTTGAAAAAAATATTTACCTAAAATTATGTGTGATTGCACCGTAGGGCAGCAACACCCATTTATTACCCCAAAAGGAGACGTATATTTAGGCTGATTCTATGGCAGCTATATTTAGCAGGCATGCAGACTCGTGGACAGAGTCGGTGGCTGAACTCAACTGCTCAGATCTCGCACACTAGGGACACATTCCTGCTTGCCCACAATTCCCTGCTTCCCCTTGCCGGGGGATGCACCGAATTTTTAAAAAGCCAGGAAGAAAAGAGAAAAAGAGAGGGATAGGGAAAGAAAAAAGGGGAATTTTACAGGGAGCAGGCAGCCCGTGACCTGGCGGATTTCACGACACGCACATTTCCTGATATCATGCGGTGAACATGCATCATAGACAGGTTCCCTCTGCTTACGATGCCTTAAATGAAATAACAACCATTAGTATATACATTTTCTTATTATTAATAATAATAATAATAATAATACTTGACATGACACCTGATACTGGGGAAGCAGTCTGAAGAGTTCTCCTGTGCAGGGTTACAGAGGGTCCCAGAGCCTTTCCCAGGAGGCGTAGGGGATGAGGTTTGGGAACCCGAGGGGGAGACAGCAGCCCATCACATCACTATTGTTACTGTTACGGAAGGGACATAGATCGACACAAAGCAAACAAACGTTTATTTGGGACAAAGGGGCAAGAAGCGTTTCATTAGGGCTTAACGGGTCATTTCTTTGGCATGCTATGAATTATTTGGGGTCATGATGGTAACTTAACATTATGCTAATAACTCACCTATGAGAGACGGTGGCGCTCACTCTCATTTGCGTCCTGATAATGCTTTCCGCCGCCTGCTTGGTGAATATGGGTCACACAGCCTTGTGCGCTTTTGGCAGGGGGAGCACAAGGTCTCCAGACACCTCTGCAGGAGTCCCGGCAGCTTTGGCTGGCACCACAACCGCAATGGCTGCGTGCTGCACCACTATTAATAAGGCCCTCCCAAGTTTAATATTTAATTGCGTTGATGGACTGCATCTGTGCCACTCCATGATGCAAACATTATTATACATACTAAGTGGCTTAATTATAATTAGAGCTGAAAATTTAATTAAACCAAACAATAAAAGAAATTGTTGTTTTTTTTTCCTCCCCCGATCAGCCCATTTGGTTAACTCTTCATTGTCCAAGTGCTGTTGCCTCAATCGCATTGACAGGAATAAAACGTGGGTGGGGGTGTTTGCAGTAGATGCTCAGGGACGGGATCCTGTGCAAGGAGCAGCTTGGCATTTAAGCTGCTGACGTTCTGCCCCCCCCCCCCGTCTGCTTCTACTCAGCATTGCCCCCCCCCCCGTTCTCGATGCCCAGTAGCCGGCCGGAGAGACAGACGCCACGAGGCAATAAAAAGGCCCAGCTGGGCCCTGGCTAGAAAAAAGCATAGCTTCAGAGGCTCCCCAGAAAGATATTAGCAATCAGTCTCCATGGGCCGGGCGCACACAAAATGCAAAATGTAAGTAAATTGCTGGCAGACGCTGCTGCCAGCCACAGCTACTCTGGATTAAAATTCGGCTTAATAAATTAATAAGGCATTTAGCTGCTTATATGTGTCTGTATGGCTTCCAGCGGTGCACACAACAGTGCAATAAGGTGACAGCACCCTTGAGTTTCCACTGAGGGTTTGCTGTGTGATCACTGAGTGGTTAATATTGGGAAAATTCCACCCAGAAATGAAATAAAGCCCATTTTGTTCATCGTTAAGTCCTACAGACACAAAGGAAACTAGCATATATGCAGCTGACAGGTAATCACTGACAGGCTTCATCTTATTTCACCACCTGCAGTGAGGGTAAACGGCTTCAATACTTGTGAAGTATGTCACAGGTAGGTTCTGAATCAGAGAAACCTCAGTATGGAATAGAATAGAATAGAATATTGTCACAAATTAAAACGTAACTCAATGCACATGATTTCCCAGCAATGCTTAGAGGTACATGTACATTTTAAGGAAGAGAAGATTGGGAGGCCTTTCTACCAAGACATTTCTACTTCCTTCACAGTGCAGGTAATTCAGAGACTCTCAGAAACTGCCTATTCTGCCTATAGCTGGAGCCGATCTGCTACTCTAGACAGAAACGGCACTGACTATAGTCTAACTATCCCTACAGTGGCCACTGTGTCTCTGCCTATGCGAGGCCCTATCCTGAAATGGGCGATGCACCGCGTGCACGCAAATGGCTCATTATTCATTTTCATATCACTTACCCGGAGCAGGTTGCCCGGCCCTCAGCTTCGCCATAAGCAGGTCATGCTCGCCGACATGATTTTGCACTTCCTGCGCAACCCCCGCGATGCCGATAGATACAGAGCGGAGGCGACGGCCTGGCAGAGTGGCGCCGCTATGCACTGTCTGATTGCAAGCGGCCTGACAGCCCCCGCCTCTATTGACAAACAAACTCCGCATGTAGGAACACGTAAGGCGGCGAGTCTGCCGTCTTCTCTTAGCGGCGGAAATGGACACTGCATGTTTGCAGTTTGCATGTCCTCTCTGCTTCGCACTTAATTCGTCCAGCACTCCTACTTGGTTAGGCAGGACTGCTTAAGTGCCAAAGAGTGCGTCTATGTGTGTGTGTATGTGTGTGTGTGTGCTGGTTATTTGTGAACCGACACCCCATCCAGGTGACCCCAGTAGTGGATAAATGGTGGATGAATTATATGTGGTTAACTCCTTTCTAAGTCTTTTTTGTTGTGTTTCCCTTCATCATGCACCCCCAGGCAAATACCAAGCAGTCTTGTTGGGTGAAAGGTGCTTCATTGAAACAGGGGCCATGACCCAATATTACATTTAACTATGGATCTGCCACCTTGGTACAATGGGGTAAGTAGCATGTCTCCTTGATTTATTCTCTTGTTGCAGCTTACAAGCCTAATGGCTCTGATTAAAACCAAGAGGCCCCTCACAAACACATTCAGTAAACACGTCATTTATGAGCTCCGAACTGCCAGGCCCCATTTTCTAACCCCACTTATTAAAACACGTCACTCCCAAGCTGCACACGGGAGCTATGCAGACAAGATAATGCAATAAATAAAAATGGAAATGATGTGGGCGGACGACTGTTATATGAATGCCTGCCTCCACGTCGGAGGGACGGTCCCCATGTGCAACGCTTAGCCGAAATTCACCAGGGCTCAGCACCCCAGCTAAGGGGTAAACAAAGAAATTGGAGTGACCCCCAGAGATGACACATCACGCAGATGTGAAATGTTGTGAGAGTGTTTTCGCTAACATGTCATTAGGAGGACGCCAGCCCTAGCTGGGCTGGCCTCAGTGAGCATCACACCCCACACAGGAGCATCTGCACATAAGCGCCCGCATCATTAGGCATCTACATACATACTCTTCTGCCTGGCTGAGTGGCACAGGGTAGGGGATCCCAGCAAGATGGGGTAGGGGGTATGGGGGGGTGGCAGCGCTAGTATGGCATTTTGCTGTCTGAGGGGAGTGGGAGCAGCAAGCTGGGTGGAGGAGACGCAGCACCCGCTTCCTCCACCTATGGTGCCCCTAGGCTGTGGGATTGGGGGGGGGCACAGGCATCGATACGCTGTGTCTCGCTTCTTCAGTCCCTTCCTTATATCAGCGCTACTCAAACTTTGATTACAATCCCGATTCCAAAAAAGTTGGGACACGGCGTAGAATGCAAATAAAAACAGAACGCAATGATCATATCAAATCATATGGACCCATATTTAACTGAAAATAGAACAAAGAGAACATATCAGTTGGTGAAACTGAGAATTTATTTATGACAATTTCAATTTGATGCCAGCTTTTCGCAGTTTCCCTTTTCGAAAAAGTTGGGACAGGGGCAACTGCAAAGACTGCAAAAGTGTAATACTAAAAGAAAACACCTGGTACACCAGATTAGGTTCAGTGGCCACAGGTCAGTAAGATCCATCCATCCATTTTCCTACCCACTTATCCTGTTCAGGGTCGCGGGGGGTCCGGAGCCTATCCCGGAAGCAATGGGCACGAGGCAGGGAACAACCCAGGATGGGGGGCCAGCCCATCGCAGGGCACACTCACACAGGTCAGTAAGATGACTGAGTATAAAAAGAGCCTCCCAGAGAGGCAGAGCCTGTGCGCAGAGAAGATGGGGAGAGGGTCACCACATTGTGAAAGACTGTGTGGGCAAATAGTGCAACCATTTAAGAATAATGTTCCTCAACAAAATATTGCAAGGCAGCATATGCATAAACACAGACAGACAGACTGACCCACATGGGGGGTCTGGCACACAGGCAGGCGGTCTGGGAGGAGGTTCTGGCGGCAGGCAGGCCAGAGAGAGTGGGGGGGGGGGGCTAATGATGTGGTTGAGCACTACCAGGTTGTCATTAGCTCAGCATCTGCTCTCATCACACGCCATTATCTGGCTGAATGGCAGAGAGAAGATGTGACGGAATTTACTGGGCACAGCGCCCCCCAGAGGAAGGAAGCTGCCACGCACCCAGCATCCTGTGAGCCCGCGAAAGATGCCATTGCAAGCCAGCTCACAGGATTCGTTGGCGTGAGAACAGAGGTCACATCGCCAAACTGCCACATGGTACGTGATCTGTATAACGGCCTTTTTTTACACTTCATCAAGGTGACAACAGTGAATTTAGGGAATTTAGGAATAATGCAGGGAAAGCCCATGCATGACAATGACTAACTTACTGAACCATAGGGCTCAATGTCAACATATCGTAATGCCCGTAGAGCGAGAGACACTATAGAGACAGGCCAGAATGGGACTGTTTTGCTGAGAGCTGATGGAGCATATAAGCACTACCCAACTCTGCATGACCATAACTGCATCATCAAAGACCTCTAAGCACTACCCAACTCTGCATGACCATAACTGCATCATCAAAGACCTCTAAGCACTACCCAACTCTGCATGACCATAACTGCATCATCAAAGACCTCTTGAGATTCCCTCAACCAGTCTTTTTCAGTGCATTGCATTTGCTATTAGCTTATTCCATTGCATTTGCTATCTGTATACTTGAAAATACACTTAAGCAGATGACCTGCAATGAATTGTCATAAAATAATGACCTTTTTTAAAAAATACATTTCTGATTATTATATTTATATGACAAACAGGAGCCAACATCTGCCAATGTAGTCAACCAAAACTACATTTACAATTAAAGATCTTAATGATAAACACTTATTTATGAATAGGAACTAGTCACAAATCTAGATTGCCTGTTTTGCCCCTCTGAGTAATCACAAATAAAATGCAAAGTCCTAATATGTGCAGGTTAATTACTGTGACAGAGAGCGAGAGTGGGCAAATCAATACGTAGAAGGCTGCGCAATGTGTTTTCTATTCATGTAATAGCATATGACTTTACGCTACCCAGACTTTTGGCTCCGATTAAATCACAGCTTCCACCCACTCAAATAACTGTGAATGACAGAATCCAGTTCAAGTTTTGCCATAAACCTCCTCCTTTCACCTAATGGAAAATAGATGTTTAGTGTCAAGCATTTAGTTCCAAATATGCAAAGTGTGGGTCTATTTATAAAGTGATTGTTAATATAGTCTTGAGAATCCCTTTAAGTTGCCTACCGCAGATCCTGCGCTTCGCCGCTAATGTCAAAATGTTAAGAAGGTTAATAACAGCACCTACATACCCTAAAGGGAACCAGACGCTATTATTTTCCAAGTCAAACGTTCTGCACCATACCTGCAATATGGCAAGAGAAGAGAGTCCTGAAGAATTATGTGTAAGCACTATCTAATGATGTAACAGAATAGAGCACCTGTGTTCTTTTCCAGGACGACATTCCTAACCCACCTTCATTAACAAAGGAAGGCCGTTTGCTGCCTGTAATCTAAAAACCTGTACAGTAATGGAAAGTGCTTAGCAGCGTCCTCGAATTGTTAACTTTTATTTAAGCTCACAAAGATGCAACAGGGCATATAAAACAGTCCCATTATATTGGTTCTTAAATCGGGAAATTTCAGTTACTCTCCGTTTTAATAACAAGCAACCCGGAAAGGTAATCTGTCCTTTCACCTTCCGCACGCCGAGCCCTGGCATACACTGGAGCGCATGGGTGCATTTCAGCAATAAGTCAGACTTTCTGCTTATAAGCAGCCTGGTCACATCCCTCCTAGTTAGTAACACACATTAACAAGCAACAGGGCAGCTGCGACTCTCAGTCATCATTTTTATTAGGCAAAAAAATATCCCATAAAATATTCCTGCTTCCCTGCAAGTTTTTCCCTTTTTATTGGATAGTTCAAAGTTTGAACTCCAAAAGCTGCTAAGTCAATATTTTTTATTGTAGCTGAGTTTATAGTAGATAATACATGTAGCGTTTGATGAAGGTCCCTGGGCTTAATAATGTCCCCTTTTACAGCCGTCACATTTGTCACCAGAAACAGTTACTCTGACTCTTATCTATATGAAATAAAATAAAAGCATAAACGGATTTAAAAAAACAAAAAAGCAATGATGACACGTTTCCAATGTTGCAAAGTCACAACAGTAAAGCTGGCAATACAAGCATATTAAACACCCGATATTTTCTTAAATTGTCCCTGTTTTTTTACAGATTTGTTTCAGTTAGCCCAATGCCTTCCCTGGGAGGGCAAAAACTTTGCACCAATGCCCTGCTTAGCTGCCCACATCCTTGCACTCCACGGCCTTTATTTGGTGATTTACCACACTTTGACTCACCCTGAAAAGAGAGCCCAACCCTTCATTATGGATTCTTCTGAAGCCCTGTGGTTCTTTGACTGGCATTCGACTTCTCTGCAGATCTGTGAGGGGGGATCCAGCCCTCACAGACCCTGGGTGACCTCTGCTCATGAGCTGAGACAGGTGTCCTCACCAGATACACCAGGGCAGAGCGGCAATGACCAAGCCTCGATCCCCACCGTAGACCCTTTCTAGTGTTACTGGTGCATCTCTGGGTGGCAAGATCATAAAACGTACACGAGGTTTAGACCAGCGGTGACAGTTCAGGTCCAGAAAGTAAAAATCCAGACCATGATTTTGTTACAGTCAACAAAGTTGAACATAAAGACTCACAGTCACAGAGTACTAAAATGGCTAGTTGAAACAAAATCTTGGCCTGGATTTTTACTTTCTGGACCTATCCACCTCTCACTTAGACTCCATCCACGCATCCACCTTCCAACCACTCACCCAGTGCAGGGTGGTGGGAGAAAAGCTATCATTCAAAACACAGACATGCATTACCTGTATTAGGAAATTACCATTGCTGCCAATTTTCCGACCTGTTATTAATCGCCAACAATTCTGGATCTATACTAAACGTTCAGGATGTGTGTCGTTAGTAAGGTGAATACTTGCCTCAAAGAGCCTAATGTAAATTTCCCTGACACATTTATACAGTGCGAACTGCAACCAGTAAATTGTGTTTATGGACATCCACTTCTGTCTATCAGTGCCTGTCAGATGCCTCACCTCCATAAAACAGTGGCATCGTAACTTTTCAGAACTTTGTCCAGACCAGGAAGAACAATTTTAAAAGCAACAATAAAATAAAAAAAAATGACTTTAATTAGTTTTATGGCTGCCGTTTAAAAAAAAAAAAAAGAATACTGTAATAGTATCACTTCTAATGCGGAGGGTTAGGGTTAGGGTTAGTGTGCTGATGAGTCATGCTTTGAAAGGATCAACTTTGGTCATTATTCACCATACGGTCACAAACACCAAAGGCTACTGATGACAAGGCAGCCAAAGCGGGCCACTGTGTGGTGTTGCAGTGCGCGGGCCTGCTCTCACACATACCCATCCATCGTCCAGCTGCTTACCCTGGGCTCACACCACGGGCAATCCAGCGATGACAGCTGGCCCCACTGCATGTCTTTGGATGGTGAGAGTAACTCACACAGTACAGGGGAGACATGCAAACGCCAAACACAGTGGCAGAGTGACAGTAACCCCCAGCTGTGGATCTACGCAGTGGCAGCAGACTCTAAGACAGTGCTTCCCAACCCAGTCCTCAGGGAACCCCAGACAGTCCACGTTTTTGCTTCCTCTCAGCTCCCAGCACACCTGTACCAGGTATTTGGTGTTTTTGATTGGCTGGGAGCTGGGAGGGAGCGAAAACGTAGCCTGTCCAGGGATCCCCGAGGACTGGGTTGGGAAACACTGCTCTAAGATGTATGCTACGTGTGTGAACACAGGCAGGGTGTTGTGTAACACAGGCACTGTCCTGCGGGAGACCCTGCTGTTGTATGAGCCCACAAAACTTCAGGCTCCGTCTTGCTTTCACCTGGGTCCCTGCTACCTTAAATAAAGCCTGCAGTGAGGTGCTCATTGCGAGCCAAACCCCCTAAGAACCAGCACTTATTTAAGGTTCTGTTTTCACATAATGCTAAGCATGCCAAGTTGGAAACTAAAAATCTGCCTCTTTTTGTCTTGCCTAAATTCAATTTTAAATCTTACCACAACCCTGTATTGGGTTATGGGTTAGACGATGGATGTATAGAATTTTAAAACTTCTCTTTAAAGAAGCAAAATGCTTTCCACAGCACTTGCTATAATTATGCCTGATTATGATCTATAATCTATATGCACATATATGCATAATGAGAAATCATTGTAAGGCAATCCATCCATCCAACCATCCATTTTAAGTAGTCTCTACACTCTGTGAGCTAAGGCACGTCCCAGAAAGCACAGGGCTCGAGGCTGGATAAGATGCCCACACAATGCAGGGCACATGTTCACATATAGTTACATACTACAGGTAATTTAGAGACAGCGTTTAGCGTAACCACATGTTTAACGTGTTTTTGGACTGCGGGAGCAAACTAGAGTACCCAAAGAAAACCAAACATGGGAAAAACATGCAAATGGCACATGCAGAGCTGAGCCCAGAATCCAAACCGCACAGCCTGGGGCCGTCAGGCGACAGGCCGTCCACTGCACCACCGCATCTCCGGGTATGTCGGTAAAATGTTTACTGACCGTACAATAGTTTTATGGAAACAGTGATGCACTGAGTTGACAAAAAAAAAGATCTGTAACGTTCTTTGAAGACAGGTCATGTTTGTTACATGATGCAACGGTATGTGTGCATATGGCCTACTAACATGAGGAGGAAATGTTCAGCCAGAGGGATGCTGGGAGCTGTAGTTTTACAGTATAGACACTTTACGTGAAAAGATGAGATATTAAACAGTTCATGCCATAGAATGTGATGATTTCTTTTTAGCCTTTTTACTCTGGCATCCATTTATTTGTTTATTTTTTTCTGAAGAATTGTTCATAAAAGTTACAATAGTTACAGCATGCTAGGGAACTAAATAAAGTTAATAATATACTAGCGTATTTTTAGTTTTTATTTGTGGTAGCGTTTCTGTCTGAACTTACTCCAGTTACTGACCATAATTCAGAAGGAATGTAATATCAGATTTCAACAGGGTAGTTCATTAATGATGTTAATGCAGAAATAAATATGGAATTAAAAGTAGGGGAAATGCTACAAATTTTAAATAAGTAAATGGCAATCAAAAAATAATAATGTTTGTAAAGGAATCCATTAATTTCCAATAATTAATTCATAGCAATCTGAAAACTTTTAACTAATGATAAAATTTTAACATATGCTTATAACTATGTAAAGAGATTAAATAAATGATTACGATAGGTGAATGGGATGCTGTATGTGTGTATAGTCCGATAGAGAGTGCAGTCTTGCAGAGCATTGTGAATACAGCGGCATTACAGACTGTGCCTGTGTGAGAGAAGGCCATACCTGTGTGGTAGAAGGTTGTGGCTGTGCCCATGTGAAGGAAGGCCATGCCTGTGCCTGAGTGAGAGAAGGCAATGCCTCCGTGATAGAAGGCTGCGCCCGTGTCTGTGTGAGGAAAGGCTGTGCCCGTGCCGGTTTGAGGAAAGCCTGTGCCTGTGTCATAGAAGGCTGTGCCCATGCCTGTGTTAAGAAAGGCCGTGCCTGTGCCTGTGTGATAGAAGGCTGTGCCCGTGCCTGTCTGAGGAAAGGCTGTGCCCGTGCCTGTGAGAGGAAAGGCCGTGCCTGTGCCTGCATGATAAAAGGCTGTGCCCGTGCCTGTTTGAGGAAAGGCCGTGCCCGTGCCTGTGAGAGGAAAGGCTGTGCCTGTGCCTGTGAGAGGAAAGGCTGTGCCTGTGCCTGTGTGGTAGAAGGCTGTGCCCGTGCCTGTGA
>JAODKL010000001.1:32145362-32156864 GCA_026780765.1 Petrocephalus schoutedeni
AAGTTTTAGCTGATTGGGGAACGGGCGCGGGAGGCAAATGTTTTATCATATGTTTTGTCAGGCGAAGTGTTGTGTGTTGCATTTGCAGACCAGAGCCTTGATTTCACATTATATCTTTTGATTATAATTGCTTGTGTGTCTTCCATGGAATTAATTTGCAGTCCAGTTAACGTGACACGGGGGTCTCCCAGTTGTCATTCATTGACAATAGGCCTGCAATTCTCAGAAGTAGCGCTCACTGAATATGTATTATTACAGGTTGTAGCACAGATATTGAACTTTGTCGCTCAGGTTATGCGTTCCGCTGCACGTAAATTGTGGCATTTCTGGAACGTTCCTCTGCGGACAAGGCACGCGTCTCCGCTACAGTTTGTGGGGGAAAGGGTTAAAGAAATGTCGTCACTTCCGTGTGCCGCGGGCGCCTGACCTTGTGATGCGCAGCACGTGCGTGCGGTAGTTCGCGACAGACTGTCGTGATGAAAATTACCGCCAGTATTTCGTCAGTTTCGGTGTGCATTTTATAAAGAAATGCAATTTCTCGTACGCCCCCATGGGTCATGCTTTGAAGTGTATATGTTAAAAGATCTGATCTAGTCATAGCGTAAGGTAATGGGTAGCGTGCAGGAACGTCACCAGACTTTTGTGAAAAGGGCCATTGGCTAAGGCTTTACTTGGGGGGGATTTTAATTGGGGAAAAAAAATGTGAGAACACGTTATAAAACAGAACACGTTTAAATAGAGTATATTCATTTGGAGCGGGCTAAAGCCCCCCTAAAACAGCCCTAACGACGCCCCTAGTGGTTTTAAAATTAAGATCTCTCCGCCCAAAACCATTATATTGCTTTAATTAATATTACTTTCGATGCGTTTTAAACTTATTAATGCCGATTTGTCTTGCGATATATTATTCAGTTCTGGTTAGTTTACACTAAATGGAAACGATGAATCTGATGGATTCTATGCAAGATTATAGTCACCTACTGCAACTTTTAATAGAAAGCCTTGTTGGGTAAAGGTCAACTTAAATGCAGAATGTATTCAGGGCTTGGGATGTACTTGATTGGGGGTGGGGGAGTAATAATTATAGGAATTGTAAGATTTGTATTTCCATTTCATGAACCCCCACCCTTTTTTGTGTAGGAATGCTGCGCATAGCCAGTGTGATGAGAAATATGCGGCCAGTGTGCCGGGCTCTGGCCCCCCACCTCACCCGGGCCTATGCCAAGGATGTGAAGTTTGGAGCTGATGCACGTGCCCTCATGCTGCAAGGTGTGGATCTGCTAGCTGACGCTGTTGCCGTCACCATGGGTCCCAAGGTACAACTCATTTGTCAGTATTGTTGTGGGGCTAACTAGGGAAAATGGTTCTGCTTCTATGCCTTCTAATTAAATGATTCTGTAATTGCAGACAAGCACAGAGGAAAGAAAATGTAGAGTTTGACTAGATACCAAAGAGATGCCAGCTTGTGTATACATATGAGTTGTTTTATTGTTTTTCCTTCTTAGGTGTAGCTTTATCATGCAAAACAATGTGATTCTCTAATCTTTGTCTTAAATATGTGGTAGTACTGTTATAGGTGATTCCCCAGGGTATTTCTTTGGCATGTTCAGTTTGTACACATGGCCTTTTCTTGCTGTAGGGTCGAACAGTCATCATTGAACAGAGCTGGGGCAGCCCCAAAGTAACCAAAGATGGGGTTACAGTCGCTAAGAGCATCGACCTTAAAGATAAATACAAGAACATCGGGGCCAAGCTAGTGCAGGATGTGGCCAACAACACGAACGAGGAAGCCGGCGATGGCACCACCACCGCCACTGTGCTGGCCCGGGCCATTGCCAAGGAGGGCTTTGACAGCATCAGCAAGGGCGCCAATCCCGTGGAGATACGCCGCGGTGTCATGATGGCTGTTGAGACGGTCATAGGCGAGCTGAAGAGGCTGTCCAAGCCTGTCACCACTCCTGAAGAGATTGCACAGGTAATTGCAGCAGAGTCTATGAAGAAGCAGGAAAGCCAATGATGGTTGTTTTAAACTCATAATAACCATATTCTCAGCTTATCAAGTATGAGAAATTTGATCTTGTGTGTGTATTTAAAACACTTTCAGCAAAACAAACAAATAACTGAAGAATCTGAAGAATTCTTCCTTTATTTGAGTGTCTGTCCTTCCACTTGGTTGAGTCCCTAGGTAATGTGCCAGTGGATTTATTGCAAGCAGTGATTTTTCTAAAATGTTTTGTCTCTTTAGGTAGCTACTATTTCAGCAAATGGAGACAGTGAAATTGGTAACATCATCTCCAACGCCATGAAGAAGGTCGGCCGCAAAGGGGTCATCACGGTAAAGGTGAGTGAGTCCCTCTTCTTCTGCTTTGCACAACTTGATCATTTTGAACAATTAAGTATTCCCGTTATAGATTTGTTACCGCTTTTAATTGAGAACACTAAATATATTTAGTTTTTGTGCAGTTTTATCATATACTTACTGTCTCACAGGATGGAAAAACCCTCCACGATGAGCTGGAGATCATTGAGGGCCTGAAGTTTGACCGAGGATACATCTCCCCCTACTTCATTAACACAGCTAAAGGTGAGTGTCCCCCCCCCGCCTTGACTCCAGCACCTCGCCCACCTGTGTGTTTGCTTGGCCTGCCTTTGAGATGACCCCCTCCCCCCCATGTCTGCAATTCAGGACAGAAGTGTGAGTTCCAGGATGCCTATCTCCTGCTGAGTGAGAAGAAAATCTCCAGTGTGCAGAGCATTGTCCCAGCCCTTGAAATTGCCAACCAGCAACGCAAACCCCTGGTCATTGTAGCAGAAGATGTTGATGGGGAAGCTCTCAGCACTCTAGTCCTGAACAGGTCCTTCATGCCTTCATGCTGCTTTTCGGACATGATTGTTTTTTTATGAAGATGTGTAAATGAGATGTGAGAATTGTCATGTTATAGTGTTTGGTCTGTTAACTCTTGGTCATTGTGTCTACAGGCTGAAGGTGGGACTGCAGGTTGTGGCTGTAAAGGCTCCAGGATTTGGAGACAACCGGAAGAACCAGCTGCGGGACATGGCTGTTGCCACTGGGGGCACTGTGAGTAGTTTTTAACCTGAATCTGAATATGCGTACTTGACCGTACTTGTGTTCTCGTGTACCCATTTTACATCATCTTCCAATACTAAGATTACAAGAACAGATACCCCCAGTTGTTGTTCTTGCCCTGCCCCATATCAAGGACATCAGTTGTCCTCACCAAAGGAGACCAATCCCATGATTAATTGTGCCCCAAGTTCATTCTTGGAAGGCAAGATGGCAAGACCAGTCTTACCAAGACCATGACTTGGTACACACTAAGTTCGATCCTTGTGTTTTTGGTATTGAGATACATCCAGTGTCACAGACTTGACTCTGCAGATGTAGAAAATAATTAAACTAGCTCACAGATGGCACATACAAATTTGTTCATGGCTTATGATTAAATGGGGATATGCCTACATTTTCCCATCTTCTCTAACATCGATATTTTGTTGGTAGGTGTTTGGTGATGAAGCAATGGGCCTGGCTGTAGAAGACATCCAGGCACATGATTTTGGCAAGGTGGGCGAGGTGGTGGTGACCAAGGATGACACATTGATCCTGAAGGGACGCGGTGATCCAGGTGCTATCGAGAAGCGTATAGCAGAGATTGCTGAACAGCTGGAGACCACAACCAGTGACTATGAGAAAGAGAAGCTGAACGAGCGATTGGCCAAATTGTCTGATGGTGTAGCCGTGCTAAAGGTCAGTATTGGGAAAGTGGCTAAGGTCTAATCACAGGTGTATTAACCAAAAGCTAGCTTTTGATTAAGGAGAAAAGGAATTCTAAAACATCATGTAGTTTTACATTTTCTACTCGTCAATGAAGCAAGGTTTTCTATGGCATGAAGTATAAACTTGGTATAGCCTGGTGTTTAGACTGCAGGGCATGGTGGAAGATTTTTAAGTTGGCTTGTGAGTAATGGTTAGCCATTCTGTGTCAGGTCGGAGGTACCAGTGATGTGGAGGTGAACGAGAAGAAGGACCGCGTGACGGATGCATTAAATGCAACACGGGCGGCTGTGGAGGAGGGCATTGTCCTAGGGGGTGGATGTGCCCTTCTGCGATGCATCCCTGTGCTAGATGCCATCAAGCCAGCTAATGCTGATCAGAAAATCGGTGAGTTAATGGTTAAATTGCAAACTGCTATAATGTGAATGATCTACAGTGGACTAAATGAAGAGCATATAGTCCTTAAATGCTCAAAGATGGAGCACCTGTGCCCAACAACAAACCAGGGCTCCTCCCTCCACAGGAATCGACATTATCCGTCGTGCCTTGCGCATCCCAGCATTGACCATTGCTAAAAATGCTGGTGTGGAGGGTTCGCTGGTGGTGGAGAAGATCCTGCAGAGTGAGGCTGAGACGGGATATGATGCCATGCAGGGCGAGTATGTCAACATGGTGCAGAAAGGCATCGTCGACCCCACCAAGGTAACTTCAATATGCTGGAATCTGAGTGGCCACAGTGTCTAGAATCAGGGCAGGTGACATTGGGAGCACCCCCTGGTTTCTTCTGTTACGTCCTGCTTCGAGTGATTTTCCTTGTTTCCTCTGAAGGTTGTGAGGACAGCCTTGCTGGATGCGGCTGGTGTAGCGTCTCTACTCTCTACTGCAGAGGCCGTCGTCACAGAATTGCCCAAGGAGGAAAAGGATGGAGGCATGGGTGGGATGGGAGGCATGGGCGGAATGGGAGGCATGGGCGGAATGGGGGGCATGCTCTAAAGCCCCTCCCTGAGCCTTCTGTTAGACTTCCTATTGGTGGAGGGGGGTGGGGACAACCACCACCCCCCACCCCCCATCATGCATTTGTTGAGGAGATGCAAAAAGTAACAACCCCATCAGTTAAGAAACATAGCCCTTGCTGGAGGTCTGGCCACTCCCCTTGATTTAGATCACTGACGAATGCTAGTCTTGTACCTGCCTTTTTATACAATAAATTTTTCTTTTTTTCCCCACTTATTGTATAATTTGTAACTACTTGGATTTCCTCAGAGAATTTCAGTCTTAAGAAGCAATCTGTATGGGATGTCATTTACATGTTACTTAGCATACAAAACTGCTGTTGTCTCAATGTGTATATATTAAAGGTGCACTTCTACAATGTAATTCTCAGATGGAATCTATGTAGTTTTCCTTAACATGGCCACACAGATACAAAATCAAAGCTCTGCAAATTGTTTCATGTCCATGGTTTT
This sequence comes from Petrocephalus schoutedeni, assembly GCA_026780765.1. NCBI lineage: Eukaryota > Metazoa > Chordata > Actinopteri > Osteoglossiformes > Mormyridae > Petrocephalus > Petrocephalus schoutedeni. Next base: position 32,150,622 of record JAODKL010000001.1, read on the forward strand.
CAAATGGTTATAGTGTTAATGATATATTTTATCATTAATAATAAATCTCCAGGCTGCCATGACCTCTTTGAACAGTGCAGAGGATGTTACAGCCAGGGGGTGTGTTAGAGCTGCAGTGTATGTGTAACAACAGCTATACCCCCCCCCAAAACGGTTTATCTAGCATGAATGGTGCTGGTGCAGAAATGATGGGGTTGGAGTAGACACTACCCATTCCTCAGCAGTTTGTCCTTTTCAGCTCAAAACTCTTATGTACGGCTTCTCGGCCTGGTCCCTCTTCAGCAGAGACCAAGTGAGGGCAGGTTTCCTCATTCTGATTGTGTGTAAAGGTGCCCACATCTGATGTGACAGACCATGCGATGAGCATTCTCTGAAACTACTCAAGACCTAATAGTGGATTCTTTTCCCCTTAACTTCATTGTTTTCATTTTGTGGGGGCAGCAGTGACTTTTTTGTATGATGTGTGATAATTGTCATTTTTTTTTTTTAATTTAATAAAACCAAATGTTCTTTTGAAGTATGTCATACCCCTGAAATTATTTGGAAATGTGGAAAGCACATGGCCTGACCTCTGAAAAGCTGTAATATATTCATTTTTTGTATGATCAAAGTATCGTCATTGTTGCATACACTTAAATGATACTGCCCATTAGTTAGAACAGGGTTTGATCAATTTACAATGATTCATCACTACCATGTGAGAGAATGTAATATTCAGAGCTTTTGTAATTTAGGTACAGATCCGTATACCAGGCAGGGACATTTAATGGTATAAAAATACTTGAAGCCATGCAGTCTTAATACAACTTCACCCATAAACACTCAACACCTTGACATGCATGAAAAACAATACGCCTGTCTCACCTGTTTTAAAACCATATGTACACAGTTTAAAACTACATAAATAAAGATACGAATAAAACATGAATATTAAAAATATATCTGCTCTTAAAAAGCACACAGCAGTGGGTGCATGAGATCTGTTAGTCCACAGACTCATAGTGATATGTTTCATACACCCTTTTTCTATAGCCATAATTTTGGACCCTCTGAGCTGAGAAACAGCTCCCAGGTTACTATGAGTAAAGGCAAAAATAATATTGCACACTTACCAGTAAAGCTTTCCATCCAAATGAAGAGTGAGGACTAAACTGAAAATTCAAACCTGTATCTCCTTATGGGTCAGTTTGAATTTCATAAAGGTAAGAACTTAACTAAACTGCCACTAAAGTGTATTTATAACTTCAGCTGGCATTGTCAGTTACAATCAGCATGAATCCCCGTATCACAATACAACATCCAAACCATTTCCGATCAACATCCTTTCCCTTATCTTTCCTATTGGTCACTTTTAAAACATCTCCTTGCTCTTAGCTAGTTTATTCATGCTTCAGTGACACAAGTGTTAAACGTAAAGCATTATTTAGATATTCACAATCCCCTCTAGATCATTCAGAAACATTTCATAACCTAGCCAGGAATATCCTGTTGCACATCATCATATATTTCTTAAAACAGTTAGTTTTTATGTTTTAGGTGCACTACTTAAGGTCTCTGAACTGGAGTAGGCACAGTACTGGAGTGCTATTTCACCTGCAGCGGAAGGCATGGCATCAACGCCCCATGGCCTGAAAGGCCAAAGTCTTCCAGGGTGTTGAGTGGGGGCTCCATAATTGCAGTCAGGTGGCGTTGGGAGTATCACCTGCTTCAAGAATCCAAGAATGCCATCTAGCTGACAGTTCTCTATGGAACAAGATTAAATAATCAAAACAAAAAATAAATGTAAAAGCTCCAATGATCCATACTCCAAAACAGTATGGCTGCTCAGGAATATGGAGCCCCATCTCCATCCACCCTCCATGCCTTTCAATCCAGCCCTTCTTCCAAAGTTCAAGCTGGGCAGGTGGGGTTACGTATGATGGATCTCATGGAACATCAGCTCCCGTGGTATACAGGTTTCTGCGCCGTACAGTTCATAGGCCCGACGCTCAAACGCAGACACCATCTGCTTGACGACCTCGTCAAAGAAGACCGTAGCCAGCTGAGAATGTATGAGGGACCGGAACTCAAAGGAAATCTATAGCAAAAAAAAAAAAAAACATTATGAATCGAAAAAGGCTCCTGATTAAAAGTAACAATTAACACTCTTACTTATGCATCCATAAAGAATGAGTGATATTGAAAAGAAGGCACAGACAAAAGCAGTTGTTCATTAAATCAACCCTCCACTGACCTGCTCAACATAATGGCAGCACATGCCTACCCAATAAAAAAAAGTATTCAACACTCACGGCAAAATCCAATGTACAAGTCCGTGGGTAGCCTGGGAGTCCTGGGCTGAAGCGCCAGACTGTCTCCAGATGGTTGAATAGTTTTCCATCTGAGCAGGAGGCCTATTGGAAGGGAAGAGGGCTAAGGGAGAATATCCTTGACAGCATTTCATGCATAACAGATAAGCATTCAGATAACCACCCATAGCAGCTCATCACAGCAGCTCACCTTGACTAAATGCGGGCGGACCATAGTGACGAGTGAGGTATATCTTTCCACAACTGGGGGGAAGCCGACCGACAGCTTGGCCTTGCAGAAGCCGGAGCGGCGGAATATCACGTCTGATTGCTTACACCACGGCACGAAGTGGAGGTAATCCTCGACTCCTGCCACAACATCATACATCTCCTGCATGGAGTACCTGTAGGCAACAAGCGGATGCCTCTGTTAGATTCTGAAAGGATACGGTGTCTGGCGAGAGTTAGGCTGAATCCCATTTCTCCCCTTGGCCCTACCCCTCTGTTTTGTGCGTTCACATGTAGGGGTAGGGTGTCCCATTTCTCATTTAGACAGAGGGATAGGGGTAAGGGGAAAGGCTAACTACCGCTTCAAACAGATTTTTCAGAGGCTCACTACAAATGGAGGGGTAGGAGAAGGCGACACGAAAAACAATCAGCACATGGCTGCAGAATGAAAAGAGACGTATAGATGTGAATCTCTCCGTTAATAAAGAATTCAAAATTATGACAACGAGTGTATTGTCTAGTTTGGGGGAAAAAAAATTAAAAATCGCTAGCGTGCGGTCGGTCACTATTTGTGCATGCAGTACGAAAGTCAAACAGTGGCTACTCTGCATAAACAACAAATATACACTCACACACAAATGCACAAAGAAATTGCCGGTATGGTCGGTATTTGTGCATGGGGAATTTAACGAAAGTCAAGCAGCCAGTTTGCTGTTTCGCTTCGTATTAGTGCAGACTATCAGGGCTGTCACACATCACTGTTGAGCTCATATTCTTTGGCTAAGTAATCTAGCGAATTTATTACTGATGTGCTGCAAATCACCACAAACCCAATCTTTTCCTGTTTGTTTACAATGGGCTTCTACTGTTATGCATTGCAAAACACACTTTGCTGTCTAGGTTTGTATAGCTGCGGTCTGTTTAATTTCCCAAATTCCGGTCATTCCAGGGAATACAGAGGAAACTAGAAGGCTCATTCGATTCAGAGCTGAGAATGAGCAGCTTTTTTTCTAATTAAAAAGTGCCTCTAGATCACTTTGAGAGTGAGTAATTTGTTTAATGTTGACTACGGTTTTCTGCAGACAAACGTAAAAAAATGCCAACAGCCCAAGCAATGGAAATAATAATAAATAATATATAAATAATAATAAAGTATCCATTAAAATTAAATTAATATCCGCCCACAACGGCATGTTGAACATTCAGTAAAAACACGGCGCGTCTGCCTATGTAAAATTCAACGGAGACTAATGATGACGTATCACGCTACTGAAAGGGTGTCCCAAGGGGTAGAGCAAAGACTTCCTTTATGTTTGATCTGCATAAAATGCCAGAGAACACCAGACTGCCTTCAAGACTACAAACAAGGCTTCATTCTGATTTTTTTAAAAACAAGACTCCATCAGTAATTTAAAATCCACATTCTAGAATTTTACTTAATATTGTGTAGTAATGAATAAAGTTTTGGAGAAATGGAGTTTACAGTAATGAGTCTGAAAGAATTTAATAAACATGCTTCTTCTCATAACCTCAAAACTCTTTGAAATCTCTCAGTTAGTATATATTTTACACCACTGTATTATGAAATGTGCTCAGCCATTGTGTCCCAGGCTACAGTATATCCAGAATATAGACAAACACTGGCAGCCAGCAGCGTCAGGCGCTGGTCACAAGCAGTGCCAGGCCATGTTTATCACTCACCCAATGATTCTCCGCTCACTGTACTCCTTCCTTTTATTGAAGGATGCAGCCAAGTTGAAAAGAGTGCGAGTTTGGGGCGGCAAAGGGGGAGCCACCCTCAGCAGAGGCAGGCCTCGGGTCCGTAGAAAACCACAGGAAGACAGATGTCTGGGACAAAACATGCAGAAAAAAATTAGAATTAGGGACTCAAAACCAGTGGGTTGTTTGGCTAAGTTTGGGGAGATGCCAAACTGCGAAGCTTTTAAAAAGACATTTCACCTAAAGTACAAGTAAAATATTTTGTTTTATAAATTGCTGAAAAGCTTCTTCTAACATGTCAACCAAGTAATTCAACAGTAACTACCCAGGTCTTAATTTCAATGAGCAAAGTGAGGAAATACACTGTTGCACAAAGCAGTGGAAAAACACAGACAGCCATCTAAATGCCTCAGGATAAATTCCCCCGATTGACCAGCCATTACAACTCTCAAATGCTACATTCCAGACTATAGAGCAACAAGAAGCACAGGCGAAATACTACGGAAAAGGGAGACCCTGGTAATCAGGAAGGGAGGCGAGCAGAACACCTTCCCCCAGTGTCACTTCCCATCTGACAACCATTTATCAATCAGGTCTTGCAACCAAAATGGGTGCAGGTGACCCAAGATGTCAGCTCAGGGACACCAAACATTGCAAACCCTGTGTACAAGAAATGCAGGTGGTCCAGAAGGTCAGCATTACTGGGCTATTTCCATTTGCCAGTCAGTAGACAATACATATAAGCATACATACATACATAACATACCGCAGACAATCTACAAATCTACAAATATTTAACATAATCGTTCACAACAACTAACAAAATATTTCAAAGCAACAGACAATGTTTAGGTGAACTCTGAATTGGGACAAGCCCTTCTCCTACCCTGCAATTAAATGTGAACAGTTTCAATGAACTTTGTCCTCTACAGTACGTCAGACTTTGTAAGCAGCAGTCTGACTCTTGTGGGTTTTAGATCTGGTCTGTTTAAGCTAGAGAGAGAAATGTGCAATATGTTTCATGCCTAGTTCACCTACCTGTCAGGCCATAGGTTGCTAAAATAAAATCTCCCAGTTCCATCCCCAACCCCTGTGACCCAAGGTACTGTTCTCCATAATAAAAGGTGTTTTCACAACCCCCCTGAAGGAAAGCTGGTGATCTCTTATGCTATGTTTATGTTTCAGTGGTGGGGATGGTGAATATTTTTGGCCAGGCATCACATCGTATTCCACGAAGCAGGACCTCTCAGTTAGCTCGGTTAACTTAAGCTACAACTCAGAGTTTGGGTAAGGACCATTCCTATTGGACAACCATGACTTCTAGTTTAAATTAACACAGGTAACTGAGAAATCCTGCTTCGTGGAACATCCCCAGGTACCATGAGTGGAGGACCAAGGTAAGGAAAATTTTAGATTTCAGTCCAATTCAAAGCTATATCAGCACAAGACATTTCACACGTTCTGGCATGGAATTTTCAAGGACTTTTCCCTGACCAACTACCAGTCAGCTTGCTCGTAAACAACTAAGAAAAATAAACTGTGTTACAGGATTGGTCATTATGACACCCTGATACATCAAGGTTGCCAAAACCAATGTGCGGGCCGTGACGCTAAAACTCCAGCTCATGGTCATGCACTACCAAACCCACATTCCTCAAAACTAAGATTTTAAATCCGGTGCTTCTAACTGGGGTAAGGCCCATGTGTCAATCAAAGCAGAGTTGAAATTATAAGAAATCATATTATTATTATTATTATTAATTATAAGAAAAAGCTAATTGCCATTTTTTGTCTATATATTTTTTAGCCTGTTACACAGTTTTCCACAAGCTCAACTTCAACAGCACAACTCACAACTCTTAATAATACAATGGTACTCAAATGAGTACAAAGATAACTCTCATCAATTTAAGTGACAGGGGACTTCTGTGGGGGCGGGGGGCTAATCTGAATGCATGACCACACAAGCGACCAAAAACAGGTGTACTACCGCGCGCCCCCCCCCCCC
>JAODKL010000001.1:32188108-32211296 GCA_026780765.1 Petrocephalus schoutedeni
CACCCGGTGCAGTGTCCTGTGTAACTGGGTGATGGAGGGGCACCCGGTGCAGTGTCCTGTGTAACTGGGTGATGGAGGGGCACCCGGTGCAGTGTCCTGTGTAACTGGGTGATGGAGGGGCACCCGGTGCAGTGTCCTGTGTAACTGGGTGATGGAGGGGCACCCGGTGCAGTGTCCTGTGTAACTGGGTGATGGAGTGGCACCCGGTGCAGTGTCCTGTGTCACTTACAAGAGGCACCCGCTCTGCACTGCACTGGATGGATGCAGAATATGTCGCGTTGGCCACATCCTGCCGAAACCGTGCACTCAGTCAGTTAAATGTGTCGCATTGATTCGTCACGAGCCGTCCGAGCCTCCCGCATGACGCCTGGCAGAGTGGCCCCCGAACCGGAGGCCCTCGTCACGCTTCTGGCCAGCCATTGCCACCATGGAATCGGCTGCTACAGACTTGACTGGCTTGGACGGCATAAACAATTAGCGTTAAGCATTTAGAGGCTTATCCCGGAGTCTGCTTCCCGCGTCACTGTGCTTCAGATGGCCGACGTCTCCTGAGCCGTCAGGTACGCCCCCCCCAAGCTTCGTGTTTATAATCATTTGCTTCATTTCCATTTTAATGGCCTGGGCGAGTCCTCAGTACGCTTATTGTTCTTGGTCTGCCATTCAGTCTGAAGTATGTGCTGTGCTATTATTATGGAAATGCATTAGACTGCACGAGTGTCTCTCTCCTCCTGGCCACAGCTACGCGGTCCTGTAGTGGCCTATCACATTTCCTATCTGGGAGTTTCATTATTTCGGCTCTCATGAATGCTAAGTGCCTAAGGTGAAGAGAAAACAAATGCATGAGGCTTGCTAAGACGGTAAGAATAGAGGGCCTGCCTTCTGCACGGCGACCGGTCCCAACCTGTACATGGCGGGTGCAAATTACAGGCCTCCTATTCCATTAAGATTTCAGGAGAGGGGAGTCGTGCGGGCCGCCGGTGCCGTCTCTCAGCATCGCCGAGTTCTGCATAATGAGGTTACCATTGACAACCGTACCCGTCATTACCGTGACGACCTGCAGAAAGCCATTACCCGCACACAGTGTGCTTGCTGGGTACATTAAGACTCCCGCTGACTGACTGTGTCTCCCCAGTGTGACTCACTTTCATAGCTGTGTGTCCTTCTGTTACGTATGATAAATGACATCTTCATTATCCAAAGCTTTTATGAAGCACTTTTTAATCTTTTTTTTTTGTGATTCGTCATCCAAGCCCTAAGAGTAATTCATGGCTAATATATTTATATATATATTCATAGTAATTCACAAACTGTTTTTTTGTGTTACATGTGTTTGTCTGGGTATGATTCAGAGTATTGAATCATGATGCTACTCATGAAATGAGCTGGTGATGACAGAGGTGTGTTACGGGTGTGAAACTATTCTACTCCGAATCTTACTTTGTTAGTCACTCCCTGTTTACTGTTCTATGTGCTTGTTTGTCAGGCCATTTTTTCATCTTTTCTTTTTCGGCGCAGGGAGTGGTGGTCATTTTTGCTTATTTGCTTATTTGCACAACGTTGGGGGAGGCGTGGCTTCGGTTCTGCTGGGTTAAAATGAATGATAGCTTGTCTGTAACCCTAACCCCAACCCCTGAATCTCACACCGTTAGTTTTGTTTGTGATTCATTAAGTTTGAAAAGTGCGTTTGTTAAATAGGGAGGATGTCTTGGGGGAGAGCTCAGCATTATGGGTCCCTGGTGACCATGGCGATGACTGACTCTTACGATTTACTGACCCTTTAGGGCAGGGGTGGGCAATCTGACCCTCTAAGAGCCAGTGTGTACGCAGGTTTCCGGGATAACCTTTAGGTCAGCTGTTCAAACCCTGGTGTGAGGACTCTTTGGCCAATCAGTCCTTTTAATTAGTGACCTAATTAGGGAATTGCAGTGAAAAGCCACACACAAAACGGGTGACGATACACAGGGCAACTTTTTGAGCAGTGTGGCTGAGGAATGTAGCTCGCGTGCTTTCCCATTGATATTGGGCCACGAATGTCTATTTGAAAAACTTCGACCATCTTGATCCAGGTGAGTTGCCCTTCGACTCATCTGGCTGGCAGTTGCCCAGCAACATTGCTGAGAAATTTGCCCCGTGCATCATCACCGTAAGCTCTGTGATCCTTGATTAACCGCAACTGTGAGAACCTGGTTTTGGGGGAGGTCATGTTTTCGCTCTGTTGAATGCTTAGCCCCTCCACACTCCCAGTGAAGGTCCCATGATGTACTGTAATGTGTACCATGGGGCCTTGGAATGGGTGCCAGGTGTGTGCGGGGCAAGTCATAGGCCGCAGGCTGCAGGGCTGCGATTCCATGTGGAAGCACGGGCTGTTCCTTTTGGTTTCATGTGAGCGGGAGTGCTGGCAGTGAATCGCCCTGCCTGTGCATCTCTGAGAGCCTTTGTCATGCTCCCTCCTTCTGTCCCCACCCAGTAACTGCTCCTGGCAGTGTGTCTTCACCGTCTGTGTCTTCCAGGATCTGTGCACACTTACTCACCAGCTGTTCCTCTCCACAGGCTTCCAAATAGACACCCCTGATAGGTTTGGGAGGACCTGCCTGCATGCCGCCGCCGCAGGGGGGTGAGTCCCGTCTCTCCCCCCAGAGTGACTCCCTCATACGGAAATACTAGTCACTGTTCATGGTATTTGGTGCTGCATATGGAATGCCTGTCTGACCCGCCCCCTCCCCCCCTGAACCTCCCACAGCAATGTGGAATGCGTTGAGCTGCTTCTCAGCAGTGGAGCCGACCACAACCGGAGGGACAAGTGTGGCAGGTGGGCTGGCAGAGAGGGAGGGAGGCTGAGGTTAGATTGAGAGGGCAGGGAGTGAGTAGCTGGGAACAATGGACCAATGGGATGGGAGGTATCTGTAGTGGGTGTGGTCAGGATTGTGGTTAAATCAAGATAGAGAACCAACAGACCTCGATGTGAGAATGGCTCGGCAGTGAAGGGCAGGTGTTCAGTCCTGCATCAGTATCATTGGAGCGTGTTTCAGTACGATGAGAGCATGTCTGTGAGTCGCTTCTGCCTCTTCTCCCCTGCAGAACCCCGCTCCACTATGCTGCTGCCAGTCGACACTATCCGTGTCTGGAAATGCTGCTGGCACGTGGGATCTGCATTAACGCAGATGACCAGTGGGGACGCACTGCCCTGCACTATGCTGCCGCCTCAGACCTGGACAGGAGGTAAGGTTCTGCTTGGGTCTACAGTACAGTACTAGTGAGTGAGTGCATGCGTGCATGTTTTCCAGGTGAGAGCGTGTGTGCATGTTCTCCAGGTGAGTGAGTATGTGTGTGTTCTCCAGGTGAGTGAGTATGTGTGTGTTCTCCAGGTGAGTGCACGTGTGCATGTTCTCCAGGTGAGTGAGTGTTTGCATGTTCTCCAGGTGAGTGCGTGTGTGCATGTTCTGCAGGTGAATGCATTTGCGTGTGTTCTCCAGGTGAGTGAGTGTGTACGTCTTTTGCAAGTGAGTGAGTGTGTGCGTGTTCTCCAGATGAGTGCGTTTGTGTGTTTTCCAAGTGAGTGAGTGTGTGCGTGTTCTCCAGATGAGTGCGTTTGTGTGTTTTCCAAGTGAGTGAGTGTGTGCGTGTTCTCCAGGTGAGTGAGTGTGTGCGTCTTTTGCAAGTGAGTGAGTGTGTGCGTGTTCTCCAGATGAGTGCGTTTGTGCGTCTTTTCCAAGTGAGTGAGTGTTTGCATGTTCTCCAGTGAGTGTGTATGTTTTCCAGGTGAGTGGGTATGTGCGTGTTCTCCAGGTGAGTTTGTGTGCCATGTTCTACAGGTGAGTGTGAGTATGTGAGCGTGTGTTTTCTTTTGATAGTATCAGATGTGATATTTTTTACAAAAGAAAAACACAACAACAAAATGTTCACGGCATAAAACAGTAATATTTAAAGACAGCTGAGGAGAAACATATATGTGATATATGTGTGTGAGACATTAAAGCACTTTTGAGAAGGGTTTGTCTGTGTGTGTGGGCGTGTCTCTTAAAGTGTGTAGTTGTATATCTTGACGTGGGTGTGTCTGACTGTGTGGGCATATCTCTTGATGTGGGTGTGTCTATGGGAGTGTGGGTGTGGTTTTTGATATGGGGGCGGTGTCTATGGGAGTGTGGGTGTGTCTATGGCATTATGGGCGTGTCTCTTGATGTGGGTGTGTCTGTGGGTGTGGGCACGCCTCTGAAAGTCTGGTTTGGTTTTATTCCAAGGCGGCGTGAGGTCCTGGAGCCAGAGAGTGAGGGGGTGCAAGCGGAGAGGGAGAAGGAGGCAGCACTGTGAGTCATCCGTGTGAAGAGTTACCTGGCTATCACCCCAAATGATCATCTTTGTAACCCACTCTCTGCCAGGCTGATCCCTATCTCAGGCAGATCTCCTGTCACATGCTTTCTGTGCGTGCGTGTGTGTATGTGTACTGACACCTCATATAGGCATGCGTTTTGGGTAGATACAGGATACAGTGCAGGTCTGGCCCCTCTTCAAATAGACCAGACCTGGGATGTTTTGCAGCAGAAAGGTCTTGCTTGGCAGGATGGCCTCACTGTCCTGGCTGTGTAGCTCCTCTCCTTCCTTAACAGATCAGCCCAGGGCTGCTCTTGTCTCTCTTGTGTATGAAACACAGAGCTTTGCTATTGGGTGTCAGGCCCAGTTGCATGTCGCATGGCTGCCTGTTTCTGCTTGTGTGCTTGCATGTGTGTGTGTGTGTGAACCCTCCATTTATCTGCTTGTGGCTGTGTGCACAGGTGCCTGGAGTTCCTGCTGCAAAGGGGGGCAGGGCCCAGTCTGAAGGACAAGCAGGGCTACAGTGCCATCCACTATGCTGCGGCCTACGGCCACCGGCAGTGTTTACAGCTGGTAAGGACACTGCACATGCAAGAGCATACAGGCACAAGGAATCACACACAGACAGACAGACAGAGTCACACAGAGAATCACACACAGACAGACGGAGTCACATAGAAAATCACACACAGCCAGACTGAGTCACACACAGACAGACTGAATCACACAGAGAATCACACACAGACAGACTGAATCACACAGAGAATCACACATAGACAGACTGAATCACGCAAAGAATCACATACAGCCAGACAGACTGAGTCACACAGAGAATCACACACAGACAGACTGAGTCACACAGAGAATCACACACAGACAGACTGAATCACACAGAGAATTACATACAGATAGCTGGACTGAATCACGCACAGACAGACTGAATCACACAGAGAATCACACACAGACAGACTGAATCACACAACGAATCACATACAGCCAGCCGGACAGAGTCACACACAGACAGACTAAATCACACAGGTGATAGATGGAACTGAAGAGCTTCATGGAGAATTCGACAAATTGACGAAGGCTGTCTTTGCATTCCCATAAAAAACCACAGACTGTTTATTTGAAGGTCTAATGAACAAAAGCAATTGAGCAGTGGACAGTGCTGTTCTGCTGAAGTATTTATCAGATACGGCAAGGCTCACTTATTTGAAAGAAAAAAACGGTGCTGAAAGACAATACAGGGATTGGAATATGCAAATTCAGAGCTGTGCTTTCTGCCAGCAAACGAGTAGAAATATCAGGGCTTGAAATCAGTTTGTTTTTTTTCTGACATGCCTGCCTGTCAGATGCTCTGTGCTGCCAGATAATATCTGAATGTGGTTCAAAGAATCAGATCTGCATTGCAGGGTGGACTACTCCTAAGGCAGGCAATGTGTTTCTGCCAGAAAATAACTTTGAAGTGTATGATATGAGATGCAAAGTGTCACCGTACGTCTGACAGAATGCTGAGTTTGTGCACGTACTCTCTGCCGCGTCTGAGTTCTGCGTGCGATGACGCTCGTCCTGTTTGCCGGATGACCCTAATTCGCGTCCAGCAGCGGGAGAGCTCTGATGCTCCACACAGCAAGGAGCACTTGACACAGTTGGCTCCCGGTTTCTGTATATTGCTCATCTCATCACCTTGTGGAATATAAAGTCTGAGCTCTGGAGGACCAAGCCAAAGGTGGAGTGCAGTAATCCAAACCAAGCTCTTGGTTCTCTTCCAGCTGCTGGACCGAGACCAGGGCCAGCTGGATGACCCAGCAAGATCCCCCAGCACCAGGAGTCCACTCCACCTTGCGGTGAGGGATGTTGGGGGGGGGGGGGATTCGGCCGTGGAGTCTGGTGTCAGTCTCACAAGACTGAGGATCATTGGAAACCCTCAGCCCTTAGACTGCATGCAGCACAGATACGTTAGAACTTGCTGTAATCATTTTGTCATGTAAAGTGAAACTGAAACTAAGAATAGTGAACTAATTCTAAAAGTGAAACCTCCTCTAAATATCCTGCAGACACTGGTACTTAAATTATGTACCCCCCCCCCCCCCAGGCATACCATGGCCACGCACAGGCATTAGAGGCGCTGCTGAAGGAGGAGAAGGAGGTGGACCAGATGGATGAGCTAGGCCGCACCCCACTGGCCCTTGCGGCCCTCAGGGGCCACACCAGCTGTGTCCACACACTGCTGAACCACGGCGCCTCACCCAGGAGCCAGGACGCAGTGCAGGGCCGCACCCCGGTGCACCTGGCAGGTGACCTGGCCTCCGTGCACGTGTGGGCGTGTGTGTGGGCATGCGTGAGTCCTGGCATTGCTTTCAAAGTGGAAAATATTCTCCAAACTCCTGGAAAAAGAGGAGGCTTATACAACACAAATGGCTTTTTTTAGATCCTTACTTAAGGGTTGGCTGTCATGTGTTAAAGTGAATTCCTCAGATGTGGTTTGTGTGGCTCAGAGGGCTACCTGTGACTGGCAGGTTGCCGGTTCGAGGTCTGTGCTCATCACAATAGTCACATCTTCGCTGGGCCCTTGAGCAAATGGGCAGCCCTACCCTCTGACCCCAAGCTTCACTGTATGTGTGTGTGTGTCTGAAAGGAGGATTATGTGGAAAGAAGCATTTCTATGCAAATGGAAAATAAGCCCTGATTTTATTCCAGGTGTGCATGTGTTTGTATTGTGTGCCTTTGTTTGACCGTCATACCTTGTCTGTTTGTGCCTGAGAAACGCTGACTGATTGATTTCCTGGCGTTTTATCCTCTACAGTAATGAATGGCCACACATCTTGTTTGCGTCTCCTGCTGGACGATTCTGGCAATGCGGATCTGGTTGAGGCAGCAGATTCTCAGGGACGGTGAGCACCCATGTTCAATCAGACTGCCGTATCTGTGGGTCCCCCCCCCTTGCCCCCCTCAATGCTGTGTCGGCCCTCAGGACCCCCCTGATGCTGGCTGTGGCGGGGGGCCACGTGGACGCCGTGTCTGTACTGCTTGAACGTGAGGCTGCAGTGGATTCCGCTGACTGCTACGGACTGACGGCCCTGCACCTGGGGGTGAGTCGGGGGGCTCCTGGACACGGCCCATATAGTTCTCACAGCGGCAACATTTATGGTCCCTCCAAGCCCTTGCCGTCACTGGGCCTGTGTAAGGTTTTCAGATGGCTGATCACAATGGAAAGGTAGCGGGGTGGTCAGGGGATAGTTTGGGACTAGAATCCAGACAGCCGCTGTTAGCCAGGGGGACCAGTCTGACTGGATTAATTTGCTTGTATGAATGGGTTACACAAAAAGTGAAAGGCAGAGGTCCTCCCTGGGCAGTGTTAGTGCTGCGCTGGATGCAGGCTTGAGGACTTCCCCTCCATTTTATTGACTGGTCAGTCAATTTCTTTATCTTCTTCCAAAGCAAACAGCCAATCATAGGATTCAAAGTAACCAATCAAAGTAGTGGAAAAATCAGCTGCTGTTCCCGGGTCCTGCCGTGCGAGTGAGGGCTCATGAGCGAGCACATACGCACTCGTGGTTTTTATGTATGCGGGTTTTGAGACGAAGTACCACTGTGGTACCCTGAGCAAGGTACCGCCCCCAAGTACTGCAATAGCTGCTCACTGCCGTGTCACAATGACACATTCAGGTTAAATGCAGAGGACCCATCTCTTGTTGTGCGCTGTTCTGTGGTGTGTTAATAATAACAATTAATCACTTCCACGTCAACGATCCATGCAGTGCACGCTACTAACCAGTTTACCCCTTGGTTTCCAGTGTGGGAGTCAGTCTGTCCAGCCCTCACCTTGCACCCCTCTCGTTCCCAGCTGCTGTGTGGCCAGGAGGAGTGTGTTCAGAGCCTGCTGGAGCAGGAGGCCTTCGTGCTGCAGGCTGACCACAAGGGCCGCACTGCGCTGCACCTGGCAGCCAGCAGGGGGCATGCTTCTTGGCTGAGCGAGCTGATGAACATAGCCTGCTCTGAGTCTCCCTCCCCGCCGCTCCAAGACCTGCAGGGCTACACACCGTTACACTGGGCGTGTTACAATGGTCTGGGTCACACCTTTGTAAATCTTGACTGTTGGCTTAACTGTTACAGGCATGGATTTGTAACCTGTAGGTTGATATTCCAGGCCCCGGGAAGGGATTTGGTTTATGTCCCAGTAAAACATCCTGGGTAGCTTTTCTAAGTAGGCTTGGCTGAAACATCCCCCTAAAAGTCAGCTTGTTTCTGTGTATTTGTACGGTTCACCCTGTAGTGCCTTAACTCTTCTGCTCATGTTCCCGGGACATTTAGTCACGTCCCGGCGGTGTATGTTGATTGGATGGCTGCACGTTTGTCCATTTCCACGCCCAGCAGCACGTGCCCCTGTGTGTCTGCAGGCCATGAGAGCTGCGTTGAGGTCCTCCTGGAGCATAAGGCCTGCCAGACCTTCAAAGGGAATCCCTTCTCCCCCCTACATTGTGCCCTGTGAGTATACAGCCTCTCCCATCTGTCTTTCTCCCTATATCTGCCTCTGCCATTTATGGAGTATGGGTCACCGTCCTGGTATTTATCCTTCGAGTCCAGTTTCAGAAATTAATACTTTAATTTAGACGACTCATTGAATCGGAACGTTTGTTGAATATGTCCTGGCTTTTCTTTCTGTTCCATACAGGCTAACCTGCTATACACTGATAAAATCTAGACTTTCAGGTTTTTTCCAGCCAAATGCTCTGCATTATGTAGAGACTGAGTTATAGAGGTGTGGGTGGAACAGGATGTCGGGCTTCACCTTTGACCTCTTTTGTTGACTGTCGCTGTCCCTCTGGCCCTCAGGGTTAAAGGTCATGGGTCTTGTGCTTCTCTGCTGCTGGAGGCCCTAGGATCTGATGTTGCTAGCTGCTGTGATGGCAGGGGCAGGTAAAGAGCATCAGCTCGCAGGAGCCGGCCTGGAAATGTTGTGGAATCTGATCATATTCTCGTTGCACTCCAACTTAACCTCTGAACCAGCTTCCTTATGAATATTTCCCAGTGCACGCAAACCCCAGAGAATGTTCCTGTGTTTACCTCCACCCTTGCCACTGAAGTGCACTCATGCGAGCTACACCGCTTGCCTCAAGAACCCCTGACCTGAATTTTGCAAGCCGCAGTAGTTTCCATAGGGCCTTACTGTCTATCTCTGTTAGAATTCCCCCATAGCTCTCTCCTGGTTCTCCTCTGCGATCCTTCTGTTTTTCACACTCTGTCTTCTTAAATCTGTCCCGTTTCGCGTTTAGCCCACTGGCAGCATCAGGCCTGATGTCACACCTCCCTATACAGATGTCAGTAGGATGGTGTGACTGTGGTGTGCCGTCTGCTGTCCCCTCAGGACCCCGCTGCACGCGGCTGCCTTCTCTGGCCAGGCCGACTGCCTGGAGCTGCTGCTCAGCCAGGGGGAGCTGACGGACACGCAGGATGTGGCGGGCTGCAGCGCGCTGATGATGGCGGCGGCACATGGCAGAGCAGAGTCCCTGGGTAGGAGCCACCCCCTGTCACCTGACCTTGCTGGGGGGGGTAGCTCTTGTTGTTTATTTTTTTGGGTTCTTCTCTGGTCCCAACAGAGGTACTCCTGCAGCATCCTGACGTCAGCCTCAGCCTGACAGACAGTGATAGGAATACCGCCCTGCATCTGGCCTGCAGTAACGTGAGTCCCATCCCCGCGCATCAGGCCCCCTTACACTCATGGTGCCAGCCGGTGGTCCTGCGGAGGCTCGCTGCAATCGGCATAGTGATCAAATGCACCGATGCACTTTTGCCTCTTTGACAGTGTAGATGGTTACATTCCAAAGCTGTGTGTCCTCTGTTTTGATTACCACTCCTTTCAGGGAAAAGAAGACTGCGCCCTGCTCATCCTAGAGAAGATATCGGACCCCGCCCTGATTGACGGCACCAACGCGGCACTGCAGGCGTGAGTGTCCCTGATTGGCTGGCTCGCGCAGCAGCCTGGTGCTGGGCTGCTGCGGCTTAGGAACCCCAATAAAAATTAGTTCTGCTACCGTTTCCCCTCCCTGCCGGTCATGCTGGAAGTGATACACAATCAGCAAGTTTTTCTGGAGGTTAGCCGTCACTGAAGGCTCTTTCTCTGTGCGTAATGCTGTAGGCCGCTACACCTGGCTGCCCGCAGCGGCTTGAAGAAGGTCGTGCAGGAGCTGCTGTCCCGTGGTGCCAGTGCCCAGCTTCTGGACTCTAACGGTATGACCCTGTGAATTCCGTGCTTGCATCCGACTGCTGCCATTATGAATATCACAAGGCCAGTGTGCTAATTCTGCATCCATGTCCGTTTCTCAGTTTCACTTTCGGCTTCTTTCATGCTATCAACCCTTCCATCTCCTCTGCTGATTTGTTTAGAGAGTAGTGTCACATATATTTGTCACATGTCCTGCCTGCAACTGTCACATGTCCTGCCTGTAACTGTCACGTCCTGCATGTCACATGACCTGCCTGCAACTGTTACATGCTGCATGTCACATGTCCTGCCTGTAGCTGTCACATGTCCTGCATGTCACATGTCCTGCCTGTAGCTGTCACATGTCCTGTGTATGTCACATCTTGTGTAACTGTCACATGTCCTGCCTGAAACTGTCACGTCCTGTATGTCACATGTCCTGCCAGTAACTGTCACATGTCCTGCGTGTCACATGTCCTGCGTATGTCACTTCTTGTGTAACTGTAAGTTTTGCGTGCAACTGTCACATGTCCTGGATGTCTCGTCCTACGTGTAATCACTTATCCTACATGTCACATGTCCTGTGTGTAATTGTCACATGTCCTGTGTGTAATTGTCAAATGCCCTGCATGTAACTGTCATGTCTTGCATGTAACTATCACATGACCCACATGTCTCAGATGTCTTGCATGTAACTGTCATGTCATGCAGGTAGCTGTCACATGATCTACGTGTGTCACATGTCCTGCGTGTAACTGTCATGTCATGCAGGTAGCTGTCACATGATCTACGTGTGTCACATGTCTTGCATGTAATTGTCATGTCATGCAGGTAGCTGTCACATGATCAATGTGTGTCACATGTCCTGCGTGTAACTGTCAGATGCTCTGTCTGTCTGGTTGCTGTAGAGTCTCCCTCTCACACTCCTGGCATGCTCTATACTACCTGGATGCTGCCCTCTCCCTCCTCACTTCCTCTTCCTCTTGTGCCCCCCCCCCATCACTCTTGGACTTTCCTCCCCTCCCTCCTCTGGTCCCTGTCCTGGTTTCACTCCAGCTCTGGCCTGCACCCCCAGCCGGGAGGTGGCCAACTGCCAAGCTCTCATTCTGGCCACCATGACCCCTCTCTGCTCCCCTTGCAGCTCCAGAGTGCCCTGCCCTGGCTCCCATGTGAAGGTGCCCGCCACAGGTGACCCAGACTGTTTCGGGGCCTGGAGCCTCCAAGGTGCTCTCTGGCTCCCCCAACAAGGGTACCACAAAAGTCAGCTGACTCAGAGACCTTTTAATCCCCCCATCAGAAACCTCCCTGGTTCTTCACGAGCACCTGAAGACACAGATTTGTATAAAATGCTTGGTGAGGTTCCTGAGGCAGCCACTCCTATTTAATCGCAATCAGCAGCGTTTACATGTGCTTTTTTTAATGTGATTCCAAATTTTTAGTTTGGGAACCGACAAGAGGACCATTTCATCGACCAACTAGTTTTTGCCCGAACTGTAGCTTGACATAATGTTGAAAAGCATGCCGTACATTTCTGTGTCATACAAGAGGCTGGTAGCGACCCTACGGAAAAGCACAAAGCCAGAGAGAGCCGGCAGGCAGGCAGGGGATGAAAGTAGCTTAATATAATTGGCTACATAGTAGGCATCCAGTCTCTTTTACAGCAAGGGTACCCTGGAAAATGCCCAGACAAGCTACCGAATCGCATTAGTATGTTTTGCTGACTGGTCGTGGGGGATGGGATGGGGGGAGCAAACAACTATTTGGCCGCCCCTGCAATATCCATCACTCATCCCGTGATCGACCATATGATGGCTGTCGACAGGTTGGCCCCACCCCGTCATTCAGGAGGACCCTGAGCGCACCGCCTCGGGGCGACATACTCGCCGCCTGCAGGCCCCCAGCTGCTCTCCACAGCAGTTGTGAGCCATGTCAGGACATCTGCTGCACGCACATGTCCAAGCTCCGGGAGGAGGGGGAGGGGGTAGCAGTGCCCCTGGCTGTCACTGGCTCTGAGGACGGCACTGGGTCATAGCAGGGGAGTGAGCCACTGACAAACCAAGTAACCTGACTGATTCCCTAACAGCTCAGCGTCCTTGTGATCAGGCTGTCCGCCTGTGGTGTACTTGTCATACCTGCATACTTATTAGCTTGCCTGTGTTGGGTTTAATGCTCTCCAGCATGATGCCAAAGTTGGAAAGACAGGTTCTCGAATTCAAGGACTTAAATATTTAAGATGTGGCAGGTGACTTGTTCTGTTAAAACTTCCTTTTTAAATAACATTTTAAAACCTACTTTTAGAAATACGGATATAGTTTTAAAAGCTCTTCTACCGACATTTAAACAAATAAACTGGTTATTTCAGACCAGCTGTCTGGTCAAAAGAACACTTAAAAAACTAAATCCGTACTCATGGATGATCTGTGATGAACATTTCTCAGACTGAGTACTGTAGCAAATCTAAATGATACTTTGGTTCGAAGTTGATTTGTCCCAAATTCTTGATTTGTACTTGGTCTTAGGTCAGATGATGGAATGAGCACTGCTATTAAAATACAGAACAGACAATGTTCCCATTGTCTAAAGATTTTTTTTACTGACCTCTCCCGACAAAAGTGTCTTCTGCCTTTCTACTGCTCATACCGGTCCTGGTATGTGGATTCATCAGTGTCCCCTAGTGGCGTGCAGCAGTATTTTACATGCGTTCTGTCTGTGAGCAACGGCACCAATGAGAGCCCTAACACAGGCCTGTCTCTGGGTCGCCCCGCCTTTACTTCCCCAGCACTGCAACGTGAGTGTTATATTCTAATGAATTCAGAAGATCGTGCCCTTCTCAAATGCACAGCTTCTAACTCTTGTGAGCCCAACATAAGATGAAGGGAACAGAGTTCCTATGAGGTACAATAAGCTCACACAAATTCTGGTACTGGTTGTGCCCTTAGGAAAGGTCACTTGTGCTGTATTTATTTTGTTACTATTTAGTATAAAAGCATGTTACTGTAATGCTGTGGCAGTGAGTAGGGCACCCCTGGGGAGGTGAGCTGCCCCCACTGACCTGTCATTGCCTCTTCATCTCCTCTGCTCAACCCTTCTCACTCGTTTCTCCACCTCTTAGTGCCTTTCCTGCTGTTTTATTCCTTGCTTTACTAAAGCATTTATTTGTGCTTTTTGGTACATTCATTTTTTTATTGGTCTTCCTAGGGTGTATAAGAAGTGCACCTGTATGTAACAGGAGGTTTTTTTTTTCTTATTTTTTTTTTAAGTACAGACCAGAGGACAAGGATTAAGGAAAGGAACACGACGTATAAGTATTTGGACCTCTGAAATATAGCCTTTCTAATTGACGTAATAAGGTTGAGGGAAAAAAAACATACGTCTGCAGAAAGCATATGCAGAAGTCTCTGGCAGGGTGTCAGTGTTATACATAGAGGGCAGAGCCAATTATGAGTCTTATAAGTGATTCCCAGATGTCTCATTTTGATGGTAGGAAATACCAGGCTGTATGAAATGAAGGCTACATGTCGGCTACAGTGGCTCTTTTATATAAACCCAATAAAGATCTTTGCTCTGACCTGTACGTGGTGTATCACTATCACAGGGCGAATGGTGTGAATCCAGTGTGGCTTGTTTTTATTACAATAGCTGGATCTGTTTGTTAATAATCTTTAATTACATATATCTATACATTTACAAGATCTTTACACTGGGTGAGGATTTGTACATGCCATACCGGGGGCCTAGGGAGTTGATTTTCAGTGTAAAATCTGTCGGTACCTGGAAGGATCATCTGATTTGGCACTTTCACCAGTCTAACGGCAACATGTGTCAGTGCACTAAAAAGAAAGGGGGAAGAAACACACTCCTCCACAGTGTGCGTTTAAAAAAGGCCAACCCAGTTCTTAGTCCACTGGTCCAATGCTTCTCAATCCTTTTCCTCCTCCAGTCTGCAGATCAGTTTGTTCATCCAACAAAATAATGATCTGAACGTGCATTACTGGTGCCTGAACTGGGACAGCAGACCTGGTGGTAGCCTCTTTACTGAACTGTGGGAGAAAGGAAGACACATCTACTTCCCCAGGAGGTGGTCTGGAATGGCTCCTCAGCAGTTCACCCCGAGTCCAGTCCAGTGGTCCGGAACCATCAGGAAGTACTTGTCCATAGCCTCACAAAAGCGGGCTCTGTATAGTTCTGGTGATACTACCGTTGGCATTTTCCCTGTGGAGGTACCATGGGTGCTTAACCACAAACAATCATATGGAAACAGAGCCACAGGCTGGAGTCATATGGTGTAACAGAACAGCTTGGCATTGAGAAGAAGGAAAAATGCACTAAACTGCAACTTAAGAGTTTGTCATTAAAACCACTACATGCTGGTAGTTTTCTCCCCAAATCAACAGCAGGAACACGTCTTCATAGATCTAGCTTAATATCATCTTGCCACACACCAAATGACCTACCTTGGCCACCGAGGATGCCTGTTGATTTCACCACCATCTCCAACTTCTTGTCCCAAGTAAATGTCCGAATGTAATCTTCAAAGAAGAAAAGGTGGTTTACATTTGCACAAAAAAATAATACTCAAATACTAATACTCAGTAAATCACATTATGTGAAGCCATAAAGGAGAAGGAATAGGCAGAAAGGGGACAATATTACAGTTAGATGAGTGCTGGGTTGTCTGTTTCATAATGTTCCTAGAGAGATTTCCCAACATACCACATGCTCACTCAAAAAATTTATCAATGGAAATCATTCCAATCTTGCAACACAACACCATCCACGTAGGCCAGGTTATGCTTCCATATGAAATAATGCACCAAAGTTTAACATAAAAATTGCATGCAGCCCTCAAAAGACCTATGATTCAGTACTAAATATACCAAAACAGTCTTATATGATAGTGTTTGGTAATGAAACCACGTGTGTGTTTGTATGTGAGAGCCCACATGCAGATTGACAGATTAACCCCTATCCCATGTTTGGGGTCAGTCTGACCCCAGAGCATCATTAAATGGTAGGGAAATTTCACATGGGGAAATTATCACGGGAAAAGGGTTAAAGTTGTTATTATACTTAAAGAAGTTCCGTCGTAATATGCAGTAAAAGGAATGAAGGACTTAAGAAGAAAGATTCAATCACTTAAAGCTGAGAGCTTGTCAGTGAAGCAGCATGATGCGGCAGAATGAGCAGGAAGCTTGGACATCTCACCAATAATGCCCACGACGAGCTGGTTGGTGGCGTCGTCACGTCCAACCAGCAGGGAGTAGTCGATAATGAGGTGGCTGGAGAGGAAGTAGGCGTCGCTGTGTATGGCCGCGCGCAGGGTGGCCTTGCAGTGTGCCCGGATGTACAGCGGCTTGTCATGTATCAGCTTGAGAAGGTTCTCGTCCAGCAGCACCACCTCGCAGCTCTCCTTGCCCGAGTCCAGCTTCACGTTGCGGTTGCGCAGCGACCCCTTCAGGTCAAATACCTGTGCCATCTTGCGCCCATAGAAGAGGTTCTCCATCACCAGCAGGTCCAGCTTCTTCTCCGTGTTGTTCTGGGAGTTCTTGTATCCAATGCGGTACACGCCCAAGATCTTGGCTAGTGCGGTTGGCCGCTGAGACATACAGCATGTAATTTGGCATTTCTTAGAGGTGTAACAAAAAACCTTTATGACCTGGAAGTGTCTACCTGTCCTGTCACTATCACTGTGCATTACTGTCATACACTTTCACGATCAACTTCACTTGCCTAAAGTTTCAGTCAACTTATTTTCAATGATTTTCTTTTCAAGGTTAAATTGATCCAAACAATATCTAGAGCTTAATCCATTTGCATCATATGCAAATTGAATACAGGCAGTCTACGGGTTAACAACGTCTGACATACGGACAACTCCTACATAGGAACAGAATGCCATAAATTCTATTATATTAAAACTTTGGGTTAAATACAGTGGTTCGTAAAAACAAATTAATGACCTTGTGATGCTCATGAAAACATTGCGTGGTTTCACTGGTTCATCCCCCCGAGGCACAGCACAATACCATATGTGGTTACATTTCTGATCACTGTATAATTAGTACTGTATTATCATTTTTGTGACTTACCTAAAGATTTTCACTTATGGGCAGGATCTCATTCGTAACCCGAGTAGTGCCTATAGTAACTGAATTAGAGAATCACTGTGTAACAGGCTGTTACTTATATAACTGCCTTTATATATCGTACCACAGGTCATTTATCTAGATGGGTATGGTATTGTCAGAGAGAGAGAAATACACACCCTTAGCAAGTGTCTTGGTACAGAAGAGTATTGTAATTTGAGAATTACCACAAAACCTTCGTAGTCTGATTGTCTTTTGGCACTGCATCAAGTTTAATACCAGAGTGATGCAAGTCACTCAGACCTTTATCTCTGCCCATTTCTTCTGTATTCAACAGGTTGACTCTCCCAAAATGTTAGCTTACCGTATAAAACACATCACAAGCCTTGACATGCCCTGTTTTTCCAAGGAAGTTAGTATTATTCGATCCACGAGGGGGAGTTCGTAATGTTTCGGCTCGTCGTTATGTAGAGGTGAGAGTAAGCTTGGGGGTCACAACGCAGGGTCAGCCAGCGTGCCACGCCCCTGATTATCATGGATTATCATCATGGATGGCTAATGGCCAGAGCAGAAGGGGAACAGGGCCAGAGCAGAAGGGGAACAGGGCCAGAGCAGAAGGGGAACAGGGCCAGAGCAGAAGGGGAACAGGGCCAGAGCAGAAGGGGAACAGGGCAGTACCTTCTGCTGCACAGCTCCCGTTATGTAGGTGAAGTAGTGTGGAGCGAAGTCCAGGAAGGACTGCACCTCCAGCCTGGGCATCTGCTTCAGGATGAAGCGGTCATCTGGGGAATGAGGGCAGCACAGGTCAGGGAGCCTCCTTGCTGATCGCTGATTAAGCTACAGACACTGCCATCCTTACGTTTAACAAACGTGTTAGTTTAATAAACGTAAACAGCAAACCACAACATTTTAAAAGATGTTGTGGCTGCTGAGCTGCCCTTTTCTTCACCGCCACTTCAGTGCTCAATGCTTCCATGATTTACCAAAACAGTATTGTGTGGTATGTTCTGCTATCCAAATTTAATAAACATAAGGATAGGCCAAACTATACAGGCATTATGAACTACAGGATGTCACAATACGCCTCATTAATATTTTAGGCGTACTACTAATCTACTTACAAAATGGTGGGTGTAAATAAATATCTGTATAGTGTGTTGTCTGAAGCCCGGGTGGGTGATTATACCGTGATGTCAGGGCTCCAAACTAACCTTTCCAGAGGCACTCAGCATAAAATTACTATCCGGACGCAATTTAAAAAATGCTCCACCGTGAAGCACGAGCTGGCAACGGCGTCCGGAGACGGGCGAGCCAGGCACCAGCGTTGCAGGGGGGGGGGGGGGGGGCAACGTACCCTCGGTGGCGTAGAAAACGGCCCCGGACTTGCCCCCCCGGGCTTGCCAGTTGACGCAGTGGGAGAGCGAGCGCACAAAGTCATCCTCTGTGCTCTCCATGATCTCCTCGCGCATCTTGTGGAATTCCTCGGCGTAGTACATCCGGCAGTAGAATTTGGCATTGGCGTCGGAGAACTCTGCAGCGTGCGGAGGGGAAACCGCCATGGAGGGTGACCGCACAACATTCCTGTGATAGAGAGCGAGGCCTGACATGGTGTGGGGGGGGGGGGGGCGGGGATACTCACGCAGTTCAATGTGAGGATTCCCGGCCTGCTTCTTCTGCTTGTCTCCTCCGTCAGCCTCTTCTGAAAAGGAGAACGTTTGAAACCACATGAAACTTGATTTCAGTCAAGCTAGACAGCTACAGAAGCAGAAGCTCTTTGGCCACCGGGTCCACGGGGTAGACGCTCACTGAGTGGGTCGGCGTCCAGGCTGGCGCGGCCGACCTGGGAGGCTGTGCTCTCACTGGGTTTGGCCGGGCTGCTCTTTATCCGGTTGTCAGCGGTGCTTTAAATGAAAGATGCCACACAAGGTTAGCATAGCATTTCTACCTCAGGGGGGTATTCTAAGATCGGAAGCCTCATCTTGGATCAGTTAATGGCGGTGAAAATCATGGTGAACTTTTCCCCTTCTATTTGCATGGTAAAATATCACACTAATAATGTAGGATACACAACATTTCCCAACTTAACAACATTTATTGAACACTGACTTAGAACATAAGTGTAAATTCAAATATGAATAGGGTGACCAGATAATCCATGTCATCCCGGACACTTTGAGCTACTTCAGGTTTTACAAACTACTTTAAACCTGAAAGACTCCTTTGCTTGGCTAATAGTTAATTTCTTCTTGTGCTTTGACTGGTTTGTTTCGATGATTGAAAGACTCATCCAGCTGTTTCACATTAACATTACTGACATGTATGAGACTGACCAATCTGCACACAGCAAGAATGCAGCGCTTAAGTGAAATCCAGGTCCTTTTAATTGAAACGGTAGTTCACAAATCCTGTCCTAGCTCAAAGTCTCCAGGATGACATGAATTATCTGGTCACCCTACATATAAACAAACTATATACACTTAAATAAACACAAGAAACTTCTCTGTCAATGATGGTTTTAATACACATTCTTAACATTACCTTTGAGCTACACTGTAAGAAAAGTCCATAAAAGTTCAATGTACCGAGTTAATATGAAGGAATTTTCCGTATACATTTTCACAGGTGTTTTACCCTTTAATTTTATTTTCGCGCTGCATTGTGGGAGCAAGTACACTCGCTAATGTCTGTAAATTTTACATAAAAAAAAATCCACAAGAAAACGGATAATGTCCTGGCAGAAAATTACCAGTACATTATACGATTTTTTACGGATTTTTACAGTGTAGAGCTGGTTGAAGGCTCGCCATCATTACACCAGTTCCCGACGGTTCTGTAGGCTATTCATATTTTCTTTCAAAGCAACACTTCATAGCAAACCAGTTAAATATAGAGGTCTTTCAAAAATCAGGGGCAGGTTGTACAAAACACCTTAAGTTTTCCCCTTAAGTATGATGCTGCCAATGACATTAAACATATTTTGCATCTGACGAATATAAATAAATTAAAAATAAAAGCCGGATTTCCACCGGTGGCAACTTAGAAGTTAGGCAAAGTGCGGGTAAAAGAGAGGGAAGTAGGCACAAGACAAGAAAATGCATTTATTTTTGTATCTCAGTTACATTAAATGCATTAATGAATACCTTTTTCTGCATGTGTCTACATATTTCTGCATCGAAAATTTGATCGAATAACCAATATACTTCTGTCTCTGTCTTTTTGCTGGTACCAGTGGTGAAACCAGTGTTAGCCAGATTAAATAATGTATTATAAACATGTCGCGGGCCGTATAAATAAAATTATAAATCAGCTGTCAGTCAAATGCTAATGCTAGATGAATTGATCATGATCGTATCCAGTTGCGGACTTCTCGGGATAAGTTAATTTTCTTCATTTACGGCCAAAAACGGCGTGCTGCGGTTAAGGTACAGTCAGAGGTACCTTAAGTTATTCTCCTCACTTTGGTTCTTAAAGCCTCTTGTGCAACCGCTAAGGGACCTTTAAAGGATTCCTTAAGTACAAGACCAAGATAAGGGGAAAAACTTAAATACCTACGTGAAGATTTTTAGGAAACTTCAAGGAGGACATTTAAGGATGTTTTGTGCAACTGACTTGATTTTAAGGAAATCGTAACTTAAGGCATTTTGTACAACCGGCCCCAGAATTTAAGCCGTTCTGTTCTCTCCCAGGACTCTTATGAAAGTTCTGGCTGGGGTCCTGCACAGATGGCAGCATGGGTCACATGTTCCACAGCAACTGGGCTGCCCGCAGATGTGCCTGTTTGTAAATCGGCGCACTACACTCAGATATCGCCTGATGCCGATACGTGTAAAAATGCCAAATATTGGCCCGATATATCAGCCGACTGATATATCGGTCGACCTCTAAGATGGATCCCATCATCCGAGATGATTGCACTAGAAAACATGATCAGCTTCTACAAAATGACAAAAAAAAAAAACGCCACAATTTTTCCACTCAAACTGGGCAGGACCTTGTATCGGAGGGATATGACGACTCCAAAGAATTAATGTGTACCAAAGAAACACAGCAAACGTGGCCCAAACCAGAAAAGACAGCTGGCAAAATGTGGTCGACAAATTAAATGCATAAGTAGTCTTTAATTATTATACTTATGACTTGAATGCAGCGTTATATTTCAAATGTGTCACCTTAATTATTATGTATTTATATTATTTACGTATGTATGTTATTATGCATTTTCTGTAATGTTAGCAGGCCCAGGGGGGTTGGGCAGCCAGCTGACCTCAGACCCCCAGAGGTTTTTTTTCTCCCTGCTTGGGAGTTTTTGGTTCCTCTCCTCCATTGTTAATTGGCTTTTTTCTTTTTCTTTTCTATTCTGTCTTTCTTTTATTCAAGGTATTTCATTTTATATGTATATCAATGTATTCTAACACACTCATGTAAAGCGCCCTGGGACAACTCTTGTGAAGGGCGCTATATAAAAATTAACTGAATTGAATTGTGTAATTCTTATAATTCCAGACCAAACGGAAGCACAGTCAGGACATGGGAACAGGTTAAAGTGAAGTAGAAAGATATACTTCAAACTGGAACTTCATAAAGAGTGTGTGTGTGTAAATATATATATGTGTGTGAGTGTGTGTGTGTATATATATACATACATACATAAACACGCACACGCTATGACAGCCCGAGGGATATATTTAACGGCCAGGCAGACTTTATGAACAACCCAGCAGACTGCACTCTGAAGCCCAGTAGATTTTCCACATAGCCTACCGTATACAAAAAAATGCCACTTGCAAAAATCCTCAAGGCAATGCGCACTGTCTGTGTGGTTGTGAGAGCACGACTTTGCCTAGTTTGACTTCTAATATAACGAGCTAATAAATTGTTGAAGGTTAACATTGCAACTTGGTTGAATATTATGCGGAAACACTAAAGGATCTTGCCTGTTGAAGCCAAATGTTGCTGGGATGTTGCAATTCTGTTTGTGTACACTAGATGAAGCATGTTACCGATTGGGTGATATTGGTATATAGGCAGGTAATGGGAATGTTAGAGTTAATTGTTTGACCTTGGAACGGCAAAAGGTTTTGACTGCTACGCTACGGCCGCTGCCAGTTTTTGCACTGTGATTCTTGTGGATGGATAAATGGATCACTTGCTTTGCAACCGAAGACATGTCTATGGACTTGTTTCTAGACAGTGGCACGTTTATTGTGTGTAACGTGAGCAAGACTAACCTTAACATGCGCAAAAGAGGGATTTGCGCACCACTTGCAGTCGGTCGCTCATCCACGAACGACGAGGCCAACGCTAATTGGATTTACATGCACAGACACTGATTACGTGTGCGAGCTAATCCGTGTTTACACAGAACAAACCTGCTCCGAGCAGATTTGAGGATTTGGATGTGTTGCTATAACAATATATCCAGCAGGAGTTTTCAAGAACAGGCAGATCGAGGACCATGCCAAATCATCACCAATTTCATCCGGTTAAACGAGTAATCCACGTATGAAGAATACCACTCAGATATTGGTGGACAGGTTTGATCACATGACCCACTCCAGCCAATCACAAGCAACTCAGAAGCAGGCGTTTCTGTACCTGCTGGACTGAGCTGTCTCGTCCCCCACAGCCTTCAGTGTTATCTTGGAGAGCTCCTCCAGGGCAGTCTTATACTCCTTACAACTGAATGAGACGGGATGATTATTGTCACTGTATCACATGCAATAGCGGCAGAAATGCTGACAGAAATGAAAGGTAATAAACATCAAAGCAGAACAACATTACTTGCAGGCAGTGCTGCTGGCTGGTAGCTGCCATGCCGTGAGACACTGCTATATAAAGGCAATGACCTCACCTGAGAGCAAAGGCAATTATGGAGCTGGGTTCCCTCTCACATACAGCGATGGGGACTCTCTCATGTTCATACATAAGGTAGTGCTTGTCTGGGTCACTGATGCAGAAACAGGAAGTGTCAGTAGTAGTACCCAAAAGGGTGGGGGTGTGCAGCCATTTAAATATGTCATGTGATACTCAGGACATAATCTCTTTCGGAGAATCTTATTCTTATTGAGGATCCTAATGCAGTTACACTTACAAAGGAAAGGGAATTGGATTGTAGCTGCTTCCAGGCAGCAGGTTTGCCAAGATGGTTTTCATCGTGGTCTTCTCTTTCACCTGGCTGTCGTTGGAGCCCAGCAAGTGTCCATCAAACACATCTGAGAGGCAGAAGAAGCACCGTCGTTTAAAAATGTCTACACTCTTAAGTATATGGGTACAACTGTGTATATACAGTATGTATGTGTCTGTCGGGAGCACACATCCTCCTGGATGCTGACTGGGTCCCGACCAGTGTGTATATACAGCATGCATGTGTCTGTCGGGAGCACACATCCTCCTGGATGCTGACTGGGTCCCAATCAGTGTGTATATACAGCATGTATGTGTCTGGGGAGAGCACACATCCTCCTGGATGCTGACTGGGTCCCAATCAGTGTGTATATACAGCATGCATGTGTCTGTCGGGAGCACACATCCTCCTGGATGCTGACTGGGTCCCAATCAGTGTGTATATACAGCATGTATGTGTCTG
>JAODKL010000001.1:32211396-32234282 GCA_026780765.1 Petrocephalus schoutedeni
GGGTCCCAATCAGTGTGTATATACAGTATGTATGTGTCTGTCGGGAGCACACATCCTCCTGGATGCTGACTGGGTCCTGACCAGTGTGTATATACAGCATGTAAGTGTCTGTGGAGGGCACACACCCTCCTGGATGCTGACTGGGTCCCAATCAGTGTGTATATACAGCATGTAAGTGTCTGTCGAGAGCACACACCCTCCTGGATGCTGACTGGGTCCTGACCAGTGTGTATATACAGCATGCATGTGTCTGGGGAGAGCACAGATCCTCCTGGATACTGACTGGGTCCTGACCAGTGTGTATATACAGCATGTAAGTGTCTGTGGAGGGCACACACCCTCCTGGATGCTGACTGGGTCCCAATCAGTGTGTATATACAGCATGTAAGTGTCTGTCGAGAGCACACATCCTCCTGGATACTGACTGGGTCCTGACCAGTGTGTATATACAGCATGTAAGTGTCTGTCGAGAGCACACACCCTCCGGGATGCTGACCGAGTCCTGGTCAGGGAAAGAGGGTCCAGAGGAGAGCAGCTCAGAGCCCACTTCCCCTGGGGATGGCAGCTGCAGCAGCGAGGATGATCCAGAACCAGAGGGCAGCGTGCTCAGGTGACGGTCCTCTGCCAGTCAACATGGGGACAGTTAGCATTAGCATCACCGGCCAAGAGGACACACGGATCAGGCTTTCAGCCTCTGAGCCTCCTCACCTTTGTCTCCGTTCTGCACCACGGGGGAGGGGTTGCGGGGGGAAGATTCCAAAGCGCTGGTCTGCCAGGACAAACCAGATGCAGGTCACACTCACAGCCACTGGCAGGCAGCCATTTGTCTAATGTCATTTTAGGGGTTCTACTTCACATTACAGCCATTGTGCACTCAGAAAGGCACAGGTAAAACATATTAGCCAGCTAAATGTAAAACGCTGCTGACTATTTTGTCCTAGTCAAAGCACACAACTCTAACCTTGCTGTCATCGGTCTGCCTGTGTCGGCCAGGGCTTGGCGGGACTGACAAACGCTTTCTGCCCTTCTCCTGCTGGAACAGGTCCTGCAGCCTAATGCAAAAGCATCACGGGGCACGAGTGTCAATCATTTCATAAGAGTCATTATAAGTGACTTGTCCAGTGCCCCCTACAGGCCGGAGTGCTGCAGCAGCCGCGGCATGCGGCCTCACCGCGTGTTCCAGGACTGCAGGCTCTCACACAGACCCTGTTTCTTCACCACCACAGACTCCAACACGGCCTGCAGCTGTTGGGCAGAGTCCAGAGTGCATGACAGCAGTCGCACTTGCAGCTTCTCGATCCAGCTGCGCAGCTCCACTTCCTCCATCTTCAGGGGCGAAAACAGCTCATATAACTAGTGAAGACGATGCATGGTCAGTAACAGGGTGATAGTAACTAGAAACTAAGAGTTCCCAAATACACCTTATAAGATTATTAGATGGAGCAATGGGACCCACCCAGTTCTTGGGCCAGTAAACAGTAAATTAAATATTTAGTTCTAATACGTGTGAAGATTACTCTAAGGGAGCTTCTCCACCGCATGAAGTTTGGTACTTTTGGTACAGTACTTTCGGTACTCTCGCTTTTCCACTGACTTCCGGTCGAGTACCAGTACCAAAAAGTCAAGTACCGAAAGTGACAAAACCAGTTGGGGTACTTCTTTGGTACTTCGGGACTTTGGGGTGTAACTTGAAACGCTTTTGCTGTCGATTGGTTATGCAAATAACTCGATCCTGAAACAGAATTCAATCGCCGTCTTGACGAAATGTTACGAACTCAGAACAGCAATAAACAAAGTTAAAAAAAATATATGTTATCTGGTCAGCAGAACAGATACAACAAAATCTAAACGGCATAACAAGAAATTTAAAAAGGACTTGTTTTTTTTCCTATTTATTTTATCAGGTATTTAGAAGTTAGTTAACATAATAATAAAAAATTAGCTAACATAAATTTCTCCCAAACCTGCCTAGAAGTGGTTTAAATAGCAAGGGTGAGAATGATTATGATCGTCTCAGAGAATGCAAGCAGCGCCCAAGCAAAAGCAGCAGAGGTAAAGTTTAAACTGATTTTAAAATTATATATTGGATGTAGGGGCGGCACGGTGGTGCAGTGGGTAGCACTGTCGCCTCACACCTCTGGGACCGGGGTTCGAATCCAGCCCGGTTCCATGTGTGTGGAGTTTGCATGTTCACCCCGTGCCGTTGTGGGGTTTCCTCCGGGTACTCCGGTTTCCCCCCACAGTCCAAAGACATGCTGAGGTTAATTGGCGTTCCTAAAAAAATGCCCGTATGTGTGAGTGAGTGTGTGTGTGCCATCCTGGGTTGTTCCCTGCCTCGTGCCCGTAGCTTCCGGGATAGGCTCCGGACCCCCCACGACCCAGAACTGATAAGCGGGTTGGAAAATGGATGGATGGAATGTAATATATGCAAGGAATAATAATTAAAATTGCAAAGTTAGCTAAGATTTTTCCCTGTGCCAAAGTAAAAATGTTTTAGCAAAACATTAACGCCCTGCACCGTCCATAATGTCTGTATAAAAACGAAAGAAAGAAAAACTATGATCTTAATGTAACTCACTAGTGATATAAGAACTGCATGTACATAACATGTGATGTTAGATTTAATATTCAACATCGTCCAGCTACATACTACAGCCATTTTTCGAATTCAGTACGAAATGCCCCGCCTCACGTTGCCATTTTATTCAGCGCCGGTACCAGTTTTTACACCAGTGGAAAACCAACACAAAAGAAGTATCGAACTTTTGGTACTTTATTGAGGTACTGAAAGTACCAAAAGTACGGTACTTGCTGTGGTGGAAAAACCCCCTAAAACACCTACTTCTTTTTGTGCAAAAAGGTCCTCCATTTTCTCCTCACGTGTCTTGCTGAAGGTGTCCGTTTTCAGCGACGTCAGACGATCATCGATAGCCAAATACACCTGAGTCACCCTGCGAGGTGAGAGTGTGACAGGTCAGGGTCCCCCCCCGCAGGGGCGAGGTGCAGAGCCATGTGAAGTGGGCCAGGAAACACCAGGCAGGGACAGGACTCCTACTTCTGGGAGAAGTCCTTCAGGTCCTGCAGAAGGGGGGCTTTCGATGGTCCCTGGTTCTTAATGAAGATCTTTGCTGGAGGGAGACAGATCTCAAGCAGCCGCACTGGGGTGTAGCTACAGGACAGAAGGTTGGATATGAACAGACACATTTTAACTAGTACTATGGAGTAATGAGAGTGGTGTTACAGTCATACCCCGCTTTAACCAGTACTATGGAATAATGAGACTAGTGTTACAGTCATACCCCACTTTAATTAGTACTATGGAGTAATGAGACTGGTGTTACTGTCATACCCCACTTTAATTAGTACTATGGAGTAATGAGACTGGTGTTACAGTCATACCCTGCTTTAACCAGTACTATGGAGTAATGAGACTGGTGTTACAGTCATACCCCGCTTTAACTAGTACTATGGAGTAATGAGACTGGTGTTACAGTCATACCCTGCTTTAACTAGTACTATGGAGTAATGAGACTGGTGTTACAGTCATACCCTGCTTTAACTAGTACTACGGAGTAATGAGAGTGGTGTTACAGTCATACCCTGCTTTAACTAGTACTACGGAGTAATGAGACTGGTGTTACAGTCATACCCTGCTTTAACTAGTACTACGGAGTAATGAAAATGGTGTTACAGTCATATCCCACTTTACATCATCAAATGGTTCCGAGAGCCCCGTCGTAACCCAACCCAGAAATAATGCCTTAAAAATGCCTGAGAAGGACTAAGAAATAGAGGTAGTCGTTTCTATTGACGTAAATGCACCTTTATTGCATTATAAAAGTCAGTGTTCACTTTGCAATCTTAAGTCAATGTTCACCTAGTATTCAAAATAAATTACATAATTTACGTAACTTTCATCAAGGTCCTCCAGTCATCTGCTATCGTGTATATCTACATAAATGAACCATGTTAATTTAAGTAAATTCTGCTCATTATTTACTTAAAATCATTTAAAGTACTACAGAGCAGTGACAAAAATTGAGTTTGACGTATGCCGAAATGACATACCGGGGCACTAGTGTATTTGCATAAAACCTAGCCAATTAATATACATAACATTACATAGGCAGCCTATCTGAATCAGTGCAAAGGTATCTCCATTTGTGCAAGCTGGACGTAAGCTTATCCTTCGCCAAAGTGAGTGCACTTTGCGTGCAGAGAAGAGGCGGGCAAACGGGGACAGAGACGTGAGGCGATGGAGGCTGAGCGGCAGCGATGGCGCCAAGGAAGCAGAGCACGCATCACGCTGGCCGACACGGCGAAGTTTAGGCGCGTCCTTAAAATGGCACTACTTAATACAAAATAATGTTTGGAAAAGAGATGTATGGGCAAAACAAAGATCCAATTTTTAGTTTTCACCAAATATAAAACCGATTGTGTATGTGGGAGAGGTTAGGGTTTGTATTTATCACACTGTGAGGACCAAATGTCCTCATAATGTGGCAAAACCTGTCACTTTGTGGGGACATTTTATAATATGTGACTGCAATAAAAAAAGTAAAAATACCAAAAGCCCATTTTGTTTGGCTACTCATGGTTAAGGTCATTGCTGGGATTAGAATTTTTCCATAGAAATGAATGGACGGTCCTCACCAAGCGATGAATACAAAAGTATTAAATCAATCTGGACACATTTACTCTTGGATGAGGGGGAGCTACCTGAAGGAGGCCACCATCTGGTTGTAGGAGAAGTACTGGTGGTAGTCCTTGTGAATGGAGTGACCACACGGCTCGGCGTTGGCACGGCGGGTGTACTGGTGCCCGTAGAATCGCAGCTCCAGGTACTTAGCAAAGGACATGGACCAGGAGTCGTTGGACAAGGGGACCACTGGAGTCACCTAGACTCAAAGGAGAGTCAACAAGTAAAACATATGCCCACCTACAGGCTGTGAGCAGAATCCCTCATTAAGTGACACACTGAGAATGCTGCCCTAAAACAAAACCTGCCAAAACACTATAGTCATACACTGTATTGTAAAAGTATTGGGACACCCATCGAAATCATTGAATTCAGGTGTTCCAAGCACTTCCATGGCCACAGGTGTATAAAATAAAGCACCTAGACATGCTGACTGCTGCTACAAAAATTTGTGAAAGAATGGGTCGCTCTCATGAGCTCTGGGTTTGGCAGCTGCCAGGAGAACGGTACTTGGCTGACTGCATTGTGCCAAGTGTAACGTTTGGTGGAGGGGGGATTATGGTATGGGGTCGTTTTTCAGGGGTTGGGCTTGGCCCCTTAGTTCCAGTGAAAGGAACTTTTAATGCTTCTGCATGTGAAGCCATTTTGGACAATTTTATGCTCCAAACTTTGTGGAAACAGTTTGGGGATGGCCCCTTCCTGCTCCAACATGACTGCACACCAGTGCACAAAGCAAGGTCTATAAAGACATGGATGAGTGACTTTGGTGTGGAGGAAGTTGACTGGCCTGCACAGAGCCCTGACCTCAACCTGACAGAACACCTTTTGGATGAATTAGAGTGGAGACTGCGAGCCTAAACCTTGCTAAACCTTGTGGAAAGCCTTCCCAGAAGAGTTGAAGCTGTTATAGCTGCAAAGGGTGGGCCAACTCCATATTAAAGCTTGTGTATTAAGAACAGGATGCCATTAAAGTTCATGTGTGTGTAAAGGCAGGCGTCCCAATACCTTTGGCAATATAGTGTATATACACCAGATCCGGAGGAGATCCGGTAGTGGGCCCCCTCCCCCCTACCTGCTTGCAGATGCGGCACCAGGAGTAGTTGAGGATGGTGTGTTGGTAGCCTGGCACCGGTGAGTCCAGCTCCTTTAAGACAATCTGTACGCAGCCGTTTCCGTGCACGAAGCGTCGGATGTGGTGAACCATGGGAGTCTCGCAGAACATGCTGGGACACTGATATGAAGGCCTGCTCCACAAGGCACGAGGGGGGACAGGGAGGGTGGGGCAGCTCATTAATGCTATGATGATGATGATGATGGCTGTGGTTGCAAATTTTTCTTAGGCGATACACAGATTGCGGATTGAAACACATTTATGGTGATGTTTTCTATAAGAACTACAGACTGAAAGGTATACATGGAATCACAGAAAACACAGCAGAGAATGATTAAATATCTTCTTCTGAAGACCCAGCCCATGTTGGAAAGTAACAGTAGTATTGAGAGAACCCCTGAGAGTTTGAGTCACCTGAAACAGTATCGCTCTAAAAATATTCCAAGGGTCAAATCGTTCTTCCCATAGAACTCCATTGTCACAATCCTGTTGCAAAAAATAAATAAGACAGAGCAGAACTCAGAATTTCCTTGACGTATTTAAAGCTCTTCCTTGCACAGCACGCCTGTGAGAACAGCAGGGGCCTGTCCTACCATGGGCT
Source organism: Petrocephalus schoutedeni (assembly GCA_026780765.1). Taxonomy (NCBI): domain Eukaryota; kingdom Metazoa; phylum Chordata; class Actinopteri; order Osteoglossiformes; family Mormyridae; genus Petrocephalus; species Petrocephalus schoutedeni. Next base: position 32,217,808 of record JAODKL010000001.1, read on the forward strand.
CACGCAGGGGTTGGGGGCATTCGCAGACTGGGCGGATGAGCTGCTGAACAGCACACATAGCCGCTGGTGATTGGCAGGATTCAGGCAGTCCATCTGCGACACAGAAGGCCAGCATCAACACAAAGGTGCTCAGCGAGGGCCAAAGCTGTAACATACCTGGCTACCTGACACACACAGCTTTCCTCAGTAAGTGGGTCGTTGTTACCTTACTAGCCCACGCCATGTCATTCTGCCCACGATCCTCCTCGCTGTCACCCTTGGTGGGGCCTTTTGGTGGGGCGTCCCGGGCCTGCGAGAAGGGGTCCACGTCCTTTTGCCGGATGCGCCCCCCCTTGGCACGAAAGTCGGCCAGCATCTTGGCCAGGTCCTGGCTGCTGTTCAGCTGCTCTGCAATGCGCATGCTGGTGAGCTGGTGAGAGGGCAGCACCTGGATGGAGCGGGCAGGGGGTGCAGTGCCATTTATGGCCACAGGGGGCACAGACTCCTTCAGGAGCTGTCTCTTGCGCCGTCCATCCAGCTCTTTGAAATCCTTGTTGAGCAGAGGAGAGAGGTAGACCTGTTCGGGGAAGTAGTCCCGGCTCGGGCAGCGCAAGCCGGCCGGCGTCAGCAGGAAGGGCTCCTTGAAGGAGATGAAGGGTGAGATGCAGAGGATGATGTCCTTCAGCTCCTGCTTAAAGGCCACCGAGAAGGACTTGAGGCGGTCATCAGACGAGGCCACGTGCTCAGTGATGAACGTGCCGGTGTCATCCTGCAGGGGGTCCCGGAAAAGCTGGGGGGGCGGAGTCTCGGACCCTGAGCTGTCCCGCGAGTCCCCACGAAGAAGAGCCCCCTTGCCTTCCTCTCGACCCGCCTCCAGCTCAGATATAAGGAAGGGCGGGGCCACTGGAGGGGGCTGCACCGGCGTAGAGGTCACTAAATCGGCATTTGCCGGCTCGGCACCGGAGAAGGACTCGGTGGAGTCGTTTTTGGTGCCCTTGGGACTCTGCCCATCTGTTAGCAAGGACTCTGAGAGTTTTGGAGGCTTCTCAAGGGGAAGCCCCTGGTCCTGCAGCCCCAGCCTGGTTTCGACTCCCGGAAAAAGGTCGCTCTGATCAGAGGTGGCCCCCTCATCCCCTTCTTCTGCCTCCTTCTCCTCGCCCTCCATGCTCTCCAGCAGGCACGGGAAGGAGGTGCTCTTGGCCAGGCTGGGCGGCATGGCAAACTCATCCATAAGGAAAGAGATCTCCAGCTGCGAGTGGTAGGCCACATAGATCATCAGCATGATGATCTCCTTCACGCGCGCCAGCTCATACTGCGAGGCCCCCCGCAGCTTGATGGTGCAGCCGAGATGTTGAGGGCAGCCCTCAAAGAACATCAGGGTCTTGGTCTCGTCTGTGGGTTGGTGGCGGTAAAATGGCAGACGTAGAGGGTTAATCATGGTAAACAGATTAGCCAAGTAGCATCATAAGTACTATTATGTAGCACTACAAGGAAAGTTATATGTGCGATATGGTCAGTATCATATTCCACAAAATAAGCCTAATGAATTTACAGATCTGAATGGATGCCTTGTTTCATGTAAAGTGCATATGGCAGCCAGATGATGGCTGAAAAAGGCCCAGGACCACACACTGGCGCAGCGGACAACGCACTCACTGTTTGCTAGCTGGAATGCATGCAGGTAGAACTTGTGGCAGGTTCCCAGGCGGGGCTTGGTCAGTAGCTGGTCCATGGACATCACCAGGTCCCCTTGCGTCACGCGACCCACCTTGTCTAGGACTTGCTGTAAACACCAGACACAATGCAGCAGATGTCAGAATGAGTCACACTGACACCAAATGGTTAGCTCTCAAACACTAATGGGAGCCAGAGTCGGAATTAAAAGCACTGGGAGAAGGCTTTCACACCGAAGGCGACAGCTCCACTCACAGGCTTGACATTGATGACCAAGGTGATACCGTGTTCCAACAACATGTCCTGGGCGATGCGAGAGACCGTCTTCTCCACCAGAACCAGGCTGGGCCGCATGTCAGCAATTCGTTGCACATAATTCTTTAAGAACTCTCTTTCCTGAAACCAGAATTCCCCATTGATGGTGTGTAACACTAAACTCTTTCAATACACTAAACACTGGTCCATGTCCTAGACCAGTAAGATTGATTTTATCATTCAAAAACACAAAAAGCCAAAATCTCTGCGTCTGCATTCATTTCAAATATATCCACCGTCATAAATTTAAAACAATCATCACATGTACCAAAAATTGCAAAACAAGGCTTGGGAAACCACAACAGACACCATTTTCTTAGACAAGCACGAGTGACCCAGATGGCAGTCTGGCAAAAAAAACCCTTCTGCGGATGTCAGGAGGCATGGCTTCTGCGACAGACTGATAAGCACAGTCTTCAGACGGGGTGCCATTTCTGCAGACACTAGTCAGCTGCACGCCAGGCTCCAGCAATAGCTTTGTTGTTACAACAAGCCTGTAAATGCTGACATTTTGAGAACAAAATTGAGGTAAATCAAGCCCCTACCTGCAGCACAATTGGGTCAATGCATGTGAACTTAGTCTCCTCTCTGTATAGGTACTCAATGGAACATTTCAGCAGCAAAATCTTGGGGTTCTTGATATAGGCATTCATCTAAAGACAAGAATCATACCCAGACACATTTTAGTATCTAATGGTAATCCACACCACTGCATACATCCCACATCGTCGGTGTCTGATGAAAAACTCGCGAGTCCAGTTTTGACGATCATGACTTTTTGCTTTGGAGGGAATTCACCCATTCTCCTCGGCCTACTCAGAGTCTTTGACATCTAATTGATCAATGAAAAGATGTCGGAATTGTCCATCAATACCAAGAATCCCCCACCATTTGTTTCTGAAGAGCTTCAACTAGGGCTGGAGGACTCTGGGTAAAATATGAATTGTGATTCCCCCCACCTCTCAATTTTCTATTACAATTCTTGTGCAGTATATTTTTCTCTTAATAATGATGATAATAATAATAATATAATATTACTAATAAATGTCTTACTGTGAGGATGGATCCCAATTACTCTCCACTGCCATGCCTCCCACCCGGACACATTGACCAGAGTACTGACAGCTATTTGATTACCGAGCATTATTCTGCCCCACTTTTCGATTCAGTCGAAATTTGCACATGGGTGCACCACTAACAATACAATCGTCAGTAAACTGGGACTGCCAAATAAACTTTGCAGGAAGGAAAGAGCGCACTCTCATGGCTTTTAACGGACTCATTTCCAAACACAAGAAAGGCATGTCTGCTTTTTATTGTAAACATCTATTTTTCAACCCTCCTTCCTCTTAATATGGTGTTACGCGATCCTGGGATTAATTAACACTGCTTAGGGAGACAAAGGCGGTGCTTGGATCTGCCGAACTAATGCAGACATGGCAGAACCATTGTCATACGACAATGAGATTGCATAGAGATGGAGGAATCTAGATCACGATTCAGCCCTAGAATGAGATGGGACTGTGTGTCAGAGATGGTCCTGAGCCCTCTGCACATCAGACCAGCACAACAGCAGCTCTTACCCTCTACAGAAGTCCTCAGATGACTCCTCCACTGTAGGATATATCAGTAGAGTGAGAGTACGGGAGATTCAAAGAGGGAGAGCGACCTGCAGCTCAGTGTCAGCAAGACAAAGGGAGCTTCAAGACTTGTCACCATCCAGGGGGAGGTGGGTGCACCTGAACAGCGGCCAGGACTGGGCAGACAGGACCGCAGCACTGCACATGGAAGGCCAGGGCAGACTACTTCCTGAGGCGGCTCAGATCTTTTAACACAAGAGGCAAGCTGCTGTGTGTGATTTATCAGTCCATAGTGGCCAGTGTGCTATTCTGTGGTGTGACCTGCTGGGGAAGTGGCATCAGTTCATGCCAAATGCCTGCAAAAATTCATCAGGAAGGCCAGCTCCATCACTGGACTGACCCTGGGCCCACTGGAGGCAGGAGCAGAGAAGATGACATTGGCAAAATTGGACAATATTATGAGAAATTCTGCCAATCTGCTTCAGGGGGCGCTGTCCTGCAGCACATTTAGCCACTGACTCATTCCACAGCAGTGTGATTAAAAAACAGTACTGGGGATCATTCCCGCCTGCTGCCAGACACCATAACACGCCCACCTGACGTGCCACTCCCCATTTACAGCCATAACACCCCTGCAACCATTCTGTCATGCTACAACACAATCCAGCACTGTAATTTCTAATGTCACAAAATCTAGTCATACCTTTCAATCCTTATTTTTAATATCACATTTTGTTTTTTAGAATATTTCACTGACCTGTGTACTGAGTTCTTTTTATGTCTTTTTATGTTTTTATGTTCATTTTACTTTTACTTTGTTTACACTATATGTACTGTCTTTTTGCCTTGCCTGTTTGGCACTGGATTTATGTTGGCCTGTGCACTATGTTCCTCTGCCGAATGCACCAGAATTTACCCGTTGGATCAGTTAATCTTAAAATGAATAATTATGCAGCACTGGCATCAACTAATTCATCTCAGTTGACAGCTGTCACTTGAAGACAAAAGAAAGTTTGAATAAGATACTGATGACAAGGCAAAGTAACACACACACCCCAAGCTTCTCATTTGAAAGCAGCATTTATGTTAGTACTAGGTAAGATCTGCATTCATGACGGCTTATGTTATATTGCTAATTTTAATACCTGATAAGATCTGGACAAAATAGTAAGACAAAATTAAGATTTTTTTCAACCTTCTGAAATACGGGATTCTTGGAGACACATGGTTTTCAATGGACAGCGAAGGCATACAGGTGCTGGTCATATAATTAGAATATCAAAAAGTTTATTTCACTAATTCCATTCAAGAAGTGAAACTTGTATAATGTATACATTCATTCTACACAGACCGATATATTTCAAGTGTTTATTTCTTTTAATTTTGATGATCATAACTGACAACTAAAGAATCAGTATCTCAGAAAATTAGAATATTACTTAAGACCAATACAAAGAAAAGATTTTTAGAAATCTTGGCCAACTGAAGAGTATGAACATGAAAAGTATGAGCATGTACAGCACTCAATACTTAGCTGGGGCTCCTTTTGCCTGAATTACTGCAGCAATGCGGCGTGGCATGGAGTCGACCAGCCTGTGGCACTGCCCAGGTGTTATGAGAGCCCAGGTTGCTCTGATAGTGGCCTTCAGCTGATCTGCATTGTTGGGTCTGGCAGATCGCATCTTCCTCTTCACAATACCCCATAGATTTTCTATGGGGTTAAGGTCAGGCGAGTTTGCTGGCCAATTGAGAACAGGGATACCGTGGTCCTTAAACCAGGTACTGGTAGCTTTGGCACTAAGTCCTGCATCTCCATAAAGCTGGTCAGCAGCAGGAAGCATGACGTGCTCTAAAACATCCTGGTATTCAGCTGCGTTGACCTTGGACATCAGAAAACACAGTGGACCATCACCAGCAGATGACATGGCACCCCAAACCATCACTGACTGTGGAAACTTTACACTGAACCTCAAGCAACGTGGATTCTGTGGATTCCTCCAGACTCTGGGACCCTGATTTCCAAAGGAAATGCAAAATTTACTTTCATCAGAGAATATAATATATGTCTTGCATACGTCTGTGCGTAGTGGTTCTGGAAGCACTGACTCCAGCTGCAGTCCCCTCTTTGTGAATCTCCCCCACATTTTTGAATGGGTTTTGCTTCACAATTCTCCCCAGGGTGCGGTTATCCCTATTGCTCATGGGCGTAAATTGCGGGGGGGATGGGGGGGTCGTAACCACTGGCTAATACAACCCCCCGATAATCATGTCTCCACCTAAATGGGTGAGGACCTCAACCCCCCCAATGTTCAAACCAAAGTTACGCCCTTGCTATTGCTTGTACACTTTTTTCTACCACATCTTTTCGTTCCCTTCACCTCTCTATTAATGTGCTTGGACACAGAGCTCTGTGAACAGCCAGCCTCATTTGCAATGACCTTTTGTGTCTTACTCTCCTTGTACAAGGTCTCAATGGTCGTCTTTTGGACAATTGTCAAATCAGCAGTCTTCCCCATGATTGTGTAGCCTACAGAACTAGACAGAGACCATTTAAATGCATTTGCAGGTGTTTTGAGTAAATTAGCTGATTAGAGTGTGGCACCAGGTGTCTTCAATACTGAACCTTTTCACACTATTCTAATTTTCTGAGATACTGAATTGTGGTTTTCATTAGTTGTTAGCTATAATCATCAAAATTATAAGAAATAAACACTTGAAATATATCAGTCTGTGTGGAATGAATGTATACATTAAACAAGTTTCACTTCTTGAATGGAATTAGTGAAATAAATCAACTTTTTGAAGATATTCTAATTATACGACAAGCACCTGTATTACTCAAACATGCATATTCCACATTTAGTTCAATCTACATGGATTTCCATACCTTTTTATGGGCGATGTTCTTGGTACATACAAATCCATTTACAACAGATGAGTCAAACTTCTTTCCTCCAGATATCTGAGGATCCATAATAAAAAGATATGAGTAGGAAGTATGAGTATATTAAAATACAATATATAAACCAGGTGGTCCAAAGGAAACGAGCCCATCTGCAGACTTTTGTCCAAGTGCCCACAAACACACCGTGATGGGTGGCGCCCCAAACAGGCGTGTTACTAGTCAGCCACATCTCTGACCTTCTTGATGTGGACAAACTGCCGAATGTCCATGTCGTCGTCGCTGCTGCGAACATCCGGGCGCACCGTCTGCACCACCTGGCGCACCACTGGCACGATGATGTCGCGCCAGGACAGTGACAGCGACTCGCTGTACAGCAGCTGCTGCAGCAGCGCCATCATGTGGCTGTGGTTGGCTGAGCTGTACAGACAGACGGGCCAATGGGATGATGCATTGCAGACTACGCTGCTGTAATCTTTGATGACGTTTTTTACTGGAATTCTACTTGAATTGTCAAACAACACTATAATAACTAGATGATTAGTTCTTATGTATGATTATTATCTAACTCAGTGTTTCCCAACCTAGTCCTCATGGACCCCAGCCAGTCCACGTTTCTGCTCCCTGCCAGACTGCGTGGGGATCCTTGAGTACCGGGCTGATCGTACAGACCGTGTATGGAGGGACACACTCACAGAAGCCTCTCCATGGCCTTCTTCTCCCCATTCTCCTCTCTCAGCTGGTCCAGTGAGCTGTGGTGCCAGCCCAGAGGTGTGAAAAGCATCTCCTTCGCCTTCTCCTCCACACGCCGGTTAAACAGCGACTCTGGCCCAAGGAAGTTACCATTAACAATCATCTCCGATTAAACCATTAAACTCAATCAACATTTATGGAACTGGGAATCACAGGACAGGTACTTGGCAATACATCTGGATAAGGCAAGTGAAATTTAATAGTTTATAAAGCCAGTACCTTTGATGAAGGCATCGCTTATTGAAAATTGCTGTCCATCTTCTGACACCAAGAACTCAGCTATTTAAACAAAAAAAAAAAAAAAAAAAAAAAAAACAAACATTAAATGGCACTACAGCCTTCATTTCTGAATCAAGGGTAATTTCCAAATAGACACAAGTTTATTATAAAAAGATCTGGCACTGTGCTCATTAACTGTTCAGAGGACAGCATTAAAATTTGAGCTCACAAAACGTTCATTATTAAATCTGACCAGCAGATCTATTTTTCATTCTCGATAGAATAAAAAAAAATGACATAACTGCCAGTTTCACCAGAATGCCCCCCACCTACCCGCAGAGGTGTCAATTTCAGGTCCAGAAAGTAAAAATCCAAATCAGGATTTTTGTTTCTGGTGGGTTGAAACAAAATCCTGGTTTGGATTTTTACTTTTTGGACCTGAAATTGACACCTCTACCTCTGAGCCACTTGCCGAGTGGGTGGGTAGGCAATCACTACCCGTATTGAAGGTATTAGACAAAATTCTTATCAGTCAAAATTCACCACTATTTAAAAATGTCTGAAGCTGATTGTGCACAAACTGAATTACACAGTTGAAGTACTCAGCTGTCAAAGAATTAATTCCTTCAGAGCAGGTGATGTAAGTTCAAAACACCAGCAGCTCGAGAGAAGCCGGACTGTGCCATCTGACCAGCTAGTCAGCTGCAGTTAAAGAGGTTTGGCGCACATGACCAGCCAATCAGGATGCGAACGAGAAAAACAAGGTGGGGAGTGGGGGACCTTTCTGCTCCGAGGGGTGGGGGGGCACGTGGGGGTATTTGGACTGCTTTTTGATGTGGAAGTTGACGTTGTCCTGCTCCATGTTCAGATTAATGGAGGCTGCAGAGTCGCTGTCCACCGCAGAATGGAAGCTGCTGACCGACGTCCTCTTGCTGGGGCTGGCAGAGTCTGAGTGCGGAGAGGCACAGGATCAGATCAGCGCAGGCAGAGAGGCGGAGCACGCACTAATGCTGAAGAGGAGAATAGAGGCAGTGCGGGATATTTCACAGCAAGGTCGCCGTCACGCTAATAAGAGCAGGAGTCACTCAAACACTCAGCTAACCCAGGCGCTACATGAAAAGCAGGGGTTCGAACAAATGTTTCAACTATCATCTAAAGCCCTGGGGATTACTACGCATGCGTCATATGATTGCGAGTACATGGTGTTGCGATATCGTGCAGCCCTAGCAAATACTCGGGATTAGACAGACAGACCCAAGGACACGCACTGGGCATAATATAGTCGCTTTCGTCTGCCAGCTGCTCAGGGTCACTGTCATCGAACTTGATATCCTTGAACCACGAGGGCTCAGAGTGTCCCTCCAGCGAGTTCACGCTGTCACTGTCTGGGGACGGGGTCTCTGAGAAGTCAGTGCTCTACGGACAAAACCAGGAAGATCATCGAAATCACCAGATATTTCAGGATATATGGCAGGGAAAAACACAGCACACATATATTAACAAATGTTAATAACAGAAAATACTCTTGGGAGTGCCTGTCGGTACCTGCAAAGGGCGATAGAGAGCATATTCATCCCGGAAAAGCTGATCATGGTGCGTGACGCAGTCTAACCAGCGGCCATCCACCAAAGCCTGTCCTATAGCTATAGCCTGAGCCCTGCAACGGAACACCAAAGCAAAATTAAGATGTTTAAGTCCAATCCGTCAGTAAAATGGCATTCGCACGCAGCCCAGAAGACCAGTCTCAGCTTTCAGTAAACATTACAGGATCCTCAGCTTTGAGTACCTCGTGGATATAGTGCCATTCCGCAGAAGCCAATTGACCAGCTCCTTTCCCACAATGCAATTGGGGTAGGTACGCAGCCAATAGCGGTGGTCCTGGAACTCCATGCCAGTGTTACTGTGACAGATCTTCTTCCACAAGTCCTTCAGCTGGGATGAATCCTAAAGAAACAGCACAACAAACAACAATAGAGGAGTGCTAATATAAAGACAGATTTATCATAAGACTTTTGGCAAAGGGGAAATTTTCATTGCACTGATATAATTGTCAACGAAACATTAATAATTGGCATATTAGGCTTACTCATTAACATGACATCGGCGAGTGACTACACACCGTAAGCTGGATTAATAACATGTAAAACCTGCCAAAGACTAACAAAAGCAGCAAACTGAACGGAACGCGGAAAATGCAAGTACCAGCAGTATCTTGCGCTCCTCCTCGCTGTGGTCAGGCTTGGGCATGGCCCGGCTCGTCTGGGGGCTCACGGAGCTGTCGTAAGACGGGACCATGGAGGAGCTGGAGCGGTCCAGGGAAAGATTGGTGATGCTGGCAGACCTGTTGGAACACGGGAAGAATTTGGAGGAAACTTTCTGTGACACTGGGAGAGCTTGCACACCCACCACACACAGAGCCAAAGCCTGGCAGCACGTGGTCCCCAACGGCCCTAACAGCATCCCCTACTCACAATCCTTAAACTGAGGAAATTTGAACAAAACCTCCCCCCCATCTGCAGGGGCTCCAAGGGCCCCCTAATACATTTTAAATGTTATAAGCATTTGCCAGCACTGAACGCAGACAAACACGCACATGTTCACCAGTTTTAATTTCACTGACGAAAAATACGATGACAATTACTCATCAATGAAGATGTTGAAGAAAATGAGAAGAGAATAAAATATTAATTTATGATGCCAAAAACTATGACAAAAAGTACTGAAACTTTCGTCAACGATTGAAAATGTCAGGACAAGACTAATTTAAAACGGATACAATGACAAGTAGTATGTTTAGTGAGTGTTGATTATACCATGATTGCATAATACTGATCTAACTGTACAGGTTATGCACTTGAAGCCAGTTTGTCAAAAAGTCAAAACATGCTGACAAAATGAACAATGGTGCACAGAGAAGTGGAAACAGACCTTTTTCTTGCTGGGGATTTGCCGACATCCTCCTGCACGGCCCCTAGCCTGGAGCTGAGGCCGCTGTTCTGGGACTCCTGGTGGATGAGACTGACCCAGAGAAACACACCGGACACATTATACTACGACCCGAATATGCGGCTGCTCTTCTCGGTCGCAGCGTCCAATCAAAACAAAGCTCTGTATCAGTAAGAACACGCACATGCAAAGACTCCAACCCACCAGAGCACTCGAAAAGCATCCACTCAAACCTAGAGCACAATATTCTCAAGAAAAACAGCACTATGACTCACTTCTTCCTTATCCCAATTGGAGTTTTTCTATGTGAAGGGGGGGAAAAAAAAAGAAATTTCTTTTTAAATATATATGGGCACATACTGGACAAACTGATTGTCAAGGGCAGCGACATGTGGGGCATAAGCCGGGCCATAAGCAACCAAAAACACAGTCTCTCTTAACCAAGAAGTCAAGGCATGCACTGTTGTTGAGCTGTCCCAACAAGCCCTGACAGTTCCCCTCTCTTTTCACTGGTAACCAGTAATCTGAGGCTGACCATTAACTAATTTAACAAACAAGCAAGAAATCTCTAGTAAGATATGGGGTGTGCCGTTTCTCATTACCAACTTAATTAACCTTTTTGACTGATCTCCCTTAAATAATAAAGATTCTCAGTAATGTAACGCTAAATACATACCACTGTTTAAAACAGGAACAAAAAATTCCTGCTGTAATAGTTAGCAATAAATATGAGCTTGTGGCACAGAACCAAAAAAGTGGACCTGCCAATCTGCACTGGAATCTAATATTCGGAGCATAAGTACAGCCTGGGGGTTTTCCAGGGGACTCGATCACACGCGCCTCACAGCAAGGCAACCAGGTCAAAAGCCAAAACCTTCATCGATCTTGGGAAGCTGCCATTAGCGTTACTCACTCAATACTGTCAAGGAGGCACCCCAAGTACCAGACAGAGGAACTGGACAGAGAGGGGGGAGAGGAGCTCGAACGCTACATACAGTGGCAGGGGCCAATCAGATGAGAGAGGGAAGACATGAGAAAAAGATGGACAGGGAGAGACGGAGGGAAAAAGATCAATCAAAGACAGCAATGAGGGAGGAAGTAAGGGGCAGGGCCAAGGGAGGAAACTGGCTTGTGTGCTCCCGTCGTCACCTCTGCCAGGCCAGGTCCTCCTCCAGGAAGATGTTGCGGCTGGCTTTGCGGCCACCCAGCGGCGTACGAGGCTCACTGGGCTCCAGCACGCAGACGGAGCAGGGCGAGTCCGACAGCACGCTCAGGTCCTCGCCAATGGAGCCCGAGTCGGCCGAGTGTGCGTAGCTGAGCGCTATCTTGCGGCAGTAGGTGCAAGCCCGCAAGTCTCCTGCAGGGGGCGAGAGGCATGGCTTCAGGGGGGGCAGGCAGTGCCGCACTTAGCTAGCTTAAAAAACGAGGCTCTCCGTGTCAGGAGGCCCCCACAATGGCAGAACGACCTGGGGAAAATATGTAATAGCGATTTTTCTGACAAACATGGCAACTGGGATTTGATTTATGATATCATTTTTTCAGTATTCAGCGTGCAATAGATGTAAAAAGTATGACACAGCATTACCAGATGAGATGCCACCAAAATATTATCTGGTCAATATTCTAATGCAAGGATGACAGCTTAAACAAGTGAATTGCTTCCAACAAGTATGTATTACTTTTTTATCTTACTTAACTTTTTGTGTTAGTGCTGTTGTACTCGAGACTGGTCTTGGACATAGAGGACTTGAGGTTTTATTTCAAGACCAGTCAAGACCAGTCATCAAAACACCTCAATATTTATCACAACGGCTTAATATTCATCCGTTTGTTAACACAGTACTTTGATTGGGTGTAAAACGTCCTGCTTCAAAGTTCAAATGTAACCAATAAGGTGCGTCTTATTTGAAAAAATCATTCATTCACTCATCTGATGAAAGGCTTGGGCCTGAAACGTCACATAAGGTAGAAAAATGTAAAAAAAACTTGGGAGCATCATCTGGTGTGCGAACTCAATTCTTTTTCACTGACAGTTTCCTATGTCCTGTACCCAGAGTTTATCATTTGGATCTGCATGCTTTGTGTTGTGTAATAAACAGATTAATATTATGTCTAAAATATTACTAATCTGCATGGGCGTCAACAGGTCTGATCATTTGGGGCTGTAGTCCCGAGTATTGCAGCTTCAAATATTTTAGCCAATCTTCCTAAAAATATCTTTGCGATAGCTAGAAACTCCCCTGGTAATCTGTATAAATTTGGCATATCCTTATTTTAATAAATACATTTAATTATTTTAATTAAACAATTTAAACTGCATAAAAGTAGCACCAAAACACAAACAACACATGAATGACCAAAACAGTAGTACGTGGCGTGCTGCACTAACCAATTTTAATAAACATAAGGATACGCCGAATTTATGCAGATTACTGGGTGTCACAACACGCATCTCATTAATATTTTAGGTGTACTATTAATCTGTTTACCAAATTCTGGATGTAAGTACAAGTCCATATTGTACCGAAAAGCTGGCGTCTGGCCAAATGTTTCGCCTGTCATCTGAAGCCCTGGTGATTACTGCACATGCGCCATAAAGTTGTGAGTGGTTCGCAATGCAAGATTTCCCAACCCTATTACATACACATTTTAAGTGCACTGTTTGCAAACAGCGCTTTTTTACCCTTAATAAAGTAATAGTGTTTCCTGTCCCGTGCACACAAGGGTTAAATTAGCTGAGAACCATTCAACATAAAACACATCATATAAGCTATGACTGTGTTCAGTTAAATAAAGTAATAATAATAATAAAAACAACACAATTCCAGTAAACCAATGCTGCCTGGACCCCAATAATCAACCCAATCCATGCCACTCTAGACAGAGTATGTCAAGACTGAGTAGAATTGCTTTCGATTCCGTGAAGAGACCACGTAAGCAAAAAAGACCAAGACCAGACTTGAGTACTACAATACCACTTCATATGTAAATAACGCAGTAGACAGCTTAAGAAACAGGACCTACAATCTGACTCTCATAAGATCCAAAACTAGCAGCAACCCTCACTTCCCGTGTCTCTCGACGCATGTTTCAGCCGGCAGCGGCCTTTCCCAGGCTGCAAGCTGCCCGAGTCCCCTCTCTCCATGGCTCCTGTGCTTGCCACCTTCCCCGGTCTGCAAAGCACTCACCAGTGTAGCCCATGAACTTGCCAGGAATCTCCTGATTGCAGCAGCGGCTGCAGAATATCTGGCCACATAGGCGGCAGTGGTGGCGGCGCCGGAAGGTGGTGAACTTCTCGTTGCAGTCGTAGCACTCCTTACACTGGCTGTCCGGCATCCAGTACTGCTTTAGGTCGCTGTCCTGCAGCAAACAGGGGGCAGGGCAGGCTCATGTCTTAACCAGTTAAGACATACAACTGCATCAACAATTTAAAAGTTTAGGAAACTATGGAAAGATGTGTGTTGGACATATAGGTTCAAATAAGCGCTACAGTGCTCTTTTAGTGAATCTAAACAAATCCATTCACAATCACTTGTCCAGTGCAGGGTCAGGACAAGCCTGGAGCAAGACAGCAGTCCACTTTGAGATACTCAACTGCACTGCATGTCTTTGGACAGTGGGAGACAGCCACAGAGACACGGGAAAAGCAAAAACATGCAGAGGGCTGAGGCAAGTACCGAACGTACAAACCTGGAAGATTTAGGTCACCGGGCAAAATATAATGAATAATTGAACAATGTTGAAGGGATATTGAAACTTAATACAGTACTGTTTCTGCTGTTCACAGGACAGTGATTTTTTTTTGTCCAGTATACTTGGAAATAAAGATTAGAATTAAACCAGCTAATTGAGAAGTGCAAATCCGCCGGTGAGAAACAATGCGGTTTATGTTTGTTCTGTACTCTGCTGGGACTCGCGGCATCTGCGACAGGCGGCTTACCTGGCTCCTGCCCTCCATGATCTCTTTCAGCCTCTTGAGGGCAGTGCGAAGCTGAACTGCAGTTCGCGGGTCATGACTCCCCAGGGGGGCCTCCGATTTTCGTCGCCCCTCTAAGTGACATAAAAACAGCGTCCAGAGTAACCAGTGGAGTGCCACAAGGCTCTGCACTGGGGCCAGTACTTTTTCCTTATATACAATATATAACTGACAAATTGCAGTAGAAACAGCTAAGATTCACCTTCATGATTTTCATCACCTTAAAGTATATATATAAAACAGAAGCTTTTACCAAAGCATACGTTATGGTCATTTCTCCAAAGTAGGGCACACACTAAGCATAGATAACATAACCCCCTCCTGAAAAACAATAGTATCTATACTCATGTGTGTCTTCATTACATTGCCGTTATAACACAGAAATAATCAAAACAATAAACAATAATGATTACTGACCATCTGTGTCACAGTTCATATCATTAATGTATGAGATATGAATTAATCAAAGGGACGGGGGGGGCAGCGAACGGTGGGTAAAGGTGTATGTCTTAATATATGGATGGTGAGATGAGACGAAACAGCCAAAATCTGCACCGGATGCCGTAGAAGTCCGTCGGAGAAGCTCAGGGGGGTGCTTTCTGTGCGTGGCAGAAGCGTGGAGAGAGTGAGAAGGGCTGGGCCAGTTCTTCCGCTCTCCTTTAGGGGATGGCACAACAACTTCTGTCTTTTCAGTCACCAAGGGGGGACGCGCCTCATCTGAACACACACGGATATAAATACTCAGCACTACTGTGATCAAACACAAAATTCCGAAAGTAAAAGCAAATACTCAGCGTATTTGTGCAAGCCAGAACCTACAGAGTACTTGAACATTTAGTCAAATGAAAAAGGGAACAGAAGCACATGATACGCAACATTCATTGCTCATTCATCCAAGCGCATGATTCTGTTACGATCGTCCTATAAATCACAGAAATTTCCCAACAGTAATCTCATCACAGATGCTAACAAAGTAACCCCTGATTGCCATATCCGAAAACTGCCTGAAAATTATACAAATAGCTGTTGTTTACAAAACTCAATCATCAGTTTAAATTCAACCACGTAATAAATGATTCCTTTTACTAATATCGTACAGGGTCCTGAAGTAGTGATGAGCAAATACTCTAGCAACAAATAAAGTGCAAATCGCACTAATTTTTCCCTCTAACTGACTGTATAATGTTAGTTAAATGTTGACAGCAAATGTTTTTTTGAAACATCAGTTTGTGTGGCTCATTTGACTATAGCTCCAGCAACACTGGCTTTTTCTATTAGAAGGCACAAGAACAGACTAGACCGTTTTAGGAATCAAATGATCCGTCATACATCCACTAAGGTTGTAGAAGCTGTAAAATGAATAACCCAAATCACAATTAAGTAGCTAACTTCAACCAGCAAACTACATTTTTGAGAGAGAAATTCTACAGCAACATTGGACACCAGGTTTTTACTCCCTCTCAGCTCCCCATCAGGCAGTCCACATTTTCGCTCCCGAAGACCGGCCGAAAAACACTGCATTTGAATAACCTGAATAACAGGCCAAAGCATTGGGGGGAAAAAGCACTGGACCTTTTGCACATGGCATGCTCTGCCAAAGGCAGCAGACATAACATAAAAGCGGCTCACATCCCACCTTTGCTGAAGCGGAAGAGGCTGACAAAGGAGCTGTAGGCAGATCGCAGCGGGGGTTCCTCCTGCTCAGGGGTCAGAGGCTTAAAGTGAGTGAGGTGAGAGGGGCTGCCAGGTGAGGGCAGGGGGTCAGCGTTCCACTCCAGGGTGGAGGAAGAAGACTTGTCATCGGTGGCCATGTCACTGCTGCTGCCAGATGAAGATACAGTCCTTTAGCGGTGGGTGTCACTGGGACACCGTGGACAGGAGCTTCAGCCTTCTTACAACAGGTTCCCTTTACAACATAAAAAATGACAATGGTGTTTTCTGTTTTAAGGGCTTTATTGAGCTTCAAATTGTCAAAAATAAAACCAATAAACTCAGTAAAAACCCTTAAAACAGAAAACACCATTCTGTTTTAATTTTTTTTTATGATGTAAAGGGGGCGGCACGGTGGCGCAGTGGGTAGCACCGTCGCCTCACACCTCTGGGACCAGGGTTCGAATCCGGCCCAGTTCCA
>JAODKL010000001.1:32242282-32254941 GCA_026780765.1 Petrocephalus schoutedeni
TGCTAGATACAAAGTAAACAAAGACAGAGTCCTACCTTACTAGCAGAGAGGAAATCCAAATCAGAGCTTGAAGCACAGTTACTAATGAAACACGTTAACCAAACAAGCTGCCACCAATCACAGGCATAATTACAAAAGCTCTTTGTGATTGGTCATCGGCAAACCACCGGCCCGCTGAAACGTCACAACATCCGGGGCCTTGACGTTTGAGCGGAGAAGGCGCGCTGCCCTTTTCAGTTGGCTTCAAAGCGGAGTAAATGTCGTTAATATAGATTATACAGTTTGCCACGAACACACCAATAATTCGAGGGCACTCGCATTAGTTTTAACTACTTGGTGAGTATTCGGTTAATACCGGTAAACCGCAGCTAGCGGTGTCTGTGTAAGTTAAAATGACACAGGGTGCCCGTTACATACATCTGCTCCGTTTAAACCGCAGGTTGTTTCTGACCTACTGTTGGATTCCTATGTCCGTTTTTAGAATTGGGTTACCAGCGATGATGTCGGTAACCCCCCGAGTGCCGGCGGTGCGACAGAGGCTGGCGAGCGCCAAAGTCCCCAAGCCGAGCGCCCTGATCTCCTCTAAGATCAAGACGAAGATCGCGAGTGAGTGCAGCTAAGATCTAATTGCGATTTATCTGACAGATATTGCGATTTTTTTAAACTGAGTTCAGCATTGACTGTATGTGTGTAAAAAAACTAATTGAGCACAACCGTACACTGAAATCTGAACTGCGCTATACATTACTCCGAAGATAAGAACGGAAATATATTAATCCAAAATTTATTTATTCTCTAGCAACCCGAACATGGTAAAGTGTATTTTTCCATGCACATTTTAAGTGCCGTGTTTGCAAACAACGCTCGACCGCTTTTTTACCCTTACCAACGTGCTTTCGGAAAGTCCCATGTACACAAGGGTCAAACCAACAGGGAATAATGATACATAAACTACTATCATAAAAGCCGCGACTGTGTTAATTTAAATAAAGTAATGAAAATAAAACAATTCCAGTAATAACATTGGGGATCTTGCGGCTAGCGCTGCTTATACGCCTAATATAACAGGACCTTTCTGACCGTGAATTAGGTAGGAAAGTCACCAATATTATTTGCACTGCCGATGTAACGTTTTCCCTGCCTTCCAAGTGTCTGTCGTTTGTGGGCGCATGCGCAGTCACTGGGTCACTTCTGATCGCTGAGACTGACTCACAGGAGGACGGAATGAATTTGTAAAACGTTTCTCACGACCGTTTTAAACCATCGGTCAGACGTGCCGTATAATGCATAATGTGAAATCAATAAATCATTCAGCCCTAGTTCGGGCAAAGATCTTCAGCTCCATTTCACATAACCCACTGGCTCATTTATTCTCATTATGCACATGGTCAGAACTTTTCCACACCTCAAACTTTGCTTTTGTTGCCGGTGCAGCCAAAACGTGGTCGCCAGAGGCTTGCCTGCGTTTCACCTGTCCATCTTTATCAGAGATCTTCAGCTCTAGTGCTCATCACAAATTGTCCTAATATGGCAAAACGTTGCACCAATTATTTCATCTGCAATTCAACTGATTATTTGCAGGATTTGCCCCTTAACTGCCAAATGTGGAATTATGCATTTGTTTACGATGGCTTTTGGGAACATTGAATCATGATATTTTATATTAATTATCTGTAGTTATTTGCAAGCTTTTCTTGTTTAATTTAATTTAATGTAATCTTCTTTGCAGATACCTCTTCCTTTTTTAAGGTATCACTTAAGACTAACAACAAGGCTCTTGCCCTTGCCCTTGAGGCACAGAAGACAAAGAGCCGGCACCTTGAGACTCAGATCCTATTCCTGCGGAAAGAGGTGCAAAGCTTGTGCTTTGAACTCGCCCTCCATCGCCACAGGAAGACTCAAATGGTGGGTCAGAAGTATTAATCGCAATGGACACATGAAACCTGAAAGTGTTTTCCTGGAGACCAGTTAAAATCTTAAGCTTTATTCTTGTACTGCTCTGAAATCCATATGGTACATTCTTGGTTGTGAAATAAGCTGCTTTACATTAGAAGGAGCGAGTACCGCAAAGGATTGCCCCCAAGCTATGGTTTTTAACCTGCTCCTACTCTATATAAATCAAAATATTCTAAAATGAATGGAACCAAGTTGTTTTGTTATACTCATCACATCACCTTCTATCCATGCATTATGGCCACCCTACTTTTAGCAATTTAAAATGTACAGTAGGTTAAGAGTCGAACCGTTTGCCATAGAAAACTTGTATTAGAATTATATCTTGCTTATATATGAAATAACTGTTATTTCATATATTAAAAGTTTATTTTGTGCATTCAGAAGAATGGAGAAGATGGATTATTTTACCCAGAGCTATACCGATATCTTTTTGATGTCATCTGTGTTACTCTAGGTTGCAGTACTGAAGGATCTTCACAGTAATACTTTAAACAGCTTGGCTGCTGCTGTAGATTTGTTCTGCCATGATGATGTAAGGATTTAGGGTTTTTGTGGTAGGTATTTGGGGAATTTGTAATGATCACAGAATGAAATTTACCTGATCAACCCAGTGGTTATTTATCATTACAACATATTTAATGTGTGGCCTTATTGTATGGTTATGTTTTCTGGTTTAAATTTAAATAAGAGTAACAACTTACAACTAATTCTGTTA
Organism: Petrocephalus schoutedeni; assembly: GCA_026780765.1. Classification (NCBI taxonomy): domain Eukaryota; kingdom Metazoa; phylum Chordata; class Actinopteri; order Osteoglossiformes; family Mormyridae; genus Petrocephalus; species Petrocephalus schoutedeni. The sequence continues at coordinate 32,244,954 of JAODKL010000001.1, forward strand.
TCTTTTCACAATTAAGGATGTCTCCGTTCTACAGGAAGTTACCAGTGACCAACTGCAGGCAGATTCTGAAGAGATGAGCACTAAGCAAGCATACTTTTATATAGTTCCTTTAAAAATTGAATTAATTTTTGTGTGGTTATATGTACTAGATATTCAAAATCCAGTATTTCATACTGCTATGTTGGAAATATATATATATATATATATATATATATATATATATATAATTTAATACAATAATTTGTCATTTATTTTTTAGGACCAAAAATGCGGCCCCCTCAGCCAGTACAGTAGATAATGTTTCGGACAAGCACAGGACCCCTGAGGACCCCCAAAACCAAGAGCAGACAACACTGGCTGATGCAGAGATGGAGATCACCTTCAGTGACAGTGCTGTTGAAATAGATGCTGTGGAGACCAAGCCCAAACAGACCAAAAACCCACCAATCCAGTCTGTAGCCAATCCCAGAAGAAAGGAAAGGGTTAAATTAGACAGACCCTTTTCTCTTGGGAAGGAGAGGAAGGAGGTAAAGAACAGTTCAGCTCACAGAAAAGACACCCTGAAAGCAGGCTGCTCTGCTACTTTGCGAGAAGCTGGGGCACAGATGCTGGTAGATCCTATCAGGTCTCTGCAGTTGTGTGAAGCCATCGACAGGGCAGAGCAACTGGAGGAGGAATGCAAAGTGTCTGAATCAGAGGAGGCATGCGGGATGACCCATGTCACCTCTCGAAGAAGTAAGCTTCAGAGAAGCAGTTGTGAAGTCCCAAAAGAGCCAACATTAGATGGATCCTTTGCAAATAGACAACAGTTTAGTAGAATTTCAGTCACCTCTCAGAACCATGATGATGATAACAATGTCTTACTTTCTGAAATTGAAGATGATTATTTTAGAGACCTTGAAGTTCGGAACTCTTTATCTAGAGATGTAAAAATTCTCTGGGATGCAGCAAGTAGATCTCCAGGTACATAACGTATTACGTTTAATGTAAGTTAAGATGACACAAACCTAAAAGTTGCTTAATTTTCATGACTACAATCCTATTTTAATATGAATATGATTTTGTATGCTTAGCTGAAGAGGGGAAAGCTTTGAAGAGTAGAACCAATACAAACCAGATGGTAGAGGATCATTCAAGGATGATGCGAAGGCGAGTAGCAGCTGTGTCTTACAAGGAACCTCGCATCAACTGGTGAGCACTTAAAAATAATGGTATCAAGGCATATAGTAATCAACAAGTTTTATACCACAGCACTACTGAATGCTCATATATGAAGGGTATTGATGAATTTTCTTTAACTTTGCACACAGTACTAGCCAGGCAAATCATAGTAGTAAATCAGCAATTATCTTTTTAACTAATATTAATTAATGGAAACTACAGAAGCAAAGCAATTGCTGCAGATTACTTGGACAACAACAGGGCACTAGGCTGAAGACCAGGACCTGTAGTCAGTGACTGAACACCAAAACAATGACTTGACATAATGGATTGGAAGTCCAGTCTTACTTTATAGTCTTGTTTAACCTGCCTAAACATGACAGACAAGTCCGGTTTTAACCCCCTGGGGACATCATGAGCAGTGTAAAGTTTCCTGTCTATTTCGGTTCATAACTTCATAACAAAATCTTTTTAAATCTGCAGTGTTCTTTTCTTTTAAATTGATTGTGAGATTGTGAAATTTTTTTAATTACATTAAATCGGCAAAAAGTAAACAATGTCACCATACTTCGTTTTACCTGAATCCAGGGCATGAAGTATCAACCTCACTTTGTGGATCTCTATTAACATTGTAAATGGCTGTATTGCCATGTATTTACAATGTATTCACATGGTAAATTCATGGTAATACATGGCAATTATCCTTGTTGTTTCTGTGATTGTGAAACAATCCAGATTTATCTCCATGATATCCACCATGATAAAAGTTGGTGCAGGTCAAAACAAAATTTGAGAACACATTTCACTTTGAGAAGATGGCACGCTGTTTGAATGGACTGGAGGCACCACAGGCTTTGTACGAAGATTCATTTTCAGCAGAAGATTGCAACACTGATAAAGAATTGTTTCATTCTGAAAATCAGCTTGATCCAGTTGTAGATTCGCTCACCAAGTAAGTACATTTTTATTACCATAATTGATACGTGCTTAAAGTTATAAATGTGAATTTAACTTGCGAAAACCACATGTACACTATAGTTTGCTTGTTCTCAAGTTGGTTAGTATTATTGCTATTGTACAGTTTCCCTAATGTGGTCATAATATATTGAAATCATGGAAGCACATGAAGTTATGTTAGTTTTGAGTTAGTGTTGTTATGTGATGTTTTGGTGTAATTGTATATGTGTCTGCTAATGGCTGGAATGCAGTTTCGGTTTGTTATAAAATTGTTATTACATAAATATTTTTTGCAACATTTACAGAGATGAAGACTGATTTGTACCCCACCCTGGAACATCAGTTAAACAGGATAACGGTATTTCAAGGTGCATACAATCGACTAATTCCAAAACTTGGAAAAGCAGTACAGGTTTTTTAATGATCCACATTCATTTTTAGTATGTGCAAGTGTATTTGTGGCTTTTTGTAAGATGATGCTGATCCATGACAGGTTCCTGCTGGGACCTGGGTGAGACCTTGACTGTAATGAGATCCCCCACGATGATGTAATGAACAAGGGGGCTGGCATGATCCACCCCTTAACTTTCTTAATGTAAAAGACTAGTAGTTATTTAGCTATCCACCATGGAGTGCAGTGATTATGAAAGCTGAACTCATTAGTGAATTTCCCCTTCCCCTTTGAGTCAGAGACAGACCCAGGATGTATGCAACACACTAATTACAAAGTATTAAGACTGACAGTGTGTCGAACAAAGAGGGACAGTATGAACTGCCCGTTTTTTTTTTTTTTCCTTTCTGTATTTATTTTAGATTCAAAAATACATATTACATATTACCCATTTGTAGCCCTTTATTTTAATACAAGCTGTGCTTGGAAATTAAGACAATCCCATTAAAACTTAGCCTTTATATTTTTATATTATAAATTTTGTAAATACTGAGAGGTGGTTCTTCAGGTGATCATCTTGAATTATAAAGAATGTATAATAGAATACAATAGAATCTTTAATCGCCAAGTACAGAGAGGTATAAAGATTTTCTTTTGGTGCGGGTAGTGCAGTGACATACGTAAGTTCAATATAAAAACTAAACATCTAAAACTGAGATACAATGACAAATAAGTATATAGCGGAAAAAACAAGTCTTTTACGGGACATCTGCAATGTTGAGGCAAGCATGTAGACAATATAAATAAAGAAATAAATAGATGAATGGACAGATGTAATGCACAAACAAGTGTTATAAATTAAATGGAGGCTGTACAGTGGGTGGTCAGATTATGAGTATGTAGAATGGAGGTGGCTTGGGGGAAGAAGCTGTTAAGGTAATGGCTTGTCCTTGAGCTCGGAGCTCTTATTCTCTGCTTTCGCTAGGATGGAAGATGCTGGAAAAGGGAGTGGCCAAGGGTGAGACATCAATTTTTTTTTTGGCTTTGTTCTTCATCCTAGATAAGTACAGGGCTTCAAGTGGGGGGAGCTGACAGCCAATGATCTTCTCTGCACATCTCACTATACACTTTAGTCTCCTCTTGAAGTGAGCTGTTGCAGAGCCAAACCAGACACAGATGGAAGATGTAATAATTGATTCTACAGCAGCTGTGTAGAACTTGGCCATGAACTTTTGCGACAGCTTAAATTTCTTTAGCTGACCCAAGAAATATGGGTGCTGTTGGGCTTTCTTAGTGATGGAGGTGATGTTTGTGTCCCATCTGAGGTCTTATTGGATGGTGGTGCCTAGAAATTTGACGGTTTCAGCTCTGCTAATGGTAGTGTTTTGTATGAACAAAGGAGATGGTTCTGGGGGGTTGTCTGGAAGTCAATAATTTCCACCATTTTTGTGTGTTTGGGTCTAAATTGAGGAGTTCAATTTAACCCTCAAAATCCACCTGACCACTTTACTGTTAAAAGAGCATTTTTATCAGGCACTTATGTTCAAGTTCAGTAACGTAATTTTAAAGGTAATAATAAGGATATCAGTTAGTGGAAAATACTTTTTCAAAAATGTAATTTCAGCAAATTCATTGCTTTTTAACAAATAATTAGCAAAATCCACAGATCCCTTTCTTGCAAAAACCTCTAAATCCACCTCTTTCATATAGACAGGAAAGAGTTGCAAAATCACTTAAGATGCAACTGGAAACACTGAAAATGATAATGATGCACACACAAGCAATTGGGGGGTGCAGGGTCAGTTATATTCATACCCATGTTTAGAGCTGGGCGATGTGGCCTAAAAATAAAATCTACGAGGACAGGCTCATCCATACCATCATACTCCATGTTCGATCTTAAAATCACAAAAACACCGTTTACAAAAACTCAGCCCGGCGAAAATACTTGGAAGTCACATGACGTAGAGGATTTTGCTGCCAAAGGGCAGTGGCATTTAAAGGATTTTGCCAACAAATCGATATTTCAGATGAGGCGGAAAGTGGTATTTAGCAGTTTTTGAAGCAAAATTATTTGATTTACGTATACGAAGTGTGGAGAGCGTCAAAAATGAGATAATGTTGAGTGAATGGAGGTGGCGTTTAGCGGCTTTTGCATCTGAACTCTTCAATTGTCTTCCTCACACCATGATACCAATCGACTTACTTCCTCTCTGTAGTTGGACTCATTCCCATTTTTGACTCCAAGGGTTTTGTAAGGGCTACCGGTCTGTGGTCATTGTGGCAGGAGATTTTCTGTTCTTTTGGAACTGGAATGACGACTGAGGATTTAAAGCAGCCAGGGACTGAACACTGGCTCAGGCTCTAGTTAAAGAGGCCAGTGGATCAGCACAGTGCTTGAGTGTGGCAGGTGAAATTTGATCTGGGACAGCTGCATTCCTGATCTTCTGTTCCGGGAGTATGCCTCTCGCTTGTTAATCAGTGATTGTGATGGACGAACTCCTAGGAACCTTTGAAGAGAGGGGGGAGGCAGGCAAGGTGTTGCAAGGTGACTGGTCAGGTTTGGGGGAGGGGGTGTCAGTCCTTTTTTTTTTTTTTTTTTTTTAAATCTTGCATGGAAGTTGTTTAGCTGGTTAGGCAGCTATTTTGGGTACTGGTTTAGTATTTTCATATTGCACTGTCAATAATCTGAGACCATTTAGAATATGATTATTCTATGTAAAATACTTTAAACATACCTTTCAAAAATCTATTTGGTGCTGAGAAATTGTAAAAATCACATCATGAAAATTTTTGCCAAGACTTTCGAGCTCTGGACCTTATGGACATGTTTGATTACTGAAGTGTCAGAACTTTGGAGTTTAAGTCAGTGACCTACACAATGAACATTGATGATAGGTGTCAACACAACGGTAACAGTTTGCATACTGTCAATGGGCCATCAGTCTGGAATTTCATTGTCAGTGCCCCTCATTCCAATCAGTTTGGAAGGGCAGTGTGATTTTTAAGAAAATAGACAATTATAAATGATAAAACTCAAGTAAAAAAACTCAACTTTTTAAAATGGTTTGGCGAAATCTCCGTCCCCTGGGCTGGGATAGCTGACTCCAGAAAAGTTACACATTAAAAGCACTGGAGAAATCTCCCAGTGCTCAGACAGGACAATGATTTCAAACACACAACAGAACTTTTTTTATTTTAATGAATAAAGTAGACTAAAATTTTAGCTTCAGTTCCAGGAAGTTTAGTTTTAATTCCATGAAGCAGTATTTCTCATTCAGCTGGGTTAACTTGAGCTAGAAGTCAGGAATGCTCCTTACTTATCTTATTATACTTAACTCTTATTGGGTAATCATAACTTCTAGCTTAAGTTAACTAGGCTAACTGAGAAATCCTGCTTCGTGGAACACCTACCTGTTCTAAAATCTATTGAAAATGTGTGGGTTATCCTTGAAAGCCGTGCCAGGAAACCAACCAGTTTAAATTAACAAATTAACTACCAAATCTGCCAAGAACATTGGTTAAATATCCAGTCAGAATTAAGCCAGAAGCTTGCTGATGGCTACCAAAAGCTTCTGGTTGATGCCTGTTGTACTTGTGTATGTAAATTTCTGACCACAACTCAAATGTGTTTTTGTAAAGAGAGCACCATCTCATGGTAACACCCTGCATGGGCAGGTTTAGAGTATTATTTAGGCACACCCCCAGAAGGAGGGGGTCACTTCCTTTGGTTGGCTTTCGGTGGGAAACTGGCTAGCAACTGGCAGGCCTCTGGCTTGGAGGGGAAAATGAAATGGCTACATCTGTATATAGCTTGTTTAATGTGTAGATGAAATTACATTGGCTGTTTATAGAAACTATATTGTAAACCAATTTCTATTTTTTTTTGCAATAAATGTTTCTATAAGTGAAAAAATTCTCTTGCTTCTCTTACTGAATTATTTTCTGTTGCTTCATTCCCACCAACCTGGAGGCAATGCTGGACTTTACCCCCAATCTGGAACTGGTTCCACGTATTTCCAGCATAGTGATGATTTAAAAAAAGTGTTATTTCACTAATAAGCTGCCAAGTTACAGTCATACCAGTTGTGGACTGAATTTTCTGGGTATGCGGAAGATCCGGATGCAATAGCCCGTCCCACTTTCACTGACAGTTGCAAATTCTGTGACTAGCTCTTCTGTGGTGCTCTGCTGGAGCTGTTCTTTTTATTTTATTTTTGCAGTGGAAATGCACAGAACTAGTTCCAGATTGGGGGGGGGGGGGGAGTTTGGCTCCAACACCATTAGGGGTGTAAGGAAAAATCGATACACTTCAGCATGGTGATATTTGTATATACATATATAAAAGTGACTTAATTAAAATATATAGTCTTTAGTGGCCGTTTAAAAATTGTATCCACTGAACTTGTTTACCTGAAGTAAATGTTTTTGCTTAAATCTGTGTGCACATGGGAGGCAGTAATCTCCCCCTGGTCTTATGAATCCCAGTCTCTCTCCCCCCTCACTCAACAACATGCCACACACACATGCAGGATCTAAGGGGGGGGCGTATGCCGTGTACGCTATGGTGGGGGGGGGGGGCATTTTCATGGCCTTATTCACTGTGCTGGCGGCTTTCTCCCTGCCCAAGATGATGTTGGAGGTGCCTGGGTGGTCGTTCGGCTGGCATCCTGGGGTCGTAGCTTGCGCTGGGGGTGGTGTCCGTTCTCCTGCATGTTGGAGGGTGGTACAGATTGGAGGGGCTTATGTCTTTTTGTCTCTGTGTGTGGGTGTCTGTGTGTGTTGAGGCATCTCCGGTGTGGGCAGGGCTCGCTACTGGGGGTTTGTCAGTCCCCAGCTGTCTGGGGTCCTAGGGGCCCAGGCCTTGGCTCGTGTGGGGGTAGCTGTGCTCTCGCGGCTACCTGTTGCCTCTGGTTCTCTGGGGCTCATGCCCTATGGGCTGCGGGGGGCTGGGACCTCCCTCCTCCCCCTGCTGGGGTGGGGGTGTGGCTTTTCCGTGCTCTTGGGGGGGCTGTGGACATCCCAGGTCTGCTGGGTATGTCTCTGCCGGCCTCTGGCTCTTGTGAGGCATGGTTGCAGCCTCCCACCCTCACTATCAATGTTGCTATTTCCATATGTTCCATGTTGAAAACACACGCACACATGAACGCACACTCCCCCTACACAGATGAAAATGCATGCACATACGCTCACACGCAACCATCCAAGCACACAATTTTTTCTTCTTTTATTTTCTTTATTTTTATTTGTGTATACGTATTTATCCATTTTTGCCTTCCTTTCAGATGCTGTTGATCTTTTGCCTTTTTTTTTCCTCCTTTACAGATGCTACAATTGGCAGTCCTATGTGCTTTCTTAGCTTATCTTTCTCACTTTCTCCTCCTTTTTAATTTTTCCCCTTTTCTTTCCCTCCTCCTAATCTGTCCCTCCTCTTCAGTCAGCCCAGCCACTGAAATATTTTTCATGCGCTAAAAATAAAATAAATGCATAAGATGGTTAATTTCTTTTTAACACGAGGGGCCTATACAGAGTTTATAGAGCTATGGTAAAGCAAGCAGGTCTGGTACAGCAGGCAGTGCATTCAGACCATGATTCTGCTTGCTAAAGCTGCCAGACAGAGCACCAAAAAAAGAAAAGCAAGGGGGAGATCTGTATGCACATGGCCTTCATTATACCATTATAGTTATTCTACAGCTGGATTAAAAAAAACAATTTCACCTTACATACAGTATTGCGATATATTGAATCTTAACGGTATCGTGATATGTGTCGTATTGTCAGATTCTTGCCAATACACAGCCCTAGGGCCCATATTGGTGGAAATGAGGCATTTGGCCACCTAGACCAGGTGTGACTAGCTCATGCATTAGGCTTGGGCCAACTGTCGATATTTTTTTCTCCAGGTGAATGCCATATGCTTCCGTAATATATACTGCCATGAAGCAGCTACATATTCTTTTGTTTTTTCACCAGCGCCATGATAGAGACCTTATTAACACACCCACTCGTTCGCGCTGAATTCTCCAGAAAACCTCCTGCTCCATTAACTTCTGACTGATCCTCAGATATGATCTGGACCTTGTATTACGGCTCTAGCAGGGTAAAGTCCGGTTCAACTGTTTCAGACATTTCTGTTCACATATACAGCCCCTCTAGGTAATATCTAATAAAGTATTATACAGTATAGTAAGTATTTTCGTTTGGCTTGCATCATATGTATGCAAGCATGCATAATGATAATGTGCTTTACCACCTACAGAATGGCAGGTTTGGTAAATACTTGAGTTCTCATGGGTACCTTTTGAATTTTCATACAATAGGGATAAAAGGATGATTTTATTGACTTGCAGAGCAGTTTCTTTGAATGTCAGATTATGGGTATAAATCAGTTGTGATTAAAAATGTCCTTTTCTTTTTTTTTTTCTAGCAAAATGAGGCGTGGGGATAAATTTACCGATACAACCTTCTTGAGTTCTCCAATATTTAAAAGCAAAAAGAAGCTTGTGCAGAAGCAGAAAGGTGAAGCTTCTGTGGTGGCTGGCCATTGAGTTGACTTGCATAATTTGTATGATATTGCAGGGTATATTATATTCTCATGTATATGTACTGTACAGCAGTGCTTGTACTTGTGAATTTTCTGTATTTTAATTTAATTCAATAAAACTATATCATTATAACACTTGCCTGTGATCCACAGCCAGGAGATTGCTGTCAGCCCAAACGAGTGTCCTTAATGGTTGATGGACAATATTTTATAAACACTGAGCTTAAACTTGCTTGTAAATGGCCATTTCTCTGGTCACAATGTATGATATGCACTTGAGGGATGCAATTCTGCCTCCAGCCAGTGGTCAGTCTGTCAGCAGGAAACTGAGATTGCTCCCTGGTGTGTATTCTGTGGCTGCTTTATCTCTGAAACATAGATCCAGAGCATTACAAACTTGTCTCCAGGGACAATTATGCAGAGAAAGGACTACTGGCCCGAGACTGGTACCAGGAGAAGAGCCTCGCATTAGTACTGCCCAGCAGCGTGGCTTTGTATCCCTTCACGAGCAACTTTAACCCCTCCCTCAAGCCCTGAACAGGACAGCATCCATACTCATGTTTGCAAACCAAGGGACAATGTGCTTCTTTCTACCTGCACCCAAATGTACGAATGGGTGAAAAGTCCTTTGCAAAAAAGCATCACATCCGAATGAGCATCAGAAATCATTATCATCATAATTTGATCATAATAATTATCAAATCAACTTATTTATTCAGTAGCCATGTTTATCCAAAGTCACATGCAATATAGATGGCAGGGTCAGTCCCTAAAGCAATTGGGGGTTAAGGGCCTTGCCCAGGGGCCCAACATGAAATGATCTTGCTGATACTGGAATTTGAACCGGACACCTCATAAGCTTCAAGCTCTGATTTGGATTTCCTCTCTGCTAGTAAGGTAGGACTCTGTCTTTGTTTACTTTGTATCTAGCACTC
>JAODKL010000001.1:32329455-32341548 GCA_026780765.1 Petrocephalus schoutedeni
ATCTTGGTCACAAATGCTTTGTGGTTAATAAGTTATTTGGCAGTCAAGGAGGATAAGGTTGCACAACCACTGGGAATTTAGACATCAAACTGTGCTGTCTGGCAGGAATGTGGAGTACTTGAGTCTTGGAGAGATGTAGCATGTGATGATGGTATGTAATCAGACTGAATTCTCTGCTCCATGGGGAATTACACGCACTGGAGGAGTGAAACCCTTGCTTTTGAGAAACCATGCCTGGTTATTGTGTTACGTGCTTGGGAATAAAATGTGTAGATGGGACCTGGAATGAAACTGGTTTTATATTTTTAACTCGTCAGTGTATGTTGAAAATATTTTAGAGCTGCTTTCAGCAGTAATTATTTGATTGTTGTATTTTTGGCATGTACCTTGATACTTATGCTAATTGTGTGAAAAAGGTTTCCATTGTTTACCCCTAAAGTTCTGATAATTTATAATATAGGTAATGATTTGAAACAGGATATGATTCAAATTGACCATAAGTCTTAAATGAATCTTATGCAACATTGACACCAGTTGAATTTAACTTTACATGCGTGTTATTAATTTGTGATTTTGAGAGTTTACCTTTCTAGAAAGTCTTCCAATACTGCTTGCATTCAGTGTTGGGAAAGTTACCCAGAAAAGTTTTTCATTACAGATAAGTTCAGGTCCAGAAAGTACAAGTTCACACTTGTACCTGGGCATTCATTGGCAGCTCAGCCTACCTGCACTTATGCCTGATTGAGCCCTTGACAGCTGTATGTTTACGTGCTATTTGCCCCCTTTTCCATTCTTCTCTCCTAAAGGAGTACGGATCCCCTTCTGAAGGGAGAATCCCCTGCTCTGGGCTCCTGGGTTAACAAAGTACCGCGATGGGTAAGTGTCAGCATTAAGCATGTTTGTCTGGCGCCATGGCCATGCATTATTTATGCCACTATGTGTGACGATTAAACTTTGGCACCACTGACTTGATGTCATCTCCACAGATGAGGCATTGAACTCTATCATGCAGGACCTGGCTGAGCTACATCGCTCCAGCCGCCCTGCTCTGTCTCTTGCAGACCTGGGCAAGCCTAAAGCCTCATCGCCCAAGAATCAGGTCGGGGTTCACCTTTGATTGCCAGCATGAAATTCTAGCACTCTCCCATCTGCCACTCACCTGTATTCCTCATAATCGACTTTGCTGGAATGCAGATTTTATTACTGGATCACAGTCCAAACTTGATACATAACATAGCTGCTGTGTGCAAAAGTTGTAGTTAATAATGATATACACAATAGTTTGACTGTTACAATGGTGAGTTAATAGACTCACATGTAAAGTTATAACTGGTGAAATGGCACTCATTCCAAGTTTTATTAACAAATTAACATTAGAGGACTGTGTTAAAGTCAATAAAGCATGCCATTATTGCATATTACCTAAATTTGAAATTAAATGTCTGCTTTTATAGAATGATGTGCGGGTGAAGTTTGAGTACAGAGGTGAGAGGAGGTAAGAGGAGGCCAAAAAACGTTTTGTGGCTGTTCTGTTACTGATGCAAAGAGATGTGACAGAGTACACATCTGCCTTTCCTTTTGTCGCAAAGAATTTTGCAGTTCTCACGACCCGTCAAGCTGGATGACCTGCAGTTTAAGGCCAAGGTTGCCTTTGGTCAGGCCATGGACCTACACTACACCAACAACGAGGTACTTCCTCATTTTATGCAGCATGAGAACTGTCGCTCCGTGTTTGAGTTCTTCTTTTTTTGCATCGATTGGTGTTCCTCTGTCTTCCTCCCTTTCCTTTCTGTTTGGCTGTCTGGCCTTCCCTGAGTAGCTGGTCATCCCGTTGTCCACACAAGATGACTTGGACAAGGCAGTGGAGTTGCTGGATCGCAGTGTTCACATGAAGAGTCTAAAGATCTTGCTGGTACTGCACACCTCTTTACAGGTTAGAGCCTGTCCCCTTCCCTTACTTTGTGCATCGCCTTTGCTCTATTTTTGCTCATATTTTTATTAGTTTGATTTCTAGCCATATTACTGCTCACTTGTATTGTTCGCCATAAGGTTTTATGTACCTCTGTCATGTTATTACTCTGTATTCTTTGGAATACAGTACTTATAGTACTTAAAAGTGTGTTTCACATTGCTTCACTCAGAGCTCCACTGGCAATATGGGGCTCCTGCCCGGCTTTGAGAACCTGGACAACACGGTTTTCAGGGGAACAGACAAGAAGAACTTGATGACCTTAACCGGTGAGACGTTTCCGAAATAAAAGAAAACGAATTGCAGACCTGCAGGAAATTTCTCAAAAGACAAACAATGCTTATATTGTCTTATGGGTGGGTTCAAGTAATTTGTAATTAAAAGCACTTCCATCAGATAATGTTCGGCACTTAATACGGTTTACTAGGAGCATTTTGCATGTTTAGACTCGTGGAAGAAGGTGGACCCTGTAATATTTATGCAATCAAGAGATTCTAAAAACCATGATATGAGATGTTTCCCAGTGAACTCAAAAGTTGGGAAGTTTTGGAACGTGGCCCCTTTGTTCTGGTTCTGCAGCGGGATCACATTCCAGCGACAGAAGCTCACCGCCCCCAGGATACATCCCTGACGCCCTGCAGCAGGTGGCGAGGAATGGCTCTTTCACCAGCATCAACAGCGAGGGCGAGTTCATCCCTGAAAGCATGGACCAGGTAAGCCGGGTGGGCGGGGGCCGGTGAGGGGCCCACAGCGGGGTGGCCTCACTGCTGCTGCGCTCTACGCCGCTGACCGGGGTCTCTCTCCTAGATGCTGGACCCCCTGTCCATAAGCAGCCCTGAGAACTCCGCCTCCGGAAGCTGCCCTTCCCTGGACAGCCCGCTGGACAGGTGAGGCCCACAGGCCATGCAGTGTAACAGGCTGCAGTTGCTGGCTGATTAGCTAACGGCCGTGTCTCTCCCTGCAGTGACACATACCCCAAAACCCGCATGCCCCGGGCCCAGAGTTACCCGGACAACCACCAGGAGTTCGCAGGTAGGTGGTGACAATCCACTGGGGTTCAGAACAGTGGGCCTTGATAATGAATGGACTAAACATCTCTCTCCTCTTTCTGTATCCAGATTATGACATCCCTGTTTTTGAGAAGACCGGAAAAGGCGGCACATACCCCCGGCGTTACCACATCTCCTTTGGGCACCCTGACTACAGCGACGGTATCACCGGACTGTTTACGGGGCTTTTTTGCTTGTCACTGAGCTGCTTATATCCTCACACAGGCAGCCAGTACAGCCAGAGCACGGCCATTTAGATGCTCTTATCCATAGCACTAAAATCTGAGCCGCAAACGCGGACTGACTCGGGTCCCGGCACTGTGCTTCCCGCAGGCCGGAAGACGTTTCCACGGGCTCGACGTAACCAGGGCCACAGCTTCCGCTCGCCCGTCAGCTTCAGCCCCACGGAGCAGTCGCTCAGCACCAGCAGCGGCAGCAGCATTTTCACGCCTGAGCTGGAGGAGGCGGCCCGACGGCGCCGCGGGAGTGACATCGAGGCCAACGCCATGCTCTCCGTCATGGACATCAGCCCCCCGAGCCGCTGTAGGTGGCGCCGTCGCGCCATTGCGCTGTGGTGCTCTCTCTCTCTCTCTCACTCCCTCACTGACGTACCCCCCCACCCCACATCTGCCCGCAGCACCACGCGCCCCCACTAACTGGCGGCTGGGAAAGCTTCTGGGTCAGGGCGCATTCGGCCGCGTCTACCTCTGCTACGACGCCGACACGGGCCGCGAGCTGGCCGTCAAACAGGTCCAGTTTGACCCAGATAGCCCCGAAACTAGCAAGGTGAGTGCAGAGTAATAGCCACGTTCATGTATGCCTGGGAAATCTCCTTTTTAATCACACGTTATATATGGCTGTTTTGATTACCTGTTTCAAATATATTAATATGCTTACAGCATTACATCTTGTATTCGTAGGGTATTTATAACTGAGAAACCAGATCATTTTTATATACTACTTTTATACAGAGAAGCTATGTTTGCTGTGTGTGTTTGTCTCTGCGTCTGCGATTGTACGTGTAATTGCCTGTCTGTCTGTAGGAGGTGAGTGCTCTGGAATGTGAGATCCAGCTATTGAAGAACTTGTTCCATGAGAGGATTGTGCAGTATTATGGCTGTCTGCGAGACACACAGGAGAAAACGCTGTCCATCTTCATGGAATACATGCCTGGGGTGAGAGATGTGCATATTATAGCTAAGATAAGAATGCTTCTTCCTTGAGCTTGGGACCGTTCAGAGAGGTCATTATGAAGTTTGTAAGAACCTTCCGGTCTTCTCTTCCCTTCAGGGCTCCATTAAGGACCAGTTGAAGTCCTATGGTGCCTTGACAGAAAACGTCACGCGGAAGTACACACGACAGATCCTGGAGGGAGTGTCTTACCTGCACAGCAACATGATTGTCCATAGAGATATTAAAGGTCAGCTTAATGGCAAAATGGTTGGAACTTCAGTTAGGGTGGATTTTGGAGAGATTGGGCTGATTGGTGGGAAAATACTGCTGGGAAAATTGAATGCTGGGAAATGTAGGCTTTGTTGAGTAGAATGTTCATGGTACTTTTCCTAGGGGCCAACATCCTGCGAGACTCTGCTGGAAACGTGAAACTAGGTGATTTTGGGGCAAGCCGACGCCTACAGACAATCTGCCTTTCTGGGACGGGGATCAGGTCTGTCACAGGCACTCCTTACTGGATGAGCCCAGAAGTGATTAGCGGAGAGGGGTATGGCCGAAAAGCAGATATCTGGTAGGGGCACACTTCAACCCTCAATTCTTATTCATTCTTGTTGGCTCAGTTGTTTGGTTCTCATCTTTTTTTTTCTTCCTGGTCTCCCCCTCCAACCTCTGTCTAGGAGTGTGGGTTGCACAGTGGTGGAGATGCTAACACAGCGCCCGCCTTGGGCGGAGTTTGAAGCGATGGCGGCCATATTTAAAATTGCCACTCAGCCCACGAACCCTGTGCTGCCCGCGCACGTGTCAGACCACTGCCGCGACTTCCTCAAGCGCATATTTGTGGAGACCAAGCAGCGGCCGGCTGCGGAGGAGCTCCTGCGCCACATTTTCGTGCAGTAGTTCCCCAAAGATCCAGATCCTTTGCAAACCCAGATCCTGATCCCTCTCTGTATATCTGTCTTTCCCATCTTCTCCAAGTCCTTCATTTAAAAAGAAAAAAAAATTTAATTTCAAAAGGAAAACACTTAGAACTGTCAGGGTTTCACCTGTGTCTGTTTGCTCTTACAGTTCTGGAAATAGACTGAGTGAAAATATTGCACCTTAATTTCACTGCTGGGTAAGTGCCCGTAAAGGCAGGCGTCTTTGTAGTTATTTTACTTTTTACACACACACATACATATATTGTGGAGTTGATATTTGTCTTTTGAATCCAGTAGTACTCTGGATCTTTGGGAGGTGAGAGAGACAATCTGGTTTGGGACCTAACATTTTGACTTCTGAGAGCTGCTTAAACTTGGATGTGAGGAATTCTGTTGATATAGATTATACAACCTATAAAAAAAAAAAAAAAAAAAAAAAAAAATTTGAAACCTTACAACCACAAATGTCCTATAACTTGAATAGTCCATGTTGTATAATATTTTAACTTCTTCGTCGTTTCCATTTGTTTCGTAAATCGTCTTCTCTGTCTGCTACTTTACGGCTGTATTTACAGTGTAGCTTTCTGGAAAGCAGCCTTTTACAAAGTTTACTAAACACTGGTGTAGATATGGTGTATTTATCTGCATAGGCCTCTGTCTGGAAGGCAGTCATCACTGTTCCTTCCTCCGCAGTCCGCCGACCGCTAGTTAGAGGGAGGCAGAATGACTTTGGATGTCTGTTAGCATCCAGAGAAGGGTAACCGTGTGCTCGTTAACCCAGAAGTGTTGGGGATGAGAGCCGGCGCTCTTTGTGGAGTGGGGTCTTATCGCGTAGGCCCGTCGTAATGAAGCCATCTTCTAACTTCTTCAAGGCAACAATTGTTCAGTCAGAAATATGTGTGGTATGTACCTGCAGGCAAATGCTCTGCAGTAAAGTCTGGGGTGATTTAAATAGATCTGGTAACAAAAAAAAAAACAGTATTGGGTAGGAAGCAGCCAGATTGTTGTCTCTCACCTTGCTTATATTTCAACAGTGCCAATCACTAGACTTATCAGTACTGTTATTACCAAGGCCCTTATTCTTGTTATTCTATTATTTCATATTTCATATTTATAAATATGAATAGTAATTAGTAAGATCTCCGCACTGTGTGTCCTGGGTTAGAGACGCAAACTGCTAATTACACCCAATCCCTTCTCCTATCGGAGAAATAAAACAGAATTTAGAAATCGCATGAAATTTGTAAATACTGATTTGGATTTTTTTTCTTTTTTTTTTTAATGAAAGACCTAATTTCTGCCAGTTCTGTGGTCTTTTGTGTATATAGGGTTTGTTTGGGGGAATGACCCCCTAACCCTGTACCACTTTAGGTTTGAAGGTACCATTGCAGTCACACCTTAAGTTTTTTAAAAAAAAAAAAAAAAAGTAAGCTATTAGTTGACTTTATTTCTTACTTGCGAAATAGGAGTTATCTGTCCTCCCATGCTGTGAATAATACAGATTCATGTTGTGATTGTCATAGTGCCTATGGGTTCAGCATTCTTGTAACTGAATACTGTTCTGAATATTAATTCTGCTTTTTTTTAAGGTACATGTGGCACTTTTCAATGTTGCAGACTCTCGCGTCATATGAAGCCCTGTTGATTATTGTGCATGTGCCAATTCATCGCAAACACATTGCAATGAGACATCATGCAGCCCTATTGCAGATCTGGCCTGGTCTTTTCAGCCGATGGTACTGCCCATTCTTTGGTTATTGAAGGAGCTGAGGATGGTCCAAGTTTCTGAGAGAGGGGAGGTTTTAATCATCTTGAGCGTTGGCAGAGGAGACAGCCTGGTTCCTTTGGCCAGAGAGCAGGGTTTATTGTGTATGTGTTCTGTGTTACATTTTTTTTATAGAGGTTTATAGATTATGCCTTTTTAAAAAAAAAAAAAAAAAAAAAAAAGCTAAGTTAGAAATAGTTGAAATTCTGGTACTCGTTTAAAAAGGCACCTCTTTTCAGACTTGAAGTGTACCCCAAAGTGACCGGTCAGTATTGGTTGTAACTCATTGCTAGTCAAGCTAACTTTCAAAGCAGGTTAGCTCCTCCTGTAGTTTTTGCTTGGGAAGACTCTGCCATAGACACAATAGAAAGTGATGATGTACTTCCGCCCTGCCCATTCAGCAAGACTAAAATAAGCTTTAAATGGTTCGAATAATAGATTCACAACATTGGAGGACAGATACTAATTGTTTTACAGGCGAAAACCTCAAATCACAGTATGATTTTTTTTTTTCTGTCCATTTAACTGTAGTTGTATGTACAGGTTTTTTTTTTTTTTTGCCCTTTGCACATTTTTGAGGAATATGATTTGTACACTGATGTAATAATTGCTGAGTATGCTGGCATGTACAAGTGTGTCATATGTAGTTTCTGAGCGACAATGCGTCACCGCTTCATATGAAAGAACCCGTTCCAGCATGGAGGGGATCTTTGTGTGCGTCCCTTTTTTTGTTAGGGCTCAGAGACAGCAGAGCAGTGCATTCTGGGAGCTCTGCTGTTGGAACTATCAGGAATGTATCATCCGAAAGCCTCAGCTCCTGGTGGCAAAGTACAACCACGATACTCCAGATGCCTTTTGCTTTTTCACTTGAATCCGACTTTGCTTAGGGCTGTATTGTTGTGGCAAGGTGTTTGTATAAAGCACTTAAATGATGATGAAAGAGTGGTGATGGGGGGGGGGGGGTGCAGGGCAATGTGGCCCCCTCCACAAGTTTCAATGCCTTTAAGCAGAAACGTACAGTCTATAGTTAGCACATATGAATATAGTTCATTCAGTACTTTTAATACCATAATGCCATGACTGCTTCTGCTGCAGAGTCCTGAGTGCACTTTTGAGGATTTCTGTGTTTGCGTGTGCATGTGTGCAAGTGTATGTGTGTGCGTGTGTATATGGTGTCCACTGCACCCAAAATGCCAATGCATTCTGGTTGTATGACTTTTACTGGGGGGTGGGTAGGGAGAAAAAAAATGTACAAATGTAGAAATTTAAGATACTTTTTTTAAAAGTACAGAAGAGGTAACACTTAACTGGTTCTGAGCGTATATCCTTCACCTTGTTCTCTATCTATTGTAAAAGAAGCCATGTTTATAATTATTTGGTTTGTGACCAATAAGCCTGTTTATATCAAATCTGTATATCGGTGGTACGCATATTTTTTTTTATATAATTATTTTCTTTTTTTAAGATTAAGATTTTATGCATGATAAAAAAAGCTGCAAGAAATGAAAGGACTTGTTTTTGATTAAATACCCAACACCTCATCTGATGGTGAGGACCAGTTCAGTTTACGCAGGAGATCAAGTGTCCGGACAACTGGCCCTTTTTAGAGTGGTAACGGTAATAAAAAATATTTATTTCACCTTTTGTGTCTCGTCATCCTTCTGCTTGGAGTCCAACCTGGCTTCTCTGACTTGCAGTTTTCCCAGAATTCTTTGGAGTATCGTTTACTTAAAGTGAGCATTTCATCATTTACAAATCAACACGTATGTGTGCGCGTGTGTGTACATATGGAAGTGATTTCTCTAACACTAATGGTGCATGGTGAGTTCTTGCACTGGTGATGGATTACAACTGAGTTTAAACAACTTAGACTAAATAATTCATAAGGAGATGCATCACAGCAGGCTGTTCAGTGGCCACCTGGATCTCACATGGATGGCTTATCGCCCCCTATTTCCTAGGGGCAGCAGTTAGAGGATGCCCATTGGAATGGGATGATTTACAAATCTTGATATCTGCAGGGACAACAGCGGTCACTACAAGCCCTTTGCTGCCGCAGACACTGATATACACCTGTTCACAAAAAGAACCCAGCTGATAATCTTGTTAAGTTGGATTCAAGGATAGAATTAGATTTGAAGGGAAGGTTTATCAATATGACCTCACACCTAGAAGGTTGACCATGACTTGGTGTGTGTAGAGCTTGAATTTCCTCCTGTGGTCTTAAAAGAAACTGCCTGTAGTATGTGATTGTGTGTGTGATGAGCGAGTGTCCTTGTGTCCTATGTTTTTTGGAACAGGCTCATTGTACATATGTGTAATATAAGCAGTAATGGAGGAAAACAGGCAAATTTGATAATAGCAGCACTTTTGTTTGACTATGTAAAAACATAATCTGGGAAGACTTGCACATTGACTATTTGAAAAGTAGTGCATTTTAGTAGAGCTTGGTTATCAGGCATTACAAATGGGGTTAGTGTGTAGGTTAACAGGTTGGGGCTCAGTATGTAGAAGCTGATGGGTTCAATTCCTGGGACTAGCAGAGTAATCCAGACCCCAACCCGAACTGCTCCAGGCTGACTGACCCTGCTCTCTGATTCCAGCCTTTCCTAACCCGTATTCGCTTTGGTGAAAAACCGTAAATGTAGAATAAATAAACACTAAGCACAGCAGACGGTCGCTTTCTGCTGCCAAGGGAACAAAGGCGGGTATCAGAAGTAGGTCGTGCTAAGGTGATAGGAGAAAGCTGCGGTGTGCTGCCTGCTCACATTTCGGCACCAAACACTCCCAACTTTTCTGTAAGTGCTACTTTATATTCACATTTTATATTTAGACTAGTTTATGTATGATTTAAAAATAGATACAATGTAGGGCGTACTTTGGATATGTTTCGAAGCGCGTTGAAAAGCTCCAATCGCTAAATCTTATAAATATCTTTCTTGGGCTTGTCTGTTTCTGTCAACATATAAACAAGTACTGAGCTTGTAAAACCGGGAAGTACGTCTCTAAACAAAAGACCCAAGCAGCAAATTAAATGTATCTAATATGTAGTCATAAGAGGAAAAGACATTGTTTGCAAATGATCTGTCTGGCGGAAAGCGCGACGGCGATATTCTCTCCGCGCAGACATCACCGCCTCCGGCGAAGACATGCTGTCCGCGGCCGGGCCGAGGGCCGGGCTGAGGGCCGGCCTGATCCCTGCCATCCGGCCATCGGCTCCGAACGGCAGGCTGAAGTCCGGAGCCGGCGACGTAAACCTGCAGCCGCACTCCGCCGTCAGGCCGGGCAACTTTAAAAGCACTGACGATCTCCCGGGACCCAGCCTGGCTACTACCGCATACTGGCTCTTCGTCAAGGGATATGCAGACAGAAGCCACGCCATGCAAGTAAAGGATGCTATTTCTTTGCACATATATGTATTTAAAAATATAATATAATATATATATATATATATATATATATATGAGCAGTTGGTGTAGTGATTAGGTACACAATCGCGTGATTGTGGGTTCGAATCCCCCACCCGCAAATGCCGCTGAGGTACCTTGACCAAGGTACGGTCCCCAGGCGCTCACGCACAGATGTAGCCGCTTCAATTTCCCGCTGCCAGCCAGGTCCCAGCCAAAAGGAAGGGACCCCCATCCTTCTATGCGTGTGTCTCAATATTACTCTAAACCTGCCCATTTATCTACTTGCAGTGTGTTACCATGAGATGGCGCTTTCCTTACAAAAACACATTTCAGTTGTGGTCAGAAGTTTACATTCACAGGTACAGTACAACAGTCATCAACCTGAAGCTTTTGTTTTTACATAGCTTTTTGTTTTTTTCATTGTTGACGCACCACAGCACGCAGCAATGAAATATGTCCTCAGCGTTTAACCCATGTGACATTGTGACACAGCAGGGGGCAGCTATGTGAGTGCCCAGGGAGCAGTGCTTGGGGACGGTACCTTGCTCAGGGTACCTCAGCGGTACTTGCAGGTCGGGGACTCAAACCAATCTTTCAACTACACAGTTGCGTCCCTAACCACTACACCACCTGCCTGCCCCCTGCAAAGCAATACAGTAGCACAAAGAGGATGTCCTGTCAGGATAAAAGGAAAAGTATGTGGCTGTTCCTGTTTTAAAACCTCTCGTGAGGATATGTTTGATTTTTTCAATCCAAATAAGAAACAAAACAAAACAAATGTAACGCATTTTGCAGGTCAGAAAGCCAGTTTAAAGGTTCAGATTGATGACTCGGTACCTCTCATTTGGACTCATAATCTTAACCATAACCGTAACCCCCAGGTTCAACATCGCCGGATATATGGACCAATCTGGCGCTCACGTTTTGGCCCGTTTGACATCATTAACGTGGCAACCCCAGAGCTGATAGCACAGGTGATCCGTCAGGAGGGCCAGTACCCGATCCGTACCTTTCTGCCACACTGGCAGGAGTACCGCGACCTACGAGGCCAAGCTTACGGACTCCATGTTGAGTGAGGGCTCCCGATTTTGACTTTGTTTCTGAATGGTAGCACTATTGGCAGGCGGCGTGCCGTGTCGCGCCATTTCTCCTGGTCCTGTTTGCCTCTGTGTCTTCCTCCATGATTTCTTTTCTCTCAGCAAAGGCCCCGAGTGGTACCGCATCCGCAGCGTCCTGAACCCCAAGATGCTGAAGGTGAAGGAAGTGTCCATGTTTGCCCCAGTGATTCACGAGGTCGTGACTGACCTGCTTCGGCGCGTGGAGCTGCTCCGCATGCAGAGCCATGACCAGGTCACGGTTAGCAACCTTGCTGGGGAGCTCTACAAATTTGGCTTTGAAGGTCAGTGACCCTCATGGCTGGCAAAACTCCTCTTCCGTTATGGCTGTAGCAATATATACACATAAATTTAAAATAACTTTTGTGGCTGCGAGTGGGTTACAGCTAATGCCGGTTACAGTGAGTCATAATCCGCGGTTTCCCAATTTTGGTTTCCCAATATAGTGCACCGACACCGGAGAGTGCTGTTGAGACTGTTTTATATTTGTGTTAAACTGAACTTGTATGTGTTACTGGGAATACATACACATGGTAAATCATTTGAGATGACATCATCAAAGTGTGTGTGCAACCAGAACAAAGCAGAAACAGCATCTGCAAGTTAGTCTCCCCCTGGCATTTAACCCTTTTCCCGTGATAATTTCCCCATGTGAAATTTGCCTACCGTTTAATGATGCTCTGGGGTCAGACTGA
>JAODKL010000001.1:32413581-32425714 GCA_026780765.1 Petrocephalus schoutedeni
TGTGATTGGCTGATCAGTAATTTGCGTCAACGAGCAGTTGGACAGGTTTGCCTAATAAAGTGGCCGGTGAGTGTATAAGTCCCTGTTTGTCTCAACATCCCCAGGCCGGTCATTAACATCTCGCCTCCTGTCTACAAATGTCCTTCCCTGTACCAGTCTGCCCATTTTTGACCCCTCATAGTCTTGTTTTTTTCCAACCCCAGTTCATTTCTGTTCTGTTTTGGTTTCAATAAACCACCCTTTGTTAGCCCAGTCCTACGTGCTGCATGTCAAGACAGAAGGACTGGACTCCACCAATCCCCTAATAGATATGCCTGGGAGCCTCTTTCATGCTGCATCTCCACCTGCATGCTTTCACCTGTGCCTGTCCTCCTCCCCCTGTTGGAGCCTCACTCGCAGCCATAGTTGGTGGACATTCCCCTCATTGACCTGCTGATTGAGAGTAACCTTGAGGAGCCTGCGGAGAAGGAAGACCTTGGGGAGTCTCCCTGTGTGCAGGTCGCCCTGCCCTTGTAGAGGGCATATTGGGCTCACCTCCACGATGAAGATGACGTCCACGTGTTGATCTCTCTGGAGCACTGCATCTCCGAGGTGGACTGATTCGCCACTTCCCCGCAATGCGAAGCTGTTCTGCTCACTTTCAAACCGAGTGGCATGAAGCTGTGCAGTCTGTTGCTGATCCACAGTGTGAAGCAGCTCTCCCCTGCAGCCCCCCGCAGCTCAGCCCTGCAGCCCCCCGCAGCTCCCCACAGCTCCACCCGCCATCTCCAGCCACAGGAGGAGGAGGTGGAGGAAGTGGGCTGTTCCCTTGGCTGCCGCCTCCCCTGTTCTGGTGTTTCCAGGGCTCTGCCCAGGGGAAGCTGCTGCTCGTTCCTAGCTACAGGGGCATGCTCCGCCTTTTCTCACCTCTGTTGCACCTCCAGAGCCCATCCTCACCTCTGCTGTGCCCCCAGGGGCCATGCACCAGAGAGAGTTGCTCTGCCCACGCTCCTGGCCTTGACCCTGAGAGGGTGCTCCCCATGGTAGCCATGCCACTCAAACCTGCTCTGGACTGCTCTGCTTCATCTGCCGTCTCGCAGGGACCACCAGTGTCCATGTGCCCCGGCTTTGCTCTGCTTACCTCCAAGTACCCTGGATACACCCTGTTAGACTCCAGGTGCCCTGGCTGCACTCGGCTCGCCTTCAGGTACCCCAGCTGTACCCTGCTCATCTCCAGGTGCCCCACCAGCGCCTGCCTCATCTCCTGGTGTTCCGCTGACACCCGTCTCGTCCCCTGGTGTCCTGCTGGTGCCCACCTCGTCTTCTTTCATTGCCTGGGGGCCTCATTGCTGCCTCCTGAATTTCCTGCTACTAGGCTGACACGTGACTCCATGGTCACCACTAGGCCGGCTTGGGCGACCCAGAAAATGCTCAGCCGCAGGACTTAGAGTGAATCCCTCTGGGCCTTGCCCTAAGTTCTGACCCATGGGCCCCCGCTTCAACTCAACGTTCGCGTTGGCCCAGTCCTAAGTCCCAGTGTAATCAACAGCTGGGGCCCAGAAGAGGGGCTAGGTGGCGTCCTCCTGCTCTGGCCCTGCAGTTCCCCCGGCACCCTCCTGCTCTGGCCTACAGTTCCCCCTGCACCCAACTGCTCTGGCCCTGCAGTTCCCCTGCACCCTCCTGCTCTGAACCTGCAGTTCTCCCTGTACCCTCCTGGACTGGCCCTGCAGTTCCCCCTGCACCCTACTGCTCTGGCCCTGCAGTTCCCCCTCCACCCTACTGCTCTGGCCCTGCAGTTCCCCCTCCACCCTACTGCTCTGGCCCTGCAGTTCCCCTGCACCCTACTGCTCTGCTTTGTTGGCCTGTCCCAGAGGGTTATTATAGTTAACGAAAACTAAGACTATAACTACAACTAGGAATGAAAAAATAATGCCTTTAACTGAAATAAAAAAATTTCAAAAGAATGAAAACTAAATAAAAACTACAAAATAAAACAAACAATTGCAAATAGAAATGCAGGTACAGCTTTGTTTTCATGTCTATCCCCTCGATTTGCACTGTGGTTGTTGGTTGCATTTTACGTTGCACCAAACCGCCCACTGGACGCAAAGACCATCATCCACCATGTTGGTGCATTTCTTGTCCAAATGTTTTTCTACGTTCTTCAAGGTTGGCTGCCCTGTTTTTGGGAGGAATAACAGTGTTTGCGACAAAGGTAAAGGATTTTTAGAATTCCAGAAAATTGTAAATAACGACGATCCAGAGAGGAGAGATTAAGTTTTATCTAGTGAGTGCCACTGCACATTTTCTCCATTTTCTTTGTCTCTCAGACACACACGTATGTGCTGTGCAGTGGTTTATGTAAATGAAAATGTACTCTTCTACACTAGGATTTGAATTTATGTTTATTAGTTGAACATATTTCCTATTACTTCTTAGTTCTATACCTATTGTCAAGGTTAAAGCAGGGCTGGCAGTATTGCAAATTACTGTCGGAATCCCTCACTCAGTCAGTGTTGAGTGAAATGTAATTGATTTTGGCATTTTGAGTTTTTTTTTCGAGTTTTTGAAATTGGTGCATTAAATCAGCATTCTGTCAACACTTTGTACGATTGCTTTACTTTAATGTTGCCAGGAATAATTCCTCACTCTCTAACCACTACTCCTCATAGAGGGTTTCACTGGGGGACAACCAGGCAGACTTTACTTCCTCCAAAAGTGCCACATCCCATCAGACGTTTGCATATTGTAATCTGGAGTGGGAGCATCAATAAACCAAGTCCTTCATAGCTATAAAAACATGATGGTGTTACAGGAAAGAGGTGAGGGATTTGGAAGGGAATATTTGGTCTGGCCCCTGCCCGTTCCGTGCCCATTTTGGTGCCGTGTGTCCTATCCTGTCCATTGGCTCTGTCCCTCTTTAGTGGTGTCTATCTCTTGTGCCCTGTCAGACATGCCGTGTCCTGTTCTGTCCTGTCCGGTATCCTGTCTGTCCCCAGCCCTGTGTACCTGCCCTGTCGTTTGGTCCCCTTGGTCCCCCACCCAGTTCGCCCTTTGTGCCTGTAGGGCATGCTTCCTGCCCACCATGACCCCTTGACTCCTCCCTAATGTGACCCTGATGAGCTACACCTGTTGCTTGTTGCCCCTCATTAGTCTTGATATGTAAGTATCTGTTTGTCTCGTCATCCCCAGTCTGGTCATTAACATTGCTCCTCCTGTCTGCCTGTGTCCTTCCCTGTACCAATCCTCCCGTTTTCGACCCCTTGCGGTGCCTTTTGTTCTCCAGCCTCTGTGCAGCTCTGTTCAGGTTCGGTTTCAATAAAATTCCCCTTTGTTCACCCAAACACCTGCCTTTTAGTCCTTCATCCCATGTGTCATGACAAAAAATCTGATTCCGTAATCTATGCCAGTAACAGTCTTTGTTTTCCACATCTACAATCCAGCTAATGTGGCCATGACCTTAAAGTCATTTTAGTGATTGTATCTCTGAATGCAGGGTAGGTGATGTTCCTGTAAATATAAATGTGAGCCATTTCACCATGCATTGTCGCTCCCTTCACACCTTGCTCTGTTCCACGCAGAATCGCATGTGCTCAGACACTCGTAATTTGTCACGTCCTGTTATCTGTTCACAGTGGCAGAGAAGATGTTCCTGGAGTCCGAGACAGGCCTGAAGATCATCCAGACGGGTGTAGGGGAGGTAGGCAGTGCTTGCTTTCCGCTGATCTGGGGTGCACTGTCACTGGGGGGGGGGGGGGGGGGGGGGGGGGGGGGGAATGTGGTCCGGACACTGCGCCCTACCCCAAAGCTATTCTTGGGCGGCTGGCTGCGGGTGGAGCAGGGTGCTGACAGAGGGCTGCTCTCTGAGCTGTAAGCTGCAAGAAAGCCAGATGAATACAGTGAGCTGCAAAGCTACTAACATTTAGCTGGTCCTGTCCTTTATTGCGAACAACAGGCTCCTTGTGCAATGGCCACACTCTTTCCTTCTTTTCACTAAGCTCTCCTCCTTGCAGCCTGCATACACGTATGTCCTTTAGCAGCACCGCCTCCTCTCTCCTGCTCCTTGTCCCCAGTGTGTCTCTCTCCGTGTCCCCCGGCATTATCTTTCCTGTCATTCTCTAAGTCTCCCTCTTTTTGTTGCTTCTGTTACCCCCCCCCCCCCACCTGCACCCCCCAGCTCCCTCTCTCTCTGGGCTTCCCTTTGTGTTCTCTCGCCTTCTTGCAGCTAGCGTGGCCCTTTCAGTGCAGAATAATGTCTTTTGTTGCATCCTGCTGCTCATATTTTTTAATGATCCCCGTTTGCTTGCCTGCTCGCTCGTCCTCTGGCTCGCTCTCTCTCTCACTTGCTCCCTTGCTGGCGGTTGGCTGCGCTCTCCGTGCTGCTGGCTGTTTTGTGTGCGCACCTCTCGCTCCGCAGCTCCTGCCTGTCTGTGCCTAGAGCTGCGGACCTGGCTGCACCTGCCTCTATTCAAGCCCCTCTATTATGGAGGGAACCCCCCCCTCCACCCCTCCCAGCCACCCCCCCATCCTCGCTTTTTCCTCCCCACTGATTCAGTTCATTTATTTACATTTCCTTGTTGCCGTGGCCCCCTTTTTCCGTGGCCCGCGCTGAAAAGGAGCTGCCTGTCCGCGGCCCCTGCTGCGATCGACCTGCAATCTTGTTAATTGCAATACTGGCTCGCTGCGCATTGCGGCGGTTTGGGCACCATTGTCATTCTGCATAAGTGAACACATACGCATGAAGAAACACACACACGCACACACACACACGCCACACGGCACGGCCAGCAGCCGCAGAGTGGCACAATATCAATGGGACAAAACAAAGATTGTAAGATGGACTTGTGAGCTGGCTGTAAGCTGCATAATGCTGCCTTAATTATAGATGAAAAAATGACTTTGTATTTTGTGTCATATCTGAATAACAGTATGAATGTGTCTTTCTAAGAATGAAAGTTTCTGATCGCAAATTTTATACAATATGTGCTGCTGTATTTAAGACATAAAATTCTTTTCAAACTTGTGTTCTTGTATGGTCCTGTCCAGTATTCTCTATTGTTGAATCCAAGGTTTCTCCACCAATAATCTTCTGCATTCCTTGGCCACATGCATCGCCTCAGCCGGAAAACGTTTTGTGTTGTTGTATTGTTCCTGATGGTGTTCTGGGGCCCTGCACTTTAATCTTGCAGTTCTGAAGTCTAATATGCAGAGACACACAGTATCACGGGAGGCCAGCCTTGTGTGGGTGTGTGGCCTCCCGCCAACAGCAGACAAATATATTACAAACACAATTAATCGGACTTCTTGCACAAATGAAACAATGGCCCGTTGCCGATGGTGCAATGTTTTTCATAATTTGTCATTGTCAATCTGGAATCTGTAAGACTCACGTGATGGATCACTGGGGCGTTAATGATGCGGAGTTAACCAAACGTGTCACGGGAAAGCCGTAATGTTAACTGAATCCTTTTTATCTTGTTAGATAGATTTTAATTTCAAAATGGTAACTTGATGGGCAGGACTGTACAATCACACCTACATGATTGTGGATATGTTTTCCATCCTTAGGTCCCCATGTGTAAAGTTAGCTTGTTCTTTTCATGTTTGTGTGGGTTTTCTAGTTTCCTCTTGTGGTCCAAAGCAAGTAGGTTAATTGGTGTCCCTAAAATGTGTGCCCTGTGATGTCCATGTCTTTGTACTAGGTAAGCGGTTAATGCAAGAAGATAGCTATGTAGGGCCATGTAGGGTTATAGATCCACTAGCTTCTATTTCATCAGTGTGTGATCTGACTGTACATATTCATTGGTACAGTGTAATTATGACAGTACCCTATACTGATGAAAATAAACATAATCATATCATTCTGCCAATTAATGTTATTCTGGCCAACAGGCGAAAATTACAGTCATTATGTGTATATTTATATAGGTTTGCTTGGCTCCGTCTTCCAGTGTTCAGGAGTTCTCAGTCTTTAATACAGAAATGCCAATGTTTTTGGTTTTGTTTTTTATAAGCTGTTTTGAAATTTCTGTCTTTATCTTGTTAGGATACTGACTCAAAAGAAGTTTTTTCCCCCTCAAAGTGGTACTCTAGTCAGTGACTCATTCTCCAACAAATACTCAAGGACACCATTTCTCTTAAACTAAGTCAGAAATGGACCTCCCCTCCTCCTCCCCACTTCCATCTCTCTCCCGCTCTTTCTGTGCCGTAAACAGCCCATCCTGACCCATCTCCCCCGCAGCACCCCCTCCGATCTCCATCAGCAGCATGGAGCGCCGTCGCCACGGCAACGCCTTTTGATGTGACAAGTGGCGTCGGTGGCTGAATAGGGTAGCGGTTTGCGAGCCAGTAGGGTCCCCAAATTAGCCGCGGCGGAGTGCGCTCCGTCTCCTGCCCCGCTTTCTCCACCGGCTTTCCCAGCTGCATTCGGTAACCGATTTCTTTGTATCCGCTTGATGGTAAAACTTTATATTCGGTCTTCCGAGCGCTTCTCCGTCGCAGCGACCTGGCGCCCCGTTCCTGCTTGTCGTGCAGAGACTGCGCGGTCCGGCCGTCTGCCTGTCGGACGGCGTGATGTCAGCTCGGGGGGCCGGGGAAGCGCGGAGAGGCGCCGCGGTCTCCGCACCTTCGCCATCGCGGCCGCCGCTCGGCCAGGTGCGCTCCGGTGAGTCCGGCTCCTCGGCTTATCGACACAAATGCATAAGTGCGCTCCTAGTATCGAATACGACTTTATTTAAAAATGCATGTCTTATTGCTGCGGCGCGGTGTAGCGCAGGCCCACCTGATAGATACTTCCGAACGCGTCCGAACGCTTCCGAACGCGTCCGAACGCCGCCTCCGGCTCGTACTTTATTCCGGTCCGCGGTTGCAGTCTTTGCCCGTGTTATTTAGGTTAGTCGTTCTAAAAATCCAGGAAAGTAAATTACATTCTTCTATCTTTCCAGCGATTTTCGTGGGGGTGGCGAGTCCATTTTCTGTTACTTCACTGGGTTATTTTGTAACGCTGGAATACTGGATACATCGCTCCGCTTACATGCAACATTTCGTATGACACCGTAGTGGTCAGTGCACCAGAGCAATATAATCTG
Source organism: Petrocephalus schoutedeni (assembly GCA_026780765.1). NCBI lineage: Eukaryota > Metazoa > Chordata > Actinopteri > Osteoglossiformes > Mormyridae > Petrocephalus > Petrocephalus schoutedeni. Next base: position 32,420,649 of record JAODKL010000001.1, read on the forward strand.
AACTTAATATCTGCAGAAATTGTACTCGGAATATTTCACTCCTTAAATGAATGTCGCTGACGTGTGGGAGTATTATTATGTTATGTTATGTTATGTTATGAAAACGCTAACAAAGTGAGGCGGAATGCTCCTTTTTACCGGCCACCTTTTCGAAGCTTAGTGTGATACTGCTTACTCTGTGTGGGCAAAAATATCGCAAATGTAATGGTAAAGTAATTGCATTTTACCCATTACGAATGTAATTATATATCTATGATAATAATGATAATAATAATAATAATAACCATAATGCATACATACATATTCCAGTCACTTATAGTCACATGGACCTGGAGCCTGCTTTAGGCAGAATAGGGCATTAGACAGGGGTAAACCCTGGACACAAACACACTGCTGGCAATTTAGAGACAGCAGACACCCAAACTGCAACAGGACATGGAGAACTGAGTGTTATGTACTGAACCACTGTGTTGTAGTAATAATAAAATAATAATCATAATAATAATCATATCATCTATCCAGTTAAATTGGGAAATAGGACTAATTTGTAGATATTTTAAATGAAAATAGATATGTGTATCATATTAACATTTAGTAAAATGATTATGTACAGAAGTGTCTTGGATATGTGTTGAACTAGAAATGGCAGCTGTTCATCGAGCTCCCACTGCTTGCAGTGAGTGTAATTACCCTGATTAGCCCTGATTGCCACTTTAATTCAGCCTGTTGAAAGTGGCCGGTGTCTGGTGTGTGTGTGAGATGCGTGTATCGCCTCGTGCCTCTTGTCTGCGAAGGAGAGGACTTAATGCAGCCAGCTTAATGATGCTACTTCTCCAGGATGCTCTGTCTTTTTTCCCTCTGTAGTGTTTGTGATTGTGCACTTGCGTTTTTTCTTCGTATAGTTTCTTTGAAAAGGGTTAAAACAACGAGCTGAGACGCTGCAGAAAATAGCAGATGTTACATATCTGTCACAAAAATATCTTCTCTTTTTAAATTCTTCTCGTTATTTTCACCCTGAACTACTTACCGTTACACCTGCTGTGGCTGTTAACTGTTCCTGTTGACCAAAATGTACGGGGCCTCTATTGTTTTGGGTTTAATAATTTATACGCTTCCTGACACCATGCATGTCAGACACAAAGGCTCTTAGGTCTGCGCCAGGACGTAGCTTGTCAGGTCGAGATGGGGGGTGATGGTGTGGAGCTCGTCGGTGTGGGCTCATTCTTGTGGATCTCTCTGTCAGTGACACAAATAAACTATTAAAACAAAACATACTAATATGACTAGAAGGGACAGTGCAGCAGTACTTAAATTTGTTTGGAAACATCACAAATAAAACTATACACAAAAAAAATACGTTTTGAAAGAGTTTCCCCATACACTGGGGAAACAAGAAGCAAATAAAATGAGCTGTATTTCAAATATTTTCAAAATTCTAGTAAAAACTTGATTTTTTTCCTAATGCTGTTTTCAGCTGAGCTGCAAGTTTGTTTTAATAGTGCTTTGCCTGGTTTTGTGAGGAAGAACAATTTATTTGTCTAAAATAATGGCTTAGGGAGGTCCGTAGAAAGCAGTTTGTTAGGAATGTGATACAGATACATAGCTGTTAATATTGTGAGTGGCACATTTTCTGTGGCATTTAAATGTGTTAATGGGAAATAGCCGGGTCTTTGGACCGGGTCGCTGCTTTTCTGGCCTCATAGAAGCATAACTGTGAGTTGCTGAGTGAGCCCGGCTGCCTGTCATTGGAAAGGCCGTTTCCAAAACTGCATAATTTTTATTCTGTGATTTTAAGCACATCTGCTGAAAAACTGGAAAGGGCAGGACGGCCTTAAAGTAATTTACTGAGTTTTTATAAGATAGAAAAGATTTTTACAGTTATTTTCTGACCTATTTTATGCTGTGTGTGGTTTAGCCAAATGTCATTTAAATTATTATGAAAGAAAATCAGCAGTGTGATATTTAAAGGAAGGTTGTCGTAATTATGTGCCATAGTCTGTACCACTTTTCCTTCAATTTTTAAAATACATTTTCCAAGTAGTGTACTTTCATATTCTTGACATTTTTAAAAGTCATATAGTGTAAAACATGCATATGGTATATATCTTGAAATGCCATGTCACCCGACTGAAAGCAAAGTGAATTTTTATTATAGAGCTATCCCATGCATGCTTCTGTGTCAGTGTCACGGTGCTATTCGCAGAGTGTATTCTGAAGCAGAACACAGGCATGCTTGGGGATACTTGTATGTTTCTAACTGGAAGTTGCACTTGAAAATTGCAAAAGTTGCAAATGAGTTGCCCTCATATGCATTGCGATGGCGAGCATCTCATGTTGTGAAACCTGTGATATGTATGTGTTACTGTATGTATTTGAGTGTGTAGGGGCTGCTGGGAAACGTCCTCCTCCCACATTCTTCCTATGATATTCAGGTAGGATGGTTGCTATAGGTACAGGGGTCAGTGCTGTCTGGATGATGGAGGTGATGTAATGGCCTTGTGGTTCATTTGTGTACCGTCTGCGGTGTTCTGTTAATATTCACCAGTTCCGTACATTGGAATGCCAGTACATGGAAGCCAGTCTATTCTCTTTCAGTTTACCCTGTCAGACTACAGCTGCTTGCGATGGGTTGGTGCCCCATCTAGGGTTATTCCCTGCCCTTGCGCACATTGCTTCCGTGATAGGCTCCTGGACGCCTGCGAGCAGGGGTAGACCGACTGCAGTTCTGAGGTGAACATCATAATAGTTAGACAGCTCTGGTAAATAAATGGGCCTTCCCTGTGCAATGGACTGTTGCGTCTCAATTGATTCCTTTTACATCACCTTACAACAAACAAATAAGAAATTAATACAAGATGTTATAGCTAAAGGGAGAGGCAGCCGGTGGTCTTTTGGGAGTCATTAATGTTTCCTTATCATATACAGTAAGAATGAAGAAGAGGTAAAATAACCAATTTCTCTAGACAGATGGGAGAGTGTGATGGGTAATATGGGAGATAACTTATGGATGATTGCACTGGATCTCCTTTTATGGCTGCGTGACCTCTGACCCCCTGAAGCCTGACCTCTCACATTATGATGCAGATAGTGGTGGCCTGTTTGCTCTGATTTTCTTTATCCTCCTAAATTAAAGCTCGCAGTCGCAGATGTGCAGCGGCTCCAATGCACACACATCATACAGAGACAAACTCATGCACACACACACACTCACATGTTTGCAATTATATCTTTGTGGGGACACTCCATTCATTTCTATGGGAAAAGCTCTAATCCCAACATAGCACCCTTAACCCCTACCCAGCCCTATCCTTAACCATAAGTAACCAAATAAAATATAAGACTTTTGGCATTTTTTGTGTTTTGAATGCATTCACAGACATCACAATAACAGGTTTTTATCACATTGTGGGGGACATTTGGTAATATAAACATAATCCAAACACACATTTACACATACGGACACATGCACACATGGTTTTTGAGGTTTTAGACTTCAGAGTCTGCAGTGTGGGTGCCGTAGGTGTGCAGGTAAAGCCAGCGAGTGGGAGTGTCTCATTCACTTAGGCACTCAGAGAGACTCGGGGAGCTGGTTTGCTGTAAATGTCCTCGGATGTTACATTTATAAGGAGGCATTTATTATTATTATTAGTACTATTATTATTCATTTATGTCGGCTTGTGGCCAGAGCTGAGCCTGTACCTTGCTCCTGCCTTTCCGTGACGGCCTTCCTCCTCCTCGACCGGATGTGCCCCGCGCTTTTCCGCACAGACACAGCTTTTAGACATAGCGGAGCCTCTTTCTGGGCAGTTAAAACTCCAATTTGCTGTTTGAAAAGACACCAGGTAGAGACATAGATTTTCCATGGGCTTAAATAAAGCTAGCATGCCTTTCGCCTGCAGCAGGACAGCTGACCCGGCTTCAGGTGGCCCATAGCTGGTCGCTGAGTGTGAGCGGGCCGGTTGCTGGGGGCTTTTCCCACAGGCAAACCCTTTATTGTCACGTAACCCCCCCTGCTCTCCTGCTGCTCTCTCACCCTGCCATCCCAGTGCGACAGGCCCTGTCTTCTGTTGCTCGTACCCCTTCACCTTCTCACCTCTCTGTCTCTAGGGCCACTTGCCCTCTCATCACTCGGTTTCTAACTGAACCCGACCCCCCCATACCCCCCACCCCCGGCTCTGTGTTTGTTAGCTGGCCTGGGTAACCCCGGGGTGCCTTTGTACCCCTGTCCAGATTGGGCTGCCTCAGAGGCTCTGTCCCTGCCTGTTTTCACCCAGTCTAAATGCCTGTCAGTCTCTTTTTTTGCCCCCCCCCCCAGTCCAGTTGAATGCTGCCCACCCCCACATTCCAAGGGCACTGAGTTCTTATAGGAGGCCTGCAAGTTACATAGGGCAGACCAGGACTGTAGGAGGCTGGGGGGCAAGTTGGGGAAAGCGTAGAGGGGGAGGGGAGCAGGATGGAGGGGCGACAGATGGAAGAGAGGGCCAGTGGATGGAATTTCGCGAGGGTTATTTTCTGGCCGTGCTGTGGGTGAATGCGAGGGTCCTGCCTCTCCGTGGCTCTTGTACTCACCACCTGTTGTCACCCTGCTGCCGTCCATTTGAGTTTCCTTTGCTTATAACGGCCTCACCGAACCCTGGGCTCTCGCCGCAGACACATGCCTGAACACGGCATGTACACACGTCACAGGGAGAAGCATGTGCGGAGTCCGAGACGTGCAGGGGGAGCGAGCAGCAGCCCCGCTCCACTCTCTTACTTGGGCATTGATGCGGTGGCCCTCTTCGGTTGCTGACGGACAGGGATTACGTGGAGCATTCTCCCATCGCCATGGCAGCAGCAAGGCCCATTCTTCACTTGCCTGCTGAGATGCCCAAGACACCATGGCAACGTTAACGGACTTGGGGACGGGGGAGGGGGGGACGGGGTCGTGCCATCATTCTTACCCTCCCACCAACCCTTTGTCCTTTGCTCCACCCCACCCCCCCTTTTGCCGTGTACTTGTTTGGCATGGTGTCAGGGCTGACTGACAATGCTTTGGGGGGGGGGGGGGGTGTCTTCCCCATTAACTC
>JAODKL010000001.1:32476192-32486665 GCA_026780765.1 Petrocephalus schoutedeni
CACGAAGGATTAAGGCAGTTCTGAAGGCAAAAGGGGGTCCAACCCAGTACTAGCAAGGTTTACCTAATAAAGTGGCCAGTGAATGTATATCGATTGTGTTCTGCTACCTGCCCTACTGAATACTGCTGCTTTATAGTCAAATAACTCATCCTTTATTATGGCTTCGATTTCATTGAAATGTGCTGATTTGGTGACAGTTGAAATGAGCACAAATTATCTTGTCACTACATTTTGCCACCATTACTCAGCTGAATAAACAGTATTGCACACTCCGTGAAAAAGTATTGATTTTAGAACATTTATGGAACTTGGCCGATTGATCAATTGATTGATCTCTTTGACTGTCAGCACGAGTCGTAAATAATGGTCTTTTTGTGTGGAAGCACGTGAGAATGTGACAAGTCTTTGATTTGACAATAATAGTTTCATGAACAGATCAATTGTATTGAACATCGAGATTAGCCAAAGTGTCGTATTGTTCTTCATGTACGACCTGCCGTGATTGTCAGAGACGTACTACAAATACTTCAAGGTGATGGCAAAACTATTTTTATTACAAAAAAATTTCCACATTGTTATAATTTTTAGATTTTGAGGAGATGTACACCCTGTAGCGGATAAGTATGGAGGATGGAGGATGGAGAGAGAGATGGAGACCTGTGAGAAATTCTGGTAAAGAAACAAAGGTAGAAGTTCCTGTAGAAATATGACTGTTCTCTCCTTAATAAAGATTTTTTTTATTCAGACTTCATTCACAAGTATACAAAAAAACAGGAAAGAATACTAAATTGCATACAGCATACATTACTTTAAATAAGGCTTAAAATAAATTCCATATGACTATTTATACTGACCTCCTGTATTTCTGAATTGCTGCTGTGGGTCTGGCCCCCATGTGAATGGGACGGCCTAGCTTTTGGGCGAGTTAGGGTGTGGCGTGCACCACCCACGAAGCCCGCTGCTGTAAGTAAGTTGGCGATGAAAAAAGCTGAACTCGCTCGGCATTGTTCCTCCGCAGCAGATGTGTGTGACAGTTCTACACTTTCCATTAGCCACTTAACTCATGTGTGTCTGTTAAACTTTTATTCCGGCCTCATTCAGGGCGGCAGGAGCGAGGCGGCAGCCCGCCTCCAGCGCAGCATGCTGCCTTCCAGGAACAGCTATTGTCCTGGTGTCTCACTCTCACGACCATGGGCGGTCGAGCCACTCAGAGGTCAAAATGCCCTCAGTCACCCCCTGCTTCATTAGGAAGTTTTCAATACTCCCTTCCTATTCAAAGGAACATGAGTACCAAACAAATGAGGTGACATGGGAAGAAAAGGCCGGGTCGACTTCATCTGCCTCTATTTGTAGGCTTTTTGTTGCTAGGCTCGGGGAACACGCCCCGCAGAGGATTTGAGAGGTGAAACAAGAGATGGCTGGTGTATTTTAAGCTTGTCTGCTGCAAGATGACCACAATGGGATATCTGCATATTATACTATACTTATAATAGATGTAAAATAGGTTTGGAGTAGATCAAATGTGCTGTTAGAAATGATTATCGTGATTGTAATTGTTCATTTGCTGTTGCCCTGTTCTCCAGCGTCCCCTGTTGGGATCCAGCTTTAGTGTCTGTACCAGAGCAGACCTTCTGACATCAGCTTCTCAAGTTCAGTAAATGGTGCTGTGGACACCAAAAGCCCCTTTGCAAGCAAACCGTTAAGAGAAAGTGTGATTTTGCTAAAGGTTTGTATTAAGGGTAAGATTAATGTACTATATAGTTTAAATAAAATAAATAATGTGAGGGCATTCGGGCATTGAACAGGGGTGGGCGTCAATGTGCAGGACATCGGGCTATAATTTGAGCATAGACAGGACAGTCATACTGATCAATGCAGTGATTTAATATTGAGGTGACGACGCCGCCCCCCCAGCCCCCAGCCCCCCCGGCAGGCACTCTGACAGGTCCTGGCACAGACGGCAGCAGAAGGGCACATTTGCGTGTGAATGGGCGCTGCCTCAATGGCCTCTTTACTGTCCCTGAGTGAGATGGATCTGGCTGCCCCCAGGCCTAGAGGGCACGATCTCAGTGAGTCCTGAGTCTGTCAGGCATCTGCGCATGGGAAGACTTTAAGCCAAAGTTAATGCATGACATTCAGATTCACATCAAAAGCTAACCCTTCTTATAATGGTATACAAGCTTGGGTGGGGTGGCTGGTAATTAGTTTCCGGGCCTACTGACGTTATTAGATGTAGCGATGTGACTTGGTCGTAGGCTTGTTTTGTTGCTTATTCCTTGTGTTTTTTTTATTTGCTGCAGTATGTGTTGCATAATGCTACCATGTTTGTCTATTTTCCATCAAAACTTGTGTTTAATATTTGATCTTTGATATATATAATTTTATAGTTGTTTCATGCTGGTTCAATGATTACATTTTATTGATTTCATTGATGTTACTCTAGTTTTGTGTTAAAGTTTTTAATAATTAATTTCTCTGTCAATGGGGGAGGCACAGGAGGGACACAATATAGGACTGTAAAGTGTGCCCCGACAAACCGTGTTAGTTATTACACAGTTTCATTTGGGATGCAGTTCATGAAATACTGTTCTGGACAGAATGACCTGTAGATACGTAGTATATGACATTATAGACAGTCCAGCATTAAAAAAGGAGAAATTAACAGCATAAAAACGATAACATGAAGTCAGTTATGAATAGTTACTGTCATCAAACTTAGTGCATGATTAGATTTAAATTAAATGCTAGCTGACTTCGGTATTACAGTACTTCCCACACCAAAGCTGACAATTCTGTCCATCAGGAGATCAGGAGGAACTAAAAAGCTATTAGTTCTAAATATATAATAAAAAGGAATTTACATCTGTGAGAATGTGCACACGATTCTAGTAAGTGACGGATTTATCTGATGCCAGCAATCAGGAGGACATCTCTCGCTCCCCGTAACGTGAGTCCTCCAGCAGGACGGGAGATCGGCTCGCAGGCTTTTCCTAAACTGAGAATTTTATGATGGGGTGAGATTGTCTGAAGTATAGAGATGAGAGATAGGAGAGATAGCTGGGAAAAAGTAATTATGCCCTGTTGTGACAAATCATCTGTACTCGCTATCAGTGTAATCCCACACAATGGGCCGCTTGTTCGGGACCGTAAAACCTGAGCAGTTAAGTGAACAGCCTCATTAACCAGCCATAAACCCCATGCTGCCTCAGATTGTCTAAAAGCCGCTTTTGTTACTTGAAAAAACAAACAGGTGTGCCCTGGTTTCGGGGTGGGGTGGGGGGGGGGGGGTTAGAACATTGGCAAAAACTGCACATAAAATGTCATAGTCAGAGCAATGGACTAATTTAATTAAAACCAATAACCCAGACCACAACCTTATCAATGCAGAAAAGCAAATCTCCTTCTCTCTTTGTACATTTACCTGTGTTTGCAACTGAGCTGCATAATGCCATTCGTTAAGGTTGCTCATTTTCCTACATTTAAATTTGTGCTTCAAATCTGGGGTATGATTTTCTGGGGTATCAAAATATATCACACTGGGCCCCCAATCCAGACCAATCCAATTATGTCCCAAATATTTTGGGCCCCTGTCACTCAGAGGTCCTTGAAATTCTCCTAAGCCCCCCCCCCCCCCAAAAAAAAAACCCTAAGTACCTGCCTTTAACCAGGTTAAATGTCTTACTATCCAAACAAAAAACATCACCACAAAAAACACAATTGGGGTTGAAATTGACTGAAAACCCACATTAGCTGTTACCTTTTTACTGGATTATAGCTGAGAGTCAATTTGTTCACCTGGGGAAATGTAGCCATTTCCAGGACTAGCGTTTAGCCTGAATGACCAGAGGAGCCCAGACTTGTCAGGAGGAATTCTGCACAGTCTGTTAACAGTCAGGGCGACCCATATGTGGCTCGGCACAATCAGAGCTGTTACCGCCAGCACCTCCACGATGCTCAATAGCTGTCATGCAAGTTTCAATATTAGTTAATGAATGACGTGAGATAAAAAGAGTGTAATAAATTACCTTTATCTCCTTAATGAGCTGACATTAATTTAGGTTCCAAGGTCTGGCTAGTAACAGTGTGATTTATCTGCACACTCTAACTGTGTGGGAATTAGACTAATTAACAGAGGTGGACTGGATATTTTACTTAATAAAACAGCCATTGAGGCCCGAGACATTTATCACAGAATTAAAAATTGGCTCCGTCCAAGAGTCCAGTCCTGCGGTTAGTCTATCTTCAGTCTCTGAGAAAAATGCCCTCTCATATGACAACGAATGCTTTTCCTTGATTTTACCAGCCAATGGGAGTGGAATGGTAGAATCGACCAATGGGAAAGCTCAAAAACGCAAGGCAACTTTTGACTATAAGTACAGACAGTAAAACATCAAAAATACATGGTCCCATTAGTCTCCTCTGATGACTGAATGGGGTCAGTGGAGAAGACGGGCGTGTGAATGCATTGTGGCCTGCCTTTGATGTTTGCACCCTGCTCACTGCGGGGAAACACAAAGGCTCTTTTTCCAGGACAGTCCCGGGCTGCTTATCAGCCGTGAGCAAACTCTGCACCACCTGGGAGTAAATAAACTGCTGACTATGACAAGGATTAGTGGAAAAACAAGCACAGACCCGGGCTGCCATTTATTACCAGGATCAACTTTACGCCGTGATAATGATTGAAAAATATGCCTGTAATTGATAATGAGCCCTTTAATGTTCTGTAAACTCAGCAGGCACTAACGTTTATTGCTGAGGAATTAATTGATAAACCCTGACTTTGTGATACAGGTTCAGACGGCACTGTAAGATAGCCCGTGTCAGATTGTGTTAGGACGCCCGGATAAAGGACTGACCCAGCAGACCGTGGACTGGCTGTGTTTTACACAGACACACATGAACTGATCAGGTGCGTTCGTTTAGTGCATCCAGTTGTCCAGATCCTGTGCTGGTGTCTCGATGATTAACACGTCTGGATTCAGTGCTACACAGGACTGAGGAGCACTTCAACAGCTAGGCCATGCCTCCCCGTCAAATGCCGCTGTGATTTCGTGCTAGTCGTGCACGTTGTAGCTTTTGTTGCGCATTTTCAATCAGCCTTAGATGTGCTCTTGCATCATTTGTGAATCACACAAAATGGTTTGCCTGTGCAGCCCACAACTATACTTGTCTAGTTGATCTGACTTGACAATTTTTTTCCTGATTATGTATTTTTCAAACAGACTAATATGATTTCTTAAAAATAACTTTTTGTAGCTGGTGCAGTGGTTCACACTGTTGTCTCATACCTCTGGGGCCTCCGCCATGGTTCCATGTGTGTGGAGTTTGCATGTTCTCCCTGGGCTCTCCAGTCCGCCCCCGCCCCCCCCCCCAATTGTCCAAAAATATGCTAAAGTTATAAATGTGTTATATATCAATTAACACATGCCCTGAATGCAAATAATAAAGATTGCATTTAAAGTTATAATAATCCATGCCCATGAGCATAATGGTTCTTTGGGATGCCAATGCCCGATGGTCCGCTGTTCTAACATTTGACAGACCCACCGGTTGGTTAATGGGTTGGTGTCCTGCCTGGGATAATCCCCTGACTTGTGTCCATGGTTTCTGGGATAGGCTCTGGGTCCCCCCTCAACCCTGAGCAGGCCAAGTGAGTACAGAAAATGGATGGATGGACAGGTGGGCATATTTTCATAGAGGTTTGATTGGTAGTACTGCACACAGTTGGGTAATAACTGCCCTGCAATGAACTGGCAGCCCTTCCAGGATGTGCCTATGCCCCCCCCCCCACCACAAAGCTGCTAAGGATAAGCGGTTGGAAGATCTGTGGCTGAATGTTGGCTAATAAGTAGCACTGCTGTGTTTGATGTGGAGCAAACTGGCCATGAACTGAACAAATTTTCCCTGCAGGGCTGAGCAGTTTCTGGCATAGCCACCTGAGACAGCACTATATAAATCTTTAAAACTAATTTGTTTAGATTATTAGTCTCTTCAATCACCAATTCACTTACAGATATCGTGTGGAATATTATATATTGTTTTCCGAAAGCAGACATTCCCAATGTTTACATTAGGAAACACCCACGCCACTAAATCGGCCGAATCGGTTTAATTTGTGCATTTCTGTCAAACGTTTTATCCGCCGAATTTACCACCGGCAGGTTATTTAAATCATTTTCAAATAATAAAAGCGAAGGAACAAAGTGAGGCCGTTTAACACTTGGCTACAGGCGCTGATTTCCCTGGAGCAAATTAGCTTTCTGTCAAGGGGAGCGACAGGCGGCAATCTTCCTGCCGGGGAATGAGGCAGAAGGGGGCGTGTGCGCAGTCCCTGTTCCAATCATCTCGGCTCAGGTTTCCCGGAGTTAAATCAGCGCTAGGCCACTCGCAATAAACTGATTTATTTGTTTCCCCATTTCGTTTCAGCAACATTTCAACGATCCGGATATGCCCGATCTATTAACGTATCCTGCGCGCGTAGATAGATGTGATATTACGGTAGTACATTTATATTTCCCTGTTGCTTCTCAGTTTCAAGTGGCTTGTACTTGGTTATATGAATTCTTCTCGTCTGACTAACTTAGCCTAGCGTGGCCTATATACAGATTCCCTTCACTTTTCGTGATCTGCGCTTGTGAGAGTTGTGGCGTACGTCGCATCCATATACGCTATGTACCGTATGTTGCAAACGAATACATATTATTAAAATGACTTATTCGATGGCTAAGTCTATTTCATGGGCAGTTATTATATAAATTATTTATTAATAGTGACCCTCATATGCCTGACCAATTCTTATCTCCCAATATATTTTCTAATATACTATAACATACCCAGACAGCTGCTATAATTTTGTACTCAGATAAAAAAAACGAACAATTAACGTGTGGTTTTATTTGATTCTTTTTAAGCGTCAATAGGCCTATGACTTATTTTATTATAATAATCTAACGTTTTATAAATATCTAATAAGTCAAAACACAGTCTTGTTTTGCATTAAATTAAGAAACATAAACTATTTTGTAATCCCAAAACAGAAGAAACAGTAATGCGAACACGACTCGTATAATTGGAAATAAATTGTGAAATTAAACACTTTTCCCCCTATTTTATTACGCGTTAATCTTCCCGAGGAGAAACAAACAGGCGCTTTTGAAATATAGACATATCTTTAGAAATCAAAATAATTTGCCTTCTCTGTTTGTATAACCATATTCGATCTGGTCGAAAAAAAAGACACCGGAGTCTGGGTGAAATTATGTCCAGTGAAATGTCTTGTTATCTAGCAGGTAATTTTTCAACTTTTAGTGAAAGTTCTCCAGCCTTTCCCAAAGGACCGTCACCCCGTTTGTAGTTAATCCCAAGTAATCATGCAGGTAAGCCTCTATTCATCATCAAAGCATATATTCATGCACATTTTTTAAAGAAAAATAGGCCTACCATATTAATCGAAACAATATAGCAACTTATATTCATCTGCATAAAGTTTTCCACGCCATGGAATTGTAGTCTATAATAAGAAGCCGACACATTTTCCTTTTCAGTTTTTAAGTATACGAAGCCGAGCGATAGTGCTTTGCTCCAGAAAGTTCCAGAAAGAAAGGCATACTTATGCTACATATGGAGATATTAATTTCTGCGGCAACTCTTATATACTTGCCACATCACTGCATTTAGGCTACGAAAACACATTTTAATTTACAAATGTATAGGCCTATGTGGTAACCGAATATTTAAAAATTCCTACATATATTACGAATATATTGGTAGGCCTGTAATAAATGTGTTATATATCAATTAACACATACCCTGAACGCATATAATAAAGATTGCATTTAAAGCAATAATATTCGGCTTTATTGTATTCTGGAGCTACCTAAAAAGCCGTATCAGCGCCCGCGACCATAATGCTGCTTTGGGATGCTTGTGCGCGATGGTCCGCGGTTCTTACATTTGACAGACCCACTGGTTGGTTAGTTGTAGACGCCATAAAAAGCGAATAACACAGCGACACCGGGATGGGCAACACGATGCTAAATCACATCTCTTACTAATGCACTCTTTTACAGTTTATGTATAATTCTACCTCGTAAAATTTAATTACTTGGGCATTTTAGTCTGGATTTTTAACATCAGCAAGTCGTTAAAAACGCACTAATTAATATATAAATCATAATATTAGTATAACCTTCTCCCATGTATGCCACTTGTCAGAAACGCATGCTGTAATGAGGCTGAAATTTTTCCAGATTCAGTCCATTTTTGTTCGGGCAAATTAATGAAATAATCTACACTGGAGAATTATTAAATTGTTTATATGATTATTTTTTTACAATTAACATTTTTAATTTTGTGTATGAGCATGGGATAGCATTTGTAAGAAGATATAGGCCTATTTCAAATATACAGTAATGAATAATAAAATGTGCTCCTTGAGGCTGATTATAATTTCTGTGATGAAACGATTTTTGCTGTAAAATGAAATTTCAAGGAGAACAAATCATAAGATAACAGACTTTGTCGCCTAGATAGGAATCAGGCATAAACAGGAAATGCACTCGGTATGCATGTATCCATGAACACAGCCGCTTGGAATAAGATAATAGAGTAACAATAATTTAATGTATACCTTTCGTATTTCGCATTTGTTAACTTTCCTCTCAATAGCGCTTTCGCCGTCGTCCACTGTCAATTAATCATAAGGCATTACCATCCACTAGGCCTGTATTATAAATGTCACACTCTCAGTACATCTGCTTTAAATAGTGTTTCTCTATTGTTGGACTAGTAGGATCCGTTTAACGCTGTGGGCACAACAAAAGCCCAGAGTGTGCTGGAAGAGGTGGTAAACGAGAGTGTAATTAGTTAATTAGAGGGCTGCGTTCGCGTCCGAGCGCTCCTGGCCGCACTCTGAGCCAATCAGAAGGCAGGGAACGGGAGGGGTGCGGGGGGGCCTGGCAGGAGAATGGGGGCCGGAGCGCTAAGTGAAGATGCCATAAACCCGGGGAACGGAAACGTGCAAGACTCGTAACGCGCAGGGGTTAATGAACAACACGCGTAAATAAGTAAAGAGCCCAGTAAAGAGCGACACGATTCTGCTGTAGTGCTCGGTTATCCGGATGCCTGTAGTCTGAATAAGTCGCCTTATAGTTTCCAGAATAATAACAGTGCGTCGGTGCGAAGGGACTGGGCTTATCGCGGAGCCAGTAGGGGAAGATCGGGGTATTATGCGGGAAGCTGCGATGTGCACCACGGCGCTCTAAAGCGGAACTAATTTCGCCTTATATTTCAATGTATCGTTTTTTCCTTTTTTTTCCTTTTTTTTCTTTTAGCATCGCTGTCCCTCGGAGAATGTGCTGCCCAAAGTCACCATAGCCTGCGCGAACTATCGGCGTGCATCGCAGGCGGTGCGCATAGGGAAGTTAACGGGGCATAAAAACTGTGCCGGTCGAGACATTCGCAGAGTGCCGCTGTCCCGAAAGCAGCCGTCATGGAGAAGTCCAAAAACTTCCGAATCGATGCTTTACTGGCTGACGAACCCAATCGAGGTCACCGGGACCTGTCACCGGGATTAAGCAGCGACAGTCCCACCGGCAGCCCCGTGTCCTGCCGGCGCGCCGAGACTCCCTCTCCCCGCGGAACCCCGGGAGCCCTCCAGCTTCAAACCGGAATTATACCCAAACCGGGTTTGTTGAACGTCCCTCACCCAGGACTCGCCTCACTCCCCCAGGGTACCATTCCTGGGATGTACCCGGCGCCCATGTACCCCATCTCCGCTTTGGGGGCTCAGCACCCCGCCTTCACCTACTCCGGCTTCACGCAGCTGACTCAGCCGTACCCAGAGCACCTCAAAGCGGCGGCCATGGCCGGCTCCTTTCCGCTGGAGCACTGGATTCGGGCCGGGATTATGGTACCACGCCTTCCGGACTACAGCTGTGAGTGAAACCCGTCCAAGTCGCATCTAATGTATACCCAATAACAGAATGATAAGACCCTGTATTATGAAACAGTTTAACTTCTTTGTCTGTAAACTGCACATATGCGACATATTTTAAGAATGTTTTTCTCGTAGGAGCCCATTAGTAATCAAAATATTTAAGAGATGAATAATCCTTAGTAACATCGCGGTTATACATAATTTAAATAAAGTGGTATTTCATTTAAGTTAATACTAACGACGAAAATCGCTTTGCAAACAGAATGCAAAAGAATGACAGCAAGGGAAATTTTTATTTCTTGTTAATTCATTTAATATGATTTACTTCATTTGAGTGTTCATTTGAGACCAACAATTTAGTAAAAATCATGGAGATAGGTATTATCATTTTAAAACTTTTTACAGGTTTCTTATGTTGGAATCATCTTTATTGTATGAAAAAGGTATCCGAATGCAAGGGAGCAAACAGAGGGCGAAAAGGTGCTCATTGCTTCAGATTGGCAATTCAGTGGTGACACATTCTACCAATCAGCCGC
>JAODKL010000001.1:32498526-32519348 GCA_026780765.1 Petrocephalus schoutedeni
TTTCACTTGACACGCAATTTGCTGCAATAATATAATAATAAAAGCTACAATATTAAGGAGATAGCCGTCAAGAGATTGGGCGACGACGTATCCTTACGTTCGCGGAATTCTCCGCGCGGCGCGCAGTGACGCAGTGACGCATGACGCAGGGGGCGGGGCATCGCCCAGTTCCGGGCTTTCCCCATAAATCCCGCGCCCACGCGTCCCCGCGTTACCCGGCCGGACTGCAAACCGCGGACTTTCGGACTGACTCAGTACGATGGCTTCCGCTGACCTCGGTAATTGTCTTTGTCTGCGGTTGATCTTGTGGGTATCCTTAGCAAAACGTTAGATGTGCGTCAGTAACGCCTCCGCGCGAAGGAAAACGATGAGAATCACGTTTATCTGTGGTTGCGAAGCGTTACTTGGAAGTTATCGAGTTAAGTGATATGTGGCGGTTTTGCACTTTTGTAAGTTAAACTTTAGTTTTGCTGAATGTACTTTGCTTCGTATTTGCACGGGGCGCTGGCAGGAGCTCTTGGTAAATTGCTCTCCCGTGGGGTGTGGGTCAGTTAGTGCTGGGTGTGGGTGGGTCAGTTAGTGCTGGGTGTCGGGCTGAGTGTGGGTCAGTTAGTGCTGGGAGTCGGGCTGGGTGTGGGTCAGTTAGTGCTGGGTGTCGGGCTGGGTGTGGGTCAGTTAGTGCTGGGTGTCGGGCTGAGTGTGGGTCAGTTAGTGCTGGGTGTCGGGCTGGGTGTGGGTCAGTTAGTGCTGGGTGTCGGGGTTTGGGTGACTTCCGCTAGAAGTGTCTGTAATCATCGTCATCCGGCTTCAGTCTGAGCGCTGGGACTCGCTCCCGAGTGAAAAGAACCTTAGACGAAATGTGAATGTACTTTCCTGCGTATTTTGGCCAGACACCTAATGCCATGGTTTAATAAGTTTCCCCCCCCCCCCCACTTCCTGTTGCTTAATGCTTTCCTCATGATAACGTTGCATTTTAGGCGGTGTCACTCGCTTCCTCATGTCGTGTTACATTTCACAGCCTTTTGTTTGCCATCGCACTCAGTGGGAGTTTCTCACGCTCTGTCCCCCAGCACTTCTCAGTGTGTCCGATAAGTCCGGCCTCGTCGACTTCGCCAAGCGCCTGCTGTCTCTCGGACTGTCCCTGGTGGCGTCGGGCGGCACTGCGACAGCCCTCCGCGATGCCGGCCTGGCGCTCCGGTACGTCCCGGCTTGTCTCGCCAGATACTGGTGCGGAAAGGCGTCCGACTCGCACATCTCACCTGTCTGCCGCTTTTCATTGCCGAGCAGTAATTACAGCATCAGAGGAAATTCCTGACTTAGACTATCAGTTATATTTTTCAGAGCAGCCTATTGTTCTGCTTAAAATGCTTTAAGGAGATTACCAACATTTTATGTTCTGAAGGTAATGCCGGTAATATGCAGGATGTGAGGGATTGTTCTTGTGAAATGGAGATTAGTGCATCGTCAGACTGGTACCCCGGAACACTGTGGGCACTCTTAACATGATGCTGCCTCTCTCCCAGGGATGTGTCTGAGCTTACTGGCTTCCCAGAGATGCTCGGGGGAAGAGTGAAGACCCTGCATCCTGCGGTCCATGGGGGCATCTTGGCCCGTAACATCTCTTCTGATAAAGCTGACATGGACAAGCTTGGCTTCAGTCTCGTAAGGTAAAGGTGTGGAGGCGAAGGTCATGACCTGTTTGTGATCATCTACAGCTCCTCCGGCAAGTTCCTTCAGCTGGGATGTCATGTGACCCTGCCCAAGAATGCTTGTAGTTATTAGTAATGTAGTTAGAACAAGATTAGACCTGCAACATGTGCTGCTTTCAGGCTGAGTTCAGGGTAATTGGTGCAGTGTTGCTGCCACTTTGTCCAGGGAACATCACATGCCCGAATGGCGTTGCAGCATCAGGCGAGTGCTTACGGTGATTTTGACCTGGGTCGGGCAGAATCATCCACATTAAACATGGATACTGTTGCTACCCCATTGCAGTGTCGGGCGTATATACAGATACACAGAGCCTGCTCACTATGGACTGAAACATTAAAGGGGCAGGTCACCCAGCTTTGCCAAATCTGCACACCAATCGCATCAGTATATATCCGCATAGTGATCCACTTGGCGTGAGGTGTTTGGTGGTAGAAAATAACTTGTACATTGAACTGCTCACTACACAGTCGTTGGATTACCTTAAATAACAGGGTCATGATTTCTGGTAAAAAAAAAAAATAAAAATCACAACAGAAATCGCCACAGAAAGAATGCCGTTCAGTGTCGTCACATTCTAGAGATTTCTATGCCAGATATCTCAAACTCTCAATCTCTCAGCCGAATGGCCTTGATAGATGGAACTAAAGCTTTTCTCGGTGAACTGCCCCTATCAGATGTGCTCCTAGGTGGGAATTCTGGCATAGAGTAGCAAGGATGTAGTACACAAATCCACATTTAATCCCAAAAAGGCTGCAAAGAGATTACACATAGTACAAACAAGTAATGTTCTGGGATCAAATTTAAGGAGTGCACATAAAATACCCTGGAAAAAATTGTATATTGTGATGCCACAGAAATAAATATTTAAAGATAAGAATAATCAATTAATTGCACATGCCATTGCTAATGAAGAGAGAACACCGGACACCTACTGTACAGGATGGGACACTCCTGACGTATCATGGCTGCTCGTGGGGAGTGGTATGTCAGGTGAGATGTTATGGTGTCTGGCAGCAGGCAGGAACAATCCCCTGTACTGCCTTTTTTTCTCTCATCACACAGTGGTGGAATAAGTCTGTGGTTAAATGTGCTACAGGACAGCGCCCCCCCTGAAGCAGATTGCTCATAATATTATCCAATTTTGGCAACATCCCTCCAGCGGGCCCAGGGTCAGTGTGGTGATGGAGCTGGCCTTCCCGATGAGCTTGTTTTAATACTTGGCGTTGTCTGAACTGATGCTGCCACTTCAGCAGGTCACTGCGCTGAGAAACGTGCCTGAGCACCCTACATGCATTGAACGGCCCGCGCCCCCTACGCGCATTGAACGGCCCGCGCCCCCTACGCGCATTGAACGGCCCGCGCCCCCTACGCGCATTGAGCGGCCCGCGCCCCCTACACGCATTGAACGGCCCGCGCCCCCTCAGAAAGTAGAGTCTGCTCTGGCCTTTCACGTGCGGCAGGACAACAATTTAAATGCATTTTGTGATTTTAGTTTTGCCCTGTGTCACACCGTCTGCGGTCCTGCTGTTCACCAGGGTGGTGGTGTGTAACCTGTACCCCTTCGTAAAGACCATCTCCACTCCTGATGTGACTGTGGCTGACGCCGTGGAACAGATTGACATTGGTGAGTCTCCCGTCCTTGGCCTTATGGCCCAGAGGTACCTGTCTGTGTTTGACTGTCCCATTTCAGGGGACAGGGTCTTAATGCCTGCATGCTCCCTGTACATTGTAATTATTTTATTACAGTCATTAAGCTGTAAGTACTTCTGATATTAGCCTGAAGGAATGGGAGTTTTGATGTTAGCTTCTGGTTATTCAGGTGGGGTGACTTTACTGCGTGCCGCAGCTAAGAACCACGCTCGCGTAACCATCGTGTGCGATCCTGCTGACTATGTGCTGGTCGCTTCTGAAATGGAGAAGTCAGATTCTCGGGATACCTCTCTGGACACCCGCAAAACCCTTGCCCTAAAGGTAAGTCGGGCCTGTCTTGCACCGTTAAACCTCCCTCCTGGTAGTGGTGATGATGATGATGATTTGCACTGCTCCGCTGAAAGCTTGATGATCTCAACCACGGTTTTGGGGGAAAAAAAAAATCCCGGGTTTAAATGTAACCATGACAGCATTCCATTACTAACGCTGAAAATTAGCAGCAACCCTTCCTAGCTTTATAGAGGAGGTTCTGACTTTACTCAGGAAGCTAGCGGAGTTTCTGCTACAGGAAAACTTAACACATCATATTCTTTGTTTAAATTTGTAGGGTAAATTTTCAAAATTTGTGTTGGGCTTTCCAATGAAGGTAAAGGTTATAACAAGTCTTTCTGCATTAGTTTGTTTCAGTATGGACTTGTTCCAGCTTTTAAGCAATGCTGAATACATGAGTGATGTGGAAACCTTTGTGAATCGCTCATGGGTCGACTTTGGATTATATTGAACAGTTAACGACCCGATTGTTTAATAGAAGCTGGTGATCTGAAAGATTTCCTGTTTATCTGTGATCAGGGGAGCAGTGACACACAGATATCCATGTTATTGATCGTAGATGTGCAAGAGTCTCTCTGCTCCCGGAATGGACCGGCAGTGCAAGGTCCCCTGTGTAGGTTATCGTTCTTAAGTGTGACGACTTCACAATGATTCTGGGTCAATGTCCTCCGTCCCTGGGCTGTATGGTAAATGTACAACAGCCGTGAGTGGTTAGGCGAAAACGAAAGCCTGGAAGGAGGTTCTTGTGAGATCCGTAGGAGCTTGACTAACTGGTTGTGGAGCGACACCATTCTGGACAGCCCGTATCCGCTTGGGTGTATGATTCTTGGCCTATTCTGAGGTCTCAAGGCCATCATCATCGCACTATTGATGTGCTGGCTGTTGTTCAGGAATGCTTCGCAGCGATCGTTACATCATGACTGAGAGCTATGATGCTGTACTTGTAGGCCTTCACTCACACTGCCCAGTACGACGAGGCGATCTCTGACTATTTCCGCAAAGAATACAGTAGCGGGATTTCCCATCTGCCCCTGCGCTACGGCATGAACCCCCACCAGACACCTGCCCAGCTGTATACCCTGCGGCCAGCTCTTCCCCTCAAAGGTATCTCTCACCCACCCTGAGCGTCCTGGATAAGTTCTATTCTTACCTAAACTATCAGCCCTCAGATATGGAGAAACTCAGTGGGTCTCATTCATGAAACATTCGTAAATTAACAAATGCATCTGAGCATAAAAGGCAGCGTTTACTAAAATCTTACACCGCTTTCACGGACCATGAGTAGACCTTCGGTTTTATTATCATTTTATTTTCTTAATGCCCCGTGTAGGTTCACAAATGCGGTCATTTGTAAATTGTCAGGTGGGTGTGCATTGTCGGGTCATTACCGTAATGCACAGCCGTCAGCGCCCCAAACCTTGCCATATAAGCATGTGCTGCCTCACATGGCCAGGATCTGCCAAAATGTCAAAAGCAGAAAAGGAAAGGAAGGAAGAGGAGCTCAAGGTACTTTTATTCCTGAGCCCCGGAAGCGACATGGAGGGAAATAAGAAAATTGGTGTTGGGGGGGGGGGTGGACTTTTGCAATGTCTCTCAAAAGGTTTTACAGGATCTTTTAGAAGTCCACCCTCTCCCCCTAACCATCGATATGTTTCTGCAAATGCCATTCATATGTCATGCTTCTCATTTACACGCACACTAAGCTTAGTCCTGAGCATGTGTATGATCAGTTTTTTACAAACAGGTGGTCCTTACTAAAACATCGATAAATATGGGATTTTCCCCCTACAAGCACTTTACCAAAAAATTCGTCCTGCTTATGTTTCATGAATAAGAGCCAGTGTCTTTTGAGGTGACCAATTGATTGGCCGACTTGTAAGCATTTTATGGCGATGGGCATGTGCCCGTTGGACTACATGGCCAGAGGTGATGGATTGACTCGCGGCCACACGGCTCTCACTTCGATAGTGTTGTGTGGTTTATCAGCACCTACAGTAATGGACCAAGTCCAAAGTCCTTCTCGCCTGTGTCAGTCTTGCTTGACAAATAACACCACCTCTAAGCCGAGACGATCTCAATGGTGAAACAGTTTTGCTACTTTTGTCCGAAATTGAATAGTAAGCACTTAATGTTATTCAAGATGACACATGCCCTTGTTAAAATTTTTTTTGTATGTTATCAATGTGGGGCAGCATGGTGGTGCAGTGGTTAGCACTGTCGCCTCACACCTCTGGGACCGGGGTTCGAATCCCGTCCCGGTTCATATTCTCCCCATGTCGTCTCCTTCGGGTACTCTGGTTTCCCCCCACAGTCCAAAAACATGCTGAGGCTAATTGGAGTTACTGAATAGCCCATAAGTGTGCCCGGTGATGGGTTGGCCCCATATCCTGGGTTGTTCCCCTGGGTTGGAAAATGGGTGGATGGATGTTGTCAATATTAAATATTTAACATTTAAGTTAAGCGGATGTTATCCATTTTATTACTCAGGAAAAAAAAACTGCAGCTGACACTGACAAGCCTGTATTGGTCGCCCTCCAGTCCTAAGCTCTTTAAATAATCGTTATCCTTTCTGTTCAGGGCAGACATTCCCCATGCTGGTTTAGGGGGAGAGGGGTCTGGTATATGGGCATATTTTCCAGCTTGTATTAACTTTCCATTTAAGGCAGGACTGCTAAGTGTGTCAATTGGACAATAACGTAGTATCTGAGTGTTTAATTGGAATTCAGTATGTCCTATGACCATGATTGGACGGCCTGTGAGTTGTTATAAATCACAATGTCCCGATGTTGTCACTACAATGGTCTTTTGTCACCAGTGGTAAATGGCTCTCCGGGATTCATCAACCTGTGTGATGCCCTGAATGCCTGGCAGCTGGTGCGGGAGCTGAGGCGAGCCCTGGGTGTCCCGGCTGCCACCTCCTTTAAGCACGTGAGCCCGGCAGGTGGGTTCGCGCACGTGGCCTGTGCCCCGAGTTGGGAGTGGGAGGGGGAGGCTGCTCTGGCCAGTAAATGGTTGCTTTATTTATGGAAACATCCATATGGGTAAGCCAGTGATTTAATCTTCAAAATGGTGCTGTTTTTTTGTGGGGTACAAGGCTGACAAACCAAGTAAGATTAAGGTGAAAGTCCGAGGCTCTGCTGACTCTTCATGCGCCCTAGGTGCCGCCATCGGTGTCCCGCTTACTGAGCAGGAAGCCGTGGTCTGCATGGTAAAGGACCTGCTTCAGGAGCTCAGCCCACTAGCGACCGCCTACGCCAGGGCCAGAGGTGAGCTCTCCCCCTTGCAGGCTGAAACCAAAGTGCGCCACAGCATCTCGCCACTTTCTGAAGGGGATTAAAGTTATCTGCACGAAATGCATGCCAAACTGAGAGAAATCCTTAGGCTTGTTGGCCTCACAGTTCTATGACATTAAACAATCTTGGCTTGAAAAGTGTGTGTGTGTGTGTGTGTGTGTGTGTCTGCGTTTGTGATTGGATGATTTTTCTTCCCCCAGGGTCTGACAGAATGTCCTCGTTTGGGGATTTCATCGCTCTGTCTGACATCTGTGATGTTCCAACAGCTAAGATTATCTCTAGAGAGGCAAGTCCTGTCTGAATAGTGAGGGAAGTTGGCTAGGGTGTTGATATTTAATTATCAGTGTTAATCGACTTAAAATCAAAATGGGGAATTTACAAAAGGTTATTGTATTTTGAAAAATGACATTGTATTCAGCAATTATATTGATATAACTCAGTTACGTTTAGTAGAAAAAGCAGCAGCATAATTTTATGCTTTTCACGAAGCATTTGCTAGTAATCCATTAATTATTGTTTAAAAGGTTTCCAGCAAATGTACAAGCGTCGGAATGCATTGCTAAGATTCTGTAGAACACTTCAGGTTTCCGACGGGATAATTGCCCCCGGCTATGAAGAGGCTGCCCTGAAAATCCTCGCCAAGAAGAAGAATGGCAACTACTGTGTGCTGCAGGTGAGGGCGGCAGTGACGAGGCCTGCTGGGCGCTTTGGCGGGTAATTAGCCGGTACCTTGCCAGTCGTAGGCACTCCGGTGTTTGGCGCATATTCTTACTTGGCTCAATTCAACAAATCAAGGTCAGACCAAATTTAATGATGAATGTGTCCGTCTACAGAAGAATTACTTTTGCCAAGTTAATTAGGTTTATTGATGAGCGACTCTCACGATGGGCAACTCTGCCATGATAAGCGGGCCGAATTTTGTGATGCAGCATCCCATCGCAGTCCCACGCAGTAACCGCGGATCTTTCAGGTGGACCCGGAGTACGAGCCCGACGAGAGTGAGGTGCGCGTGCTTTTTGGCCTGCGCCTTAAGCAGAAGAGGAACGGGGCGTCTGTTGATGCCAGCCTCTTCAACAATGTCGTCTCCAAGGGCGCGGTGGGTGGAAAGCAAGCTTGCCTTTTTAGAGGCAGAACAGTTTCGTAGTTTGTAGGCACCCTTTCCTCATATAAATAATGTACAAGGCATCCTTAGTATACACTGTAGTACTACCTGTTAAGAAAATGTCCTTCCTTTCAGCTATCAGAGACGGCCCTGAGGGACCTGACTGTGGCAACTATAGTGGTGAAGTACACCCAGTCTAACTCTGTGTGCTACGCCAAGGATGGCCAGGTAATCTCGGGGAAAACGTGAGCTTGGAAATATTGTGTGGCGGGATGTTGTAGTTACTGACTTGGATAATGTGACCCCCCCCCTTCCCTTTTTTGGTAAGGTCATTGGCATTGGAGCAGGACAGCAGTCACGCATCCACTGTACTCGGCTGGCTGGAGACAAAGCTAATAACTGGTGGCTTAGGCATCACCCTAGAGTGCTTTCTATGAAGTTCAAGAGTGGAGTAAAGCGGGCTGAGATGGCCAATGCCATCGACCAGTTTGTGAGTGGGACCATTGGAGAGGTGAGACACCCTGTCCTGAGTCAGGAGACTTTTATGTGTTTGGACAGATTGTCCTGAACTGTTTGTGCCTGAACTCTGCGGTCATTTTGGTTTCCGACGTGTGGATGCACCAGGGCCCAGACCTGGTTTTGTGGCAGAGCCTCTTTGAAGAAGCACCTGAGCTGCTTTCTGATGCTGAACGCAAGGACTGGATCAGCACCCTGCAAGCCGTGGCCCTCAGCTCTGATGCTTTCTTCCCCTTCCGAGACAACGTGGACCGTGCAAGACAGGTACAGCCTGGACCTTATTTGCTTCCTTGCCTTTCAGTTTTATGTGTAAGTACTGAACGGGGGAGCAGCATCTCTGTAAATTCCTTCTTCACATGTCTAGAGTGGAGTGGAATACATAGCAGCGCCCTCTGGCTCCACTGCCGACCAGGTGGTCATCGATGCCTGCAATGAGCTGGGCATCTCCCTGGTCCATACCACTTTGCGCCTCTTCCACCACTGAAGGCCTGCAGACTGCTTATCACATCCAGGTCTCCTCCTTTGTCCACAGATGGTACATTCCTCTGTATTCCTTTGCTTCTCTATACAAGACATCCATCTTTATGGTTGTTAGGTCAAAAATAAAGTCTGAAAGCTATTATTGGGTTCCTCCCCTTTGTTTGTTGGTCCTGACAATTTTGACATCTTTATTTTTCATGCTATTGGATGTAGAGTCTATCTGTGCTTACGTCCTGCTTGAGATGTACAGTAATCTTGGCATGTTTATGAATGGTGGCCTATCCTGCCTTCTGAAACCTGGGAAATTTACTTTCCGTTTGCTGTCTAGTGCAACAGAGGGGGGGGTGCTGGTCCCCTCATGGATTCAGAATCTCTGAAAGGTGTAAAATATTTCTTAATGACTCCAGTTTTCCACTTTTCTTCTTATTAAAACCATTTCACATTTTCTTTGAAGTAACAGGAATTATAACTTTAATTGCAAGCAGTTAAAATAGCATTGCTATCATAAAAGCTAAGCATTGTCCAGTTGGGAATTTTAACAGATTCAGACAGCAGTCCAAGACACGTGTAATATACAAGTTCCCATTGTTAGTGTAAATTTACGATGAATCCCCTTTTGGTGAATCTTTGTGAAACTTTATTGAAAATGGGGTTTTTCTCTGTCCACAGTATTTAAGATGGCACCTGCAGTATAAAAATAATGTTTAAAACTTTGCATCAACAAAAGTTAGCACAAAATGGAAAATGCCACTTCAGTCAAGGTCAGCATTTGTAAATGCCAGTCATGTAAATGCCAGCCCCCTAAAGGGAGGTCTAGGCACGCTGAAATGCATCTCTGCCCGCTGGCTGCAGCACCATGTTATTCAGGGCACATGCTGGTTATAAGCAGTGCTTGTTTTTTACATCAAACTGAGAAATGCCATTACCACTACTAATTTTCAGTCATTCAAAATAAAAAACACTAAGGCACACATGTGGCTGGTTCAGGCGTTGGGCTTCTGCCTTTCTACAATCTGTGGACACAGAGCAGGACTGGTGCCCTTTTTAATGACCTAAATAACATTAGAGTTAGTGACTGGAGGGGCAGATTAATCAGTGTCTCTTGGATTTCTCTAACAAATTAAAGTTCTCCCACAAATGCAGGACTTTATCCTATTGAGACCCATTTCTAGAACAGTGTTGCGAATGTTCTTTGACCATCGACGTGTCTCAAAGAGCAGAGAAGTGGAGATGACAGGCAGGGTGTAAAGAGCTCGCAGCAGTGCTAGTTTTGGAGGTGTGAGGTGGGTGAAGCAGCCAGACGCCAGCTGGGGCCCTGATT
Organism: Petrocephalus schoutedeni; assembly: GCA_026780765.1. NCBI lineage: Eukaryota > Metazoa > Chordata > Actinopteri > Osteoglossiformes > Mormyridae > Petrocephalus > Petrocephalus schoutedeni. Next base: position 32,508,929 of record JAODKL010000001.1, read on the forward strand.
AGCAGCCCGAAGAGGGGAGGATGTAAAGGTGTGAGGTGATTGGCTGGTTGGCCTGCCACTTGGACTGGAGGCCGGCTCACTCCCGCGGGTTGTGAGGGGCGTGTGCGTCTGCAAGGAGCTCTGGCCTGAGGCATTCGATGGGACACTGGATGTTCTGGGGGGGGGGGGGGGGAGAGGACCCCAGCAGCTCACCATTATCCATCAGCCTGGACTTTTCTCTACATCTCACAGGTACAAACATTTTTCAGCTGTTCACTGACTGGCCTAATATTTTTCAAAGATTCTTATGTATGAGTATTTTACAGCAAAAAAAACAAAGACCAAACGATGTCACTGAACATTCAAAGGACCACGTTTCATACCACTCACAGCCCATTGCTTGCTCAATTTGAATATTAATATTTGCATAATTGGTTTCAAATTGTATTTTGTACTTTTTTGTACATTATGTACTTTTACTTGAATGTATGTTTCTAAAAGTTCTGATATCAGGTTCAACTATGTAAAGAATATAGAAGTACAGGTCAGTAAAGGTAAGCAAATGAAATCATCCATCCCTTCTTCCATAACTGCTTATTGTACACAGGACCGCGATTAATCTGGAGCCTATCCCACGAAGCCTAGGGCATTAGGCGGGGAACATGGGGCTAAAGAAATGATCTGCGCCCCAACCTGTAGGAGGCGGCAGACTCACCACTCTGCGCGGGGTGCCGTCCCCGTAGCGCTCGTATACATTGGGGTGTACGGAGTGAGCGTTCACCCCCAGCTCGCTACCTGGCCGCTGGCAGTTCTCGCAGCGCCAACCCTTGGGGATTTATGCAGGGGTCAGTGATGCACACTGTGGCAAACTCCCATGATTAATTAAAGCAATCACTGTTACATGAACCAGCCACCTCACGTGGCCTCATGCTGTAAACAACCATGATGCAGTGCAAAGCAGAGTCTCCATGGGACGTCTTACCTGCTGTCCACCATAGCAAGTACAGGTGCAAATGGCTCCCAAGTACTCCTTCTGCCACTGGTTCCCGACGTGGTACATCTTTCCATTATCGTAGCAAGTGGACTCATCTGCACAGTTAAGCACAAGTCTACTGTAAAACACCCACAGCTGAATAAAACATAATGCACTGGCCCATATGTTTTCAGTACTTATCCAGTATGGTCGTAGTTAATATACAGACTTTGTCTTACAGAGCCTATGACAGGAATACCCTGGATTGTAGATTAGATTAGACTAGATTGGATAGATCGATATAAACAAACCACAGTAAAGAAGCATACAGATCAATAATACACACTCAAAACAAAGAACAAAGACACTTCAGAGTACAAACAAGACTGTGCAAACAAATAATAGATAAAGAGATACAAATGAACAAAGATACTAGAGACCAATAACCACAACAATGCTGGATAAATACTGTAAAGATGTATTACAGGCAATGACACTACACTGACAGTAAGCATCGTGCAGAGGGAATGTGCAGGCCGCCTTGGGAGGGCGCACGCGGGCCGCTCACTCACGTGGCTCGCACTTGAACTCGCCCTTGCCGTTGCCCAGGCAAGTGCAGCTCATCATGTGACCGTTCTCGGCATGGCGGTCCCACTTCTCGCCGATACGGTAGTTGTTACCGTTGTCGTGGCACCACTCTGATGGGGATATTTTCAGCCAGACAAAATCATTCCACAGCCAAGCGACACCGTTTACATTACAATGAGGACGATTATCTCGTTACCTGATACCATTAACACTTATTTTATTGCCATGTTTTGAAATTCATAACTATGGAGCTAAGAGGCTAGCATGATTATAATGTCAGTTCAGAACTGAAACATTTTCTTTACTAAAACAAAACCCAACACGTCTGAATCTTCTTCTCTGCCCAAGTTTCCCCAGTGCTCTGAGCTAGACAGATACGTGTGTGAAGGCCGTCACCGTGAAGAGAGCCCGTGCCAGGAAAGTGGTGCCGACTCACTGGAGGAATCGCATCGGAAGTGACCGCTGCCCAGGCCCAGGCAGGTGCACCAGAGTTTGAAGCCCGTGTCGGACATGCGCTCCCACTCGCCACCCACTTGGTAGGCGGCGCCGGTGGAAGTGTCATAGCACATGTCCTTGTCGGCAGGTATGGTCGCTGGAACTGTCCGCAAAGGGAGAGAGACACTCATTTCGGAGCCAGAGAAACCCAGAAAGAATAAGCGGAAGAACAGCATTTCCACTATAAAAATGGATGCATTTAAATTATGTTTAAAGTTGCTTAGCAGAGGCCACGGGTAAACTGATAAATCCAAATGTACATTTACCTGCATTGCCTACAGTGATGGTCTCATCCAGCAGTCTCTCCCGACCGGAGCTCTTCACGGCCTCCACAATGATGTTGTAGGAGGCCCCGGAGGTCAGGCCGACGAGAGTGGCGCTGCTGGCACTTCCTGGCAACTGGGCCTGGAAGTATTACAGGTATTACAGTATCATGCAAACACTGCTGGGGGTGGCAGGTAGAATTAACTGCACAGTGATCTTTAAAATTTTGTCCTCTCTTTAATTGGAGCAGCCGAGGTCGAACTGATGTTAGGATGGATCGATTTTAAGTCAATTTCCTGGACAAAAAAGCTGGCAGAGTTGTACATCTGATGAGCTACCTAATGCTACTCTAAGGCCAAGACAGAACACTTGCCCAGACTGTGAATCATGGCATTCCGACACACACTGCATGATGTAAATAATAGAATGCTGGTCTTTGAAGATTTGCGGATTGATTTCACCTCCTATTCTTCGACTTGGTCCCTGAATTAAGAGAATTACACCTTTTTTCCTGTACCACCCCCTCTCATCGCCAATATTGATCAGGATAAACATGTACATGATGGATGGATGCTCCATGCAGAGCTCAGACTGTATCTGTGAGGCTGTATCCCCATGCGGCTCTGTGTGTTCTCACCTGGATCAGGTCGTTATGGTCGGTGACGGGGCACCAAGACACCAGATAATTGGAGCTGTGCTGCAACGGGTTCCAAGAAATGGTGGTCTGGGTCTGGGCTTCCTGGAAGCTGGTCCTGTTGCTCGGGAAGCCTGGGAAGGTGACCTCATTCACCCACACCACAGGCCTCTGCGCCCCGTTGGGGAAATAAACCAGGGGCTCGCGGGGGCGTGGCCTTTGGCCCAGGTTCTGGTCCTCCGTGTAAATGTGCTGACCCCCCTGGCCCTGCCTGTCCGGCCCACCATTGCCCACCACGTTTGGACGGCTGTTTTCGGGAACGTCCAGGATACCAGGTCTGGGGCGGTTGGGCACTGGGAGCTGAGACACTGGTATCGATGGATCTGGCTCTGTTTGGGAAACTACAACTAGTCATAAAGGCCCGGAACGCGGTACCCAGCTTCCACTGCTGGGTTCACCACACAGATGCTGCATAGCTTGACACGGTTTCCCTTTGAAAACTTAAAAACCAGAATATTGAAGGCCACAGTTTTAAAAGTATTTGAAGGGCAGATCAATCCCAGGAATTGATTTGGATAGAGGATCAAGTGCAATGTTAATTTCAGATATTGCAATGCGGCTACAGCACAGAGCTGCAGCACACAAAACTGAAGCATCAAGCATAATTTAAAAACTTTTTGTTGCCTAGATCTAGTCTGAAAAAGTCTGATATCGTGCTTCTGTACTTACGTGTTCTTGCTCTGCCCACCAGCGGGGTGCTTTGCTGGGAGTTCTGCAGAGCTATGATGCTAATGATATACTCCGTGGCAGGCCTCAGACCTACACACACAGACACGGGTATGGGTACGGCCACGCACATGCTGGGATCTCCGAAACACGGAGGAGCCTGACTGGTTTAAACGCCGCATTGGGGATGTGAACATCCGGCGTGTCTTTACCCGTGAGGACGGCCGAGTTCATGCCAGCCTGGGGGTGGGGTGTAAGTTCCCGGCTGATTCCCCCTGACTCCCGGTAGGAAATGATGTAGCTGGTGATGCGAGTGCGAGGCGGCTCCCATGTAAATAAAATGGACTCGGGGGTTATAGAAGTGAACTGAATGTTTGTGGGGGATTCCACCCTTGATTTCTCTGGAAAAGAAATATATATATATATAGTCTATATAAATATAGGAATATAGGCAGTACAGTTTTTACTTCCAGCTGAAAGATCTAGCTGAAAAAGACCATAAGACACAGGCGAGGAGACAGTGAAGAGCTTCATACCTGTGGTGCCGATGACGGCAAACGGGTCGCTGCGAGAGTTTCCATTCAGGGTGTACATGCGGATTGTGTAGGTGGTGCCAGGGTGCAGACCTGTTGGCAAAAACAAAACAGACTAGCTACACAGTGTGTATCCCAGCTTGTGGCAAACCGTGTGCATGACCTTGACATGAGAGTTTCACTATTCCAGTAAAGCAGTGTTTCTCAATCCATCCTCGGGGACCTACAGTCAGTCCATGTTTTTGCTCCCTCCCAGCTCCCTATCAGACAGTCCAAATTTTTGCTCCCTGCTGGGACTGTCTGCGGGTCCCTGAGGACCGGATTGGGAAACACTAGAATAGAGTAAGTGAATACCCGTGATGGTGTAGGTGCGTTCCTCAGGTGAAATGGTCCTCTGGATGGGCTGGTGGCTGCCAGAATTGGGCGTGACCTCGACAAAGTATCCGGAGATGGGCTCTGTCTTAGCGCGCCAGTTGAGGGTGATGGATGTATCCGTTACGGTCAAAACCCGCACACGGCGGGGGGGGCTGATGTCTGCACAGTTAAGAAAGTATTAAAAACCAGAGTGTCAAAGGCTAAGAAGGAGGACATGTGTACATTTAGTCTGTATTTACAATGAAATTAAGTCTGCTGCTTGTACCTCCTACATAGACCCTAACCCAGCAATCACGCACAGCCACAATTTTATGAGATTAATACATTTTTTCAGATTTTTGCTCCTTAGATTTTCACAAGCTAAATGCAATTGAATGTGCTTTTACATGTTCTGGAGATCGTGTCAACTGCAAATACAGCAACAACAAACATTTTAAATCACAAATTAACTTATTATATTAATTCATAGATGTTAATATTGGTCAGAGGTTTTGTATTTCTGATGGACGCTTACTTACTCTCCAGGGTGGTGACCTCACTTTGAGCGGGGCGGCTGGTTAGACTGTTTTTAAGGGCGTACACCTGCACCTCGTACACTGTGGAAACCTATACACACCCCGGAATGAGAACAGTAAGGGGGGAAACTGAGCAGAGTATGCCTCTAAGGGCAAAGACCTTATGCAGACTGCAAATAACACCATGGGTACATAAAAATGACAGAGCTGTCATGTGGTCCTGGAACATAAGCCATAAGCCTGAAGTGATTCCGGCTGGAATGGGGAGCTCAGTACTCCTTCGGTTTTAATACATCTCAGTTCCTCTGGGACCCACAGTACACATTTTTGTCCCTCCCAGCAAACTGTCTGGCTGTGGGTTCCCAAGGACCAGGCTGGGAAACACTAGCATATGGAATAGAGAAGTGGCCGTACCATGAGTCCAGGCACCATGACCTGGGTCTGATCAGGGGCTAGGTTGATCTCCTTGGTAGGACCACTCTTGCTCTTGGGGTTAATAACCACACGGTAGCCTGTGAGTCGAATGCTGGGCGGCCGCCACACTAAGGTGAAGAACGTCGGCCCCAATTGGGAGAACTCCAGGTTTGTGGGAGAAGGGACAGCTACAGAACAGTGGACCAGTCAAGAAGGTAAGAAGGGCTACGGGTTCTCTCATTCCTCAGCCATGCATGCAGGTAAATCATCAGTCATGGTTAAAATTCAAGCTGCACCTGTAGCCTGCTGGCCAACCAGAACGGGGCTGTGGTTCTGGTCGTGCAGGGCGATGACCTTCACCGTGTACTCCGTCCCGGGAAGCAGTCCACGCAGCAGCGCAGTTTCGTCCTCGCCGCGGGGCGCGGGATGCAGCTCACGCTCGCCGTCCTCTGCGCAGGAGTAAAGGACCCTGTACGACGTGACCTCACTCTCGGGACTTTCCCAAGAGATCTTCATGGAGGTGGAGCCAACATCAGAGAAGGTCAGGTCCCTGGGGCTGTCCACAGCTGTAAATCACAGTGAGTACAGTTTAAGTACTTTCAACTCTGGTTCTAAAAAGCTCGAAATGCATGCAATACCGCACCGTCAACCTGGTACCACTGTCGGTTTGCTCACGGGTGACATTGGTGTCCACCAGGGGCGCATTCTCCCCATTCTGTCCCAAAGCATACACGCGCAGCTCATACTCAACTGCGGGCATCAGGCCTGAGATAGTAATCTGTGTTTGATCTGCAACATCAACCAGTCAGAGACAGACAGCTTAGATAAATGTGGTGCCACTAGACAACACAAGAACTGAGCTCACGATCCCTCTTTTTGGACCATGAACTTCGAAGTAGCTCCACAATTTAAAAAGATACACAGCACAAAATACGAAGGGCCTAACTGAATACGTCGCACAACAGAAGCTTTATCCTTTATCCTGTGAATAGCACGGAGCCAGCAGACACACAGGGACGATAGGTGTCCGTCCACAGGCCTGCCACGCACTTACCAGGGGGTACTTCACGCACGAATGAGCTCTGGCCTTGTTTCGCAGTTCCAACAATGCGATAGCCTGTGATGGGACCCTGCGCAGGCGTCCAGCGCACCGTGATGCTGGTGTCCTGATCATCCGTTACCGGCACCCCAGAGCCAAAGTCTGTCTCTAGAGAGATACAGACATCCTTCGATTTACACCTTCTTTAAACACAAATTGACAACATCAAAGCTATAAGGAGACCAGGATAACAACAGAAAGACAAATATTCTATATTCTATAACAATGATCCATCCATCTTCCATACTGCTTAATATCCAAAATGAAATTAAATGAAATTAAATTCTATACTTGTCCTGTGCCTGATGTCTATGGGCTTGCTGGACGCGGGGCTGTCCCCCCTCCCTGTCACAGCGTACACGGTGATGATGTAATCTGTTCCGGGACGCAGGTCCGTAATAGTGGCAGAGGAGTCGGTACCAGGGATGGTGAACTCCTTAGGGACAGTATTGCTCCCTGTGTGCAACAGGGTGACATTAGCAGAAGCCGCAGAGCTGCCCGCTGCTGTACTGGTTGGTAATGAGCAGGCCTGCCTCACCTGACTCCCCGTGGGTGATCCTGTAGTACCTGACCGTGACAGCGGGGGCATTCCAGCGGATGGTGATGCTGTTGGGACTGGCTGATGTCACTTCCAGGTCAGTAGGTGAGTCAGAAACTGTGGGGTGAGCGCAGGAGCACTACACTAAGGTGAACAAAGCTTTATATTTAAGTATTTTTGGTGCAAAGTGTATGTAAAAAGAAATCAAAAATGATTTAGCTGGAGAGGGTCAATGCTGAGAGCAGAGAAAGAGGGTCATACTGGTGGCCTGGCGACCCACAAGGGGGAGACTGTCCCGGTTGTGGCTGACGGCATAGATCTGGACGATGTACTCCGTCTCAGGGACCAGGCCTGTCAGCGTGAAGTGGTTCCGGGTGGGTGGCAACCTCTCCTCCTTGGCACGTCCACCGGTGGCCATTTGATAGCGGATGCGGTAGCCGGTAAGGACGGCGCGGGGAGCCAGCCAGTGGACGGTGAAAGAGTTGGTGTAAACCTCAGAGAAGTCCAGGCTGGTGGGGGAGTCCACCGCTAATGGGGTGGGGGGGGGGTGGTTGGAGACCCACTTTATTAGGCCATGGCTCCTGCGACAAGGCTGATGCTAATGGACGTGACTCTTCCCATGCGCAGCGGGCTCACCTGTTCTCATCGTGCCTGAGAGAGGGGTGCTCTCCCGCTCCTCGTACACGGCCACCACGCTCACCAGGTACTCAGTGCTAGGCAGCAGGTCTGTACAGGGACGGCAGACTGTCAGTCTTTCCCCAGCGGGACAACATTAAGAGACCAAAAAGGCTGATACGGATTTGCCCTTATTTGGTGTCTAGAAGTGTTAAGAGGATTAAATGGGGAGCAGAGCAGGCGGTTTGGTGTCCGCCAGCGCGGAGCCCTTACTGCTCAGGCTGATGCTGTCGGTGTCCCCGCGTAGGCTGCGCTCCGATATGTCGTTGTAGTTGGTGGCGGGGTAGTAGCGGACGATAAAGCGCGTGCGTCCGCTGGATCTGGGGAACTCTGGCCTCGTCCAGAATACCTTTGCGGTGTCAGTACCCACTTCCCTGAAGCGCAGGTCTGTGGGTGCAGGAACGGCTAACGGCAAAGACAGACGGGGACAGAGGGGCGATTCAAAGCAGGAATTCCATCCACGTAACGTACACCCAAGTATTAAACAACATGCCACCTGAATTAGCGCTTAGCTTTATTATGTTTTATGATAGTCCTATAACCTTTTAAAAGCTGAAAGTAAAGGGCTTCACAACAAAGAGACAACATAAGCAGTTTCCAGCTTTCCAGCAATGATTATGGAACATACGCCAATTAAATCAAGGAATAAATGACGTTCTCACAAATTGAGAACATGTGAGCTTGAAACGAGCTCCCTCTTACACTTTGCGAGAGGCAGCCCGGCCCCGGCTGGGGTCCCAGGGCCTCGAAGCGCACAGTACTGAAACCTAGAGCTCCATGAATTTGTCTCCCACATCATGGAAAGTGAACAGACAGAATCTGTGTTCAGATGTGTTCAGATAATCAGCAAAGTGGACTTAGCCACTAAGTCAGACTGGCTCACTGGGGGTCAGCACTGTAAGTTACATTGTATGCCAGGTCATAACATTTAGGATCTGATCAATGCAGAAGTCAGATTTATTGTGCATGCAAACAACAACCATATAAGCCAATCTATTCATTCTATAGTAGAATGGCCAAAACAATGATACTTGACAAACTGACTGAAGTACGTCAAAATTTTCTACATGCACAGACAGGAGACAAAGTAGGTCTCATTTTATTGCTGAGCATTAGTTTGGTCTAAAGAAGTATTCTGATGAAAGGAATGTCACCACACTCCTCCTGGCCCACACAAGACCGAAAGAGCAAATTCACCGGTTTGCTGCCTGAGCGTGGTGGGCTTGCTCTCTCCACCCTGGGTGATGGTGCTGATGTGGATGTCATAGTCGATGCCAGGCTCCAGTCCATACACGGTGTAATACCCCGTTGCGGGTTCCACGGTCTCCTCAAAAATGGGGATTGTCTCCCCAACCGCCACTACCGCGATGCGGTAGCCGGTGATAACGGTGGAGTTAAGCGGACTCCACGTCAGGCCGATAGTTGTGTCGGTGACATCGACAAAGCTGAGGTCAGTTAGCTGGGGCACGTCTAGCGGGGTTAGCAGGCAAGTGGGTCAAATACCAGACAGAGACACAAGACACAGAAGCTGTGATCATCACAAATCGCACAAGCCCAACAGACAGTCCTACTATTGAATTATTGCAAACATAAAACAATCACAATTTCAAGAGAGTTAATGCATCAAGACATTAGGATTACATAAAAATGTTAACAACAGACAAGGCTTATAATTAACAGATGGACTGGGGGTTCCTTAATTCTTGATTTTTTTCTTCCAGTCAGAGCATTGAGGTTTAGAAGGCCTACCTATTATTGCATGTCACGACCACATGAACACAAGCCATGGCACAGGGCGCTTCCCACACAGCATGTGAGCATGTTAGTGCAAAGTTACAATTATGGCTTAAAACAAAGACATTTAATACTGAGAGAGGAAGAGTTATACTGTGTTAATTGAGCTTCTATAAGTCCTCAGGGCACCATACTACACACAAAGTCCCAGTGTGTGCATGCAGGCAATGTTTTGTGACTAGTGACAAGTAGCCAGATTAAGCATAATCCTAATAAATCTTGCGCTGAAAACAATGGCCTTGTATATACTGTATGGCGAGCCTAAATGCTTAATGTCAACACATTTTAGGATTTCATCATGCTCAATGAGAGAGAGAATGGAAAGCCAAGGAAAACCTGGAGGAAAAATAATGAATGGACAGTGGTAGGTTTCTGGCCACACTGTTAGAGTGTACACAGGTACTACTACAGGTAGTCCCCAACTTGAAAAATTCAAGACGGCTCAGATGACCTCTGGCTCAAAGCAGTCTGCAATCTGCCACCTCAAACGCTGCACCCAATACAATTAATTTTAAAATGAATTTGAGTTAAACTTTAAAATATATAATAACAGAACTAAAGAAATGAATATTCCTTAACTTGGGTAGTATGATTTTTTGACACTCATCCTCCGAAATTAGAATATTTTGCTTTTATGACAGATTTGATTTGAAAAGGAAAAACCGCACCACACATGCACAGAAAAATCCACTTTTTGGCCACTAAAATAGACGAGTTACCGTGTGTTCTTACCTAACAGGGTAAGTCTGTCTTTCAGTTTGATGTATCTAACAGGTGTCCACAGAAAATATTGCATTGTTACGTGTAATTAATAGCGC
>JAODKL010000001.1:32569996-32590594 GCA_026780765.1 Petrocephalus schoutedeni
GGAACTGGGCCGGATTCGAACCCCGGTCCCAGAGGTGTGAGGCGACAGTGCTAACCACTGTACCACCGTGCCGCCCCCAAATAAGCTTCTTGTAAGATGATTTTTTTAAGCAGCATTGTGCAGGTACTGTAAGATGGTACTGCATTACTCCATTTGACTTTATGATAATATGGCATTTAAGAAATCACAAAATACAGCATTTGTAAGACCTGGATAAAGGCACTTTGCTTGGAATTATTTCATGTACTGGGTAAATAACTGAATTATTAATATCTATATTTATTTGGATAAACCATCAGCAAGAGCATCTTACACGATACGATAGACACGATACCATTGAAACGGTATTAGGAAAAGAATTAAGCTTGACCCATTGATACATTTAGGTGGCTTGTGGAAGCTTAATCTACTGATCAACCTACTTTCACAGAGAATTGATAGTGATTAAACTGATTGCATGCCATTGTCTTCACAGCAGCTCATTACCTCTGTGTCCAGCTAATGAATTGGCTTGTCTATCAGGCTTGGGGATGAGGCGCGCTTTTGCCACTGACTGTCTCATTAACTCCAGCACGGCGGCCTCTTACATTCAGTGAAGGCTACCTCCAGTGATGCACCGTTATAATGAAGGAGAGAGAGATCAGACAATCTATATACCCACAGTTTCCTCACAGAGTCATTAGGGCTACCTGAAAAAGTTTCAGTTCAGTAGTACTTAAATGCCTTGGTCAGCCATTCATGCCAGAAAGCAAACCTTTTTTGGCTTCAAAAGCACAGCTGATGAAAACAATTCTCTTGGAATTAGAATACTAGCATAAAGGCAGTGTAATCATACCAACACGGCGAGGTTATGCAGGAGTTGGGCCAACCAACGGTCAGCAGTTCACCGAGCCATTCCATGTTCTACACGCTTTGTCTATAGTTTATTTATGAATCCCTGAGGCTGGACTGTTCTATTTCAGATGCCAGAAAGCAAAATAAGACCCTGATTCTTGATGAAGTCCTGGAAATTCCTATATGGGTTTCAAAGTTTCTTTTCAAAAGCTACCCAATGTCACATTACATCTTGACGACATGACTTTGGAAGGAAATGAACGAGTATTGCTGGCTAAACTCAGCCGTGCTGTTTATCTTCTCTAATGTATCACTGTGTTTATGATGCTTGCTAAGAGAGATTTGCGTTTGTATTGGTATCGGCCTGTATTATCTCAGTAAGTCTATCCTTATGCAGCGCTCTAAAGTTAACAGTTACTCAGTTCAGTGGGGTATTTTTCTTGGGAGGCTTTTGTTTTAAGTGATTGATTTTAGAAATGTATCTAATATAAGTGTATTGGTGTAGCTGAATAGCTGAATAGAGATCAAGCCACTGCTCAAGGGAGGAAGATTTCGTGGTCTCGTGTTCCGGCAGGTCAACACCGTTTGCATCAGTAATGACGCATTTGAGGAGGACTGACATCATTCTGAGGTCAGATGCCTCACCATCTTCACAGTTTATCTGTTCCACTATGACACCACCATGCTTATGGGCATCGCTGTAGCTAGTGAATTTCAGTGAATTTGTGTCATTTGTCTATGAGTGAGGTTAATGCTTGGACATCAATGTGCAGTGGAACAATACAGGATTCTCAATTCGGAAAAACTGAATAGGATCCATGCTCGCTTCTGTTTTCTTATCAGATCTGTTAAACACCTTGGTAATTCTGTCTTTACATAAAATGATTATACGGGCTTTGCCGCCGGGTGGGGGGCAGGGTGGCTCAGTTGCTTCACAGTGCCAGAGTTAGGGGGTTCTGATTCAAACTCTGCTCTGTGAGTGTGCAGTTAGCATGCTCTCTCTGTCTGGTGTGGCTTTCCTCTAAGTGCTCCGGTTTCTTCCTGCAGTCAGCCTCCTTGGCTTCTCTTTATTGTGTGATTGTGAGTATGCACCCTGTGATGTTCCCCAAATCCCGGAAAGGAAATGCAGTTGGAAGATGTATATGCGTGTATGGGTGTTCCTTGCTTAGTGAACATCCTTAAAAGTAATGCGTGTGAATGAACAGGGTTATTGAGAGAATTCAATATACGTGTTATTGCATGCAGTGGCAAATATGAAGACTAAACAGCAGATAACATGGAATAGTACTTCCTCCATCCTATGCTGGGTGGTCAGATTTTAACATCGTTACACAGGTCATGGAGTTGAATGTTAACAGTTTGTTCAACCAGTTACTCTACAACAATTTCGACACAGATGACTGTATAGTACCATGGTTTTACAGGCCTAGGTAATAATAATAATAAAGGTTGCCAAGGTATCGGTGGACCTCTACAGTGAACACAAGAATGATATTGCCTGTAATGAAAGTATCCATCCAACCATTATTATAGGGTTTATGCAGGAAATGAAAAATAGTTGAGGTAACAGGACATTTAAACACCTAAAGTTAAATAATAAGCTATAAAATCACGATGGTCAGTTTTGGACACTGAGACCAGAATTGTAACAGAGATTAATTCTCCTTTCATTTGGGCAAATCTCTACTCCAGAATGGTTTGTTAGTCCTTGGCAATGATGCACCTAACTAGAAGAAGTAGTGGACCTAGGGAATGCCATGATACAGCAGCACAAGCCATCACTGGTCTACCCCTGTGCAATACTCTGGGTACACAACAGTCTGGGCGGTAAGTCTCTTTGGAGTTTCTCTACACCGTAACTCACCCAGATGTTGGAAAGACAGTGAAGGTGGACTCATCAGAGAACAATACATGTTTCACATTGTCCACAGTCCAGGATTTTTGCTGCTGGCACAATTGAAACCGAAGTCTGGCATTAGCATGAGTGATTAGCATGAGTTTGGCAGCCCAACCATGAATATTGGTCCTGTGAAGCCCCTGACGAACATTTTTGGTGGAAACAGGAGTCGAGGTGTGCATTTAACTCTGCAGTGAGTTGGGTAGCTGTGGTTTTGTTTTTTGGATACAATCCAGGTTAGTACCTGGACATCCCTTTCAGAGAGCTTCCTCTTGCATCCACAGTTACTCCTGTTGGATGTTGGATGTGGTCCATCCTTCGTGGTGGCATACAGACATTATGAAGAATAAGGAAAACAGGATACACTTTGGTTGATATTGTTTAATGAACGTCATTAGACAACATCAAACAAAGTGCAACCTGATTTCATTATTCTTCATAGATTCTTCTTTGTGGTCAGCACTCTTATATACTGCTATATCACAAGAAGTGTATCCCGTTTTTGTGTACTTCAGGTATACAGACATCCCCCTGGATATTTGGCTTCCAATACACCACAAACACTTGCTGTCCTGATCACAGATCTACCAGCAAGACACACACCAGCAGTTTGTCCTCTTTTCGACTCTTTTATGTCTCCCATTATGTTGTGCATATTGTAATATTTTATGTAAAACTGTGCTGATGCTCTGCTAGTCCAACCTTCCCATTCTATTCTTACTGATGTAATGTGCAATCAGTGAAGTTTAGCCACAAGGCCACAAACATATAGGCACGAAACCTCAAAATGTCACGCCCTGCATATCTGACCCTCTTGTTTCCTCCATTGCATGGCCCTAAGGAACCACGTCTGTTAATCGTTGTCTTACCTCCCATTCCTAACCCGTGTGTTAATCAGGCTGCCTCTTGTTTGTTCCCTTGTTAGTTAGGTATTTAAGTGCTTCCCTGTCTTGTGTTCCTCAGTCTAGTCATTGATGTCAGTCCATGTGTTGCCTGTACCTTCTCATGTTCCTGGCCACCCATAATGGTCCCCTGTGATCCTATTCATTTGTAGTTATTGTTATTCCGTCTAATAAAACCCCTTTCAGTTCACCTCAATGCTTGCTCTCAAGTCCTTCGTCCCTTGCATCGCTAATGTTAGAGTTTCATTGTCCAACTCACAAATTTATGCTCATATGATACTTTGAAGTATACTGAAAGTATGTTTATATTTTGGTCTATCATGCATTTTGAGGAAATATGTATAGCTGTGCATTTATATGAATCTTTGAGAAGCATGCAATACCAGCAATGGCAGGATGAGTACAGTGTGAAAGTATTACTGTTAAACATTCTTTCTTCTAAGTAGCAGCAGATATGATTCACTTATTGCCTCCACAAAGACATTGCCAAAGCTGAAATGTGTGCTTTGGGGCAGCAGATTAACACACTTAACAGATGAAATCCTCCCTTATTATTCTGCAAACCTGAATATCTTATGTACTCAAACAGCGTTTTAATAGAATCGATTCCAATTTTGGGTTTTTGTTGAAGGGTTCACCAGTAGATCTACTAAAAAATCATCCCTTCTGCTCGCATCTGTCACAAATGTATTTTATGCATGTGTTTCAAAATTACATTCACAGCTGAAATAGTACTGTGATAATGATATAATTAATGTTTCAGTGCCAATGATTTTCATGCTTTTCTTTTGGTTAATAAGTTAGTGGATAAATTTGCCATCAGAATTTCATCCAGCATGGCAGCACAGACGCAAACAAAATAGTGATGTAATTGCTTATTGTCCTGATCAGCCCCGCTCTGCATGTTTTTTTCCCGGTGTTTCCCTTAATTAGCCACACCTGAATCTTGTTTAGCTTTGCCTTGTGTTCCAATCCCCTTGTTAACCCAGCACACCTGCCTTCTGTTTGTTCCTTGATTACCTACCCTTTATTAGTCAGTCTGAGTCCTGTGATTCCTGTCAGTTGTTGTCAATGTTACCCGTTGTTCTTGGCTCCCGTTTTCCCCCTGTCCCAACAATAAACACCCCTTGGAGGGGCTTCGCAACCACAGACTGCATCATGGGTCGTTCCTCCCTCTGGCAACGCAACACTTATTCATTCTCCTCCAAACTTTTCTCTCTGTCAGCAGTAGCGCCTGGCTGAGATTGGATCGGTCACCCAACAATAAAGCTTTTTTTTACCCAGGTAAATTCTTCACATTGGCCTGACAGAGATGCACAGCAGATGCTTTTCCTGCTGTCAGCATCAGTACTGCGAACACAGAACAGAGCAAGAAACAAATTGTGACGTACAGCTGAACTGGATTCTCCCATGGAACAGTATGCGATCTGGCATGGGAGATGAAATTATGCCAGGATACTGTGCTCTCCATGTGAGACTGCGTTAAAGTCACAATGGGGGGGGGGGGGGGGGGGGGGGCAAAAGGTCTGAACTGTTCTCAGTCTACGTAGATCAATGTCAAAAGGATCACATACTTAAAGACTCCTGGAAGCATAAACCAGAAGCGAGTATTTCAAATTCCTTCTTTTAGCCTGGAGCAACACCAAGTTAGTCCAGCTGTACTGGAAAAATCAATAGTGTTTTTTGTTCTCAGTGGCAAGATGGCTGAGTTTCTGATGAATATGATGAATAAAAGAGTTACAGTCACATCTTGCATCCTACATCTTCCCCTTACAGATAAAAAGCCCCAACAAAACACACTGCCCTTTCGCTTGCCTCCTCTAGCTCTGCACTTTACAGCAGGAGTCTAACTAAATCAGCCTGAATTGCTTCCACAAGTTCAATTCCCACTCTGCTTACAGCATTAAGGGAGTTGCTTACAGTCACAGATGCATTTTGATCTGAATATTGACACTGACAAACAAGCATTAAGTTAAGAAAACTTAATTGCCAGATATATGAAAAAATATTTTGAAAATGAATAGCTCTTCATAAAAATGGGTTAGATTAGCATACTCTAGCAAAATATGGGTGGGAAGAGAGTCTAAAAAAGACATGTAAGCTCCGTTGGCTCTGCGTACATAAAGATGTGCTTGAATTTTCAGAAAAAAGGAATTCCTATTGTCTGCGGCTGTGGACTAGGAATCCAATTACATACTCTCCAGTGATGAAGGTACCTATTGTTTCTGCTTGGCGTTTGTAAATTCAGACACAATGTCACAGGCAAATGCTATGCTGCCTCAGCTTCCAGTGATCCAGAAGCCAATTTAATAGCGACCTTGTCCATGATCAAATTATGCAAAATGGAGATCAAACATTTTTTTTTATCTGGCTTGATCAGAGTGAGAAAGAAAAAGAAATGTCATCCCTAAAGTTGAATTTGCCAGAAGAATTTTTAAACCATATAAGAGCTAAAGGAGGACAACAAAATATGAAAAAAGCTAGGAGAAAATTCTAGTATGCAATATTTCTGTCAATTGAAATAACGGTGGCAGAAATGCTGTACACCGTTTCAAGGTCATTCTAGTTCTATATTTTGGATCTAATTATGCATGCAAATGAATGTATCATGTACTTCTACTGGACATCCAGCCGAATGCAAATATTAGGCCTACATACATCTGATAAATTTAGCATCCTTTCAACACCCCCTCAAAACACCCCAAAATGGTTTCACTAATTAAACCCATGTTGGGTGTCGATGACACATAACAGCCATTAGCCAGCAACTTGCATCTTATAGCTCATTATTATTTGACAACACCCTTATCCTCAGGTGTTCATACAGGCAAATTATAACCACTAGATGGGGATATTGTCATAGCCAGGATCTAACACAGGTCCATGGAATGAAGCATTCCTCTCTGTTGGGCATATCACTTCTAATACCCCAACGCATGTAAATACTTTCTGATGATGTCCTCATATTATGGTAATATTATGGTGAGCTAGTTACCAGCAGATGGTATTCCACAAGTTTTTTTCAAGCCCATTTTCGTATGGGAAGCACAACGGAAGGTAGCTATATTTACAGAGAATTATAGAAATTTGCTTGGTTGAATTCTGATAAGAGAGTGAATAAGGTAGTGTTGCGGTCCAGGTTTCAAACAGATGAATGCAGCTTCACGTACCATAATGAACAGTTTTATCATGCCAATGTGCCAAACAATTACATTAAGATAAGAAAAGTCATTGTCAATTAACTACAGTACATCTTCAGAAAATGTATAAACTAGATGCTGTTGAAACAATAACAATGGATTTCCCAGATGGCCCCGTCATCCCCTCCTCCATCTAATCCTCACTCCTCCCACACCCTCCCACCTCTACAATCTCTGCACACTTAAAAAAAATGTTTATTAAAAGCCGAGCTTTGTGTGACTTGTCTCAATGCAGTCAGGTCCACCAGATCTGCGTCCGGGGTTTCATGTGCCTGCACTAACAGCTTCAGTTTTGGTGTGAATTGTCAAAAATGAAATAAGCCCCTCATACTCTTTTATACAATGTTCCTGGGTGATATTATCTTGAAATGAAATCAGGTGTAGATCTTCATTCATATAATGTTTTTGTAAAGGTGCAATAAGACCCATCTAATGCTTTCTGAGTCATTACAAAGTCAAGTGTCTTCTGCAGTCACAATGACCGACGTTGCTTCAGTCTTGTACAATTTGTCTAAAAATAAAATGGGCCCCAGGTCAAGTGTTAAGTGGGGTCAAGTGTCTGAGGCTGTCCTTCTAATTGAAATTACTGTGTGGTGCAGCTTCCATTGTAGTGCAATTTGTCTCAAAATTTGTTCACTTCCAGATCTTCACCCCTAAAATGTGTCTGCAAAGTTTTGGGTAAAAGATCCTTCAATTACTTTTTGATTTATCACACTAACGGGATAAAGTGTCTGAAATAGCCCTTTTCTGTGCTGCACTGTGTGCCACTACTTCAGTTTTCGTGCAATTCATCAAACAATTTCATCAGTCTAGTTCCTCACCTGTACAATGTGTCCGCAAAGTGTGAAAAAGATCTGCCAAATACTTTTTGAGCTATTGCACCTGAAATGGAGCATCTGCTCTTGGATCAGTGAGACTTGACCAGACAAAAACTTGAGAACCACTGCTCTACTGAAATGTAACTTTTCCACTTGGGGTTTTGTGTGTTTACTAACCCTGTAGTTCTTTCCATCGCAGGCACCTAACAGCACGCTTTATCTCCTAATATCTGCCCTGCGCGTGACATGCCAAGGGAGCGGAGCATTACCCACATTCCCCATAAAGCCTCCACGATGCAAAAATAACGAAGTGCTGCATATTGTTTTTATTATCTTTATAATTACATCTATCCATTTCCCCATAGCCATAGCTAGCAGAATATGATGCATCTCACACGGGGGGCTCTGTCTGTAAAAGCCTGCACCCAGCAGCCATGCAAGTCCTGCAGAAGCACATGTTAAAGCCCTGTTTGGTAATCGAGATATGTACATTTCACATGCCCTTGGGGAATCTACTTTCATTGACATGAATGCATCAAGGAAAATGCCGCCTTGAAACAATGAATGTTGTATTAGCAGAACATATGACAGTATCCATGTACTGAGAGCCGGTTTTGGTTGCCGGCAATTGGCCTGTTGAGGCCCCTGCCTTCAGCTGCCACCCAATCTACATTGGACCCGACTGCCACAGCTCCCCCTGCAGGTGGCGGGCCAGCAGGAGGACAGACCCATATTACTACTTAGGGCTGTGCCCAGCCGGGCCCCATGGGTGAAGGCCCAGCCAGCAAACCCTTGCCCATAAGCTCCTTTCCCAAGCCTTGCTCCGGGGCATGGCCCTGGTCTCCCCAATCCAGGCAGGGTCACCCAATCCTTACTGTCCATCTGGAGAAGGGTGAATTGCCCTCTCCAAGTGGAGGAGTTTAATCTTGGGGTCTTGTCCATGACTGAGGGAAGAACGGAGCAGGAGACCATCAGGCGGATTGTTGCAGCGTCAGCAGTAATGTGGATGCTGTACTATTCTGTTTTGGTGAAGAGGCCGATCTACTTTCCTCACCTACGGTCATCAGCTCTGCGTAGTGATCAAAAGAATAATGTCACGGATACTAGTCTCAGAAATGAGTTTCCTCCTCAGGGTTTCTGAACTCTTAGAGATAGGATGAGGAGTTCAGAGATTCTGGAGGGACTTAAAGTAGAGCTGCTGCTCCACCGCATCAAAAGGAGCCAGTTGAGGTATCTATCTATCAAGGATGTCTCCTAGACGGCTCCTTGGGGAGGTGTTCTGGCCATGTCCAACTGGGAGGAGGCCCCGGGGAAGACCCAGGACATGCTGGAGATATTATATCTCATGGCTGGCCTAGTATCACATTGGGATTCCCCTGGTGGAGTTGGAGGAGGTGACTGGTGAGAGGGAGATCTGGGCATCCTTTATCCCTGACCTGACCCCGGAGAAGCGGCAGGGAATGGGAGCATGGATGGATGGATGGATGGATGGATGGATGCAGCATCACATTCATCAATAGAATTCTATAAGTGTCATAATGAATATACCAAGTACAAAAGCACTGGGTAGTATCTAACCATTCCATGGTGCTCATGCCTGTCTCTTGATAATTTATTGTACTTACAGGCTCTGAATTTGAATTGAAAGTTCTTTTTTTCTCCCAGGAATTATGACCACAAGCTGAAGACAGATTGAAATGTGTCAGTAAGCCCCTCTATCTCTCCCCGCGTCTCCTGCTCTCCGCTCTGCAGATTGCGGCACAGATTGGCGCATTAGCATATTCATGCCCTTTCTCCTGGAGGTGCTCCGACGGAATATGGTAGGAGGACATTCGCTGTAATTTGCCTTTCATGAGGACGTGCAACAGTTACTTGGGTTTTCTAGTTTATCACCTTCCCTGCAGAATTTCTCAGTCAATTTAGTGGCCCAGGAGATTAATGATATGGGATGCCCTCTTGCCTCTGTAAAGGCAGGGTAACTGGGGACGCTGCCGCCAAGGGAATTCCTGCAGCACGTCATATGGGATGATCCTGGCTTTGCACCATTTCACCTGTACATGAGCAGCCTCACAGGGTCGCAGATATACTTACAATGTGTATATTAGTGCTGTTTGCATGTAGACAATGGATAAAGCATGATTAGGACTAATGGTAACACTTTACACAAATATTGCAGTAGAAGTGAAGGTGATTAATTGTCATTGTTGATGCACCACAGCACACAACAATGAAATGTGACCTCTGCTCTTAACCCATGTGACATCGTGACACAGCAGGGGGCAGCTATGTGAGCGCCCGGGGAGCAGTGCTTGGGGATGGTACCTTGCTCAGGGTACCTCAGCGGTCAATGCGGGTCAGGGACTTGCACTGGTAATCTTTCGATTACACGATCACGACTCTAACCACTACATCACCTGCCTGCCCCATTAAGTAGCACTTAATGGACTAATTGACCAGAAACTAGGTGCTAGTTACATATGGTTCCTGTGTTCATTCAAAACGAATCAGTTGTAATGGTTTGTGTATTTCAGGTAGGAACCATATTTATATGTTATGTTATGCTATGTTACATTACGTTATGTTATGTCTGTGATTTGTACTTGACTAGTAGCTAGTTAGTAACCCTAAACCTTACCCCTGAAATAAGATGTTACCTGGCTGACTTTACTAAGTGCACTTTTATGCCTGGAAGAAAAGCTGACAGGCACAATTGGCATACGATGGTTCAGATGGAGCTGTGTGTGATCACAGATATGTCCATCTCAGATTCTCAGGCCAACGTATTTCAGCTCGGCTACACATAAACAGGAACTTCAAGCACGGCTGCAAACTGCATCCATCCCCAAAAGTCCAATGAGCTTCCAGGGTGAAGCACTGTGAAATAAGTGCAATTAAACCAGAGCAAGACTGTTAAAACACTTTCATTTCTTTTGGTAAGTTTGTAATTTAATTCATATATCTGAGCATAATCAAAATGCCCAGAGACTTTTTGATTACAAATCTGTCCTCTACAAATTACAAACAGATCTGAGCCAGGGATACTTACCTAATGAATATTATTACCCACTTTCATTATGTGAATCAAATCAAGAAAACATTAGCTTGCACTCCGGAGTCTAGTTTAGAGATCTGCGGGTTATACCTTACCATTGTCTCCCACGCCTTGGGTCTTTATTTTGCATGCTGCATATCAGCGATGTTAAGTTTTATTGCCTTCATTCAATGGTAAGTAATATATCAGACTGGGCCGGCCGTGGGCTAGATGTGTGTGATTGTGGAGACATGCTGTCATACATTATTTTTGTTGCCACAGTAGCAGTCCCTGTTGGAGTGCCGTTTCCCAGAACACTGTGCAAATTCTGGTGCAGTGACGCTCCCCTGTTTCAGTGCGTAAACTTACATATGAAAGGGCTGGAAGGAGTATATGACACTGGTATGGCAGTTTCGGTGAGTCATACATGCACCAAAAAAAAAGACTTTGGGGCTCAATGACGACAGTTCTGTTTGGCACCAGCAGAGTCGGTCCGGACCAATTTGGTGCCCTTTTATATTATTTATATTACACAATTATTTATTATTTATGTTACACATTATACAATGTTTATATTTTACAAGATTCCATAACAAAGAAACCAGCCAAAATCTGGGTCTAATCAGGAAGGTGGATGTAGCTTACTGAGCTTGACATCTATGGAGTTCAGTACCCTGGTCAGGACCAAGTGCTGTTTCTTGAACCAGATGGCATGAAAAGATTTAGCAATATAATGTAAAGAAGAGTATTGCACTAGGTTACAAAAACCTCTGTCATGAGGAAGGACGCAGGAGGATGAGTTGGGGCAAACAAAACCAGGTTTATTACAAAAGGCCGAAATCAAAAAGGATCACAGGGGATCCAAATCAGGGAAAGGATCGGGCAACAGATAGGGCAGGCACCATGACTAGACTGGGGAGCACAGGATTAAAGAACGCGTGTGATTGGACGAAAAACGGCTTTGCTCTTTTTGACCTATGTTTTTGCATTTAGCAGCCGTATCGTGTATTTGACGTTTCATGGTCAGTGAATCACTGCAGGTCTAATTAAATGCGGGGGAGGGGGACTAATTGATAGGCTATGTAGTTATGTTATTGTGGTTTTTTTGTGAGATTGCAAATAGTTTCGTAGTTTAAAAATAGTATGTGTGAAAAACAGCCTAGTTAAAATAAAACATCCCCATCATTTTGGGTGCCCCTAGCATTCGCCTATACCGCCTATGTGATGGGCCAGCTCTGGGCATCAGCATTAGAACTTGGTCATGATGAGGGGGGCCACAGAAACCCAAGAATTCTACTTGTCAGCTCACCCACATTCACTTACGTTACACTTACAGAGCAAGACGCTTTAATCCAAAGCGACATGCAATTGAGAAAGTGGGGTTAGCCAGCAGAAGTGGCAATTTCAGATTCAAAAATTACAGATCCGGACCAAGGTTTTGTTTCTACCAACCAGCTGAGTACTCCGTGACTGTGAATCTTTATACTTAACGGGTTGGTTTTTACAAAATCTTGGTCTGGATTTATAATTTCTGAACCTGAAATTTCCACTTCTGCTGGCTAACCCCACTTAGTCAGTCCCTGGAGCAATTGGGGGTACTCAATGGCCCAACAGTGACATTACTCTGCTGACCCTGTCACCTGAACCCAGAGGGCCACACATCACCTGCTGTGCTCCCCCAAACCCCGCCCCCCCCAGGGATGTCCACAGCACCCCGGCTAACAACAGTGTATTCTGCAGATCCAGAAAGAACACCTCTGAAGCTGAGCAGTACATTTCGATCCCCGCTCCAAAAGCACCAACCCCCTCCCAAGTCAACCTCCATCCATCT
Source organism: Petrocephalus schoutedeni (assembly GCA_026780765.1). NCBI lineage: Eukaryota > Metazoa > Chordata > Actinopteri > Osteoglossiformes > Mormyridae > Petrocephalus > Petrocephalus schoutedeni. The sequence continues at coordinate 32,582,510 of JAODKL010000001.1, forward strand.
AAAATTTTTAATAAAAAGAAATTGAACATTTTGCAGATTTGATGCCTGACATTTACAGAGATGTCCGTAATAAGAACAAATGAGCTGTCCGTATGCATGGGAGCGCTCTGCACAGAAAGGATGGTGATGAACAGTAAAGGTTCCGGCGTAATGACCCCCTTGTATATGTGAGTCCCAGCATACTCTGTCTAGATGAGACCCCCTTAATGATGGTTATGGGTGTTAACTGTCGTCCTGCTGACACTATTTATCATGGTATTGTGGGGACAAATGAGAATTAGCCAGCGTAATACCCACCTCCACCTGCTCACATCCCAGAGATGCAGAGGAACATAGAGGGTAGGAATAACATATCATTAAGCAATTTCTATTTAGTACCTCTCATTAATTAAAATGGTAAAATGTTACAGTGCACAAAGAAGCATCTAATTAAACCAGACTGGATGGTCGCTGTCTCTGTGTGGCAAGATTTTGACGCACCTGATGTGTGATAATTACAGAAAACCAATAAAAACAATGAAACATATAAATGTCCTCACTCCTATTAGAGGAATCCCTTTGCCTAATGCCATTGTCTAACAGTCTTCCTGCCAGAGATTAATTGTTTAATCAGTTGTATCAATGCATTGCATCTCTGATTCTCCTTCACATTGACATCAAATTGAAAATGTTTTGCTTTCCCCTGACAGTGGCTGCCTTGCATCCATAGAAGAGATCAATGCAGTTAAGATTCTAATAGATTCCAATAGCGTACAAGTGCCTATATTTACATTGGTGTACTTGACAGGCGTATAGAGAGCCACACACGGGTTTTCTGTGGTAACACTGCAAAGTTCTGCTGTGTGACTTGTGTCATTGCCCTGTCTCATGTGTTATTTCATGCTCTTGCACATGGACCAGAGAAGTCCGGCCAGCTGAGCTTGACGGTAGCAGGTCCTCTGGGCTTGAGTGCATAACCCGCCATGGCCCCCCCCGACCCCCCCTGACCCCTGCAGGAAAGCTGTCTCTGACACCCGCTTTCCACCAAACGCTGACTTTCCTAAAACTATCCAGCCTCGCATTGTCCTTGGAACCTGCCCAAGAGGATTAACTGCTTTTACATAAAACATTTTGTCTCAGTGCAGAGATGCAGGCCCCACACATTGCTTTGTGTGAAGCTCCACATACACAAGTGACCAAAATGCCAATTTTTTTAGATTGCAGAACATTATTTCACTGTTGCTCCAGTTATTTATAAACATTAAAGCCAATATTCGTGTAGTATTTTTAACGCTTAATGGCAAAGATTTCCACAATCTTGGCCATTAGTGTATGTCCCTGTACATGTATTTGAACATCCAAGCAGAGCAAACACAATGATTATAAACTTGTAATGGCGATATTAGGATTGTGTTCCACTTAAAATATGTTTTCCATAACATATTTTCCATTCTTCTTCCAAATACTTATCTTGGACAGAATGAAGAGGGAACTGGAGCCTCTCCCAGGCTGCACAGGGCACACACTAGGGTAAAGCCTTAATCAGAGGTGGGCAAAGTAAAAGTAAATAGTAAAAATCCAGACCAGGATTTTGTCTCAGTTACAGAGTACTCAACTACTTGGTTGAAACAAAATCCTGGTCTGGATTTTTGCTTTTTACTTTTACTTTGCCCACCTCTGGCCTTAATGGGACGTCGACCCAGAACTGGGAACACAACACGGGTGATTCTGGGATACAGGCTCATTTAGACATTTGCCTGTCTTTGAACTGTGGGAGAAAGGTCATAAAACACAGGCAAAGCATGCAAACTCCTCGCACACAGTAGAGGTAGTATTTGGTGAGAAGCTGCTGGTTGAGCCACTGTGTCTCGTTTTTCTTGAGTCTAATATATCAAGCTATGCCATATCTTCAGTTTATTCTACGTCAGCAGTGCCCCTGCGGCTGAGGTGTTTCTGATAATATGCATGTTGCACGTGTGCTGGATGTGCTGGTAGTATCAGGCTCCCCTTCCCTTCCAGCTTCAGGAACACCGGACAGCTCAATGTGTCGCTATGGTTATCTAACCGAGCAGTAGCAGTCACTTCACTGGCACTGACCCTTTTCTGTTTTTTTTGCCTTGCAGGCACGTCCGTCACATCTGCGGGCTTCCCATCACGCAACGCCAACCGGGCTCAGCGGTGCTCGGCGATGGGGGCATATTCTGACAGCTCTACGGCGTCTGCCGTGCGAGCATGGCAGCTTTATGTAACAAGGAAAGGGCAACACGTGCACACGCGCTCACTCAGATACATGACCTGGGGTCTTGGGCGCTCCCCCCCGACACCAAAGCAGGAGCTGATAATTGCCTTTACTCAGCCATGACCCGCACCACCCACATGGGACACACAAACCTGCCACGCGCCATCACTGCCAGGTTCTGAACACCCAGATTCCACAGCCCAACAAGCGTGTGGGAGCCAAGCTTTGGGGAGGGCTTTCGGCAGAATCAAGGATGCCCCCGCCCCCCAATTCCAAAGGGCTCCTGGATAGTGTCACAGCAACACGCTCTGCTATTTTGTGCTTAATGACAAATACAGAAGAGGCCCACCAAGCACTGCAGGTATTTTGGTGTGTGGGGAGACCTCCCTGCCTGTCAACACCGTTACAGCCTGTGAAAGACAGAAATCCCACGCCTCCGTGCATCATGCGTAGGAGGGAACACACAGCGTGCGTCTAAGAGAACCAGCACATGCACCCACTGTACTGTACACATCTTAACCCTGAGCTTCAGGTGAACTCATAGCAGAGAAGGCATGGGTAATACACAGGGGCAGAGGTAAAAACACGCTTTTATCCCTGAATGACCACGCAAATAGAACAATAAGTGTATGACAGGATGTGTTTTTTACACGTGTATGTGTGTGTAGGGGGGAGGGCTCTGTTTACACGTTTCTGTTTTAGTGCGTGGGCTAACTGGGGTCCTTGGCTAGTGTGGGTCTGTGAAGGATTATGTTATATCACAAGAATGCATTATGTGGCGAGACATTTGCGACTTGAGTGATAATATGTGTGAGCGGGCGTGACGCTGAGAGAGGGCCATCTGTAACCCACAAGCCCCAAGGTGCAGCTCCTGCAGGGAAGATTCATCAGCTGTGCGTCGCCTCTGCCTGCCCAAGGCGCAATATTTCTCCACATGTAAGTGTGAGTTATTTGACCATTTCTCTCCACTCAGGACCCGATGCAATAAAATTGCTACATTGCTTCTTTGGACAGTCAGTAGGTATGTTTTGGTCTTTTTATGCGTTTTTATGTGTCTTTGCAGCAAAGGCTTGGTCCAGGCTGCCAGCCAAAGCTGGTACATGCTTACATGGGTCGTAGGAGTCTCTAACATGTCCATTTCCATTTCATCAAATGTATGCAAGTTAATGAGTCACGCATTTAACGAGACAGTAAGAGCTAGATTGGCTATATCTGTGTCTGTCTGTGTGTATGACAGGTGAGGTTAGGGTTGTGTCATAATCTAGGGTTCTCAATGCTGCACTTCAAGGACACAATTTTTACTGGGTTTCTGCCAAGTACTAGGTGTCAGTGTGTTATATACACAAGCGTTTGACCTATAGATACCTAAAAGTCCACTAAGCTTAGAAAGAGCTCTTTGTAGCATGATGAGGGATGTTGTATTATCAAATTGTGCGACCACAACCATCATCTCTTAGATAGCTCAGAGTATTTTATTCTTTATGCCTAACAATGACAGTCACGGCACAAACAAATCCCCAATCCAGGCAGTGGCAGTTTTCTTCCCGCGGAGGTGCCATGGGGCTGGAATATTTGTATTTCAAGGCCACAGAGGTTAGAAGACAACATCTGTAGTGGTCTGAAAAGTGCAGGTGTCAACAGCTATAACATATGCCTCGAGAGTGCGGAAAGCACGATCTGCTGACTTAGGTCATTACCGCAGTGCTTGAAGTCATCAATAGGGCTTCTCTAGCCATCGACCAAGACTAATACTCATTCACTGTACATAAAGGATTCTTCCACGAGAGAAGCATCCGTAATGACTGACCAGAGCGTTATGGATTGGGGCGTATAGATCACTGACTTGGGAAATGCATTTTAGAGGATTTGACCAGTTCCTTCTGAGAACAATAAGAGAGGAGTTTGTATTGACTATGGGAATCAACTAGGCCTTCATATTGAGCCCCTGGAGACCTTCTCTCACCCGTCGGCAGCCCTCTCCTGAGTTAGCAAAACAAACTGTTTTATCTGTCACAGCGTCACAGATGTCTTAAGAGCCATGTGAGGGGATCAGACACACTCTGTGGCTTTGAGGCAGGCCAAATAGAAGACAGACTTCCCAAGCTTTCGGGGATTCTTTAAAGGGACTCAACACACCAAAACAGAGTACAGATTTATAGGAGGGAAAGACACTGCCTGAACTGAAAATTCGGTTTTATAAAAAACCTCTTGTTTTATATGTACTCAACAGATCTTATTCAAGCAAGTAAATAGTCCATTGCAGGCCTAAGAGGATACTGTAGACCACATGAAGCACAAAGTAGTGTGCACAAGTGTGGGATAATGAACCCATAATTAGCACAACTGTAAATAGGCCCAGATAGGAGTCCCCAGTGTCACCCCCTTTGATCCTCATTACCATAGCAGGTTCTTGAAGTGCTCAGGGAGGAACACGTGCAGTAGAGTGGGCAACTTCATGAGGTAGAGGAGTGGAGCTTAATGGCTTAATGCTATGCGTGTGTGTGTCGGGGGGGGGGGGGGGGGGCTCTCCATAAACACACCATACATGCAACAGTTCACAGGGACCCAAGTGGAAACACATATGGGTGATTGTGCAAATAAACACGCAATCAAATTTCAATCAGATCAAATTACGTTCCCGAAAGGACGCAGGTTGTATTGTATTAACTCAGACATCGATGCCTGATTTTGACTCCTGGAAGCCATACAGACGGCATACTCTGTATGTATACTCATTGCTGTGATTATTGAGTCCATCAGCTTTATTTTTTGCCATCCTATTCCTCTTTGGCCTTTAATTTATCTAAAAATGTTGGCCTTTTCAATGCATCCTGCCCTGACAAGTAACAGAACCAAATACAGATACATTTTACTGATGACAACACAAGGTTTCTTATATGCTAATCACTGCTCGGAATGTAGAATTGACAAGAGCCTTCCACAGCTCGTTCAGTTGGAGGCCTGGGGCCCTGAGAAGGTCTTTATCGCCCGCTGAGTAATGCATAAAGGAGGAAAGTGGAGGGCAGGCAAAGACAGGCCCGAAACAGCAGACTGATAAGCTCCTTTGTTCCATGTCAATGTAACTTTGTTTATGGACTGTAATTTGGCCCTCAAGGGACAGTAAATTGGCTGTACCATGTTTCCAGCTCTGCTTCCAATAACCAGGCCCCATCTGGTGGGGAGTACAGGAAGCAGGTATCCCCCCCACAATCCTGGTCCCATGATGCCATGCACCAGCTGCTCACAGCCCCCTTAATGAGATCGGGGGGAAGCAGCTGACGGCTGCCGTCCGACAAGGTGCCAGGCTCTCCCTGTCCACCACTGTTTTTGACTGATCCAGGCCTCTGCCAGGCTCTGCCAGGCCCCAGTGAAGCTCCCACCCCATCTACTGGTGGGATGGGGCAAGAAGGCATGGCATTTCAGAGGGCTCACATGCAAGGGAGCACCAGTCTGGGGGGCGGGGGCATATAGGCACCCAGAATCTGGCCGAGCAAAGTTCACCCTTCACTGTTCTCAGCGGGCTGTAGGAGACCAAAAGGATGGTATCGCAGCCCGTCTGGTCTCCCGGCAACGTCTACCTGTGGAAGTAGGACGAGGATTTTACAGGGGCCTCTGGCGGTTCTATGTTAATTTGTTTTTTACAGCTCATGTCCCTTCAAGACACTTGGCTGTCAATTTGCCAAAGATTAGGGGGATAAGCGTTATGATGTTTAAACTGTACACTATGCACGGATACAGTATTTCAGAGGTACATACGGATATACATTTGAATGGACAGGAGCCATACAGTATGTCTGCGATTTGGTCTTTACATGGTGATGTGCCCAGAGGGGAAAAGAAAAGAAATCCAATGTACCTCCCATCAGGTTCTGTGCCATCTGAGCATTTCCTCGTATCCTGAAGCACTGTAATTGTACAGATCTTAACGTTAGGTAATAACTCCTGCGTTTGGCTGCTGATCCGTTTATTATGTTCATCTCTCTCTTATTGCTGAGGGATGAAAAGAAAACCAGAGGAAGCCACACATTGCGAAACGTCTTCTGGAAATGGCTGAGAGGATCAAGTACTCGTACCTAAAGCCACATGTGGGCTGTTTTGGCAGCAGCAGCCATCGACTCTCCCAGTCCTTCCATGGATTTGTTAGCCTGGGCTCCTACTATGCTTTTAATAATGGAAAAATTATGCAGAAGCTCCACTGAGCATTTCTTTAGGAAAACAAAAAAAGAAAGACAGAATTCCCTCTGGAGCGGAGGCGACGCCTAGGAGGGAGGGGAGGAGGACTGATTATTTTCCCCTTAGCTTTGAGAGAATGGAGAGATGGCGCCACTGACAAGGTCAGTGCTGCACGCGCTTCGAGTGGCGAAGGGGAGCAGGGAGAAAATGAGAGAGACGGGAAGTCGAAGGAAGACAGATAACATAATAAGAGAGTCACAAACTCGCAGCCCGTCAGCTTCGATTTTCACGAGATTAACCGCGGTAAAAACAAGCCGGACTGATATCCTGAGCGTGTATGCCAAAGGACGGGGAACTGCAGTGTGAGCCCAGTCGCCGGGGTCGTGGGCAGCACACACACTATGGGTGAGCCACACAGCAGGCAGGCGACAGACAGAGTTGGGGGGAAACCCGCCCATAGACGGGAAAGCAAACACCACCAGATGTTGCCATAATTTGTATTTCAAATACGTCGTCGGCTGTTAGCTCTGATTTCAGAAGCCAGCGGGCCTTTCATAACAAAGCAGGCACGCTCTCCGTTTGCATTGTAATTTAAGGCATAATTTGTCGTTGCTGGAGAGGGACACTGAATTTCCCGTGATGCCATGTCTGCGAGACGTCCTTCCTCAGCGAAGGGAAACATTTCCTGGCAGCTCGTAATAGTGGGAGAAGCGGTTATGGCTTGGGGCGGGGGCTTTCTATAATGGTGCGAAGAAAGGAGAACAAGAAGTAAACACAGTGCTTAAAGAAAGGCAACATGACAGAGCGGGCAGTTGAGGTTGCTGCTTCGGGGGGGGGGGGGGGGGGGGGTGGGGCGGGGGGGGGTGGCAGTGCTGGACAGCGTTATCAGGCAACTCTGAGGCTAAGGTCATCACGATTCCACACTGGGAGGCGCAAGTGGGTTGTTTATTGCCAGGGTTGTCAGAATGGTACCAGGCAATATAACACCGGACTGCTGGAGTGACCACCAGGGGGCCCATGTCCTCCATCTCTCCATCCCTGTATGTTTATGGCAGCCCCGGGTGACTTTATCCCCAAATGCAGGGCATGCGGCCAGCACTGTGTGCTTTATTGATATGGCTCTCATCTCACGCCAAAAAAGCCTCTCTGTCAGATCATGGACTTGCTCATGATGGAGGTGTGTGATGGTTAGCGAAGGCACACGATCGCCATTTTTAACAAGGTCCTATAACAGCAGAGATGCACGCAATATACGGGCCATGTACAGGCCTGGCCATGAAAGAATTAAAAGTAGCTAAGAAAATTTTAAATCTGGGTCAAATAGGCTCATTTTTATATTGTATTTTTTTTAATTATTGTTTTTTTTTTTTATTTAACCAAACAAACAACAAAAGTTCAGAATTATAAGTGTGGCTAATCTGTTGTTATTCAGTATCCTCATCTCAAACACGCTGTCAAGAGCTTCCCAACTGTAGATGATTCTTGGTATCAGCATAAGCATCCCTACTAGTCACAACATTGGTAGTACTAGTTATGGGACAAGGTAATGGGACAAGGACTAATTGTCAAATCAGAGAAGGAAACTTCACAACAAAGAGCCATTATTGGGGTTTTGCGCTGCATATCACATTTAATCCTGTGTCAGTAGTGTACATACGAGCCATGCACCAAATTACCCATAACCCACTGTGCCC
>JAODKL010000001.1:32602744-32613073 GCA_026780765.1 Petrocephalus schoutedeni
AGGTCCAGAAAGTACAAATCCAGACCAAGGTCTAGTTTCAACCGACCAGTAAAGTATAAAGAGTCACAGAGTACTCAAATGGGTGGCCTAAAACAAAAGTCTGGTTGGGATTAGTACTTAGTGGACCAGAACTTGTCGTTAATGGGTTACTTCTGAGAGTGACTTCCCCAGCACCGACGATGCAGAGCACAGTGGTTCCTGTGTGTCTCTGCGGGACCAACTTGATGCTGCCCATGCTGCCGGCTGTCTTGCTTAATTCTGTAGCTTGGCAGTTGCAGGATAACAATGACTGTGCTCTATGGTGCCTCATGGGGAACCAGATGGTGACACCTGTGACTTTGTGGTTTTACAAACTGGTAGCCCTGGTGGATTTGGCATTACCTAGTGACAAGTGAAATGGATCAACTGTTACTTTTAAGTCTTTTTTTTCAGTGACGCGTGTCTCTAACCAGGTTGTTCTGGTGGAAGATGCCCGTTGTGGGAGATATTGGCAGTAGAAATATAACGGGAGTGAATGGCGTTCTTTCTGTGGTGATTACAGCACACGAAAAATGCATCAGAAGAATTCCACAGCAATGTCTCTTACCAGAAATCATGACCTGGTTACTCTAGATAATCCACAGACTTTGTAGTGAGCAGTTTAATGTGCAAACGTCTTCTGCCAAACTCACACCAATTAAATCACTACGCAAAAGATGCAAGCGCGAGCACCCCTGCAATATCTTCAGTAATAGTAATTTTTATTTTTTGTAGACATTTGTAACAAACCCTCTTCTACATTTATATAGGCAATGAAAAGACTTGTTTTCCCTCCATTTCTAATTTTCCTAGAAATGGTGCTAACTATTTTTTGTTTTCAAGTATTGGAATCTGCAGGAGTTCCACATAATCTGTTAATGTTAGTTAAACTAAAGGAAAATATAGTTAATCAGAAAAATGTTATTGACAAATTGTTTGACATATACGTGACGCAAAAGTGACTCTGGCCTACTTTTCCATCTGTGGTTGTGATCTTTGTTGGCAGCTGAACAGCTGTAGTGCAGGTTTGGTAATGTCTTGGGTCGTCTTCATCAATCATCAGACCATGGGGCGATGTCTCCTTTTTCTATGCGTGCAGCTTTATCTGGGCCGACCCGCACGCCCGCCTGTGCTCCATTACATGTCTTGGACAGAGGACCATCTGATCCAGCATTGATTTGTTCCTCCCTTACTAAATGAAATGGCCTGTTAGGTAGAGAGCTGCTAATGTGATTTGCAAGTGGTCCCACATGCGTGATTTATGCGCACTCGTACCTCTCTGATTACATTGCTGAGGTATCGAGCTGTTGGGCCTCCCTGTGTTGGAATGGCGCGCTTCATCCTGGACACTGAAATATATGGAGAGCCTTGGCAGTGTAATGGGTGGAACTCCATGACTCGGGGAGTCCACATCCCACCCAAGGATTGGCGTAGTGAAGAAATGGGACAACAGAAATCCAAAGAATCATGAAATTTATTTTATTGTCCTTTTGGCGGGGAGAGGCGGGGTGGGGTGAGCCCTGCATATAAGCTTCTGTTGGCACAGATGTTTGCGTGTGACACTAAAGGGCCTTTAATGGCCGTCACTGTAATACAGGGAGAGCGGAACATGAGTCACCTGATTCATCCTTTGCCGCTTTTCCATTCTCACTGGCAGATTGCCTCCTTTTAGCTGTTATCTCCCAGAGGGGGACAGTGATTCTCCTTGTTTTCCTGGCAAAGAGGTGTTATCGTTTTTCTTCTTAACTGCATATGCTGTTATATTGAAGTTGCTGTTTTATTGGATTGAATTAATCATTTTGCAGATGTAGTGTATTAGCAATGCATTATTATTATTATTATTATTATTAATAGCATTATTAATAGCATTGGTCTTAGAATCAGGTTTTGTTTAGCCCAGGGATGGGCAATTCCGGTCCTGGAGGGCCGTGGTTTTTGTTTTGGTGTTTTCCCTGCTCAGAAACACCTGGTTCACCTCAGCAGTCAGTTTTCAGGGTTCACTTAAACCTGACAATTAACTGGTGAGGTGAACCAGGTGTTTCTGAGCAGGGAAATCACCAAAACGTGCAGGACCACGGCCGTCCAGGACCGGAATTGCCCTCCCTTGGTTTAGCCTACTAAAACATTCTAATCTGTACTGTATATGCTGTGGTGGCATAAACATCCTTAGAAATTCTTGCCTGCAATGCTCTGGCTTGTTTTGAAGCAGTTTAATCAATATAATGAATGGCCTTTCCGGGTTTGTGCCGGTGACGCCGCCCTGAGGGACCTGCTGACGGCGGAACCCTGCCGGTCTGCATCGGCGCCAACATGAAATCTGTGCTCCGTGTCACACCTTCCAGTGACAATGCAGTACCACTGTTATCTTGGATATAGCGCTGGAAAGAGATTTTAATTAACGAATTTCCTCCTGCTCCTGACTGAGTCTCGCTAACTTGCGCTCGCATGGTTTTGTTATGCAGATGGCGCATTTTCTTACAGCTGTGTAATTACACGTTTAATGTGTTCCAGGATTAAAGTGCAGCGAGCAATGGCCCGCATTCATTATGGGATGCCGCAGTAATCTGCAGCGCTTTGCCTCACTGAGAGGCATGGCGTTTCCTTTTGCTGGAGTGATATCATTTAACGGGGGGCCTTAGAGCTGCGATTTGAAGGGATTTGCTCTTTAAATATGGACTGCATTCACTGCAAGTCCTGCTGGCAAACCAACTTCGTGTTTCGACTTTCTTTATATTATGCAGGGAAGCTTCCAGCATCTGCTGGAAAAGACATTGCTGCCGCGACCCCTTTGCTTTAAAGGCAGTCATTTTGAGCACCTGTGAAGTCTGGCCTTTAGGAAATTTCCTGGGGGGGGTGCTTTTGTTCGTGTGCTGGCCTCCGACCTGTGGCGGGGTGTGCGGACAGCAGGGGCCGGGTTGAGCCAGGAAGTGCTTGGGAGTCATTCAGGAAGTTGTTGGATTGCTCCGAAGAGCTCTTTAATTAGACGAGCGCTAGCCGGAGCCTCGCTGCTGTTTTTTCATTAAGCGCTCGGGGGAATGGCACATGCCGGCATGTGGAGGTTGCAGCCCGAGGTGCTGATCCCACAGGAAACATGGTAGCCCTGCCAGAAAACAAACAGTTAAAGCAAGCCTCCATCATGAAGCTTGGACTTTGTGCCCCATCTTATCGGGAATATCTTTGTTTCGATGGCAGGCACCCTTAGAGGTTGCAGGTCCTTGGGCGTAGTCTTCTGTGAGTAGCATCAAACTGTTGTGGACCAGTCAGAAATTATGAAGGGAGTAATGGGTGAAGTGAGACTTTAGTCACCAGCTGGTTTAACCTGGTTTCAATTGGTCAGTTTATTGATTGCCTTTCGTTTACAGCCGGCAGTGACTGACAGCACACTAATCCAGTCCCCATGGGTTTCAAGGCCTTGTTTCTCTCATTGCTGTGTAATGACACCTCATGATGAACATGTTCCTCAACCATCGTCATTCCCTATAGTGCCGTTGAGCCCTTGGTCTCTTCAGCTCCCTTTCAGTGGACTCTTCTTCGCACCATGTGGTGGATTTCTTGTAGGGGCGATTCGTGTCCAGCCTCAGAAATGTGGATCTCAGTTGGCCAAACGGAGAGCCCTTGCTGTAGCTGCGCAGGCGATGTGGCGCTCGGAAGCTCAGTTTCCAACAAGTGTTGCTGCCGTTTCGCAGATGACATCTTGAATTTTCAAGCGTTTTCGTATCATCCGTCTCCTTCCCTGTAATCCATATGAACTTTCAATTCCGGCACAAAGTACTGTTTTACGGGATTCTGCTGGCTCTGTAACCCAAGCCGGAAACTTTGTGCTCCATCATTTTTGGGCTGAGTAACATCAGCAGTACCGACGCTTGTCCAAACACAAGGCAGCCAGCACAGCAAGAGTTTCAAATGACTCGTATGTTTCTTTTGTTCCTTGGAGAAGCTCATTTCCTGTATCTCATCAGGGAGTCAGAGACCACCGGTGATTCCGAAGCTACCCTTACCCTGTTTTGTCCCCGGTTTTATCTTTCCGCTCTGTTGAGTTTAAGGTACGTCGATGGGACGCGAATGAGTTTCGGTGCCCTTAAGGCACACTTAGTTCAGCTGAGTAATGAGCCTGCTCCACTGACTAAACCCCAGGCAGACTAACGTCAGCGACGGTGGAGGGAACCGATCAAAGAGCTCGGGAATATTTGAGAAGGAGCCTGCGCCAGAACTGTTAGAGTTAATCCCAGGCTGTTGAGTCATCCCTTTTATTTATACATAGGGTGGTTCCTGATGGTCATGGTCCAGGATTGCCCTTGGGTCAAGCTGCAGCCCCCGTGGCGAAGCAGACAGCATGGCATGGGCCCGTGCCAGGCGGCTGGGGAATCTCATTTAGCTGCTGATTAAGCCCCCTGCTCACAGGCTGGGGGTGCCGGGCCGCAAAATATTCATTTCATTCCCTCTCTAACTAATGGAAAAGTATCTCATTCCACACGGGCACACAGTGCCCGATGGGGTGAGGGAAGGGGAAAAATTACTTTTATTAAATTCAATTCAGAGCCAAATTATGGGATTTTTATGTGACAGAAAGCACGTCGCAGAGCCAAAATGGTATGAGGGCCGAGGAGGTTTCAGCTGCGACAGACAGTACTGTCCGTTATAACGTTATTATCAGTAGTATTATTATTCTTTTTGACAGTCATCATCACCATCAGCGTTATTATGTTTGCCAAGGTTGCGAACCCATTAGGGTGGGTAATGGACCTCTGACATCTCTTAAAAAAGGCGAAAGCATAAAAGGATTCCCGCTGATCGCTGTCGTCGTGATATCACTGATGTCCCAGAGATTGACATCATTACTGCCCACAGGATGCTCCGCCCACCCCAGGTGGTACACAGGCGCGCACATACAACACACACACACACACAACACACACACACGATATCTCGTTCCCCAGCGCAATGTGGTGGCCTGCGTGCACATTGCAGTTCCCTATGGAAGTGGGCCTAACTGAACGTGCCTGAAACGGAATTCCTGAGGTCGCCAGGCAGGTTTGGTGTGCTACCGATGGAACGGAATCTGAGGAATGCCGCAGTGTCGGTTTAGCCAGCGTGCTTTCTCATATTCACCATCATTCCATCACTTATAAATAGACGTGTCATGTGATCTCCACGGCCCGTTCTGTCACGTTTTCTGTAAGCTTCAGTATTTTGCCACCATTCTTGTCTGAACCTATAATGAGGTCAGCAGCTGTCCGGAGCATGTATACAGTGGCTTTTATCGCATTCCCTTCGTGACTTAGCTTGTGACGTATGCTGTGTGGTGACCCGTAAATAACCTGGGTGTGACCTGAAAACCAGGGTAGTGCTGTAACCACTAGAAAACAATGTCTCTGAGACGCCCTCAGAGCCAACCCCAACTACTGATAGATTTTCACCTGTAACGTAACCTGAGAGCTGTACCAAATGGCATTTTCCCAGCCCAGGCCAAATAAGGTCCTATTTACTGCCATTGTAGCATTCCTAAGTCAATATAGGGATGAATAAATGAATGAATGGTGTTTGGGGGCAAGGATCACTGAGATTTTAATGCATCACCCTCTAAAACGAGCTCCGTTATTTGCTTCCCATCCTGAACGGGAATCGAGGCCAGTCGGATGGCGTTCCTCTTTTCCCTGTTGGTCACCATACTTTTTGTGGGCTTCTCACGCGCGGTGCCTTCATAGCATGACCTGGCTATCTGAGCACATGCTGCTCTACTGACCTATTTTTGTCACCTTCTTGTTTTATGCATGGTTTTGGTAATTCAAGGTAGCACAGTGACTGTGTGGCCCGTCGGGGCCCACGTCCAGCTCTCGAAGTGAGAACTGTGAACTTTGTCATCTCAACAGCTCGACCTGGTTGCTTTTGGTTAGTCCTGCACTTTTTTTTTTGGCAGCAGGAAGAAACCGGAGTGCTTGCAGAACTTCCCTGAGCTCGTGTTTGTGGGCGTGTCCTGCCGAGAACTGCTTTTCATTAGAGTGCTATTCTGTCCATCCATTCCCTGTGTTTCTACAGAGAGACTATCAGCTGACCACAACTCTACTAGGTGAACGGTCTTATATGCAGACTGGAATGAATGTGCAGTGTTCTTAAGCAGAACAAACCAGTAATTGACTTCTGAGTTCTGATGCAGTGTATTGGTATGAGACTTGGCTGGAATCATTTTGAGCCATGGCTGCAATCACATTAGGCTTGCTGCCTGTATTGATTGTTCAAGCATCAACACGGCCAAGCTGTGTTTAGCAGGGATAAACTCCAGCAGCGTGAGCTGAGGCTTTGCTTGAGTTATGTGTTTGTTAAATATACTGGTGGGGAAGCTGGTTTTGGGCATCTGAAGTGCGTACTGTAATCTGTTTGCGTAATGTCCGAATGGCATCATGGAGGTGCTAAGCCAGAGTCTGTCAGTGTTTTTCAGTTTACAGACAGTGGATTAAGATCTTCATAACATTTTAAAATGGCTCTATTACTTACCAAAAAATGCTCATGCATCTAATGTTTATGAACTTCATAGGGCTTTCTTTATGGTAACCCTTACATTTGTTAGATCCTCTATAGTCCTGTATAGTATATATGAAACATGAACTGGTATAATTAATGCTCACTTTGCTTGTGAATTGTACAGACGTTTCAGAGCTAAATTAGAAAAGGAAGCTTCCCTTTTTAGGCCTTAAAAAAGTGTTTTACAATGCTTTCGTCACACAGAGCTGTTTCTTTCTTTTTTGCGGAACATTGCTTTTGTGATGAATGTACTGTGGGTAAAAGAGCCTATATGATTTCTCGTGCAGGACGGTGGCTTCCTGGTTCGAACGCACCACTTGGAATACTGTGATGGAGGCATTTTGGACCCTGACGACGTGCTCACCGACCTTGTTGAGGACAAGGACAAGGTAGGTCTCCCTGCCCACGCAGGAAGAGCTCCTTTCCACACAGAGATCTCTGCTGTCCAGACCCTGTGTGGCGAGGGTCTAGCTGAATGGCATTAATCTCTGGGCCTGTTTAGAGTGCACTGTCTTCTTTGCGTTTGTCATTAGAAGGAGGCAGTCAAGTGAACAATTCAGGGCTGGGGACAATGCAATGAGGTGATTGGATTGCTGGATCTGTTTGTCTGTGTGTTTCCATGGCGGGATCAGTGAACTGTAGGGCCGTTTTTAACTGGGCAAGGGGACACATTCCTCATAATTGAATCGCCTTGGACATTAGGTCCCTATCAGATGAGAAGCTTTAGAATTCAGTGCACTAATTAATACTACTCCAGGCAGTGGCAGACAGAGGTCTTCACTGTAAAAGTGATATCTGAAGAGGGCACTGTTTGTGTGGGTGCGAGAGACGCCCCCCCCCCCCCCCTCGGTGGGGCGTGAGCACGCTTTGAAACCCTGGGCGTTTCACAATCCGACGGCATGGCTGCTCGGAGTTGGAGTTCACAGGAAATGGGTTTGTGCCACCAAGGTGAAGCCGGGTGAACGGAGAGGAAAATTACCGTGCTGGCACTCGCTAATGGGGGGGTGTGGGGACTCGCTGAGCCTGACAGGTCCTGCATGCGTAATGCTCACATGGTACATAGGAAGGGGGCCCCGCATCATAATATGCCGAATATAAGTCCTTATATAAGTCCTTCCTGCACTTGCTAATGGCATCAGCGCCTTTTATTAATGTATGTCTGTGAAAACCCCAGCTATGTCCTCTGTTTGCTTATCGCCGTTCACTTGAGATGGCAGCTGTCCCACAAAATCAGAGCTTAATTGGAGTTAATTAGAAGGGCTCTTATTTCAGCCATTATTAGTCATTCCACGACATAGGACAAAAGACAATATTAGTTTTTATAGAAGATGGAAGAAAAAAAACGCATCACGATGATGTGATGTAGTCTGAGCTGAAGGGTCAGGCTGTCCGTGTCTCTGCCCCAGGTCTGTCTTCAGCTTGGGATGCTGGGGGTGGGGGGGTGTTTCTGTGGAGACCGTTCTCCAGCATCCCGAACTGTAGTCTTTTTACTTCTGCCGTGTTGCTCACAAATGGCCACTGTGGCCTATTAGAGCCTGCGTCCTGCGTCTTTGCATCGGAGACTGTCTGCATGCTGTGTGGCATTTGCACGTGTCCTCCCTTCCTTTCCAAGGTAAGTAACGATAAGTAATAAATGGAACTAAATGTAACTGAATATAAGCCAGAGGCTCTAATTAAAATGAGCCGAAGGAAGAATGACTTTGCTGTGCAATCTAACAGATTAGCTTTTTAAAGTACGATGCTGCCTAGCTGCCCGTGTCGATTTGCTCGGCCTGAGGGTCAGTAGCCTTCATGGCAGGATGCGTGAGTGAGAAGTGTCCATGCAGCATGAGTCAGCTCTGAAGACCAGTGGCATGTGGAGGCCATCGGTGATGGAGATTCCAGATAGATAGCGTTCATCCTCGGTTTCCTGTAGCCGCTGTTCCTATCAGCACACATGGCATTGTCACTAAAACATGGCTGTGGCCGCATTTGGAGACCTGCCCAGGCTGCATTGTAGCATGTTCCCCTGTCGCATGGCTCCGTGGAGGTTTATTCCATGCGGAAGAGGCCTGCTGCCTTATGACCTCCACGCCAGCCCTGCTGGAGGAAAGCGTAGCAGGGGGAGCATGGAATTCTCCCGCTCCTTTCTCTCTGTGTCGCTGATTATGAGGATCTGTCTCAGGGTCTGCCTGCATGTGTGTCTCTCCCTTAGGGTTTCTGATCCATCTACTGGGCCTCACTAATGTGTGTAAGCAAATGCGATTTTTGAAAAAGACCTGACCCATTTTCTGAGAGACTGCTTGCATGCTGCCCTCAGATAATATATTCTTAAGATGTGCTAATAAAATGCATACAATACATATTTATAAATCTGGAGGCACAAATGTGATGGTTCACCAGATACTTAGTCAGCATGCTTGGAATGATCCTGGAATATTCATTTTCTAAGATGATTTCAAAACAAGCAAAATTAAGACTATCTCAGAAAGTGAAAAGTTCTTAATGTATATTATTTTTATATTAATATGAAGGCAGTTACTTCTGAGAGGTGTTTTCTTTTGGGAAAATAATTAAGATTTAACTGAAATAGTTTTAACCCTCTACTGCCCTCTAGAGTTAGATTGTGGAACCGAAGCTTATTTCCACCTCCATGTCCCGTCTAGTAAGGAAAGCATAGCAGTCCACAGAAATGCCACTTTTCCTACATGTTTCTCTAATACTTCAGCTTACCGTGTTTGGAGGTTTTTTCTTTCTTCTTTTCTTTAAGCGATATTTAGGAAACAGCCCCAGATTTGTATTCCCTTAAAGGTTACCACATAATGGGAAAAAGGGAAAACATTGTTGTTCGCATGAAATGATATTGATGTGTGTGCAGAAGGTTAATTAAAACCTGCAGTCATTCATCACGGCGCGGCGCGGTCCAGACGCCCCGTGGAGCCCGGAATCAATCACGGCGCTCGGCTGGCCGCTGCGCTCGTGTGCGCCTCCCAGTCACGTGCATCACACTCGGCAAGCCGGGGCCGTGGCCGGGGGAAAGCACTCTGTTTCCTGCCGCTGACCCGGCTTGTCAGGAGCCAAACTTCGTCTCCGCTCGTGGTGTCTTGTGGCCTCTCCTGGGAGTCACAGCGTGACATGTTTTATTAGCTGTGTTTTGGAGCTCTGGACTATGTCCCATCAATAATTTTTGTTCGCTACTTGATGTTTTGTGAATGGGGCTCAAATAGAATACAGATTATATTGCATTATATTTTATGAGGAATACCTGCATGTCATCCTCAGGCCCAGTTGGTCAAAAGTAAAACTGACACATCAATCTTTATTTCTAACCAGTGTTAATTGATTAAAGAAATATATAGATGATTTGCATACAAAAGCAAGTAAATGAATAAAAACAAATTGTCGTCTTTGCGTGTAATGGGGACGGAGTGTTTGCAATTCCAATGATTGCTTTTCCTAATAAGCTATCCCGTTGAAAGATTATCCAAGGCACTGCTTATCGAATAGCTGCAGACAGATATTAAGCAAAATCACAATTGGTGTTGTTGGGTTTAAATGGATTCTAGTACAAAGTCATAATTTATGTAATTTCCATTTCGGAAAGTACTGATTTCCTGTTGGTCGCAGTCTTTGGAAGATCAACATTGTCCCATTCTTCCGGTTAGGCTGTGTTGCTTGCTTATTAGTTTGTTAAAGTTATTATTTCTGTGCAGGTTAGCTGCCACATAATGCTTCTCAGTTCTGTGATGTTACCCTCCTCATTCAGACATACATCTGGAAACCCAGACAATACTTGACCTGCTAAGCTAGCTG
>JAODKL010000001.1:32623380-32635558 GCA_026780765.1 Petrocephalus schoutedeni
TCGTCTTGACCATGTCAACATGCCTAAATGCATTGAGTTGCCGCCATGTGATTGGCTGATCAGTAATTTGCATCAACTAGCAGTTGGATGTGTGTATATATATATATATATATGTGTGTGTGTTTGTGTGTGTGTGTATGTATATATGTGTGTTTGTGTTTGTGTGTGTGTGTATGTGTGTATATATATATATATATATATATATATATATATTCACACACACACATACATACACACTGTAAGTATATACTGTGTGTATATATACTGTTTATAGACATACATTTAGATGTGCATGTGTGATGTTCTGGGTTCTCAGAGGAGGATAAATGAAAGAATGCAGTAAATTGGTTTGGGGGTATGTGAATAATACATAAGGTTGAGTGTAGTGCCTGTCTAGCAAATTAGTCTTCATTTTCTAGAGTAGCTTCCTTTTTAAGTGCAGATTGGATTAAAGTCAAGTATCTAAAAGTATGGTACCAAAGGGTTAATTAATGGGCTAAATTAAAATGTGGAGGTGATGATCTTCATGGTTTTTGTATCTCGATTACAGACAAAAGCACCACCTGGGTCCAAGCAACCTACTCCAATCAGGAGGCTTAACAGTTGTTATTCATTTCCATAGGCCTCCAAGACTCTGGTCTTATTTAATTGCCTTAATTAATGAGCTGCTTGATGGCAGACTTGCGTAGCTCCTGGTCTTCCATTTGCACGACACCCATTTGTCAGATGTTATATCAAACTCTGTGCTGCTTGTTCAGCTGGACAGCTTAGATATTTATATTTTTATCTCTCTGCTATGTCCATTAGACCTGTCACTTCACTCCCCGTCGCTTATACAGAACTATTTTAACACAAGTGACAATTTAACTTTTTTTTCATGAGTTTGGACGCGCTCAGTAGAGCCTCTTAAAGCAGACATGTTTAATAGTGTAACTTAAAAATCAAAAGCTGTGTGCTTTGCTGCTCTGATCCTCATACATGGAGATTTGCATACATTGACACTAATTTCACCGCGAGAGCGCGGCGCAATGGGCCCATCCAGTTGTATGGGAGATGATAACGGGGTTCTCTAATTGCTGAGCCCCAGACAGATGGCCTTTAAAATCAGAAGCCGTAACTACCCCCCCCCTCCCCGTCACCTTGAGGAGGTCGCGCTCCGCCGCTGGAGGTGGAGCGAGGCAGCCGCACGCATTCGGCTCCCCTGATTTGCTCGTCTTTTAAAACGGGCCGCAGCATTTCCCACTTAATTAAGCCCAATCCACACCCCTGATATCGCCCTCACCTCCCATCTATGAGGAATTGCTTTTCTTTTGTATTACCGCCGTCTGTCCTCTGGGGGGCCTTTCTGCCTGGACGGCATCTTCAGACTCTAATGTGATGCCAGATGGAGACTAGTTTGTAGGTAGGTGTGCAAATTCAAACTTATTTAGGATTCCGGAGCAGAGAATGTTAGTTGGCCTGAAATAAGTGTGCCGTGCCAGGGTAATGGTGTGTTTCACCAGTACGATAGGCCGCGCTATGTCAGTGGAAGTTCCGATGCAATTAAGGATGGCACTTGGTCTGAATTGCTTCAGTTGTAAATAAGGCAGAACATGTGAGTTATATGTGTTGTACATGTTGCTCTGGAAAAAGCCCTCTCTAAAGAATAAGTAATGGGCAGCTTCAGCGTTCCCTGACTGAGCACTGTTGTTCACTGATGGTTGGCTTGCAGGTACTGTGGAGAACAGCTGGACCCCACTGGCGTCGTGGCAGGACTCTTGAATCGAGCCCCCCCTCCCCCCCCACCTCGCCTCACCCAACTCTAAGGGTCCTTGCCTGACAGAAACATGGCAGGGTTACAAGACCCTCAGCTAATGGCCGTGAAAGAAATGGCACATAATTACTCCTTGCCCATATTTCCTTGTTTTTATACATTACAGATGGCAGTTCCACTGATTTATCAGGATTCCCTTCTCCTGAACCCTCAGTGAGCTGTGTGGAGTGATGGCAAAGTGCTTTTAACTTAGACAGCCGTGCACACCCCAGTGAACCACACCGGGGTTTGTGTAAAACTCTGCCCTGCGAGTATTCAGAAAGAGCACTGGCGAAAACTCCACGATGACAGATGGTAGGAGCAGCCCATGCTTTATTGATGATGGATGCGATTGGCCATCACTGTCCTTTTGCCCGTTGCATCTTCAGAGTACACACCTTTAAGCTGATATAACTGCCCAGGACGGTGAGACGCGCCCTTAGGGACGGCGTAATTGGAGCAGCAGTGCAGGGAAGGGTCTCGGACTTTGTCATCGCACAGGCAGAAGAAAAATGGCTGGGATAAAAACAAGAGTATAAATAATCCAAGGGGCGATGGGGTTTAAACAGGTATTGAATGTCTAAATAATACATTTGCAACGGATATGAGAGGGTATTGAAATAGATTTGCCATTTATGCCGTTTCCAGGCAACGTGGTTGAGAGGAGGTGAGGAGCAGTGCAGGTTTCCTCTGAAATGTATATTAATACTGCGAAACCCCCAGCCACTTCTCAGCGCCGCGCAGGGGCCGCTGCTTCTAATTCCCCACTATCAGTCCCCGGTGCTGAATTAATACATCAGTTAGCCATAATGAATTTTGTCAAATGCATTTTACAAAACTGTCCACCTAATAAATGCCTGAATCAAATCCCCAAATTACCAGAGATGTTGCTCAGTGCTAGACGGGATGGATAAATGGATGAGGGAGCGGAATACTACTGAGGCCTCTACAGAAGTGAGCAAGCGTGATTTCCTATATGCTTGGTATTATAAAACATGATACTCCCACTCGCAGCTTAACTGCTGTCATGTTACCCGATGTGCCGCGCTATCAGCAAAATTTTCTGCCTTTTCATCTCTTGGTGCAGGAACATTCCGAGACCCAGAAGGATTGCCACGAAGTCTTTATTTGTGCGTGGCCTTAATATTCCACAGAAGCCGCAGGGATTGTACACACCTAGAAATATTTACTACAGATGGGAAGTGCAGGTTGGCAATTTTTTTTTTTTGCTGTGGATATTTCTTCTCAGAAACAAATGTCCTTGTATATAAAATAGTATTGCAGCTGAAGCAGCAGAAACCTGGCACTGTCCTGGTTCTCGTTCCAGCTGTGCTTGATCATCTTTTCAGCTTCTCAGATTCATTGTCTTTATGCGTTTCCACCTCCCTCATGATAGCTTAAGCCATTTACTCTTCCATACCACCTTACAGATTCATTTCCAGGAGTAATTCTGCTCGCACAGAACTGACTACGCTTCCTGTAACTTTATGTTCAGTCTGGCCAGTGTCACTTCAGTGAGTGAAGAAGCCACATTTCCTCATGCGGCTCCTTCTAGGACTCCCCATTTCCACGTGCGGCTCCTTCTAGGACTCCCCATTTCCACGTGCGGCTCCTTCTAGGACTCCCCATTTCCTCGTGGACACGATGGCCCCCAGTGCGGCTCCCCATGACTGTTTGTGGTTCCTGTGTGCTGTTGTCTCCTGGGGGATTTCACAGTCACTTAGACAGCTTGTAGAAGGTCACTCCAGGCTGCCACTCGCCCCTGCTGGCTCCGTTCTGGTCTGCTGTGTTCGCTTCTGATCTGCCTGTACCTGTGATCCCCCTGCTGGTGCATGTCTGACAGGCCACACTCTCCACCGTTTGCATCTCATTGTCGCTCACATCGGGCTCCCTACAGCAGCGATACTAGCACAGGACAGTGAGAGGGCTTCACATGCGATCATGATTCTAGCCGAGGCTGCCTCTATTTAGCAGTCATAAATTCCTTATATAGAGTATAGGAGCATGTGCTGCTGGTGTGCAAACCGTGTGCCATTTGTCGAGATATACGTGCTGCCCTCTTTACTGCCGCACGCTACAAAGGAGTCATTATGCTAAGAGCGTCACTTAATAACATTCAGAAGCATGGCCCCTTAGAGCATAGTCCACAGAATGTGCTAGATTAGGCCTAATGGAAGTCAATAGCATTAGGATTTGTATGGAATATGGGTGGCGAACAAAGAGCTCTTATGTTGACCCTTACGGTGCTTGGCTGTCCATGTTTGAGATGCTGTTCTGGGTTGTGGGCAGGAAGGTTGAAGCATGAGCTCTCCTTGGTGCACTGACCAGTTGTTAGGTGGCTAATCCTATTGAAGGAAGATGAACCCTTGGGACTGCCTGCCTCACACATTCCTGAGTACCAATAAACAGTTGCTGTTCCTCTGCAGATTTTACAGTAGCCCTAAATGTCTGTCCTGGCTAGCCAAACCCTGACTGCTGCTGGGACATGGAGCATCTCGGTGTACCTTCTAGAGCAGTGGTTCTCAACCTCGTTGGAGGTACTGACCCCCACCAGTTTCATATGCGCATTCACCGAACCCTTCTTAATTGGAAAAATAAAACACGATTTTTTCAAATTTAAAACATAGGTATATATTTATACATAGGGGCACAAAATGAACAAATTGAACAAAATGAAACAAAACAAAACAAAATGAACAAACAAACTCTTTAAAGAACAAAACCATTAAAACATGATTTTCACACAAAAACCCGCGAGACTGACTCACCGAACCCCTGGGGTTCGATCGAACCCAGGTTAAGAACCACTGTTCTAGAGGGACTTTGAAACTGATTATAAGCAGTCTTGGAATAATCTGATTTTGGTTAATGTTAATAGCCCTAAAAGGCAGCTGATCTTTTCTCATGGTGTAATGGATGGCTCTTTGTCTCCCTCTTTGTCATGCCTGATCAGGCACTGTCTTATTTATAAAATACTTTCCTTTAATATGGACAATGAAAAATGCTGGAACTCAGTTATCCTTTTTTTTGTGCAATAAATCTGAAAAAAAGCAGCTAAGCCTGGCAGGCTGCCGTCATCTACTGTAGGTCATCTTAAGGGTTTGCATCACTACATGACTGAATCAGAATCGTATCATTACTTTAAGGAATTATGAGCTGTCTGTGAAGGCAATAAGCTTAGATCATATCAAAGTGTTCATTTAAACTTAAAAGCCATGTCTGAGGCCCTTTTAGCCATGCATAATCAGCACACAAAAGAAAGGAAGCACATTTACCTTGCGTACCTCGGGTTTATGGGTGATTTGGTAGTGGCTAATATCTCCAAGGCTGAAATTTCAAGTTAAACTAATACAGAAGTTAGAACAGAACTGCTAAAGTCACCTTGGAGAATCTGGAAGAAAAGAAAAGTCTAGAAATGTTACCCAGGGTGCCAGGAAATCTTTGAAACATGAAACTAAACTTGTGCCATGCCCCGATGATGGTATTTTTATGAGGCTGCTAAACGGGGCAATGCAATAACAGTAATTCAACAATATGAGTGCTGTGGCCTTAAGCCGCAGGTAATTTGATCTTGCGTTTGATGCTTCAACCTAGAGAATTCTATTATTTTTGTCGTGCGCTTCCCATGTACATTTGTTTTCCCCAGAAGACAATATAAAGGAAGGAGAGGAAAGCCCACTTGGTCGGGAGGAAGCTTGTTTGGCCTGCTTTGCTTTTGCAGACTTTCATTGCTTTTATGCGGCATGAATTACATCAACTGGCATAGCTGGCTTGGTCTCTGCAAAGCGCACGTCCCATTTCTCACCTGTTTCGCATAATGGGGCTTGGGGCACCAGTAAGAAATTACATCTGGTGCTATTGCCATTGACCTTTTTCATGCCTTGTCTGTTCCAGCTAGTTAGGTAACCCTGATTTAACTCTCTGCTGTGAGGAATTGAAGGAGTCTTGGGTGCATTTTCCTGGAGTAAAAGCTTCCAAATGGATGCATGAACAGGATTGTGCCTAATATGATTAATGGCCTCATGGTTAAAGTTGGGCCGATGGCGTAGGCCAGCACTCCGAGCTGCACGATACCTGCCCTCGCCAGCCATCCCCAATAGCGGGAAGGATGACGCGAGGCAAGGCAGAGGAAACGCAAGGGAAGGAAAATGAAGAACAGTGGCACTGTGTCAGCCGCCAGGGCTCCGTCCGTCGCTGGACTGGATGCACTCGAGTGACTAGGCTGCTACCATGTTTCCCGGCTTAATCGCCGTCCGCATCCCCTGGGACGTGCAGGCAAGGGAGAAAGAGGCAAGCGAGGGAGAATGAAAGAATGATCAAGGAACGCTGCAGAAAGGCTGCTGGCGGAGAGCCTTCGATTATTCTGTCCCTAATAGGAGTTCTCCTCTGTGGTGCAGTAATAACCTGCCGCAGTTACCCCGGGCTCGCTGTCTCACTTGCGGCCCCGGAAGGAGCTCATTCAGCCCATGAGTGCGCTTTGGGGGGGTTGGGGGGGGTCCTGCCCAAGTGGCACAGGCTAATCTCACCCGAAACACTCCGGGGCCTGGGACAGCTGGCGCTCTGTAAGCACAGGAAGACAGCTGATGACTAGCATTTCAGGAGGTGGGGGTGGCAGGAAAGATGGATAGATGTACGCGGGGGGAACGGAAAGGGAGAAAATCTGGGAGTGTTTTGTGATTTGCTTTTTTCCCCGCTGTTGGGGTGATGAATGAGTGTGGCTGTTATTTGTGTAAGGTATGAGAAATACGACACGTCAGACCAGCCCCCCCCCACCCCCAGCCCACCCCAGCCTTTTTCGGCCTCTCTGATTTATGGAACGTTCTCCCCATTTCTTTATGACTCCCCATAAATAATCATAAGGCCTGTCATGTACGACACTGGACAGTATGGCTTCATTTTGGCTGTGGCAGTCTACTCTAAGTATGTTTTCAGTAAGAGTCACGCAGAGTACCTCCTGTCCTACTCCGGCCTGCTTATTCTGCGTGCCAGTTTTGTCAGTTCCTTGCCTTCACGTGAAATCAGGTTTCATATGCAAGTCCTGCTGTCCTTTACCAGATAAGCAATTGAATTGTACTATTCTTCTCATCCATAAATTTAATCTTCATGCTTATTTTACAGAAATCTTTTTAGTTTACAATTGTGCTAAGGGTGGGGGTGGGGGGGGGGGAGTCAGTTGAACACTTTTTAATGCATCGCGTTTCCTTGTGTGTGGTGCTGTGTCAAGGGGTCCATTGCCTGTCTGGTTGTGCGCATAAAGGTCATAAAAAAGCCTCTGTAAATGAACCCAAAGGCGAAAGCGTACATAAACATTTCTCTCTACTGCCTGTACTAACAAGAGATGGATGTGCAAGTTCACACAGTGACAGGGAAGGTTAAACTTTCTCTGTCTCTCTGACGGCTCATGGAAGAGATTATTACGCAGTCTCACCGAGAGGAGATGAAGAACTGGATCTGGGATCGATTTCAATCCGTCTGGATTAGAGCAGTGATGTCTGTTCTGGAGAGCTCCTCCAGGGAACGCCAGCAGGAGGATTCCTGTTTGTAGCCTCTCATCCGGCCGGTTCTGCATCGCCGCTAAGGTTATTGCAGCTGAGGCAAATACCTGCTCTGTGTGCTGCTACTCGTATTTATATAACGATGAGTGAATATTGCTAATTAAACATCTGCTTTGTTCATGCTTTATTTCCCCACTGGCACACCGGTATCGGCGTGCGGACTCGCACAGATGCGCGCTGCTTAGCGCGCTCTACATGCGCCATTGCTGCTAATGGGAGGCTTAGAATCCATCACGACTCAAGTCAGCGAAATGATTGAATTACAGGAGAATCAACACCGAGCTCGGCGTAATTATACAGCAGCGTTTTCTGTCAGAATCTGCCGTTGCCTTAAACAATCTGCCGGCGTGCTATGCTGTCGGGAGGCAGCCGGCGAGTGCCGGATTATGCATCCCTCTTGCAAATGACAATGGGACACTTTCAATAACTGACAATCACGCAGAAGCTCTAGTTGTTGACTGAATCGCCCCTCGAAGCTGACGCGCAGCCCCGAAAAGCACTCGGAGGAGAAGTGAAGAAACCAAACACGGCCGAGTGCTGTTAGTTATTTGCTGAGCTCTGGGCGGCTGTTGATGCGGTGGATGGGTCTCTCTTAGCGGAACTTAGTTTTCAAATTTTCAAAGTGTCGTCGGTGTTCCGCTTCTCACGGCACCTGGACTCGGCATGTCGGCAAGTTGCAGTTGGTGCTGCTGGAAGCTAGGTGGTGCTGTCAATCTGCTCATAGACTGGGGGGTCGCACTAGCTGGTGAGAGACCGCTGACACTCTTCCCAGACCTTTCGGCTGGTGCTGCCCGTCGCTTTCTTTCCCGCCGTCCATCAGTGATCCACCCTGTGTGGAAGTAGGGGAGATGTGCCGGGTACACACTGACTTATCCTGCCTGTTCTGGGGCCTTTAATCAGCCGGACCCTCAGGAGCTACACCCTGACAATCAGCCCTCCGTTCTTAGAGGCTGAGTGTCCCTGCACTGTATCTCAGACTGTATGATGCTCACCTGCACTGTATCTCAGACGGGGCCCCGTCATTTTTCATATGACAAACGCACGTTCCATTTCTGTTCTACTGGGGGCACGAAAAGACTTTATTTCTCAGCAGTGGTGTGCGTTTCTTGCTCTTGGCGATGCTTTTATAAGCTGTGGGCAATTTTAGTCCTTATTTATGCGCGATAGTCTAACAGCGGCGTCTTTGCCAAGACGTAAACACACACAAATGTAAACTGCATTAAATTGGGTTTGTGCTGTGGGAATGTATCGAGCTTGGTGACGGCGTCCTCACTGAGACAGCAGAACACACTGCCGTCTGCCCACCAGGCAGCGACTTACAATCCTACTGTAATTATATCCATGTACTTTCATTTGTGTTTGCCAGATGTTTTTTTCCAAGATTTGCCTGTTGATTTTGGTGGGTGTATGTATACTCAAGAAATTACATGTCTCCGGGTCAGAATAATGCTGTCACTTCTGTTCCGATCAGTGTGTACCCGGCAGTGTGTTACGAGTTGAATGGTGATTTAAAGCCAGGCATGATTTTAACTAGAAGGGATATTGTGAGCTTGACCGTCATGAAAATGAATCTTGAATTTTTTCGTTAATTATCAGTAATTTATTTGTTACCGGTAATAATGGACACTTGTTTGTGTGTGTGTGTGTGTGTGTTTCTGTTTTAAAATAAAAGACAAACAGGGTGCCTATTAGGTTTGTGTTACATTATGGGGATCATCGTGATGGGGGATGTTAATGGGCAGGCTTGTTAATGTCTGCATAAACAGGCTACTCTCTGTTCTTTGTGAGTCTTTCTTTTGATCCATTTGCTAAAATGGCCTCCATCTCCTCGCTGCTGAAATAAGCAATACCCCAACTCCCTCACACGGCACAATGCGCCTGCTGTGGTCCCGAGCTGCTTTAATTTTTATTGAATTTTGAGGAGGATCTTTGGGGGGGGGGGGGGGGGGCAAGCGTTTTAAGTGCACTTGGCTGGTTTTTGAGCGTGTTAGCAGGCAAGTGCTATTTATCAGCATAATTGATTTGATTAGTAAGGAGATTGTAAGATCACAGCATGCTGATGTCTGGCTGTAAACATTACGAGTGTGCTCCTCTCAGCTGAGCTCTGGCCTTAGATTCACTGGCTTGGGGAAGAAGCAGTGACCACAGATTAGATTTAAATGTGCCCCCCCCCGCCTCCTCCTCTGTCGGCTTGCTGTTTTCTCTGTTGTCTTTGACTGGGTCCTCCTTGAGTGATAGACATTGGCTGGGTACATCAGTGATTTTGGGTCACCTGTTGCCCCAACTGCAGCACTATCGCCTCAAAGCTGCTGGGACGTTGTCCATCTATGTGTAGCTGTTCTTTCATTTTTTCCCCATCAATGATAAAAAAAGCCATAAAAGTATCATGTTATGGTTTTAATGACATTTATTGGCGAATACAGGCCGCTGAGTGGGAATACAAATATATAAAATGTCAGTCACTTGTCAGAACCCATAAAATGTGTCTCTCGGAATGCAGAAGAATCGTCGGCTGGAGTGAGTGATTAATGTGACTTTAATTAGAGGTATTCGGTTACTGGGAGAGTGGCAGTCGGGCGCGGGCACGTGTTGAGTCAGCCACACGAGTTGCGCGCACGCTGACGGTACCCACGGTGATTCTGCTATCTGTCGACTGTCATCCTGAGTAAACGCCTTGAGTGCTCACCTCCTCATCTGTCATGTCTCCGCAGCGCACTCCTGCCTGCTGCTTTTTTATCGTTCTTTCTAGATGGCGCTGCCTTTGTGCAGCCATCATCTGGTGTCTGCCCACACCCCAGCCCCCCCGTCGCCCTAGAGGTTGCCAGGGCAGTTTGCATAGACATGCTGCCTGATGCCGATATAGCCCTGTGTCTAGAGCTGCCGTTTTATGTGCAGTAGTGCGCAGCTGGGCCTGATGGTATGCAAAAGAATGTCTGCAGATGTGCGTAGACTGGACTGTCAGCATTAGGCCAGTGCTTCCCAATCCAGTCCTCGGGGAACACCGGACACGTTTTTGCTTCCTCTGAACTCCCAGCACACTTGTACCAGGTATTCGGTGTTCCTGATTGGTTGGGAGCTGGGAGGAAGCAAAAACGTGGACTGTCTGGTGTTCCCCGAGGACTGGGTTGAGAAACACTGCACTAGGCAACGTGTGAACCCGTCTGTGGTTAGACTGCCACAACCCTCTAATCACGCTCTGGGCATGGCAGCCATGCGACACTGCGTCCCAAAGTCAGTCAGCTTCCTGGTCTCTAATTGTACCTCAGAAGGTGCATTTGGCATAAAAATTGGCAAAAGAGGTCACATTGCTTGCATTAATTGGAAAAAAGGTAAATGGCCGCATCTCACTCAAGTCGACATTGCAGTCTCGGCATTCGGTGGAGTTCCTCCCCTTTCGTTTAGTGTGCTTCCCTTTGCCAGTATTCTGACAGTATTAAATGGAAGTTCTTGTAGGGAAAGCAGCAATTTATCATACATAGAGGAATTCATTCATTAGGACTCTAGGGCTTTTATGGGAGTTTGTTTCTGAAATGGCGCTGGTCAGCCTGGTCCCACTCTCACTCTCTGCCTCTGCACTGCTAATCCGCTGGACTTCCACTTTCTCTAGCTCAAGGAAGGCTGCCATGTAATTTTGCCAGACAGGTTCTGATTGTCCGCAAAGGAAATGGCCCCCCTCTCTGGCACCCGTCTGCTTAGTGCTCCACCTCCCCGCCAGCCCACTGCTGCACCTTGTGATCTGTGTCATGTGGTCTGATTCGTTTATTTCCTAGTCACTAGATAGCTAGGAGTCCAGTGCGTGTGCGTGTATGTGTGTGAGCATAGTAGGGCACTGAAGACTTTGTGGTGTTCTAGTTTGTATATGAGAATGTTAGTGACTTTCATAGAGACAAAGTTTCTGTTCCTGTAGGGACGTCCCCCTTCTGGCCGTCCGCCCTGCCCCCCGCGCCACTTCTGGGGGTATTTCCCCCCCTGTGCCCGTCCTCTCGGGGGTGCTCCTTCCTCGCTGCCTGCCCTCCCCGAGGGTGGTGTCCCCCTCTCTGCCCGCCCTCCCTGAGGGCGTGTCCCCCTCTCTGCCCACCCTCCCCAAGGGCGTTCCCCCTCCGTTTGCCATCCTTAGCCTGCCAGGCTTAGTGGCAGCTGGCTCCTGGACCCCAGCCATTTCACAGCGCTGAAAAGTTGGCAACTGGGCAAATTGATTAAAGTGATTACGCTTAAGCAAGTTAAGGCAAAATTGCACTATTCTGTCTTGCTGGATTTCATCACAGGGAAATCGTATACACGAAGTGGCTCCTTAAAATTGTGACTTAATGCCATCTGTAGGACAACTGCCGCTCAATTGAGTTTGGGAGCCTTCAATTCCGCGCCCCTGGCCTCTGAATAAGGTTTCCTCCGCCAAGTTTTCTCCAGACTTCCTCTGATTACTGCAGCTCGCTAAATAAATGACAGGCACTTTTTGCTTCAGTGCTTTTATTACAGAATCTACAACACATCTCGCCAAGACTGGATGAATTTAAAGCCATAATTTCCACAAAGTATTTGTGAGCAAATACGTAAAATGATTAACTGTGTACATATGTGTATAATGTTTATGTAAAGTAAATAGATGCATATGTTAAAATATTCACTTATCTGTCTCAGTGCGTATCAAATGTCATTGCATTAATGGCAACTATTATTATTATCCACCCATCCATTTTCCAACCCGCATATCCGTTCAGGGTCGCGGGGGGTCCGGAGCCTATCCCGGAAGCAATGGGCACGAGGCAGGGACCAACCCAGGATGGGGGGCCAGCCCATCGCAGGGCACACTCACACACCATTCACTCACACA
>JAODKL010000001.1:32639283-32657527 GCA_026780765.1 Petrocephalus schoutedeni
GATCTCGGATTGCCATCTCCTCGCGATTTTATGGCACATACGCAGTACTCACCAGGGCTTCAGATGACGGGCGAAACGTTTGGTCGGACGCCAGCTTTTCAGTACAATTCGGACTTTTACTTACGCTCACACCCGATTTTACTCATATAGAGTGTTTTGCTATTAGTTAGTTATTAGTTTGTTTACAAAGGTCCTAACTGGCAGTTTTTGCCCGTTTTCCCTGTCTGAGGCTAATGTTTAATATTTTAAGGGTGATTTTGTTTACAGAGACTTCATAACCCATTTTATTTATTGTTTTTGGTTATTTTATTTATTCATTTTGGATATTAAAAATGTCTTCCAGTCCCAGTGTTAACTATTCTTTAGAAATTAAAGTTTATTGATCGTTGAAAGGGTGTACTTTCACTTTGTACATTGTCATTGATAATTGTACATTATCATTATATCACTTCAAAATGGTCTCACAATGACAATATTATCGTTTATCGCAATAATTCCTGGGACAATATATTGTACAGCAAAATTTGTTATCGTGACAGGCCTACTTCTTGATCCTTACTGTTGCGGTTGTAGTAAGTGCAGCTATAGAAGACACTGCAGGATCAAAGTGTAGTGCATCATGCTGATCAAAGGCTCTTTCAGGTGGCTCTGACTGGTGGGCTGCTACTGTGCCTCAGTGACATGTTAACAAGGGCACTCCGTGCTTCTACACGTCTAATAAATGCTCTGATTGCCTGACTTTATAGAAGACGCTTGCTTCTGCATTATCATGCAGCCAGACACTTACCTTGTTTGACGCGTGTCTTCCAGCTGATCGCCGTGTATGAGGAGCAGGAGGCCCTGCCAGGGAGGGCGATGAGCCCGGGAGGCAGCAGTATGACGTGTTCCAGCCCCGAACCCTACACTACTGAGCTGCCTGGCTTCAAGCCAATCGAAGGAGGCGAGATTGAAGTCAACTCATCTGTTCTCATGTCCAGTAAGTATATACAAAGCTGGGTGCCGTCCAGGGATGGAACTACAGAGGTTCAAACAGAGCTGTCATTACAGGACGAGCAATACATCTGTAAAAATGATACCTCATAATGCTAGATTTGGGACTTGGCAGTTGTTTCACTTTTTGGGCAAGGGTGATAAAATGCTGGAGTTCTGGATGCCATCGCAAGTTCCACAGCCAGAGTTTTAAGCTTCCCTCTTTTTCGCTTGTTTGCACTTTTTATGCTCACTAATCTGTTTTAATGTTTGCACAGCTGGTGTCTTATAACAGAGCTTTCTTTGAAAATGAATTGAAACCTAACACACATCAACAGCTTGCTTGCATATGTCAAGGGGAAAAAAGTGGATATTTTAAAGCAGTCGTTAACTGTGCAGGGGGGAGTGGTCGCCATGCGTCCTGGGACCTCGAGTCAGGTGGTTCACTGTTATTTGCTTCCACCTGTTCCTCATTCCAGGCATGTCTTTAGAGTAATGTGATTTGCTGTTGTTTTTGACACTAGTCCTTCACATGGGCTCCTGCCCCCCCCCCCACACACACACACTTTTTCCTGGCTCCCCCCCATCCTTTCACTTATGTTGATGCCTTTCATCATTGACACCATCTCCTCCCCAAACCATGCTCTCTGAAAAAGCATCAGCCTAAAACGGTTGAGTATCACACGGTTCTGTTTGAGTTATGCGGGATTTCCCACTCGCTTCTTGGAACCCTTCGTCGGAGGTGGAATCTTTTTCCCAGCTCACCGCCGTTAATATTACTTCCATCTGTTTTGGCAAATCCTGGTAGCCGCCACTGATACTGACAATACAGGAGGCTCGTTTCCTTTGGGATTTACTAGACTGTGATGCCAGAAATGTAACGGCACCATGGACGTTATGCCAGCATATGTTTCACTCTGTTTATTTTCCTGGACACCACTTGTGTCTTGCTTTTAGCCTTGATGTGTAGCTGAAAGCTTCTGTGGTTCCTATGAAGTGCTTTCTAAGTGCTGTCACTTTTTCTGCCATTGGGTTCTTCTCTGCTGGTGACTGTTCAAGTCTGACTAAACCTTGACATCCAAGTGTTTTTTGCCCAAACGATAGTTCGAATCAAGGCTGCTGCCTCAAGTAAGTATGGCAGACAGGTGACCACACCTTGTGTTTGGCAATCCGCATGGCGGCTCGCCCCGCCGCTGACTTTCAGCCACACGGCGGCGTTAGTGGCCAAAGGTACCCTTTATTTGGGCTCTGTTGCATGGCGGCCACTTCCCTTTGAACAAGGTGGAGCTAGAGGAGTGTAGGGCTCACTTTCAGTGTTGAGTGCTCCGCTCGGAAAGCAGTGCGCCTGCTGTGTTGGTAAACCCTGCATTACCATGCTGTGACCTACTATCTATAGCTGCTGTCAGCTGAAATGGAAATAAACACATAAGTCGCCTGACTGGGGCTAGTAAACGATCTGGCTTGAGGCTTCTGGGGCTGCCTTCATGCCTCACAGCGGCAAAATGTCACGTTTGCCCGCTCATGTTTTTCTCTTAGCTCTCTATAGCTCTCTTAGTGTCCTTCCACGCAGCACACTGTCTATCAGCTGCCCTGAGGTGAAACTTGACTCAGCTTAAGCTGAATTTGCCAGATCTATTTTAAATGTGTGCCCCGCCATTATAAACATGAGGCGCGGTGACAGTGTCTGTGTGTGCACGCTCGCTCTGTCAGTTCCCGTGCCAACGAGTGTGCTTCCTCGCCGTGCAAACAGTTGACTGTGCTTAATCACTTGAGCTGTGGAAGGCTCTCTATGTGCTTCTGGCAGCTCCCAGCTCCACTAAAATAAGGTTTTATATTTTTATTCTCTCTGTTCCAAACCGTCCTCGCTTTTAGTAAAACTGATATTCCCCCTCATGAGTAATATGGAAACAAATGTGACATTTGTCAGAAGCCGGCAAACACATGGTCCGAGTAACATCATGCTGTTGGTCATTCTGTGTATCTGTGCCAGTAAAGGGTTAATAGAGAGCCCCGTTACCCATAATCCTGGGGTGAAGCTTGGTCTTAAACATGTGTCTCTCCTTGACCGGCTCCTGTCCATCTCCCTAGATGGGGGAAGCCCTGGCGTTGGCTTGCTTGTATGTCAGGGATAGAGAAGACCATATGGGGAGCAGCAGTGCATCCATAGTGGTGTGGAGACTCTGCGACATGGCCTTCCTTTGATATTCTTCGCCTGAGAACCCGGGACCATGTGTAGCCCGCTTCGTAACGCATAGCCTCGGTGAGATTTACGCACAGACCCGCCGCTCACCGGAGCAGCTCGCGTTCCTTCATTTATCCATCAGGGTGGAGGTGTCAGTTTGCAGAGTAAACTTCTCCCTTTCCATTTGCCATGGTGGTAAATAAGCAGTTTGTCATCCATCTGGTTTTTCACCATCTGTGAAGCAGACAAGGGGTGGCGCGAACCGGGAGAGGGAGGGGGGACCTGCAGAGAGCAAGCAGGCGGGCGAGCGGATGGTTTTGCGAGTGGGCGGGCGGGTGTACGAGCGGGCGGGCGGATGAGCGGACGCGTGAGTGGGCAAGTGGGCGGCCGGATGACCAGGCGAGTGAGCCGGAGGGCGTGCGGGTGAGCAAGCGAGCAGGCGGGCGGATGAGTGAGCGGGTGAGCGGGCAAGCTGGGGGGCGGTTGCGGGTGGATGGGTGGGCAGGCGAGCGGGCGGGCGGATGAGCAGACAAGTGGGTGGGCGAGCAGGGACAGGCTGGTAACTGCTCGCTGCTCTTGGTGCTGTGCCGTGGTCTTGGTTTTCATTTTGAGCCAGCTGTATGTTTCTATTTCTGAGAAAATGTGTGCATGGTTATGAGTGAGCGGCTTTGTGTGTGCAGAGTGTGAACCTGTCAGGAATGCCATGGGCACCAGTTGAAGGTGCTGAATACACTTTCCCTTCAATGACACGGCATGAGTCACCCCTGCGCTGAGGGCTGAGGGGCCATAGACACCAAGCATCCTGCAGGTCTTCTCACATCTGCCCAGTGAACCCCCCCCCCCCCCCCAGTGCCCAGCCTACTGGCCTTTGTTAGTGACCCATCTTAACCTCTGGTCCATCTGAATACCCCAGCACCAGCTCTCAGCACCTTCCGTCAGCCAATCTGAGTTGTAGACCAACCTCTTCTATGACCTAAAGCGCATTAGGTTCCTCTCTGCAACCCACCACCATCCGTGCTGGGCCCCTAGCATCACTGGACTTTGTCTGTGTTCTCAGGGGATGCCCATTGTCCAGGTAGTATCTGATATGGACTATGAGCTGAACTGATACATTCTGTAGCTTGCTTTCTGGTCCTGGGTAGGGAAGAGGTTAGCAACCAATACTTTTTATTTAGTGGATAATTTTCCTCACTCTGTATGACTCATACTGTAAGCATTTCTTAGCGCATGGTTAGTTAGCTGTTGCTAGCCATGCAGACTGACACAGGCCAGAGGAGGGAGAGTCTGCCTTGTCGCCTTGTGTCATGGCTCTCAGGCCCTCCTCGGGCTCACTGAGCATGTCCTATGGAGAGGCGGCCTTGCTGATGTTCTGGGACATGAGATCAGGGGTGAGATCAGGCTTGGGGGGTCACAGCACAGTGTCAGCCAGTGGGCATTGCCATGGACCTGGGGTTTAAGGGCTCACAGATGACTATGCTACCGAGCCTTGAACCTGCGTCCTATACGACAGGGGGATGGAGAGATGGAGAAGCTCTTCCTCCAAATGTGAGCAAGCTTCTGGACAATGAGGCCTCACTGAAATCTGATGAGCACAGAGCAGGGATGTAATGAAAAACCACTAAGTGTCTCTTCTCTTTAGGGTCTCTTTAGGGAGATATTTGAGCGCGCAGTGTTTACAGGCAGTCTCCCGCGCCCTGGGGATGGCATGTTAATAGCAGTGCGGTAGGACGTGTAGCGGCGCCTCTTGCAGGCAGTCGAGCATGTGAGCGGTCGCAGAGGCTGGGCCACCCTCAGCAGTCCGGCAGGATGTGTGTGCTTCAGGTGTTCCGGTTTGAGGGTGGCGGCCCCCGCCGCCCTGCCCTCTGAAATAACACCACGTGCGGCTGGAAGGTCACGGGCTGCGCCGGCTGTATCTCGTCACCTGACCTGCTGCTGCCAGCTGTGTTTACTGATGTGGCAGGTTCTCCTGTGACTGCAGGGCGGCAGCTTATTTACCTGCTAACTTCTGCGGGCCTGGGGCAGGCCCCGCGTTGCTCTGCAGGCCCGCCGCGACCTGCAGGCCCGCCGCCACCCGCAGGCCCGCCGCCACCCGCGGTCTGGCGCCGTCACCCGCTCCGTCACTCCGTCACTCCGACTTCCGAACATTTAGTCTCCTCCTTCAATCTCCCCTTTTGGCAGCGCTTTATTTATGTCGAGGGGAATGTTTTGAAGTGCGTGCGCTATTTCCAGTTTTAACTAACTGCAAGCGGTTTATATTCAGCCACATAAATTAATTACTGACCTGATCCGTAATTATATGTTGTTCTTTAGTTCTGAGGTCAGTAATTAAGATGTGCTTCGCGGTTGACGAATACTAATGTACGCGTGTCATTGTGAGACTGAGAAATGTGGTGAGTGGGGAGCCCTCGCACCCCCCTTCTTTTCTGTTAGTTTTAATAGTGACTCCCCAGGGAGGATAGTTAAAGTAGGACACTAAATCCTGCGTGACACAGGCAACCTTTCCCCATTGACCCCATTGAGCGGGGTTTGATGTGTGGCGGCGACCTGGGATACTGGCGGCCGAGTAGGTGGGCTGCAGAGCGTAAATCAGGACGTGAATAAAGACGTGCGGCGAATGCGTGTGGCTCGGCGGAGGAGGAGAGATCCGTGAGCTTGCCTGCTTAGTGTCACCTGTGTCTTCCTCAAAGCAGACGCTGTTACTCAAAGTGATGTACAGTTGAAGAGCAGGATCAGTCAGTCCCTGGAGGAATTGGGGGTTAATTAAGGGTCTTGCGATGACATTCCGCTAACGGACAGAGAGTGCTGACCCCCTGTGCCGCACGTCGGCCCACGCGCGGGGAGGGGCTGGGCTCCGCTCAGTGGCTTTCTCTCCATTACTGCCTGTACTATAAGAACTGTAGTGCTCTGCCGCTGTTATTTCAGTTCTGGGTTCGTTTAATGGCGTCGAATTTAAATGGAAAAATTGTTCAAGCAGAGGGCAGGGAGAAAAAAAGATGGGAGCTGATTTATATATAGTTTTCATATCGAACTGGTAAATGGTGTGTATAAGATTTAAAAGCAATGCTAAAAGCTCTTTGGTATTGGTATACTGCATTGCTTTTAAGATTGCATGTGGGCCTTTGAAGCCATTAATGGTTACAGTCTAGGCATGTTTCTGCAGTCCCAGGTTTACTAGACATCACTCTGAACTGATGTAAAACAAGGTGTGTGTGTGTGTGTGTGTGTGTGTGAGAGAGAGAGAGCGAGAGAGAGAGAGACACACACAAGACTAGCCAGTGGCCAAAAGCATCAGGTCATGAGTGTTTACAATTAAAAGCTTTTTTTTAAGTCTGTGCTTCTTAAGTTTGGTAGAAATTGAGTGCTTTCACACGTCACAGCTAAGCAATGCTTTCATGTTGTCTAAGAAAAGAGATTTTTCATACATTTAGCTTCTCTGTAGCGTTTGTGAAACTTAAACCCTATTATTACGTGGTATTAACCTTCCTGTAGTATGCCATTGGCCAACATTGGTCCTTGAAAACCACAGCCCTGCAGATTTCGGGAAATGTATTTTAATTAGTCCCTGCTTCACAGCTGAAACACCAGGTGAGGTGACTTACCCTGCAAATAATGACTCTAATAAAGCAATTAAGGGCAAACGTAGAACTCGTGCACCCTGCAGATTTGCGGGACCTGGACCGGGACTCCTGGAGTATGTTCTTTAGTGAGATCACCAGAGTAATTAGTTATGAGTTAAAGGCCATTTATTCCGGCCTGATGCTGGCAGAATAACTTTTTGTTATTTTTTGGGAGTTATTCATGTCCCTGGCACATAGGTCCTGGAGCCAGCCCATTTGAGTGTGTGGCAGTGTACTGATACCTGGTTTGTAATTGGATCCATGTTAACTGGGTGGCCCACTCTACTCATTATTGCCTAAGAGTGGTATACAGTGGTTCCTTCTTCTGCTGGATTATCTAGTTTATTTAGGAGAGAACAGAAGCAAAAAAGAAATTAATTTTAATTTTAATTAAATCTGTGTAATATAGTATGGTATGTGCTGCAGCTCTGTTATGTTACTGGTTTGGTGTCAGAAATATGTGTCTTCATGTTCCTGTGCAAATCTGATTAGAGTCTAATTGCAGCATAAACCGAAAGCTCATCTAGATCGGTATGAGCTCCGGCTTCCGTTTCACAGTCATACATACTCGCTCAACAAAAGTTATCACAAAGGTAAACACTGACTTTGTGTTTTCCAGGCCAGCACTGTGTTCTGGCATTTGCTCTCTGCTTTTGTTTGTCAGCTTTTAAATCGCCTACCTGACTTGGTGATGGGCAGGTCTTTGGATGGGATGGCAAAGATAGGCCTTTCTCTGTAGCCTTATTGTCTGTCGATTTTTGCATATCTGACTTTTTTCCTCTTAAGTCCGTTTGGCCATAGATAGTTCTGCCCTAATGCCCAGCCCCGAGCCGATTTCATGGAGGGGTTCAGGCCTAATGCCCAGCCTCGAGCTGATGCCATGGAGGGCTTTGGGCCTATTGCCCAGCCCCGAGCCAATGCCATGGAGGGGTTCTTTCCTAATGCCCAGCGCTGAGCTGGAGCCCATGGAGGGGTTCTGCCCGAATGCCCAGCCCAGAGCAGGAGTCCATGGAGGGGTTCTGTCCTGATGCCCAGCGCTAAACTGGAGCCCATGGAGGGGTTCTGCCTGAATGCCCAGCCCAGAGCTAGAGCCCATGGAGGGGCTCTGCCCTGATGCCCAGCCCAGAGCTAGGGCCCATGGAGGGGCTCTGCCCTGATGCCCAGCCCAGAGCTAGGGCCCATGGAGGGGTTCTGTCCTGATGCCCAGCCCAGAGCTAGAGCCCATGGAGGGGCTCTGCCCTGATGCCCAGCCCAGAGCTAGGGCCCATGGAGGGGCTCTGCCCTGATCCTCAGCCCTTAGTGGCCTGTATGCCTGAGCCTGTGCTGTCTGCCTACCTGCCTGGCTGTTTGATGTCGAGTGGCTCTGTTCCTCGCCACACCTCGCCACACTCCTGCCTCTTTGATGTTGGGTATTTCGCTCGATTGGGGGTGGGTGTCTCGCTCTGCACCTCTCCGTGAGGAGGCTGAGGGACCTACGAGGACGGAGGCCATTGGGACCATGCACGCACACACACACCGCACAAGCTGCCCTTTCATTTGTGTCACTGGAGGGAAGGAAAAACACTAGCATTATAACATACCATATGCTTCTGTAATGTAATGATAATAAACATTAAGGTTGTCTTTGGCTCACTGTGACATTAAGAATAAGAGAATATGATGGCCATTCGCCTGTGATTCGTTGTCTGTTGTACTAAGTACTTCCCCTTGACTATAATCTATAGCCTTAACTAAGGAAAAGGGAAAAAAATGGCCCTAACCTTCTGCCCTTTGCCCCCCCCCCCCCCCCCACCCACAGATACACCCCTTATGGTGAGGAGCAGCAGTGAGTCGGCCATTGCCCCCACCATGGAAGCCGGGCCGTCACAGCTGGACGGCCTAGATGGAAGGCCATCACCCCCGGTGAGTGCGCCGTGGTGGGGGGGGGCCGAGATGGAGTGGGTGGGTGGGTAATGGGCAGAGAGTGGGGATGTGGGAAGCGGCCTGCCCCTTCCATCCAGCAGCACAGCAAATGGAGCGGCCTGCTACCCCGTGCGGCTCATTTCTGAGTACAGACACTTAACATATTGAGCAGTCCCTTAGCGAGAGATCGCCAGTCCCTTATTGGTACGTGGAGGTGTCGGCTCGCATTCACCGACGCTCACAGCACCAGCGCCTTCATTTTTCTCTGCAGACAACATATTTTCTCTCCCTGTCCTGGTTAATGGACTGGGTGGAAA
The DNA here is from genome assembly GCA_026780765.1 of Petrocephalus schoutedeni. Taxonomy (NCBI): domain Eukaryota; kingdom Metazoa; phylum Chordata; class Actinopteri; order Osteoglossiformes; family Mormyridae; genus Petrocephalus; species Petrocephalus schoutedeni. The sequence continues at coordinate 32,648,271 of JAODKL010000001.1, forward strand.
CAGATGGAGTCTCCTATGATTACCACTCTGCACACTGTGGGCTTTTTCGTCCTTTGTTTAGCCGTGTTAAGAGGAGCCGCGTTAATGTACGAAACGCACCCGGGTGGTGTTCAGCCTCATACCTGTCTGAGTGAGAATGCGCAAGTGTGCAGGTTCCTGGCCTCTTGCTACAGGAGGCATGTCGGGTTGGTGAGAAGGCGTGCTCTCCATGAGAGTGGAGGTCATGCGTGTGTCGGTTTTTTTCCCAGAAATCCATCCACCTCTTCATAGAAGGCAGGTTTCACCTGTCACTTGACCAGCTACATGCATATCTATTAATATCGGATGTCTTAATATGATATACATGCATATGTATTAATATCCGATGCACCTCAAAAAGGACGAGCAGGATTTCTCTAATAGCTTCCATAAATGGTGTCTTGATAGTTAGGCGCTGTCAGTTGGCACTGATGCTCTTGGCCATTTCATTGTTGCTTTCTCTTTCCTTGTTTGTTTAACCCTTTTCCCGTGATAATTTCCCCATGTGAAATTTGCCTACCTTTTTAATTATGCTCTGGGGTCAGACTGACCCCAAACACGGGATAGGGGTTAAAGGGGTCTGATTAATGCTTATGTTTGTTCTCTTTGCTTGTTTTGGAGGAGGATCCAAACGGACATGTCCTGTGGGTGTAGGGTGGTGGCGACCGGTGTCTGTGAGTGGGCTGGCCCGTTGGATGGGCTACACCATAGGCATGATTTCCCTTTGAGCTTTGCACATAGCAGGCTGCCGTCTGTTGCTGGACCACTTCTGCTTTTATCTAGAGGAGGTCAGCCCGGTGATGTTCTGTGCAGGTCTGCCAGGGGTATTTCTCCAGGAAACAAGGCTGTGAGGAGGCTCTCAGATACAGGGGCAGATATTGGTGCAGGCAGGTGGTGTAGTGGTTAGGGACGCAACTGTGTAGTTGAAAGATTGGTTTGAGTCCCTGACCCGCAAGTACGGCTGAGGTACCCTGAGCAAGGTACCGTCCCCAAGCACTGCTCCCCGGGCGCTCACATAGCTGCCCCCTGCTGTGTCACAATGTCACATGGGTTAATGCAGAGGGCACATTTCGTTTTTGCGTGCTGTGGTGAGTCAAAAATGACGATTAATCGCTTTCACTTCACACTTTCACTACAGAAGGCTTCTCGAAAGTGTGCGCAGCCCCCCCCCTGCCCCCCTTCAGCTCCCTGCTTGTTTGTTAATTCATTGCTCTCTCTAAGAGTGGTGGTTTGGCCGCCTGCTTATTGTCTCCCGGCTCCTCGCAGCTGCGACCTTCCCTCTCAGCCGTCTCTGAGGCCTGCGTGTCGCTCGGCTGCGGAGGCGGCTCCCTGTTTTTACCTCATATAACATTTCTGGTGAGCTCCAAACGCCCGTGACGCTTGGCTGACCTGCTCCCTGTCCCAGACAAACATGCGCTTTGCTGATTAATGGAGAAATTGCTCTGTATTCTGGCTTGATGGCTTTGTAACGTCCCCAGTGGGGAGAGGGATGGCCCCCGGATCTGTGCCTTGGACTCTTTCTCTCCTCTTTCATGTGGTTTTCATGTGCTTAGAAATTTTAAATGATATATGGTGAATTAAAATGTTTTTTTCCAGGCAGTGTTTCTTAGAATATATGAATAATTTCTAAGAACTTTTCTCAAGTGACTCGTTGGCAAGATTTGACTTTCCCCCACGTGGAGTTAAGAAAAATAGTTTAGATGAGAGCTTTAAATCATGAACGTCTTAACTGATCTAGTACGAATACAGGGCCTGGGGTCGTCCACTTTCATCATGTTTTGTGAGAAAAATAAATACATTAAAGACTCCTTAGCATTAATTTGCTTGACATGGCTTCATTTGTGTTTTGATCGGAGTGGAAGTGATCTTGCCTTAACGTGTAGAAGTTGAGAGGAGAAACTTAGATATCTTCATGAACAGCATAACTTGGTCACTGGCTGTATTATTACTGTCCTGATTACATGTTTGTTTGCTCTACATAGTTATTTTTTTCCTTTGGCTATTTTTTCCGTTATGTTCTTATTATAGTTAATCCCTTTTGCACCTTCAAGGCCAATTAAAAGCATTTGCGCAGTACTAGATTAATCTCTTGAGGAATAATGTTGTTGTTGTTCTGCTGTACCAGAGCAGAGGGACTTTATGGCCTTTGATTGGGCCCCTGTGGTCATCTGATTGGGCCCTAGGTGGTCATTCCATAGAACTAGCCAGGTACACATCTGGACTGGAGGACCTGTGCCCCCAGTGGAGATGGCGTTGCTGGGTAATGCCTGACTTGCTGAACCACAGGTCAGGCCCCACTGTGGAGCTAATGTCAGCCATGCTCGTGAGATTTAGCAGAGCTCTGGAGAAGGATATTTGTTTGCTTTGTATACTTGTATTCTGATGAGTCCTGGTCCATATTATTTTATCCAAATTTATCCAAAGTATGAACTTTTACTGCCTTTCTGAAGCTTGGCTTCTAACCCAACACACTTCTATAGTGCGTCTATCATCCACTTTTGACTGCATACATACTGTGCCCTTCCAGTGTTGCTATATGATTATTAGACTTTTTTAACTGTATCTCATAGATTACATTGAAAGGCAGCATTCAAAGTGGATGCTTATGCACCACTCGGGGAGTCAGACCACACATGCCCTTTCTTAGTGTGCTTCAGCCTGCTGGGGGAAGCCTATTTCTCCAACAGAGGTGCTGCCAAATGAATCTCAAAGAACAACTGACCTCAAGAATAACTGTAGTACAGTGGCTGCTCTCTCAAACGCCTCTAATTAACAACTTTCCTGAGCACACTCTGCAAATCCGACTGGGGGTAATTAAACTGGCAGGTATCACACGTGGGGGGCGGAGCCATGTGTGTGACAGAGTGTGACTGCATGTGTGACCTTTCTAATGGGCCCTTCCATGTGTGTTACTCTAGATCATATTCTATTGGGGAATCTCCGGAAGAGCTTGTGTGAGTTGTTTTGTGGTACTTGTTGAGCAGATGTAATGAAGGGTTTTTGAAGAGGATCTGTGTTTAGACCTGTACATATTTCTTGCTGGTCTAGGCTCTGGCCAGCCACACATTTACTTTAACCCAGCTTATGTATAGTGGTTCCTTCCTGCCTTCTTTGTACAGCCTCCTCCCCAGTCATCCCAGCAAATTATCTGCCACCAGTTAATTGGAGAGGCCACTGGTTCTTCCTCGCAGTCAGCTTAGCCAGCTACATTTCCGTCAGTGAGTACTGGGAAGAAATGGGGTCTTAATGGTATTTGAGTTTTGGACCGGAAGAAGAATTTTTCATCCTCAAAGTATTGTAATGGCTCCTCCATTCCTGGTGGTGGCACTGCAGATGAGGCAGTGGTCATTTGTAATCTGCGAGAGCTCAATGCTATAGTTTCTCAGAAGTGGTAATAAATTCCTTTTTCGTTTGTTAAACAACTGCCATTTCAAGCTCGAGTGTCTTGACATTCTTGTTTCTTAAACACTTTGAAAGTAGTATGTAAAGAGCTCTGTAGTACTTTGTCAGCGTTGACATCAGGAAAAAAAAAATCTTAGTAAAAGCAAACCAGACTGAAGACTGAATTCTCAGAGATGGCATTGAATGAAAGCTTTTAGTGTGTATTATAGTGTGTTCTTTGTCATTGATCTGTGAATTAACAGACAGGCAAATCATTATGAAAGGATGGCTTTGAAAGCAATGTAAAGGAGATTTCATGCAGCGGATGGAGCCACGAGATCTGTAGATGTCACCAGTCAGGTCTAACTCTGATATGATTGGCCATGATGTTAAAAATGTTCAAGTCGGCCAGATATGTAGTGGGCTCAGTGTGAGGGAATCCGCAAATGATTTTGGTCAGCCACTGTATCACATGGTGACAGTTGGGTGTCTGAGTCCCACAAAACGTCACCTTCGTCACAACAAAGAAGTATTGATGCTTCTAAAATCTGGTAATTCTCCAGTTGCCGTATCAAAATGTGCCATAGTTGCTGCCTTTGCCTTGGGGTTGCTGAAGAAACACAGATTTGATATTCCCAAAGCTCATTTGGCTGTCTGATCAGTATCCTCTTCATGGTGGAAATGTGCTAGATGGGATTCGCACTTGACCATTCAAGTGGAAAGCTATTTCTGCAGCTTGAACCTGTGTGCAGGATTTTGAACAGTTCTTATGTCTGTCGTTTCTAAGCGTGTGTATTTATCTAACCATCTTCTTGCTGCACCTCAGGTCATTAATGGTTTGTTCCTCAGGGAGACTTTTAGATCCTGCTAATTAGACTGTGAATGTGTTCTGTGTCACATGTCAGCTGGCTTTAACACTTTTAGGAGTGTATTTCCACACTGTATCCACTGTATCTTCCTGGCGTACTTGTGATCTCCGAGAGGGCCCTGTGAGGTCGCGCAGCCCAGCATCTCGATGTTCATGCACATCGGCGCCATCGTTGCTGCTGGGCATGTCCTGGGATGGAGGAGGCGAGCATTAGTGAGCATATGTACTCCAGCCCCTGCTAGCAGCACTGCTGCCTTTCGTTGCCCCAGTTATCACCTCCTCCTAATATAGTGTTTGGATCGGCGCTTGATACAATTTTGCCAATGTTTAATAATGCAGCATCTGAGTGAACAGGATGGGTTTAATGGTCTCCCCTAATTGGTAATTTCTGCATTAGGATAAGATGGCACAGAGGTGCAAAAAGCAGATTAAACCAAGCCTTTTGATGACGCTACATCATTGCGACAAAGACAGATTTTTTATTTTAAATGCAGCTTGTTTAATATGGAGTCCTAACATTCCGGCTTTTTATGATGTTTACCAAGCTCGGGCTACTAGTGTAATTGGTTATCTATAGGTTGTCTGCTTCCCAAGACCTAATTCCTGGTAGAGCCAGGAGTAGAAACAAAACCTATTCACTATATAAAGAAACTATGCTCATCAAAGCCCCAGTGAAGCCCTTAAAAGACCCCCCCCCCCCCCCCCCCGTTTAAAATGTGTACTTTGATATGCTGTATAATGTGTTGAAAATGACACATTAGTAAATATTTCTGATTTCTGCATTATATTAGCTACTAGCAGAGGTTATAACTCTTGAGGTTGTTGACTGGTGTTGACCTAGATAAAGAAAGAAATGTTCTTCCTGGAGAAAATCTAGTTTGGTGAAACTGGAAGGAAATATACTTCTAGGTAGTTCATTTTTTACTCAATAGCTGGAGCTCTGGGCACAAATTGGAGTGCAGTAACTACATTGAGGAGGGGAAAATGAGAGCATCCCCTTTTGGTCTCAACCCTGTGCATTAAAAACCTTAACCAGTTTACAGCTATTTAAACATTTGTTTGCTACAGGGTAACATCATTTTAACAGTAGGCTATGGCTAAATGTCACCTTTAAATGTTAGCTTGAGCTAGTGGCTATGTTAAATAACAAATTTGTGCGACAGCAATATAGTTGTAATTTGTATAACCAAAAAGTAATCCTAGAATTTATTGTATCATAAAACTGGTTTACAAGCTGATTTTCTTTCGCTTACCTTGGATATACTGGCATCTAATTATTCTCTATTTTTATGAGTGCCAGAATGTACAATTATGAATTTGTGTAATTTCTTAGAACCATGCTTAAAATGTAATTGAATAGGGCAGTTTTTCCATTTTGCATTGAAGTACAGTGCAGTAGTTGTATATTAATGGTCAATAATCTTCCTCCATTGGCCTTCTCTGGAAGCATCATTAATATTTGCTCAGCATTTTTAGCGATCCACAGCCAAGCAAATGGGAAAATACTGCCCTCCTCTTGCTAAACTGGTATAATGGAGCTGCCGCTGGCACAGGGTGTGTGACGACGGTGTGGACATGATTGGGTCGCTGAGGGGCCGCTTTATACGAAGGTCCAGAGAAGCATCCTAATGAAAGCCTGGAGTCCTGCAGGCTGTGAGGTGCTCTTCAGCTGTTCGGGCTAACAGGAGCATGTGACAGTGGGATGGGCAGCACAGGAATTGGCTGAGGGGGGGTTCCGGTGTGCAACTAATCAGGACTGTGCAGGCAATGGCTCAAGAGAAATAGAGAGGCTGCATTGGTTAGCTTAGAAAAATGTAGGCAGGTGCGTCTGGGACAAAAGGAAATCAGCTCAGTCCTGCTCATCATGGGGCTGAGTGAGTTCTCTAAATTACGGCAGGGGGGACACCAATTTATTCCAGTCTCTGAACAAAAAGCTAGTTACTAATCAGGCTCAAGACCCTGGATACCTGACTCTTTTTTTCTGAGATGCCAGCCAGTCAGATTGCATACAAAAAAGGCTCCTCTTAGTACTCAGTTTTATATGAGTGTTTCATTCTGCACAGTACCGTCCCAGTGAAGTTAGGCCTCAAACTTAGTGGCGGGAGGACGGTGATGATTCTTACATCATGCTGGTTTGCACCAGGGAAAGCACCCTGGTGATTTCCAGCTAAAGCCCCCACAGCCCTTTGATAATTAGAGATAATCAGATTTTCCGCCTTAAATTGGGTCACTCTCTGTAAATGTAATGTTTTCTTTGGTTTGGTTCCTAGAATAGGCCCAAGGAGACAGTCCTGGGGTGGTGGGGGGTCAGATTATTTGCCGGTCAGAATTATTTTTCACTCTATTTTGTTTTGATGTTCACTGGACCTGAAGAACCTGAATAGAATAATTGTATTTTTCCTGCATTTAATGTGTTGTTCCTGAGTTGCCAATATCTTTGTTTAAATTTCCTCTCATATTTCATTTAACTTTACAGCAATTTTATTGAAGGCTGACAGGATTCATTTTAAGCAGATTTGGTCAAGGACTGTTATGGGGGCCATAGGGCAGCAGAAGGGTTTGGAGGAGGACCCCTAGGACAGATAGGATACTTATCTGTTATTGATGGTACGCTTTGTTATGGGAAACAGGCTAAATGTGCAGGGGATTGTCCGGAAGGTGACCGGACTCGGGAGGGTTCCGTGTAATTGGTTCCTCAAAACCTTCTGGCAGCACCACGGTGGAAAACATTGCAATGGAGAGAGAAACAAACGGACTGTGTGTGTTCTTTCAGCTGGGGAAGGGTTTGCAGACAGACCGAACAGGAACAGAGGAGAACCATGGAGCAGAGATGTTTTCCAAGATGGGCAAGATCCCGTTTGGGTAAGAGCAAACATGTGTTTGTGTGTGTTTGTGTAACATTTCCACCCAGTTTATTCTAACACAATTAGCATTTTCCCCCTTTTTAGTGGGAGATCAAGGCTTTGGTGAACTTGCATATTAAGTGAATTCATTAGACAACTACAAAAGCTGAAGGAAACCGGGTCAGAAACACAAACAAATGTGTGCATAAATCAGTATTTGCGTTTAATGAGCTGGCCTGGGATTAGATGTGGCCTCCCTCTTTGTTCCTGTGTTTTTGTTCACAAGTCTGGTCTGTGGAGAGTTGGGTCCAGCATACAGAGTCGGGTCTCTGCAAACTTAGTGCTTGCCCAGGACAGTCCGATACTGACTTGTGGTTCCAGTTCACTAGCAGCAACACCTGACAGCCATAAAGAGCTTCCTTATCAGGAATACAACAGCTTACCAGAAAAAAACATGGCATTTCTGATTATATCTAAAGATTATATTTGTTCTGCTTTTAGCCTGTTGGTCTAGAACCTCAGGCTGTGAGTTTGTACACAAAGATCCAGGTGGAGGCCACTTGTGGGATATTTGTGTGTGAGCGTGTCATTTGCTCCTGCCCTTTGCTTACCCTGGTGACCTGCAGCTTTTGTGATGGTGTGTAGCACCATGCAACGTGATGCCCTGCCTGGAAACTTTATGGAGACTGATTGTAAAAAAACAAAAAAAGAAACGACACTAACAATGTACTGGCTTGCTTGATGCTTGAAATTGCCAAAGTGCTCTGTGTATATGGCTGTACCAGTCGTACGGTTGTCCTGGACTGTCCATTTGTTCTTGGACTGGCCAGCTGATCTGTGTCCGCCCTGCTGCACTGGTTTTCAAAACAATTAATGGCCAAATGCTGAATTTTCACTTTCTGATGTTGATGCAGTGTTAAAAATGCAGATATTTCAGTTTGACAGGAGGGCATTCGCCAGAGCAGACCTCCACATGTACTGCTGGGCATTTACACTGAGCGGGGGGACACGGGCTGCTGCGTAAGCGATTCTGCCAGCACCTCACATGCCTGCACTGGGTGGTATCCTTGGTTTTTTGAGCTAAATGTATCTTGCAAACAAAGTACAGAGGTTTGCAGTGCCAAGAACCTGTGAGGCCTGCCATTTACTGTGACGGTGTGCAATGGCAGACAGTATTGCATGACCCCAGGGGGCTTAATGAGAACATGGCGGCTGTCTGAGGCAGCAAGCTCATTATCCGTGTGTACTCTCCGTCCATCCATCTGCCCGCCCGCCCGCCCGTCCGTCAGGTGTACAGTTTCTGTGGCTCCCAGCAATGGTCCTAGTTTCTCCCCAGACCATGTTTTTCCTGTACTTGATAGTGCACTCTGCGTATTCCCATTGGTGCAGTAATCATCATAAACACAGTTTACGTAGTGCCAACTGTAATAAGACTGTCAGCTGTTCTCACTAGATTTTTCATGACAGTTTTTAATAAGAGGCAGTCTTAATCTGGGCGATCATGTTTGCTGTCGGTTGAGTCACACGCAGCCCCTGGTGTGAGAGGAGCCCTCTGGGTAAATAACGCCCATTCTCCCGTTTCCGTGGTGCTCCGAGAGCCGCAGGTAAACTCCTAGTGTTCCTGAGCTCCTCCACCTGCCATAAACGAGTGCGCAGGGAGCTGCTTTTCAGCACATCTTCCCATCAATGCCGCTGAAGCAGTCTGCGAATGGAAGTGGAAAGCCAGCCGCGGGGTTTGAGCGATCGGTGGGGCCGTTAGGGGGGCTGTTTGCGTTATTTATTTCACTAGTATTCATTTGTACAAATTCATTAAGGTCTTGTAATTAATCCGCTCTTCCCATCCTCCACCCCTCCCCGTCCTCATATGAAGTGGCTGCTTTGATATCGTGTGCCTTTGATTAATGGGAACTGCTGCTTCAGCTGCTCCCTCTTGAGGAGGAAACCATGGACCCACCTGAGCTCCCACAGCTCCCACAGCTCTGCCTGGCTTGTGGCTCCCCCTCACTCTCCCCCCAGCTGTTCTCCTCGCTGTCCCCCTCTCTCTACCTGGCTGTCCCTCCTCGCTGTCCCCCTTGCTCTCCCCCCCAGCTGTCCACCTGGCTATCCCCCTCACTGTGCCCCCCAGCTGTCCACCTGGCTATCCCCCT
>JAODKL010000001.1:32726228-32738237 GCA_026780765.1 Petrocephalus schoutedeni
CACACACATGCACATGGATACACGTGCATACACATTCATGCACACACACATGCACATGGATACACGTGCATACACATGCATGCACACACACATGCACATGGATACACGTGCATACACATTCATGCACACACACATGCACATGGATGCACATGCATACACATTCATGCACACATATATGCACATGGATGCACATGCACACCAGTATTCATACAGATGTACACACACAGACATATTCACATACGCATAAAAATGGGTATATATATATATATATATATACGCAGACATATTCACACACATGCAGTCACATACGGTTAGGCACTCCAGTTCACTTAATTTGCATGTTTTTGGACAGCATAATGAAACCGGAGGTTCCACAGAAAAGCCACATTCACACACATGCTGAACACGTGAACTCCACACACACAAGCGACCCACGCGCCAGGCTTGCACAATGTGCGGTCTTAATATCGACATGGTATCAATACGAACATGCAAATGTCACATCGCAAGGAACTATGATTGTCTGTTGGGTCAGTAAATTGTGCTAATACATTTTTACTCGACCATGAGAAACCAAACATCGCAACACTGTGTAGTAAATGTTTTAAAAAAATCAGTCAGATGTTTACTGCCACTGCATTTTCATGAGCTCTGCCTGTTCTCACCGAGACAATCATAATTATTCTTACTGTTGAATAGACCATGTGGTGCGTTTTTGAGGCATTAAACAGAAATGAGTGAAGAGGGGAAAAACAAAAAGAATCTGGTCAGAGGAAAGACATTCGTCTTCCGCTGTATGGAAATATTTTGTATTCTACTGAGTTGATTGAGCAGAAGCAAGTGATTTGTCATCCCTGCTTTGTGTCAGCTGGCACAACTCATGGCAACGCCACCAACATATTTGAAGGCCTCTAATAGTCGATAATTTCCGTTTGGCCATATGGTTCTTTTTCAGCCCCTAAATATTGCAAAAACTTCAAATACTGCAATGTGAACTTTTCCCTTTATTATTCAGCCCTAAAACTCACATTAGCAAAATAATAATAATTATCATCGTCACTATTATCATTGTTATTGTAGATGGTGATAATAATAATAATCGTGTTAGGCTACTATGTACTGTGTCTTGTAGGATGGTGCCGCTAAGTGACAGGTCTAATCTTCATTTTAGCAGTGAATAATTTGACATGTAGGGATCATATATGCAAGTTAAGTGAAATAATTTAGGTGATAATGATAACGATGACAGGCTAAATTACTCAGAGGAGCTAAATGTACATGTGGTTGTCTAGCTGTGCATTATTGGTAGAGTCCGTAAAATCTGCATGTCTTCTTTTAAGACGGATTAGCATTAATATCGTGCCGTGATATGAAAGTTCTGCTTTTGAAACACTGGCAGACTGCATTTTCCCACCACTTTGAATGTGAAGTGTTTGCACAGAGCTGCTGCTTTCGCTCTTTAATTAAGCCTCCGTTCTCTTCGTGCCGCCTTCCGCCATTTCGCCGAGTAGTCGCGAAGGAGATTTTTAAGTGATGCTTTTTAATAATTGAGTGATCGCGGCGACTCTTACTCTCAGACATGGTCATAGGTGTATACATTCAGACACATTCACACAGGCCTGCACATGGGAAAGTGAAGCACAGAGGTGTTTAATGAATTTGTTGTGTGATCTGATATGCCCACTATCATGCGTATTTTCTTAGTTTTTTTTTTTTCTTTTTTGCCAGCATTAATGTTTTTCTTCTCCCACGTTAAGTGAGCAGAAATGAGCCCTGCTGAGTCGTTCATCACACACAGCAGCAGCGCCCCTCTCCCTGGGCCTCTACAACACCCACGTTCCTGTCGCTGCCTTTGATTAAAGAGGCGATTAGTTTGGGATGCACTCCATGACAAACAAACCGCATCCCTTACGTCTTTAATTAAAATCTTGTAAAATTGAATATTTCTATCTTAATGTCTCTGCCCCCAACCCCTTCCCTTAATGAATACAGAACCCACCTCAGAAGTCGGAGAATGGTACATTATCCCATGGGGGCGGTGCTCGCACTTCTGAACTAGGCAACAAACAGGAGTATAATGAACTGCGCTCAAATGTCAAGCTTCTCAAAGGTTCCATCCAGCAAGTACACCACCCTTAGGAAATTTCACTTTATTCTCGATGGGAAAATTAGTATAGGCTTGGTATGTTATAAGCAGGTATAGGCATTAATCATGGACAGTATAGGCCCGGATGGAACCGTACTGCTTTGTGTTTTGTTAGCAAAGTGAGAGAGCTGTCCGCGCACACTGAAGATATTAGGCAGGATAAGCTCCAGTGCAATACTTTCTAGTTTTGCTGGGGATCTATAAGCATATAAATAACAAAATGGCAATCCGTATAAAGGTTATAGGCAGTTCTGTTAGATGTCGCTGTACTTTTAGTGATCTTAGTGGCTGTGGAAGTTTATTAAACATGCATTGTCTCATATTTGATATGTACAAGTAGAGGAACGATGTCCATATACCAGCAATATCTCTTTGGCTTATATGCAAATTCATCCCTGACATGTTTACGTTTTATGTGGCTAAGTAACATGTCTAAATGCACAAATCTATGGAGCAATGCAGCTTATGCTCAGCTCAGTTGGCTCCCTTTCTTTGTTTTGGATGTGCTACTTTTAAGGGGCGTGAGGAAAAATGAGTGGAAATCTGCTCCGTATCTCTTCCATATGGCTGTAAGGATTCAAATTTAGAGGGACATTGGCTAATAACTGATAAAGCTGTTACAAATCAATACACTCAAAACTGTATGTGTAAAAAAAAAAATCATGTTTTTTGATATACATTATAAAAAATATGTAATGTATATATGAAAATATATTTAATTTGTTACCTACCAGTCTCCTGGCTTTTGCAGTGCTAAATTAATATAGTGACTTATTTTGGGGGGAAAAACAATTGATTGTTTTTACTTTAATTATAGTACTCTTCAATTTGTGTTCATTGGTTTCAATGGTATCCTAAACCATTACATGTTTATCTTTTTTTTTAAATCATAGACCGTGTATGATATGCATATCTGACACGGAGACATATGTCCCTATGGATTTTGGCAAAATCTGTCCCACTGCAATACATGTGTGCAAGGTTCCTGGAAGGTGACAGTCATATTCATGAAATTTCACGTCCTTAACATTAAAAACAAGCAAAGCTTGTTGTGTCAAAGCAGACACGTCTGCACATGTATAATACACGCTACGCATGACTATAGCAGACAGTCTACCTGGCCTTGTTGGTAATATTTATCTATTTCTGTTCTAATTAGAATTTCAGTTCCCTCCTAACAAAAAACGGATCTGAAAACCATGTAGATAATTATTTACATAGTAATGAAATGTACAGGTGTCCTGTCTTGGTTCTACTGAATCTAATACTACATGTTTCCCAAGATAGTCTCCAAGGGCCCTGACTGAATAAACAGTTATTGAAAATGTATAAGTGGATTGAATGCAGTCAATCCATGGATAGCTCATCTTTCATTTCATGTTTAAAGATGCGTAAATCTGTTTTATTACCGTACTGTTTGCTGAGTCTCATTTTCCCCTCCAGTATCTGTCAGTGGGATGCTTTCTGTGATGCTGTAGTGTATCAGCAGCCCTGGCTTAAATCAGTAATATTAGCAGCCTGCAGTTTCAGCTTTGTCACAAGGGAAGTCTGTAAAGCAGAAGCGGAGGATGGACTGAGATTTAAAGCTTGCCATTGAGAATCACTAAGGAGGCACAGTCATTTAGAGAGTGAGGCAATTAAAACGGATCCTGCCACCCACCAGATCTAAACAGGCCGTCCAACAAGCGTTGATCCTCAGAGTTTAGCAGGATAGTTAATCACTGGGACGTCCCTGTCTGCCTTCCAATTGCCACACTTGATTGGCCTTACTGGCCTTTATCCGAGATGGTGCTTAATGTATTGCAAGTGATTAATATGTGTTAACTAGCCTAAAGTGCTCTGAGAAAGACGTTATTTCCCTAGGAGGAACTGACAGGGTTTTTATGCTGCTAGTAGTAATGAATGTTGAGTCAAAGATTTGGGGGGGGGGGGGGGTAATATTCCGACAATTGCCGGGATGTTTTTCCGCCATTGTTCGCCTGGTGTAGGACTTGCTTTACCAGGACCATAGGATAGTACTTTGTGGTGGAGGAACTGACAGAGACACACCCACCTGTTACATATTTTTGCCAGCGAAATACATTGTGGGGGGACCCCCAAGAAATCGTAATACTGGAATAGCATTATACTGCTAATTACCATCGAATTACATGGTATAATAGTATAATGTCTTGGCAGTATGAAAATGTAGTAGGTACTTTCCTAGCACACTCAACACCATAGTGTTCACTCCCCTTCCCATCGGGCCTTGATGCGAGAGCCTTGTTGACCTTGTTCCTTCCATGAACACCTCTGTTCTGGTACCAAGTGGGGCCAAGTAGCATCTGTAAGGCGAGGAGGGGGATTAAGGGAGGAAGCCCTTGAGCAGGGGCAGGCCCAAGACCCAACAGCGCCCAACTGCACCATGGCCTCCCCGTCCTGCCGCTGAAGGGCCTTGGAGCCACATCCAAGAGCGACTCATTCAGCCTTGAAGAGGTCCGCTCCATTCAGCTCCAAGAGTTACTATAACAACCACAACCTCCCCTGGCGCTCCAGCCAATAAAAAATAATTATTGTTTTTCTGAGAGCACGGGAAGCAGGAGGAGAGAGAGGGAGCATGTGCGGGGATGGAGATGCGTGCCCGCTGGGCTGCCCCGGCTCCCCTCACTGTAATTACTCCTGTGATTAAACCCGGGCAACAGGCTGAAGCCTGCAGTGGGTCGGCAGCCAGCAGGATGTCCCGCATCCTCCTCTACCTGTGGGTCGTGCACCTTCACCAGATCCATTCTTAAACTCTGGGAGGGGAAGTGTAATTAGAAAGGAGAAAATCTCACCTTAGCATTAAAAAATGATGACGGTTGCCCGTCGCCCATTTTCTCCTGCTTTACATTCATTGCCTTTCCGTGAAAATAATGATATAAATCAGCGGAGAGACGAGAAAAAGCTTTTAGTGTGGCTCGGCGGAGCAGCTGCAGCGTCTCTCTCTCTCTTCATTAATCAGCAGTCCTCGGGCTTGGGCGCATTTTTCCAGGAAGCTGCTGCAGCCATTTCGGAGGACGGCAAGCAGCTCTGCTTAATTGTTCTCACACCCCTCCACCCCACGCCCCCCCTCCCCTTCAGCTAGTTGGAAGACAGGAATGTATGCATGGCATTTGCTCCTGAGAGTGCCCAGACTCACAAGAAGAGGAGAAGCTCTGGTCCCCGTGGCAGGGTCTTTCTTTAACCCTTCCTTCAGTGTGACACTTATGTTTTGCGAGCTCACGGGCACGCTCACGGGCGAGCTCACGGGCACGCTCACGGGCACGCTCACGGGCGAGCTCACGGGCGCGCTCACGGGCGAGCTCACGGGCACGCTCACGGGCGAGCTCACGGGCACGCTCACGGGCACGCTCACGGGCGAGCTCACGGGCACGCTCACGGGCGAGCTCACGGGCACGCTCACGGGCGAGCTCACGGGCACGCTCACAGGCACGTGCGTAGCCGCAGATCTCCATCTCGGCATAAAGATGCATCCTTGCATTTCCCTTGAGGGCTATCTGTGTTCTACAAGGATGTTCAGTCTTGTTGTGCTTCACCTGTTATCACTTCCAGCATATATCCGTGTTTTAATGCTTAATTTGGAGTAGTTGAAACTGTTATGAAACTCACTAGAATAGAAAGAAGCCTAATGGTTTCATAACTGAGATTTTTAGCATTTTCCTCTGCTAGTGCTGCTCATGCCACACAAATGTTTATTTCTAATGCTATGAGCATGACACGGGCGTGTGTCTGCTTGCTGGTTCTGATGTGGATGCTGCATGTAGCATCTGTGTATATTCAATCTAAGTACTGACGCATGAAATGTTTTCTGCAAACCATACAGACGGTCAGCTGAAATAATGTTATGCCAACCAAAGTCATTTTCATTATTTCTCAAATTGCAAATGGCGTTTGAAAAGAGGTGTCATCTCCGTTTAAGAGCGCCGAGGAGCCAGCTGTCAGGATTGGCTGTCTTGTGTTGTCAGATTCAATTTGATAAAATGTCACCCAGCTGGTGACATTTTGTTGTGGAAGGTGAGTAAACCAGGAGGAGAGCAGCGAATGTGATGGCGAGCAGGAAGGGGGCGGCGGCTGCCATGTGACACGGCCCCTGGCCGCTCCTGTCCTCTTTAACCTAATTTCATCAGCATGTAATGCAGCTCTAATTGCCATTTGCTGCTCTGGCAGGGCCGCGTGGCATGCCATCAGGCTGCGAGTGCCGGGCTGGGGGTAGCTTCTCTAGCTCGCTGTCTTGTGGCAGTCGCCTGTTCTGCAGTGTAATAGTGGTCGCGTGCCCATTGGACCGATTAAATGGTGCCGCATACATGCCTTTAATGGGAAAGTTAACAAATGTTTAGAGGGGGATGTTTCATTCAGAGATGCATGCTGATATCCACAAACTGCCAAATGTGCTTCACACATACTTCTAATGTCTGAGTCACTGCGGAGCTGCAGCCCGACTTGCCTTCCTGTGTAAATGTTAATCTAGCATTAAACGCCATTGAAAAAGGTAATTATTAGCCATGGCCTAAACAGCTCTGACAACACATACAAGTGTTCTTTGTTCACCCGGTACAAGGGATTAACATATGTTCTCACTAGTAAGGAAAATGAGTACTGCTCAGCTAAAGTCATGACCGAGAGAAAAGAGACTTTTGTGTTGAGGGATCTCTAAGGGGTCTAATGTATGTAAACAAGTAGCCCATTCAGAGCCCCTGGAGATGCATATCCGAGGCCTGCTTCCTCTCAACCGGTGTCTGGCTGCAGTGGCGCCTCCTGGTGTCTGGCAGTGCCTCCTTCCCCTCTGCCCTCATGCCTGTGACTCCTTGCCCTGGGCAGTCATGCGTGATGGAGCCTGCCGCCGCAGGCTTCATAAGATCCTAATTAAACATTGATAGTGTTATTCATTTGGATGGCGAGATGTGCGCTCAATCAAAATGGCAGCTCTAATTATGTTCCTCGGGATTAGCTAATGGATTTCTGAGACGATATTACGCTGTGCGTTCTGCACCAGCTGCTGCACCCTCCTGGAGGGGGGGGCGGGGAAGAGGTGGGGTGAGGTCTGCACATGAGTGTGATGAGCTTGGAGCATGCAGGCGTGAGAAGCACGAGGGGTTAAGGACACTCTGGCCATGCTTGTGCAGGGGCTGCTTGCCACCTGTAGGCGCCATGTAGCTTTGCGGCACTAAGGAATCGCCAGGCATGGTACAGCGCAGCTAGATCCATTAAGGTTTAGCCTCGTGTAAGTGGCCCTGTTCGGCAGCCTTAGTTTGGTACCTGTCCGTCACCTTTTCCCCCTTTATATCCCATTCACCTTCCCTTCCCTTTTGCCTGCCTGCCCTCTTGCTGTAAAACACGCTGCATTTCTGTCAACAGGATGGTCGTCGTCATCTTTCCAAAACAATGCTGATGTGGATCTGGGGGATGGAATAGGAGCATAAGCTACGTACAGTCAGTTATGCAGATCCTTAAGCGGTTCCTGTTTTTTTAAGCACTTCCTGGGTCATGCCCTCTATACCCCCCTTCCCCCCCCCCATACATCTGCGTGTCTAATAAGTCACAAGACCGGTAGAGTATGGGCCAGTTCCCACTGCCTAATCCCTCTGGCATGCTTGGCACTTCTGCTTCCCCTTAATGCGATTAGAAAAAAAACATGTTAAATTTTGTTGTTGTTGTTGCTGTTGAACTTAATGCTCGCCAGCGGCTTTCCAAGTGAGCCTGCCTGAGGAAATGCGTAGGAGATTAGGGGAGATTCAGCTCTTAGCCATGGAAAGGGCCAAGTATCCAATTTGAATATAAAGCTGTTTGCTGTGTCTTTAGCAGAATAAAGGGAATTTGTGCTGGGTTCCAAGCTATTTTATTTGACTATCAGTAAATAGCGGCAGTTACTTTCCTTTGGAGCTTTAATTCTGAATAAATGGTGTGTTTTTCTGCATGGCTTTCTTATAGTCGTGTGCAGGGGGGTGAGGAAGGGAGAGGCCGCTGGCATCCTCGTCCATTGGTTTGCTCTGCCTTTTTTTTAAATTAATTTCTTGTCATTGAATGGTTGCCCAGAACCATAGCGTATTTAGTTATTTTTGTATGTTTCTTTAGATGTTGTATACGGTGGGGACTCACTGAAAGAGCTGGGTGCTGTAGGCGGAAGTGCCCGTCCTCGCTGAGCTAATCAGCTTGCTGTGTTTGAGCAGGGTCCCGTCTCGACACACAGTGCGCCTCTATCCTGCCGTCTCTGCCCGTCCCACACGCGTGTACACACGCTGTCAGAGCAGTAATATTTCTGGAAGCTTATCAAGTTTGTTGGAGAAAAAGCAGAGCTTTCTATTAAGTTCCTGTAGGATAATTACATGCAGTTTTTGAAATGTATTTTACTGGTTTTTAGCAGCACGGAGCTGTGTTTGAGGTGTTGGCAGGTCTTCACACTCAGTCACAGAGATTACCACATTTTAAGCCAAACGTGTTTAGGTTCTGGCTTCCCCAAGACTTTTCCTCCTGCTGTCATCTAAATGCCACGTCTGTCAGGTGTGGCCTTGTACTTTGTAGGCAGATCCAGTAACGCTGACGAGCCTCGCATGCAGGGAGAAAGTATATATATTTCTTTAACTGATGATAAACAGGTGCGTAGTGCGGCACAATTCCTGTCATGTCTGCCCATCTTATTATTCCTTGTTTATTAATGATTTTTCGGCTCCTTGTAAAATTTCAGGTAGTTCAGATGAGGCTGGTCCTTGAGAGCTTAGTGTCTTTCTGGCCGAGTTGTTTCTTCTGCAGAATGCTAGTCGAAGCACCTCTCTCCGTGATGGGTTAAGATCAGTTATGTCCTTCATGTTGGACATGAAGCATCTCCAGTTCATTTTCTACTTGCCTGTCAAACAATGTAAGGACCTGATTAAAAAAAGTCCCTGTGCTGCCATTGATGGCCTGTACTGCGCTCAAGCGCTTCAGACGTGGAGACAGCAGGGAATGTGCCGTGTCTGGACAGCACAGAGCTGTGGTGTGCAGTCACACGTGGCCCAGGGAGGTTGCCAGAGACGCGCAGGCCCGCTGCGTCCCGCCGCCTTCAGGTCGCTGCGCTGACACCCCCGAGGTGCCAGCCGAGTGCAGGGCTCGTCCTGAGAGGCCCTTTCTCATGCCGCCTCCTGCCTTGCAGCTCTGAGCGGATCCAGCAGCTGAGGAGGGAGTACCAGCAGGCGCGGCGGGAGGGAGCAGCGCCACCCTACGAGGAGCTGGAGGCCCGCCGCCGCGGCCTGGAGCCTGACCCCCACAGGGTACGTCAGTGTAGCCTCCTTTTGACCTGATCGTCGCACTCCTTCGGTGTCTTTCTCTGTACACACCCACCTCGACCGAGGACCGCAGAACATAAAACGCAGGCAATGTGCGAAAGCCACAGATTCTTTTACTCTGAGCAGTTTGTTTCTGTGCTTTTCTCTCGAGGCCTGAGCTCCAATTAGAATCTCATTCTCAGTCTAGAATAGCCCTTGATTTGTTCTGGCTCCTAAAACTGGCACAGTGAACTGGGAGAAGTAGGAGACACGTGTGCCCCGCAGCCTGCTACACATGCCAGTGGCCTGAATGAGGCCATGGATATTGCCAACTGAAATGCTTCAGCTGCTTTTTAATTGATCTCATAAGTGGTAATTATAAGTAAAGTAATCCCTATTAAGATTGCCGTTTTTAAGGGCTCGTTCATTCTAAGCTTAGACACGATAGTATGTTGATGATGAGAAAGCATGATTGTAGTTATAATGCATTAAAAGCATCATGTCGGCAGCCTCATAACAGAGCTTCTGTAATTGGGGGGGACATTCCCAGGGGCCGCCAAAAAGTTTCTGTCGCGTTTTCTACAATAAGACACTAGACTCAACTTGCAGAGTTCATTTTGCATTATGTTTATGTAAAGAGCATCTCTCCGAAGAACAAGTTGCAGAAAACTCCCAGACAATGGGCAGAAATCCTCGCAGCAAACACTGCACAAAAGGAGCTCTCTACCTGGCCGATTTGCCTATGAAAATCGACACACAAAGGGATTGACCTAGATGTGGAAAGCACAGTTTGATTTATTTATTCCATATTTCTGATGTGCATAAATACCGGGGATCAGCTCCATGAAAACACACCTAGGTAGCGCTTTTGTTTGTGATCAGTAACCGCCCGCCTCCAAGTTTAGAGCACATTACGCTCCATCTGGGAAGAAGCCGGGATGTGAGATAATACCAGCACACGGGATTAAGCCCACTCCAAATGACATACACAGGCGAGAGCTAATGTACTGAATCATTAAGTAAGAGATGCTTGTTTGCATTTATCCATTTGTTCACTTATATTGGGTATGAAGAATTGTTAGGCACAATACAAACCCATGTATTAAGTCAGGGGCGAATTATTCAAAAGATTTTAATAGTTGCAGTTAGAACTTCAGCAGTACTAGTACGTTTTGGGCCGAATGGCCTCCTCTCGTTTGTATATTTCCTATGTTCTTATTTTGGTTGAAACCATTATAAAGTGCAAACAAAGGTGCATGATTTCAAGGTTTCTTTTTTTTAATGAGGAAAGACGTTTCACTGGTCTGATGTAAAACAAAGCTACTACTATAGCTGCAGAGCAGTGTTCCATGCCAGCATGTCTCATCAGTGTACTGACTTAGTCATACGTCTCCATGGCACAGTGTAGATGCTATAAATACTCCCAGACTGGGAGCAGGCTATCATGCCCGGTGCTGTTAGGCCTGTTTATTTGTTACATAACCCATTATAAACTATTTGAAGGATTTGAAGTACTGTTAGCTCTGATGTCCATATGTTTTAAATACTGTAAACAGTTATGATTTAACAATCTGTTATCCAACAACAAAAATACAAATTGCACTGAAATTTCCTTTTGAACTGAATATTTCTAGAGTGGAAGGAACGCATCTCAGTTTTCACTGTAATAGGCTGATGATCGTTTCCCAGAAAGGAGTGGTGTTTTTGTATTCCTAAAGTCATTAGAGCCTTCTAGTGTTTACAGAATTTCAGGCATCAGGCTGGCCACCCTTGGCTGTCTGGACCTCTAAGTGTTTTTTCCACTAGCTAACTCTGCCAAAAGAAGCGGTTGAAACACGACATGGACTTTATTAGCTACATTCTTTTCCACAACAAACGGACCAACTTCTTGAGGCCTTGGTTGGTATGAAAGTGTTAAAGGGCCCAAACACAAAATGCAAAATGTGGATTGCTTTCAAGTGTGAATATTAATGATATGATTTGATTTACTAAGAGTGCGGTGTCCATTATTTGCCCCTTAAATCTTTTGATTAATCTGTAATATAAATATTTTACATCCAGAAATTCTCTCTGTGGCTAACAGCTATGAAAATATACAACATGTAACAGCACAATCAGTGAAATCAAAATAGAATTTAATCATTCAATAAAGTTTGTTCCAGTTATTGGTCTTCTTTCCCTTAACCTTTTCCCGTAATAATTTCCCCATGTGAAATTTGCCTACCGTTTAATGATGCTCTAGGGTCAGATTGACCCCAAACATGGGATAGGGGTTAAAAAGTTGAGTTGCTTTTGCACTGGTTGTCTAATCTCAAGGGCATAGCATCGAAATATAATCTGATCTGATAAAATCTGCACTAAGTACTGTTTACATTATGTATTGCTCAAACACCAGGTAGATTAATCGGATCTATTAGCTAAACAAAAAGTAACTATGCCATTCCAGAGGATTACCTCAACCGGAGAAGCTTTGGATTCTAAATTAACAATTGTAAACACATAGTGTTTCAAACCACAAACACGAGTCAGTTTTTTTTTTCTGTGGTCCATGTGACATATTCCAGAAAAACACTCAGATTTTCCCCTCTGGCATACTCCATTATTAAA
>JAODKL010000001.1:32742354-32754854 GCA_026780765.1 Petrocephalus schoutedeni
AGAGAGTGTATATATATGTGTGTGTATATATATATATATATATATATATATATATATATATATATATAAGAATGAGCCAGCCATGAACTGACTGCATTTGGAGTGTATTGACATGAATTGGATTATCCATGAAAATTAGTGTGCTGGTAATATGACTGAACCCAGTCATCATCATAAACAAAATAATCAGGCATGTCGCCAGAATTTTGTACTGGAATAAATCATACCAGATTTCGTCTGAGAAAAGCAGGATTTCTGCTGAAAAAGTGAGTTAGATTTAGCTCCATTTTATTAGTCGCTTTATCACTCTTGAGTTTTGCCCTAAGCGATTTTTGAGCCTAAGACAAATATATTTATAATTTAATACTTGCTTAGTTTGATGTTCTGATATCTTTTACAAATATTCTTGCTTTGTGGTACATTTTTAATGCAAAGGGATTTAATGAAACTACTCGGGGTCAGTGTCATTGACGATTGTCTTCTCGTAGTTTTGGAACGTTTTTGTATTCTTTGCCAAGAATTCTGGGCAGTAGCCATAACTAGAATACCAACATGAGTATTGTATGCAAGGGAAGTTGGATTAAATCGATTTATAGTTTTAGTTTGGCTACCCCAGCTAAATAAATAATGCCGGGTTCTTTCCAGAGCTGGCAGTTTCTCATTTGCCTTTTTTCTTCGGTCTTTAAGGTCACAAGACATCAGTCGGGTTTCCTTATTTTTCAGAAAGGGCACATGGTCGTGTACAACAACAAATATCAGAAAGTATAAATCATATCTTTCTGGACTTGAACCAGAATTGTTTTTGCAGTGGAATCAGGTGCCTTGTATCATTTTGAATGCATTTGTGATTTTATTCCTATAGCACAGATCTGTTTGCACTAATAATGAGACTGCTGGAAAGGTGAAGTTTGTGGCAATATCTTGACGGTATCGGTTTCGACTGGACTGCAGTGTTGCTGTCCTACTGCTGGTTATAGAGATAAAAGAAAAGCAGGAAAACAACATTATGATCCAGCTGTTGCTGTTAGTTCTGCTGATTTTAGTTCACTCGCCCTAAGGCAAACTTTAAATGGGGGGGGGACACGGACACAGAAAAAAAAAACACCTGGGGTGTCAAGATTGATGTAGTTTGTTAAAGAGAGGACTGATATTCCAGAATGTCGAGGCCCTGCACCTGGCCATGCAACAGGTCAGGAGAGGGGACACAGGTGGGGTTATGTGGCCCTTAAGTCTGCACCCATTGCCTTTCTCTTCTGTGTTTTCAACATGCCTGGGTGCGGGCTGCAGGCTGCCCCTCTGCATCATTGGAAGTTAACATTCTTTAGGATCCCTACCGTATGGAGAAGCAGAAATCTAAAACAGAGGATCTCCACAAGACAAAGGGGGTTTCAGGAAGGAGAAGGCTATGACTGGCTACTAGAAATTAGGGGCACGTGCAGTTTTGGGACATCAAAGGGCTAGTGCCACCCAGAGAACATGGGCCAGGAAGTGTCCCCTGTGGAGCGTGGGGGAATTCCCTTGTACAGATGTTCCCAAACTGCATCTTGCTTTAATCCTAGTGTCCATTATGCATGGCTTGATTTATGACGGGTAAGATTAGAAATGGTAGAAAGCCTTCAGATAATTTAAGTAGCATGGAAATAGCTGTTAAGAAGGTACTCTATGCCATTGTGAAAGTTCATTAGATATGGTAACACTGTGTCCAGGAGTTCTGAAATATGTTCCAGTTGGATCCTGTCCTTATCATTAGAACAACAAACATTGCTTATAGGCTTTGGAGTTTTCACTTCCTGACATGACTGAGCACTGGCCTCCTCACCTAACAGGGCACTCTTTAATGGTCTGCTTGATAGCACTTGGTGTGAGAGACATATTTATCAAGATGTATAAAGACATGAAGGTGCTAAGCATTTTATAACACACTCTGAAATGATTGATGTGCAGCCCACAGTTAACAGCTTGTGGTTCTGATTCTGTCTCCATGAAAATTGGATGGCATTATTTGTAGTGGAGTAGGACTGCAGCAGTGTTTCAGGTAGGGCTTCCACCTGCCTCACACTGAAGGCTGCCCATCAACCTTTAGGGAACACCTAAAAGCATCTAGGGGAAAGGGTGCATGAGTAAGGAAGGTGGTCTTTGGTTGTAGGTGAGTGCTTCCTGGCAATCATCTCTGTGTGGGGTGGAAAAGCACCTTCCATCCCATTACACCTCCATCTCAACCTGTCAGGCCTGCCAGCTGCTCCCCACTCTCCCCGAGAGAGAGAGCGAGCGCAATGTGTGCCAGCGAATTGTGCTTGCTAAGCCTAACAAGGCAGGGAAAGGCACTTACCCCCCTAAAGATCGCCGGTCCTCCAAGAAATCAAAGAAACCCAGGGTTGGCCACCTCCTTTGTTTTCTTCTGTGAAAGTGTCCATCGGGCTAGCAATTGTTTTTATTATACGAAAAACCACAAAACCATTACGTGAGCCTACAAATGGGGATGTAAAAAGGGTTGAAACAGGTTGTGAAAAAAACAGCATTGTAATGACAATCTTTAGAGACCTTTAGGGTGTTGAACATGTTGGAAGGATCACAGAAATGTGAGATTAATTTCACCAACCTGTCAGGTCTGGAATGCCGGTGCTTTTTTTTCCAAGCCCGCAAGTCGTCCTTGAACGTCATCAAGCTGGGAAGTTGATAAAGAGCCCAAATAGGGTGGTGGGTGGGGGGTGGTTTCTTTAAGCTGTAGCTACTCAGATAGGCTCTTTCATCCCAGACTTCCTCCATTTAAAATATCCTCCTAAGGATTATAGGAACAAAGAACACTGAATTCCTGGGAAGTATAGGACATCCTCAGCTCTCAGAGAGCAGCACTGGCCAGAATTAACTTCTATTTATTTATTACAGTATTTATGGAGTTTTAGCTTAAGAACTTAAGAGCATGAAAGGTGACTCCAAGGAAGAGGTCTCTTAGCCCACCCCACTCTTCGGGGTTGAGAGTTTAAAACCCATTTAGAGATAACGTTTGAAAACTGCCAGGAAAAGGCCGCTAGTTTGCAAGTGTTTAACGTGTAGTTATACAGAGGTATTAGATACATTTATTTGTGCAAGAGCTAAAGTAAATGAAATTTATTTTTTCTACTTTGACCTTCAGTGTTGTTGATTTGCACAAAAAATGGGAGCTGCATATGGCATCTCTGATTATCCCTACTAATTAGTTTTTTTAGTGAGTGTTTGACATTATCTGGTTTATCTTGGCTGTTTTTTCTCTCTATAATAATATAAACTTTTGGCTTTCCAGATCACTTTGACAAAGATGTCAGATTTGATCTAATTAAAATTCAAAAATCCAAGTCTCAAAGCCTAAACGTCTCTGAAATTATCCCTAGGTTTTTAATATAATGACGGTTTGAATGTATGCAATGTTAGATCAGAAATAGGCATAATTGCATATGCAAGATAATTCTTAGCAGCATTCCATTGTTTCCCCTGAATGGAGCTGCTTTTGGGGCAGCGCCATCACACCATAATCTTTGGTACCGCTGTGAGTTGAGTTTAGCGGCCCAGCTTCCTCACACCCCGGAGCATTGAGCACAGCCTGCAGTAGGCCGCCTGTGGTTCCACTGACTGTGCTCTGTGCCCAGTCGAAATCAATGGAACTTCAATGGAAATGATAAAAAATTAAAGCTATCAGAGGGATCTCATCGACGCCTGCCAAGCGTCTTTTGGCCGTCCCGGTAGGTGCCAGCGGGAGTCGTGTTCAGAGCCAGTCGGTGGAGCTTTGTTACAGCCCGCTGCTAATTAGCATTGGAGATGGATTGAAAGAGGAGCGGGGAGATGCTTGAGGTCAGAGCCCGCTCCAGCAGATCTCTGCATCATTGTGTCTTCTGTGTCACAGAACAGGGGAGGGGGGAAAGAGCTTGTGTCTGCTGGAATGCGAAATGTGTGAAAAGGACAGCTGCGATGCCATTGCACTCCGGATCCGTGGAATTATGCTGCCGAGGCTGTCGAACAGGCCTTCGGCTTTGGGATTCTGTAGTGGGCTTTTTGTGTTGGCGGAGCCCCGCTTTGTAGGACCAGGTGTTCCTTTTCTCTCAGGTTCTGCATGAAGTCCAATCAGACCCACACATCACAGTTAGGCTGTGTACCAAAAGGCTGTGGAAGTGTCACTTACGGGATATAAGTTAAGTGATTTTCATTTACGGCTAGTAAACTCGACCTGCTCCGTCCTGCAGTGGGCTTTGCTTGCAGTCACCTAGGACACACTGTCATTGGTTTGGGGTTATCATAGCTGCCAGTGTGATGCTGTCTTTTCCTCAGTCATCCATTTGAATCTTAAAGCCAAGAGCTCCATTTCTCTCTAAAGGCTTTGCTGGAAACCTGATTTTAGTTCACTTTTAAACATTTTTGCCATTTTTTCATTTTCACTTTTTTTTTTAATGCGTATTTCAATCAGGTGCCGTTAACTTGAATGCCATGTTTGTAGTTCCAGTTAAGCTGCTGTTTTCCTAGTAAGATATTAAATGATATAGTTCTCATTTCAGGCATTGTCACTGCAAACACACAGACAGTCCTCAGTTACCCAGTTTATGATACAAAAACGAAGGAATGAAACTTAAATTGCAATGAAGTGAATGAATGTGGTTCAGATCAGTCCACACCACTGGCACTTAAGCATGTGTGTGTGTGTGTGTCTCTGTGCATGTTTGCAGTAGCAGATATGATTTATCCATCTGTATGTTAGCCAGCTCCAGTAAGCTCATCTGCAGAGCAGACATTGTGTATTAGATGGTCATAGCCAGCAGCTCCTGCTTCAGAGCTTTGGCTGCCAAGAAGCTGCATGTCTCAGGAGCTGTCATGTCCAGCATATTTCCTAAGCCCGAGCTCTTCATTCTTAGCCTGGATCCGGCTGCCTGCTGGCAAATTACGTCCCGTGGAAGTCGCTACCACGCAAACTGCAGGCTGTCATCAGGAACGCAGTGAAATTGCTATCCACTGTATTTCGCGTTTGTGTCCTATAAGATATTATTTTTATCAGAATCCCAGTTGGGCAACCTAGAATCACTAATTATCTTTTGATGGAGACATGCTGTGACATAGTCACATTTAGTTCTTTTCAGGCCAGTGTTGCAGGTCGAGAAATCCAGGATGTCGGTCTAGATACTCCATTTTCAGTAGATATGTTCCTTAAGCATTGAACGGCTCTGCATGTTAATGCCCTTATTTCATCTACAGCATAATTTAAACCGCTCTCTGTAATCCCTGCGGCGACAGGTGACTTACTGTGTTTTACGGACCTGCTGTATGATGGATTTGTGCTGGCCATTAATCAACATTGATATTAAGAGCCCAGGTCTCGCACATGGCAGAAGCTATGCAGCTTTTTATATATTAACTGCCAGGAATTGTCCGCATCTGCTGATAATCTGACATTGGCCTCTTCTGTTGGCCTTTTCACTCAATTAAAGCTCCTGTCCTCGACACTGCCTGTATGCTGAATCTCTGCCAGCTCTTTCCTTACTCCATGTCCATGCCATTCCTGTAAATCATGCTGGGCAGTGTAGACGGCCCTTTCCTTCCACCAGGGAAAATGCAGGCTTCTGCTTCAAGGGGATGGGATGGGATGGGATGGGAGAGGAGGGGAAAGTACTCCTGGATTAAGAGCGCTGGTCTCTTGTGGCTGAATTACTCTCCACTCATGCCTCTCCTTTGCTCACTATGGCGTGAAATGATTTTCTTTAAGCATTAGCTCTCGTGAAGTGGGCTGGCATGGGGTTGGGACCTCCAATCGCACTCCCTGTAAATAAGGATGCCTGCAAGCTGCTGCCCGGGCTTGGGGCTCTCTCACTCAGGAAAGCAGATTCCCACCTCCGCCAAAGCCCTGGTTCTGTGGGACACAGATGGAAGGATTCGATAATCACCTCTCTAAGTAGACGGATCTCACGGAGCTCTCGCTGTGGAATTCGCACATGGTGGGCCGTAATCGCTCTGAGGTTATGTGGCGTCCGGCGGAAAAGCACTCTAGGGTCTTGTTAGGGTTTTTTCCGCTCCGTGGATTGCCTGAATGGGCAGAGACGTGGGTTCTACCCGACACCGCATCGGAGTGACCGTCTCATTTTGTACCAAGCGCTGCCATCCTAGCTCCGCACACCTGGGCATAATGCTGGCAGGGAGCATTTTCCCAATTTCTCAAATTGCCTGTGTACTTTTTCAAGATGTGTTCTTGTGAATCAAATCCAGCTTCACATTTAAACCATAATATAATTCCAAGGGTTTGGGATAAGGCAACAGATGGAGTACACCTATATTAATGATGGGCTCAGTACCTCCAGTCAGGCAGGCACCGCTAGCCTATATACACTGTAAATATATGAAATGTCACCATATGTTGAGAGGTGTGCGGTGAATTTGTTCTAATGCTTATGCTTACTTTATATCCTAAGCATAAATAAGTATAGTGAAATTAGTCTTCTTGGAACTTGCAAGCAGCAGCAAAGCGAGACCTAATAAACATAAAATACCGTTTCAATGGCTTTGAATGTTACCTGTAAATTTTCTCTGGGCATACTTTTCATCAGAAGAATATTTTACAGCTTGGTCTGACTGTCTACCTAGAACAGCTACTATTGATTGCTGGGCTTCTATGATGTTTTCTATTCGCTGAAGGTCTATTATGGCTTCTGAGTTTTTTTTTTGTGGTTTTTTAATGTCCCATACAGCAATGATTTATGTTGCCACCGTTTATTTCAAGTTGGTAGTATCATAGTGCATGATATAGAAATAATGTTAAAGTTGTGTATATGTATTTTCTGGTTGAATGTCTGCAATATGCCCTTGATGAATTATTGAAGCCAGTTCCTGTCATGGTTTGATTGAACTTTAATCTCTCACATTATTAGTAAGAGAACATATCTACCGCAGTGTCTAAGAACCATATGCAACAGTGAAATCATGTCTCACAAGCATCAAGCATGGTTCAGGGAAGGAAATGGATGTTCCTGGTCTACACATGAAAAGCTGGTGATTAGATCCTGTGCTGTAATTAAGCAGCGCAGAAAGGTTCTCCCTGAATAAACTCATTTATCAGTTATTAACATTTAACAAGTTCCATATCTGAGCCTGTGCATTAGCTTGGCTTAAACAAACACTTTCGGGCTTATGATGAAGAGATTTGTTTTCCTGTTGTCTTTGCGAGCCGGAGCTGCTGAAGGCAGGGCTCAGTGTCGCTCCGCTTGGAGGGCGTCTGTCAGCCCCACACGGGTCCGCTTCACACCTTCCCATTTATTCAACCCCGGCGCGGTACAGTATCTCCTGCTCCACACAGTTGGCTTGTCAGTAGTCGAGATATACTCTTATCAGCACTTAGAACTTCAAACTCCCCTTTAGAACTCATTTAATGTACTCTTTAGCTCAAAGATGAAATGCCTCCCTGGCTTTCTTCTCGGCGTGTTTGTTGGAAACTGTCATGTCAGGCAGATGGCATGACATGTAGAGAATACTTGGTGTATCAGCCATGTTCTGATTAAAGAACATGCCCTTATCATTAGCAGACTTACCCACCTCGGGGCTGCATTACCATAGTGAGAAGTTAAATGCGGTGTCCATGTTTTCCATCATCACTGAGCAAAGAGCGAAGACCAGAATTTGCAGGTCAATGTGGAAGCACCTTACCATATGCCACTGGGATGGTGTTGATTGCTCACCAGGAACTGGCGTATAAGGAGTTTGCTGATACTCTGACCCAGACCTGGCTAAGGTGCACTGCTGTTTTCTAAGCTTGCTGCTGGAGCTGGTACAGGCCGCTGTTGAGCAAACTTCCATGTGAATGGACCTGGAGGAAACCAAATTATGCTGAGGCGGAACTGGCCTTTCTGCCTTCCTGTCTTATTGAATATTGAGAGCTAACCTGTCTTGTAGGACTCTGTCGGCTGTTCCGTCTAATTATGCACCCTACCGATCGCTTGCGGCTTTAAATATCTGCTCCTATGCTGCGGAATCTCTGCATTGCTGCAGTGTTCCCCGTTGGCAAAAACCACCAGGTGTTTCTATCGAGGGCCAGACCTTCACCTTTTCTTGGTGACCATGACGGCTTCATTGTTGCGATTGTGTATGTCCACCTTTGGTCCTGGTTGTTGTATTCCTTGTTTTATTTTCAGCTTTTCTGAGCATTCCGATCTAGTCAATATTTAGGCCTCATTTGGTCAAGAGTATTCTTCCTTGTGTTTTTTGCCATCCACGGCAACCTTAAAAATCTTTGCCAAG
Source organism: Petrocephalus schoutedeni (assembly GCA_026780765.1). Lineage (NCBI taxonomy): Eukaryota > Metazoa > Chordata > Actinopteri > Osteoglossiformes > Mormyridae > Petrocephalus > Petrocephalus schoutedeni. The sequence goes on from JAODKL010000001.1 coordinate 32,750,596, forward strand.
AAAAAACGTCCTTACTATTCCTGTCTTCTTCTTCAATGTGTTAATTTTACATTTATTACCACTCTGTTTATTGTCCCATAGACGCAGCCTTACCAAACAGGCCAGAGACTCCAGGTCCATCACCAAAACTGTGGAACCATCAAGCACCATCTTACATAGGGCCATTCACAGTTCACATGCATAGGATAGTTCATAGATTTTGGGGCTCCTAGCCTCATTTAAGAAGCCCAGATTGGTAGCTGAACATTAAAGATGGCATTATTATACAGCTGGTAACATGAATGAGGGTGGCTTGAATAAAGGGCGAGACTGATATTACTCAGCAAGACCGATGATGCCTCACTGCTATAGCTCAGGGATACAGATGCCCATTCCCCATAATGTTCGAACTTGTCAGGATCTCCTGGTGAAATTTCATTCTGGGTGATGTGTAAAATGCATCTAGTTTTCTCTCCACTCACGTTGTGTACTTCTTGTTCTTTTTCACTTCCTTTGCTTTGTGTACTTTGTTTTTACCTGATAATTAACACATTAATTACAGTGTCAAGAATAAAAGTCTGCAATGCTTTCATAAGCTCCTTTTAAAAAATGTAGGTTTTACCCTGTACTTCTCATGACGCAATGCATGCTCTTGTTGACAGATGCCGGTACGAGGCCTGGACGGCCGCGTGGCTCCCCGCTACGAGGACGTTGAGCGTCAGTACGCCTCCCTGCCCCGGTACGTCCACCTGCTCGTAAACAGCGAGAGCAGCCAGCACGCCTTCCCTTCACACTCACTCTGCTGCCTAGTGCTACTTTAAGCTCATAATTAGCCCTGGAGTGTCTGCCCTCCGAGTCCCCCGTTCATCCTTGGGAGTTCACCTGATCTGCTCTCCGGAGACGAGCGCGCAGACAGAGAGCTGCAAATTGATATCTGCGCAGACCTCGCAGTCGGCGCTGTGTGCAGTCGCTTGGCTTCTCCGCACTGGACCGACTCTCTATCCATATACTAGGCCCTCTAAATGCACCCTGCACTGTAATGTCAGCAAGCCGGGGTTCCCAGAGGTTTTTAAAAAAAAAAACCACAGTTACATTAATAGAGAGCTGTGGTTTTGCAGGCTGTTTCACAGATGTGGAGACGGCAGTATCTGAGCGGTCTGCATCCAGCAAGGGTGAAGAGTGGCGATAGTAGAGCAGGACCTTGTGAAATATACATATTTACTGCAACCCAAAATAACTGCTTTGTGAGCGGTGATTTATCCTACTTTCCTGCTTTGGCTTGTTTTCACGTCTTGCTAAAATAAAACATGGCTCCGCTTTTGACACTTCACCCTGCAGCATCAATACTGCTTTGTGCTGAGGCTGCACCCAGTGTATTCCTGAGAAATACATTTTTCAAAGCTGAACTTTGTATAAAACCCCCCAGGGTCCTCATTCAAACCCATTTCCTTTCAAATGACTTCAGTGCCTCGTTTCGGCTCCATTATATTAGTATGCCTTTCCCCCGTGCGATGAAGAGGCCGGCTCGTGTGCGCACCTTCCCAAAGTGCTGTGCCCCCTGTAATCATTTCCACCCCGGGTTTGAGTAGGGGGCTCATTTGGGACTGATGGTCCCCCAGCATCTGGGAAGACTGGCTGAGTCCTCGTGGCAATCCGTGTTCGCGGACAGGGAGCCAGGAGGGCTTCTCCATATGTGCCCCATTATAACAATTACTCAAATATAGCTCAGGGTTGTTGCCAGCGTAGCTGCACGGCAGGTTATCCAATCAGAGCGCCCCATAACCTTTTCCAGCAGTTTATTGGATTATCAGGCTGAGACAAGGTTCCACACATTTTCAACAGAGCCTCATTTCCTTACTGGAGTGCTAATGGAATGATTAAACTGCACATGGTGGCCACTATGCCCCATGTTAGGTGAAAGAAAGTAGTTGTCTTCATCACTTTCGCTGTACAGGGGGTGAAATTCCTTGGTGTTAATATAGTCTATAGTGTTTTTGTTGGTTAATTCCGTGCTGTAACGTTTCCTTACCAGCAGTCAGAACTAGAAATGTCACCGTAAGTTGAAGTACATCTCAGCAGAAACAGGAATGGATGCCTTCCTGAAATCAGCCTCCAATTATCAACCCCAAATCTTATCTTAGTTAGTTCAGCTTTTATTACTAGTCATAGTATTAGTGGTAGGACTTCTGGTGAACTCGAGTTGAAGCTGACAGTGGAGTAATGTACTGTGAGGCTTGACCCTTACTCTTTTAAGGTCTTGGAAGTTTAGTTAAAATTATTTTAAATTATTTAGTTAAAATTAACAGTTGTGTGTGGAGGAGGAACACTACTCTCTGACAGTGAAACAGGTCCAAGATCAGCATCTTTGTTTCTGTAGGATTTAACAAACAGGCATGGTGGGCAGTTTGAGTAATGCTATTGATTTTCTTTGAGCATTGGCCTTGAGGGCAGCGCAGTGGTGTGCTGGGTAATGCTGTTGCTTCACATCTCCAACCTCTGCTCTGTGAGTATGGGGTTAGCACGTTCTCCATCCATCTCCATCCTGTGCTCCAGAGACGGCACTGAGGCATAGTTTATGATCATACGTGTGAGTTTGCGTGTGTCCTGCTGTGGACTGGCAACCCCACCTCAGTGTACCTTGGTGCCATGTCATGTCCGGGAAATGCTCTAGGCCGTGAGATTCTGATCATGTGTTCATGTCTTTAGCCTAGATATCCCATGGATCCGCGTGTTTGAGCGGTTGTTTTTTGCTGTGAGATGCACTCGGACTGCACATCTAGATGGTGTCATTGAACTTTTCCTGGTGTGTAATAGTCTTTCATGACGTGACTCATCTCAGTCTCCCCTGTTACTTCCTTCCTGTCTTGCTTCCATCTTCCTCCGCCTCGTGGTATTGATGGATTGCATTGTGTTTTTTTTTTTTTTTTTAGTCTTTGTTTTCATTATTTCTCACTTTACCGTTATTGCTCCATTGTTGTGGCTACAGTTTTGCACCAAATAAAGTGTTGTTTCACTGTAATTTCATTACGCTGAAGAGTAGATGGGGTAATGAAATCCAATTTCTGAAGTGAAATGTAGTTAACTCAAGTTTCATAACTTCTAAACTGCATCATAGGACCCTGGCTGATGAAAGAGCCTAGCATGGTTTCTTCCAACGACACTGCCAGTTTCTGTATTTCAGATAAGATTAGTCTTATAAATAGAAATAAATTAAAATTTAAAAATAGGAGCGTAACCTTTGTAGCCATAAAGATCGGCTGGCAAAGTTTATTTCCAGAGGTAATGAAAGCAGAGGTAACAAGGTTTTTTTCTAGTTGTGTCACGTCTGGGAATCTGGAAATAGGAAACTATTTTTCAGATTTTTGTTGCTATAGTTTGTAAGTATTTTGTTAGGGACACTTAACAAATGGCTAGAAACCATCATTGCAGCCTGTCCTTTATCCCAAATTGTATGGCTACAATAATATTATACTTCACACTGTTAATTGTTCATTTAATTTTGAAGATGAATGTTATGACAGAACTGTATTCAAGAAGTAATTAGTATTTAATTTTTTATGTAACCACCATTAGAAGTTGAGGGACTGCCGACATGATTCCTCTGGTCCCACGCGCTGGACTGCAGGGCCTTCTGAACAGAATTCTGTAATTCGATCCTTCTCAAATAGTATTTAACACTGGTTGTGTCCAGTTAGAACACGGAGTCCCGAGTGTGTGCGTATGTGGGGGAGTACAGCGGGTTTGGGATCTGTTCCCATGTCTGGAAGGAGATGGGTTTAAATCCCATAGTCACATGGATGAGTAATAGACTTCTATTCTATGGTTGCTGGAGCTTGGTTCAGGCCCATTCAGGACTTCATAGCTCTGGATGAATTTGCACTGCTGGAGTCCTCCACAGCTGCCACTCCGCTCTGCATTCTTCATTCCATGACCTGTGCCCACCCACACACTCTCCAAACCTCCAACCTTCTGTACCCTCCTTCTGCCCTTAAGGTGTCACTGAAGAAGCAGGCTGCCCTCTGTCTGTTTTATGCGGGGGTGAATTGAGTTTTTTTGTAATTGTTAACAGACCTTGTCTTTTTTAAATTAATTTACATGCTAGCTAAACTAAACCAAACTTTAAAGTAGTGTGATTCATTTCCTGTTCATCACACTGGCCATTTTGGGTGGCCTCGAGTGCGTTCACGGTCATGAATGTGTTCTGGGCAGGAGGGGTGCCACTGATAAAATTCCATGGTCGTCTTGTTTACATCCTTCACGCTAAACTATGACCTTTTTAT
>JAODKL010000001.1:32757354-32761455 GCA_026780765.1 Petrocephalus schoutedeni
ACAAAAAAAAGAAATATATATATATATATTACTGCAAATGTGCCTTTATTACAGTCTGCTCAAACTGCCAAAATATATGTTGAGTGTGTTGTGTGCCTGTGCGTGCATGCGTGCGTGCGTGTATATATATATAAATCTGGTATGTTTAATATGTATTGCTTTGCACTCTCCGGAATCTGACACTCCTGGGTCCTTTGGCAGAGGTGCTGGAACTGAAGGAACAAACAAAGCTCAGAATACACTAGAATCTACCTGCAAGCACATTACTGTTCTCCCCTGTCGCTTGGATGTAGGGTTGCTTGATATGACCACTTTGATACTGTTGAATATTAAATGAGCATGTCATTTTGCGCAATTAAATATTTTATATTACTGTTTACATTAAATATACATTTTAACTTACTCTTGTCTAAAGGATTCTTGTTAAAAATATTCTAAGAAGGCTGTTGCTTGTTTCATCTTCTTGTGGCTCATTAATCAGAGTTTTGTAAGTACTGTTTCCAGTATAATCTGTTACTTTCAACGCATGGAACCAAGACAATTCTTGTTTGTGATATCAGACAACCTGATTTTGCCTACTAATAATTGTTAATTTTAATAATTATATGTTAAAAACTTTATGGTTATGTCGTCCTTTAAGTACTTTATGTATCTGTAACCATTAATCGTATTTATGCATGAACAGGTGGTAACGCAGTCGTTCAGTTCCAATCCTAACTCTTAAGAGGGCGCTATTCCTATAAAATATGGCTTACTTCAAAGTCAGTGATAGCAGGGCTCTTCCTGTTTACAGGCTACTGTAGTAGTATGTTTTTTATTAATCTCAGTTGACGCATCTATCGAAAAGCAATTTACCAATATTTTCAGCAGGTAACTAGCTATATCATAAATCCCCAGTAAAGGATGAGAGCAGCTTTGGCCAATATATCTGTTATATATATGTTGTTCACGAACATAGAAGTCATAGTGAAATCCAAACTAAACATTCTCGTGTCGCTGTCACCCCAACCCTTTATAAGTAGATTATAGGATGGTGAACATATTGGTGAGGCGTTGACCCTCCAAAGGGAGTCAGAATCCCTTTAGGACAAAGTAATATTCTTTCTCCTTTCTCTATAATGCACATATGTATTGCCAAAAAAAAGTTCTTCAAGCTGATTTACACCAAACGTCAGGCTATCATGTGCCTTTCACACTCAGATTATGTAGTAGAAGATGGGGTTGGTTTGGCTCCAATTCCTGCAAATTTTGTGAAAGAGTGCTGTAATCATTTGAACTTCCTCTAAAATAATGTATAATTATTGAAAATCATTGGAATACGTTTCCGTTGTTATTGACAAGAACTAATATTAAACATTTCTCATTATTACTACCATTTTGTCCACCAGCAGGCACTTTGTTTCCATATAAATTGGAACCTGCTAGGGCTGGTTTTTCCCCTCTTCGGGCAGATGAGGACACCCATCTAATGAGAATACGCTCATTACGCTTTTCCACAGAAATAACAACAAGTGGTTTGAAAGCGTTATGTTCCTGATGATTTAGTAAGCTCTGCTGAAATGTTAGTTTGTCTGGCCTTTTCACCCCGGGCCCATAGTGACCCCAGGCTGGGTGTGGCCTTACGAGGTCACTAGCAGCAGTCGAGGTGCCTTGAGTCACTTGTGCCGCTCTCTGTGATGGCAGAGGAAGCTGCGTTCCTGTAAATCAGTGTTTTCCACTAGAGTTCTCGGGGACCCACAGACAGTCCACGTTTTAGCTCCCTTCCAGATCCCGGTTGGGAGTTGGGATGGAGCAAAAATGTGGACTGTCTGGCAGGAAGCTCGGAGGGAGCAGAAACGTGGACCGATTGCGGGTCCACAAGGACCGGGTTGGGGAACACCGGCCTACATGACTAAAGGCAGATGGTAATAAGGCATCTCCGGGGAAAGAGAGCCAGTGGCTGCCCATCCGGGGGATGGGGTGGTGCCTTTGAATACGCTAGAAAGCAACCCCACCGGGATTCAGGCTACTTATTACCCCAGACCCCACCTGCCAATGGGCCCCCTGCATGCAACCCCAGATCTCCAGTCCTCTCCAGCTTCCTCACTGCATGGCCAGCCTCTGTGCAGAGGAAAGTGGTGCCACAAACCTTTGTTAGTGTGAAGTCTGATAGTGGTATGTTTCCTGCCTTCGCTCTTGATCAGTTATAAAACAACTACATTTGCAGTACAAAAGCTATGGCTATAGTATGAAAGAAGTCGTTGAATTATTCTGCCATACGACCATGAAGGAAATATGTTTTGCATAGGCCAAAGCTTTTGCTTCCATAGAGCAGCCAGTCACGTCAACATGAAAAATGTGATGGTGGTGCTCACAGCAGCAAGCTTCCCACATAGCCAGCGTTGTAAGGATAGTTGAATACTTCCTTTAATAACTCAACTGTGACACTGATGTTTCTAATTCCTGGATTTAATTGCTCCTGCTGGATGTATTAGGCTGATGACCTTGGTGAACTCTGCAGCAGCTGTTTTCATGCTGGCGGTGGGCTGATCCCCCTCCCCACTCGGGGCCTCAAAACCTCATTAAGAGAGTGAAAAACCATGGCATGCCCACAGTTTCTTGAGACCAGGAACATCTGGGAAGACACAAGTCATCCTTTGTCTCATGTGGTTGTCCTGCATTGCTGGGGTATCTGAAAGCTGTCTAATTATATCCCAGCACAGCCGCCATATGCAGCGTGGTTTCTATGTTTTGGCTATAGCTGAGTCACCAGTACCCACAGTAGAGTCACATGGCAAAGAGCTTTCAAAATCATCCCCTTCCCTTACTCACAACTCCGATGACATGTTGCCAACATGCTGATAGAGATCTGGGCCCTGGTTTGAACTGCCATCTGCAAGTAGTTACAAATGAAGATAAAATATAATTTTTGAAAAAGGAGAAAAAAACTAAGTGCAGCACCCCGAACTCCAGTGGAAGAGTAAGTAATGACAAAGATCACTATGCACTGTTCCAAAGTACATCATTTTTACCATTATGTTATAATCTCGAAGTAGAGCAGCCTGCATCCGTATCCTTAACATGATCAGAATGCCACCTACAGCTGGTGACTGTGAAAGACGTGGTGAGTAAATTCAAGCCAATTCTGGATATATTTAACCCAACTCGCTTGTTTTCTGCACTGTTCACATATGTCTGTTACCATTAATCGTCTAATTTATTCAGCAGTTGATGTCCCAGATTCAGTCTGGACATAAATAGTCAAATAGGAAGCCTAAGATGAAAGTTTCTGATTTCTGTGAAGAGCTGATTCCAGGACACTCATGCACGGTCTCACAGATGACCAGGAGAGCCAGTCCTGAAGGCCGCTCCTCTCACACAAGCTCTTCACTAATACTTTTTACCATCAGCTATGGGTCTTTATACTGTTGAAAGGTTGAAGAGCTCTGTACGTGCAGTTTCAGATAAGGATTCCTGCGGTGCCTTTAATGCCCGGTGCTGAGCCATTGCTGGGATTATTCTTCACAGTTATCTATATGTTATTTTTAGAGGATAGCTTTGTATAGTCAGATTGAGCATTTATTGCCATCTCTTGCATAGATGTAAAGGTCCCTCCTGCTATTACTGAACGTTAACTGCATGTGTCCTGAGCACTGTGTTGTTATCACATTATGGGCACAGCGACCTCTGGTTTATTAGCAGGAAGTAGAGACCATGCGATAGACTGCCCTTGGGTATTTTATGGTAGGTAAGTGACTAACGGACTAATTTCACTGACATCTTTTCCCCTGTTTCTTTTGTGATGGTTGAACGTAGAAGTTATTGATGATTGTTCAGGTGGATTTTCTTGTCATGAGAGGATAAATCCTGCCAGGCCGTTATCCTAAGAAATATGGAGGGTATATGACAAAGTGGCTTCGCTGACACTGTTTACCAGTTTAGTGAAGTGTTGCCATACAGTTTTCTTTTATAATTTTACATTTACATTTACAGCATTTGGCAGACGCCCTTAGCCAGAGCGACTTACGTAAGTGCTTTGACTCTGCAATGAATTTTCCCAGTACTAGCTCAATAAAACCAAGCCTATGAATACCATCGATCTAATACTCTTGGGAAAGTGCT
>JAODKL010000001.1:32779078-32794164 GCA_026780765.1 Petrocephalus schoutedeni
GCTACTTCCAGCAGGATAATGCACCATGTCATAAAGCTCGAATCATCTCAGACTGGTTTCTTGAACATGACAATGAGAGGTACTAGCAAGGTGAACCTAATAAAGTGGCCGGTGAGTGTATATATCGGCTTAAACTTTAATTCACAACAGGACCTGTCCCCCATGGTTGTATAGCCGTAGCAAATAGAATGACTATTTTCATATTGATATTGATTCAGCAGTCAATACCGCTATAATGTAGCAGTAATTGAACAAATCACTAATATGTCGGTAGTCAAGTGGAATTCAGTAATAGACCGTGATTCGGACGATCTGATACCTCTGCTCCCCGTGATCTAGTGGCTCTGCAGACAGTCCACCAGACGTCAGGGAGGCAAACCTGTTCTCAAAGAGCAGTTATAGGAGGTACTGCAGACTGAGAAGAGGCGGGAAAAACAAAGGCACGAACCATTAAATGCGATTTGTTCTGAGCTGATTTTAAGTTTCTACGGAGAGAAGGCGGGCTGGTCAAACGGTGGGGGAGTGTGAAACAAATACCTGCGGGGCTACTAAGCCAAGCCTTGTTTTTTTCTTACCCCTGTAACCTTAGAAGAAAGCATTTATAGTAAACAAACCTAACAACTCTTGTATGCTCGAGTGACTCAGCCCTTGTTGTTTGGGGAGTGGCCAGTAACAACAGTTACAACAACAACAACAACAGAGACACTAAAAAGAAAATGAGAAAAGGAAAGATACGAGGAGATTAGCCAGAAATTCTGTGACTAAGATAAAACACACAGGAGAAGAGGCAAAAGCAAACAGTGGAGGGGAGCCATGTTTGTGATCACTCCTCAGTTGTGGCGGCCAGCACGCTGGGATCTGTGTCACTGCCTTTCCAAAGCAGAGAGGCCCCTTGGGATGCCGGGGTCACTGTTATCTCTGTTAATGCCCCCCATCCCCCCATCCCCCCGATGAAGGCTAGGAGCAGGCGAGATGGCCGGGCTGAAGACACCACTGCTGTGCCCGCCACCTCCAGCGCCAGCGCTTTCGCTCGGGCTAATCTGAATACGTGTTTCCTTCAGGTGGTACATTAACGCACAGTGGGTAGGTGTTTGGACAGAGAAACCAGCACCACATAGAGATCAGATGATCATCACGCACATTCCCCGGCCAGCAGGTTCTGGGCCAATACTATTTCTAATTACATTACCTGCTGCTGTAGCCGGGCTCTCACGACTGAAATGCATGCTGACGATTCTGTCCAATATATTACGGAAACACGCAGTATATTTTCAATTCGACTGTCATTAATAATATATTATGCTGATGTAAGATATCACCCTTTTAACAGTTTCTGCGTGCTGATCTTCTCCCGTTTACAGTCCTTACGTTACCTTTATATCCGATGTGCTTTAAGACGAAGTATTGCATCTGTCATACATATAACGCTATATCCATCACCGTAGTAATATATTCAGTCTGAAACCTCCCTTAAAAGCCGCAGCCCCCCCTCTCCGCCCGGTGCGGCGCCGACTCCTGCCCCCTTACGGTTCTTAGTCGAATAGCTTTGGTCCATCTATAAAATAAAATTAAACCCAACTCCGCTGTGATTTTATTTTATTTTTTATTATTTTCTGTTTTCGAATAGCTGATTTAAAGATGACTACTCGGTAAAGAAATAACCATGGCAACAAACCAACGATATAGTTTACAACGATTTTAGTAACATATGCAGGTTATCGGATTTGAACTGGAGGGTATTCTCAAAATCTCTACTTGGAAGAAAAATGTTTCTGTGTGTGTTATCTCTATAAACACTAAACATATGTTTTTTTTTCTGTCCCATGCAAAAATGTGGAAAGTTAGTCTTGTGTTCTTTTATTTTTTAATTAAAATTATTTTATTTTGAAAACTCCCATTTGTGAATAATAATTGAGAGGTCCCAGTTGTGCAGCGGGTCCTGGAGCAGTATGTATACTGTACACAGTCCCCATTTACATACCCGACCTTTACTTAGAGAATCTGCGAAAATTGGGCGACAGGATAGATACTGCAATAAGAGCAGCGATGAAGCACGATCCTCAGAAAGAACGATCTTATCGGGAGCCCTGGTCCTTAAGCTGCACCAAACGGTCGTAAACAGACACGTATCCCAGAGCCAGGGGGCAGGACGTCTCAGATATTACGCCGGAATCTTTGGCAATGGCTGATTGATGAGGGAATCAGACACGTGAGGTCACAATAGCTCACAAACACCTTTGGTGCTTGAAGAGGTGATGATTAATCTGAATTAATTTTAGAGATAGAGGGAAAAGCCACTGATGACCTAAATCAAAGTGTCAGTGGCATCCATGTGCTGTTGACCTGCTATTTAAATGCTCCTATATGCATTTAATACTGCAGCAAGTGAGTGGCAGAGTGGGTGTGTGTGGCTACAGAGCTCTCAGCAGGCCTGCATAAATCGCTCTTTTCCTTTGGAGATGACAAGCTCTTGGGTTGATGGAGGAAAAGGACCATGATTTTTTTTTTTAACTAAAAATGCTGTTATCATTTTACCTCTGCGGCGTGCTGTCCTCCAGCTGTACAGTATGTGAAAAAAGCCTAGGAGCGCAATGCTTTTTTTTGGGGGGGGGGGGGGGGGGGGGATTCATCCCATGTGCCATCGATTATCTTTGGGAATGCAAACAGAAATATAGTCCTCTGACCATGCCCTATGTCCTGGCGAATGCTGCTACTTCTTCCACATAGTTATATCACATCAACTAGCTTTCCTCATGTCGTGTTAGGCTTTCAACTCGAAAACTTTACAGGAGAGTGTAAGTGATAATGTAAATCATAGCAGGGAAGTCAAAAATAAATTCATAGTGATTGTATAGTATATCTCACTTCAGATAATATAGATTAAGCTGTATAATGACTTTCACATCAAATTGCAAATGCTACCCCAGAGCACTGGCTGAAAAGCCCTGTTAACTTTACATTGGACGAGGCTGTTGTGGAGATCTGGTTGGGACTCGCGATGCAAGGCTGCCGAATACGAGGGCCGGGCCGAACGTAGGACAGGCAGATACTTACAATTTGGGCATCAAAAACAAAAAGACCTGAGTGACAGTGAGTTATAACTAGGCAGCTGTCGGGGGGTCTCCTGAATCACAGGGCTAATCGTGTGATTCGCCAGCAGTAATGACAGAATGCCAGAAGGCGCTAGATTCACCACTGTTGGGATAGATTTAGAAACACTGTCCAGAAGATAATGGCTATTTTCCCTACCCTCACTTAATGGGGAGAAACATTTTATATGGTCTGTGATTGCAAGTGGTGAAACTCGGCACAAGCCACACTTACTGTACACTGGTCACAGACTCACAATGTAGATTTTGGAACAGCTTATTTTGGAAGCTGTGGGAAGCTGCTGCGTCATTAAAGCTTCCAGCATAGTAGTTATTGTAGCTGATTGGAAGCTAAAACCAGGCTAGATCCAGAAGCAGCTGACATTTCGGTTAGGGGATCCTGATTGGATGCAGGTTACTTAGCTTGGATGCATGGGGTGTGGTTGAGAACAAACACCATATGACGCTCAACGGTGTCCCTTTCTCTCGTGGCTTGGAGGGTAATCCGTGACTTTGCCTACAGTTTGAATGAGCTCCGCATCCTAGTTTTAACGTGCGTTCCCTGGAAATTCCAGCTGCTGTCTTAATCAAAAGAGGCAGGGCACTCCTGGAAACTCCGAACAAGTTTGGGTGATTGCATGCATAGACATCCCAGTCCTCTTTGTGGGTTAGCCTTTCTTATACGGAAAGCTGGGATTCTGGATTTCTAATCAGTTTGCTGACTTGCGGACCCCTGTGGTTCTGATATGCACTTTCCATTCTGGACAGCCTCTGGGATTGGGGGAGAAACATTAAGAAATCAGCTGAATTGTTATTTACAGAATGAACTGGTGGCATCCCCTAATCTTATTTCAGCTTCCCGTAGAACTATCACACACCTCCACTAATAGTGGCTAAAGATTTAAAGGCCCAGTTGCAAGTTCATATGCTTTGGCTCTTTGACCAGAGGCCACATGTGGGCTATGTTGCTCTGGAACGCAAGTAAACATATATCATTTTCCATTGAGTCAATGGACGATCATTTGAGAGACCTGACCTCAGAATTAAATACAGTATAAGGTGGCAATGATTTGTACCCACTGGGGGAGTGAATTGGTTTTTCCTCTTACTCTATTCCTGATGCTGTCCCGCTCCTTGTTGAGGCAGGCGTATTCTTTGTGCTGCTCTTAGATACATATATTTTGCTGCTTTGCATTACCGCGACTTTTCCGCGCCAGCAGTAACTGACCACTTCTACTCCGCACAGCTAGCATTCTCAAAAGCGACTTTTTGGAATGGGCAAAGATATACAGAATACAAAATGACAACAACAAAATGAATGGTTATTACAAAAAAATTGGTGGATGATTATTTTATAATCATGGTTATTGATCAAAGAAAGTTTTGATCTGGCATAAAAACCGACGCGCATGTGGTTCTTATATTTCTGGGTTTCCAGATCATTGTTTAATAATTACTATCATGGCTTTCGCCCACTTTATTATTACATGGGCTAATCTGGTTTGATTGACGGGGGGTATTCTTAAGCACACACATACATGCACTCGCCCACCCGTGGCAGATTTATTAAAAGAAGTCAGTGGTTTTGTCTTCGGTGCGTCCCTGCGCGCTCGTCTGTGTTTCCCTGCGCGTCTTTTTATAACTTTAAAGAAAGCTGTTCTTTAATCAGTGACGGGGGAGAGGCGGGCCGAGGTGCTGACTGTAATGCGATAGCTGCCCCGATCCCCTAACGCTATTACACACACATGCTGCTCGGCTGGCAAACGGAGCGGCACGGATCGGCGGAGCACCGCGGCCGCCCCCCAACTCGTCTTATATCGCGCCACCCCGACAATATCGCCGGAGACCCACCGCGTACGCCGCTCCGCGCCGCGATACTCCGCTTCCATCCCACTTCGCTCTCGGTCAGACATCCGTGCGATCGGGACAGAGAAGCGGGCTGTTGTCTCGGGAGATTATCCGCGGAGCTGCGGAGTCAGGACGCGCGTTGTGTTCCGTTATAGCGAAAGCGTGCGCGTAAGAAGCATGCGTTTCCCCGCCTAGGCTGCCTTCGCGATCGCGCCGCCGCGCTTCCCCATGGCTTATCCGGGTGCGAGATGCGCCCCGAACTGAGACCGGGCGACTGTCCTGCCGCGTTACCGCCGCCGAAGAGCCAGCAGAAAGGCAGGAGGAAGGCAGGAGGAAGGGGAGAGTTTCCTGCGCGCACTTCGGAGAGGAACGTACCCCTGACACGCCGCGGAGCCTTTGACATCGAGCTGCCTTCAGCAGATTAAAGGGCGAGATGAGAGATATGGATCATTTCACCACGCTTTTCGGATTCTTACTGCAATTCTGCTTGACGGCCACGACGGGCGGCGAAGGAGGTACGTCTCGCTGAATTCTGACAATTTTATTACCGCTGCCTTTGTCCATTTTCGCGTAAATACGCGGCGCAGAAGCGTGTCCGATGCGGCGTGTTTTACAGCCGTAACTTTTCGGTTCCCCGAGAACCTGTTAAGCATTTCCCTGCGCTTGCCTTAACTTTTTGCGTATCGCAGAACTGATTTAAGCCTCCCATGCAGTTAGGGGATGCCTTATGTATACACGTATTCCCTGTACAAACATGTTGCTGTTTTCGATTCTTATTATTTTTTTTTAATCAGTGCGTATAAATTGAGAAAGTGCATGTATTGGTTAAATAAAAAAGGAGAGGATATGTGCCGCGGACCCGGCCGAACACGGGGCCAGCTTCCCCGAACGCTACTGCAAGGGAAGTTTCTAAGAAAATAAGGGTTTTTTTATGGCTATAATTTATTTGTGTAACATTATCCACACGCCCCGATGAATATGATCTAATATAATACCAAGTAGGTTGTGAAGAAGCCAAATGTTTATCGTTGTTTTCCTTCTAAAATGGTTTAAGGAGTGTGTGTGCTCCGTTTGTGTTCTCAGTTATTAATGGCAAAATGCAGTGCATTAGCCTATACGTAATTTGATGTAATTGTAAGAATCTAAATGCGTTGTATGTGAACCCAGTAAATATAACACAACACCGTAATTAAATACTATATAACTTACAGCGCAAGTAATCTTGATAAAGCTTTGTAGTTTCAGAGATTTCCCTATCCGAACAATACAGATAAACAAAGTGATTCGATCTGGCAGTAATTCTGGAACTGTTGCGGCTGTATTAATTCTGGGGTTATTATAACCGTATAGATTTTATCATCTGGCCGTAGTCAGCATTGGACAGAGACGCGTTCCCGAGTAATAGCTCAGGATAGATGGGTCTGCTATAAGGTTTAATATAGTATATATTTTTTATTGCATTTTATATATTTACATTGTTAACGCTGGATCCAGTGTTCAGAAAGGCTTCTTTTCGAAGTTAAGCCGGCCTCACGGCCCTTAGTTACAGTCCGTATACAGTGACACGGCGTCCGGACCCTCAGCCATCACGGCTCACTTCGCTTAGAATTTTTATTTAACATATTCAAGTATTCTTGTTTAATTTTTCTTTGTAGTGGGGAGTGGAGGCTGTCTCGTCCCCTCTGTAGCAGATTTTTTTGCTTATACGCCCGTCTATAATGAACTTGGACGAGACGGAGACAAAAAAATTAAGTTGTTTGCACATCTACTCAAGTGTACAATGGGGCTGTTAAATTTGCCTGAGACGCAGAGCTCGACCTTGTCACAGATGTGGCACATTTAGGCTTTTCGAATGGCGGCTGGAGCGCGTCTCCGGGGGGTAATGAGCGTGTGGCCGGGGGGATCCGCCGTCGGGATCACGGCCGTAAACTGGTCCCCCCTGATATCCATCCCCGTGCCTGATATCCATCCCCGTGCCTGATATCCATCCCCGTGCCTGATATCCATCCCCGTGCCTGATATCCATCCAGTACCTGATATCCATTCCCGTGCCTGATATCCATCCCCGTGCCTGATATCCATCCAGTACCTGATATCCATCCCCGTGCCTGATATCCATCCCAGTACCTGATATCCATCCCCGCACCACCGTTGATCTCGATAAATAACCTACAGCCACAGACGAGTGCACATTGGACATGAGTACTGCTCGTGTTTAAGCGAATCGTAGCTCTGGTTCACTCCCAAACGAAAGGCAGGATTGTGAAAATCTGCCATAAAGTGAATGTCCACTGTATGGCTAAATCTTTGACAAAGCCTGGAAACGCATCAGAACTCTCGCTGAGTAGCCGACCGACAAAATACGGTCATTACTGACTTGAAATTGCAAGATTTGAAAGAGGTTCTGAATAGCTTATTTTGGCCACTTGTATTATGTTCTGATATAAATATTTAATATAAAAATATTGCAATTCCTTTATTATACCAGCTTTGATTTTATAATACACAATTCCTGAAGTACTCTGCCGTTTTGATTACATAAGATGTGGACCTTCTTCTGTATTTGTTGTTTATTGCAAGAAATGTTGCAAATGCTAGTTGACTATGCGCATTCGTTTTATTATAATTAGGTGTGAAGTAAATGTTGCTGATAAAACCGGCATTAAAACGAATAAATCTGGTTCTATCACAGAGCCAGAGTTAGAGGCAGAGGAAACTTTTTGGGACAGTATGGTTTTTGACGTGGCTGGCTCCATAGAATATGAAGACATGAGCCATTAAAGGTAGTGCTGGCGATCTGCGCTTTTTGCTGACCACCAAAAGCCACAGTGTTCTCACCATGCCCAAGAGGCTCTTGGCACGCTCCTTCGTCATTTCAGAAGGTATAATCAGCCGATGCATGTCTGCAGAAAGCGACGTATAGCCGCTGATAGATTTGGCCGTGCGCTCTGGCTTTTGGAGCGTGCTGACAGACGCACTGGTGTCCCGGGGGATCCTGAAAAGCAGGCAACACGTCCTCCTCCATGGGGGCAAACTGCTCACCCACCATCTAATCTCAAACAGAGCTGGTCAGGCAGGTTAGTCTGGAGCAGGAGAACCCGTGGCAGACCTGTTAGATGGTCTGTTAGATGGCTGCTCTATCTCCAGTCACTTTTTTTTGCCATTTGTTGTGCTTTTACCATTTGCTTCGTGTTTGAGTTTTGTGATCATTTCCAGTTTATGTTTGCTGACAATAACCACTGTTTGTTTTTGCATCCCTGTCTTCAGACTTCATTAAAAACATGAGATGCCTTTGAAAATACCATCTTTATTATTATAATTTTTTTAAATCCCCAGTTATTTGTGACCCCTTCTTCATCTGCTGAAGCTACGCCGGCTTCATCCGCATTCTGATCTGGTTAGTTTTGGGATTCTCGCTGTTCCTGCTGCATTTCTCTGTCGGGTTTTAGTATAAAGATCTCGGTTTGTTAGATGTATGAGCAGAGATGGAGAGTGTGGCTTGGAACGGCCCATGTAGCTGCTGACACGCTAATTCCTTTTGTGAGGTATGCGAGTCCTTGGCAGCTGTACTGCTGCTCTTGTGTCTGGCACATTTACTCCGATCCCCTTCTGCGAGTTTTGCTGATTTAGATATAGGGAACTAGAGGAGCAATCGAGTAGTGCTGAACAAGGAAGAGCCAATAGCCACCTAAGGTGCAGAACGGAGGGCCAATACAAATCAGTCGTGGAGTGGAGTGCCACTAGAGGGCAGAGCTGCAGAGATGGGAGCCAGTAGGGATTAGAATCATCGAGGAGTTAGCTTCAGATTCCACAAAACGGCCGTCACCTTGCGTCAAAGCGTGAACAGGGACAGACGTCTCAGGAGACGGTGAAACAAGCAGAGATGAAAGTCACAGCGGGACAGCTGTCTGTTACAGAGTTCAGAAGCACAAAGTAGTGGCATCCGGTAAATATAGATGTCCAGTGTTTGTCTGCCTTTTTTCTGTATTGACTGTGGGCAACGGGTACAATAAACACCCAGGAGACAAAAAAAAGAAATCCAGAAATAATCCTGTTATAGTGCAGAAATAAGTTTTCATCAGAAAATATACAACTTGCTTGTGCACGACACGGCTAGCCCATCGTAGCTAAAGACGCTTTGCGTATGTACCCTAACAGATATTTTGTTGCCAGGGAAAAATGACATTCACCTCCACAGAATAGCAATTTCATAGAGAGATTTCCAAAAACAAGGGCAGGTAGTTGAAACGGCCACTTGCTTAATCTCACAAGGAACCAAAAAGTGCCGAAACACTGTTATCAGCGTGAAATTCCAAACAAGCGAGGCATCCATAAATAATGCAATGTTTCATTGTAATCCCCCTCATGGGTGCTTAGTGTCATTTAGCAGTGCTTATGGGGGCACCTCGTGATCCATGCCCAGAATGCTAAGGGGGGGGGGGGGGGGAAAAAAAAAGAAACAACCTTAAAAGAATGACTCGGGTTTGTTGATGGCAGCATAGATTAGAGATGGCTCGAAGTTGCCTGAGATTGGATGGTTGGCGTGCAGCCCTGTCCTCCTGCCGTGAGCTGTTCTCCAATGAGGATGTGGATATCAGATGCATGGATACGCTCATGGAGCAATAAAGTGAGGATGAATTGATTCATCTTTAAATGACGATCTTCCCCCAGAATGAATTTAATCAGTAGCTGAGATTTTCCACATTTGTCGGTACGTCTCCCTTGCTAGGAAAAGGCGGCAGCTGATTAGTTACTTAGTGTGTATCTGGTTTCCGTGGAGATACTTTATTTGTAATTGTGGGTAAAGCGGCTTGTGTGTTGGTCGATTTGGAGGCATCTTTATCATATTAGTGGTCATCGCCGCGGCTCCGGGGGCCGCCGTCCTTAACGATGGTGCTGTTTGCATGCGTGAGCCTTGGCTGTCTGTCAGCTCGGCCCGCCCAAGGTGGTTTATTAAAAACGGGCAGCTTGGCAGGAGCCAGTGGGCCTCTGACCAGTGCTCTTTGGGACAGGGAAAGGGTCTTCCCTGCAGTGGCCGGTCCCCCATTCTCAAGCCTGAGGCGAGAGTGCTTTTTAATTAAGGAGACGTTGGGGGGGGGGGGGGCTGGGTGGATGGGAAGTTACATGGCAACCCCCACATTCACACGTCTTCGCAGAAGTAACCGCATGGCTGGGAGATGATCCCGCTGTGCACTATCTCGCCACCTCACACCTACTCGCGCGGCCTCCTGCACCGCATTGCCATAGCCCTGCCCTCCTCCTGGCTGTCCCGCTCCCCGACCACTTGGCCACGCCTGGAGATCGACCCCCTACGAAGCGCCTGGAGATCCCCTCTCGGAATCCTGGGCAGGTGGGAGGGTCCCGCCGCCCTCTGTTGGCCCCGTTGCCTCTGGGTGAGGACCTCAGAGCAGGGTTAGGGTTAGGGTTCATCTTCCCACAGGGGCAGTGTCACTTCTGGCAAAAGGTGCAGATCCTCAGGGGCGTCACGTTGTGTTACTGTGCTTTATATTCCAGGACTCATCAGCATATAAGACATCAACATAAATACTCGGTCTCTAATTAACTGGGAAGAATAATTCGGGCCATTTTTATTTCTGCCGGAGTATGAATGAAGGGATTATGGAAGGAATGCATGTGTTTGCGTTTATATAATATGGAGGGTAGAAAACACACTCATATATGCTGGTTTGGTAATATGGAAGTGCCTAAGTGAGCTGTGATCTGAAGATAGCAGTTGGGGGTACTTGTTAAATGCAATGGCACAATGCCTTAAGTGTAATTTAAAAAATATAATGGCTTGAAATGTCACCCGCTGAAAGCGTGTTGCATCTGAAGCCAGTGAAGCATTTATTCCTTTCAACAGATGGCACTCGCTGGTTTTGAAGGACAGGCACGTCCTGTGTTCACTGTTGCTGAGTGCAGGTCCTCAGTCTGGTTTCTGGAACTGGGTGGGGTGATGTTCTCAATATTCCAAGTAGGAAATTCTGGAGGAGAGCAGGTCTGGCCCCCAAGGTTCATTTTGCTTTGAGAGAGAGAGCGAGCGAGAGCTACGAGCTGTAATTGTTCCCAGGCCTCCTTGTGGAAGCCAGCCACAGACCCCAAACTGTCAATCACGACTCTCACTTCCTGTGAAATGTTTCCCATCATTCCCTGCTGTTCCCACGGCAGGTGGTACAGAAGCGACCAGAGCTTTGCGCGTGTCTGTGTGTGTGTTTGTTTGTTTGCGTGTCAAGCATTCCGTGTGGGCGGAGAGGTTCACGGTAATAATTTCTTTTTATTTTTGCAGCAGAATTCTTTCTGGCAGTTAGCTTTGCAGAAGTCAGAGTGATAAATACATGCCGTTTGGCGAAGGGGATTTGTGTTAATAGTATTTCACTGCTCTGATGTTTTGGTTTTAAATTAAATATCTTTGATGTACCGTGCCTTAGTCTGGCATGCATATGGTTAAACTTCTCAGTGCAGTTGTCAAGATGAAAATTCATACAAATCCACCATATGACCGTATGTTCCACTATGTGGGCTGAAGTGGCTGCGGAGTGGGGTTGCGGGGAGGGGGCAGAATGGCTGCTTTGTGAAGGATAAAATCTTCTCACAGCTCTGCAGTGACCCCTGAACCTTCAGACACAATGTGCGTGTCACTTCCTGTGTCAGACGCGGAGACTCCTCGCTGGGGGGAGTTATTATTCTGGAGAAAGGGAGATAAAATCTCAAAATGTGTCTTAATGTTTACAGACTGCTGGCTAGCAGAGATGGCTCCATAGTACCCGTTAAATGTCATTCTAGGGGAAGAGTCTCCACTGGTGTCAGGGTTTTAGCTCAAAGACGAGCTCTGTGGGAAAGGGCTTCAAGCATCAGGAAGGCGCCCTGTTGCTTCCGTCCAATGATGGCTTCCAACGCCGCATTTGGAACTACTCAGGTTTTCATAAAGGACCCTGCTTCTTCTCTCTCTCCAGCAGAGCCATGTGGAGGCCACCTGGATGCCAGCGCGCCCGGCTACATTACGTCACCAGGGTACCCGCACGAGTACCCGCCCCACCAGAGCTGCCGCTGGGTGATCACGGCGCCGGAGCCCTCCCAACGCATCACGCTCAACTTCAACCCTCACTTTGAGCTGGAGAGGCTGGACTGCAGGTAAGGGAGAAGCAGCTCGCTCTGCCTGCCTGCGGGGGGCGCTGCAGGCCAAATGCGAACGTGCTGCGTGGGAAGCCGGGAGCTAAGCCGCAGCTTTGTAGATCTGTTGCTGTTCGTGGAGCATTTCTGAATATGAATGCTGCCTTTAACCCCTATCCCGTGTCTGGGGTCAATCTGACCCCAGAGCATCGTAACCCCTATCCCGTGTTTGGGGTCAATCTGACCCCAGAGCATCATAACCCCTATCCCGTGTTTGGGGTCGATCTGACCCCAGAGCATCATTAAAGGAAGTTTGTTGTCCCTGTTGACACAATCAGTAGTATCCATACTAAACCCAGCTTTATAGTCCAACTGCATGTTTGCAGCAGTAATTAAGCTTTAAAGCATTCAGTAATGCTTTGTGAAGAGTATATTTGCATAGGGTCTTTTTTTTCATTCGACCGTTGAATCAGTGCTGTTGGGAGTTGGTTTTTCTCTGCTGGTCACTTAAGGGAATGCATGTGGGGGGGCCCCAGTCCTGGGGTTGGGAGAGATGGAGAATGGCCAAAAAAACAAGGGATTATTCTGTCATATGAAGATTCATCTTACAGTGCCACCTGCTACCAGTTAGGACTGTCCAGACAGGCACATTTTCTCATACATCCGGTGGAAGGTAACCCAAGGTAACAGGCTCAGGGATCAGAGTCGGCACCATGGGGGGTAGCCCCAGCCCCACCCATTTCCCCTGTGTCCGTGACTGACTCTGCCTTACGTCGCCAATCACATTAGAGAGCCCGCAGGGCTACTGCGGAGTCGAGACAGCATCCCATCTGTGCAGCATGACTGACTGTCTGGTTAACAGTGATGGGCACCGTCATCTGTCACATGCTAATTGCCGATACTGGCTGTGGAGTCTAGCGGAGCCACTCGCAGTGTGAGGGGTAAGATTGCTGTGCGTTATGTGTTAGGGCTGACCATGAACCGTGCAGCACCGGGCTGTTACGGCAGAGGCCTGCAGGTTGGCGTGGGGCACTTGGCAGTCGTGGGAGGCCCATCTCCCTCTCCTGCATGCCACCTGCGTGTTCCTCTCGTCTTTTGGGCCTAGCTAGCACCCCTTTCTGTCGCTGGATGTAAAATGTTATCTGCCATTGAAAGTCCTCCTGCAGAATTTTTTGACACTAGCTAGGTTTAAATCTGTCTCCCTTTTTTCTAATCTGTGTTATATTTGTTGCTTTGGATGTCTGGCTCTATTGCTAACCCCTCGCACCCCCCAGCACCTACTTTATGATTAGCAGGGATACTAAATTACATTTCAGATGCTTTAAAAAAATTAGGCTTCCTCTGGGAATCAGACCGATTTAATGGATCCATTAGAAAATAAAACCCACGCCAATGCTGTCATATACTCATTGAGTAGGACAGATAGATCTTTTTCTCACACCAGTGCTGTGGCTAGTTTCTGAGGTTGTGGGGAGAACGTGTTCCTTTGGTGCTGTGAGCCCCGTGCGAGGTCCCGTGCGAGGTCCCGTGCGAGGTCCCGTGCGAGGTCCCGTGCGAGGTCCCGTGCGAGGCCCCGTGCGAGGCCCCGTGCGAGGCCCCGTGCGAGGCCCCGTGCGAGGCCCCGTGCGAGCTCCCGTGCGAGCTCCCGTGCGAGGCCCCGCACCGCCGTAGCTGTACGTCCCAGCTGCTCTCGCGCACATGTGCTTTCCTCCCCTTACTCTCTATATTTGAGTGCACAGGGCGACATTGCTGTGGTCATGTGACCCCGTCTTGGCCTGAAACCAAGCAGTCAGGCGCTGGGAGCTGCTGACTGGCAGTTGGCTGCCAATTTGTCCCCAAGGCTGACCCAAGTAAAGCCAGCCAGTGACCACACACACACACACACACACACACACACACACATGCACACTTCATATATTCTTATCATTGTAGGGACTCGCCATTTATTTCTACTGACATAACCCTTATCCTAACATAACAACCCTAACCCTTACCCAGCCTTAACCTTAAAAATAGCCTTTTTTGGCTATTTTAGTTATTGATTGCAGTCACAGATTTTTATATATCTGAGGTTTATATTGTGGGGACCTAAAAAATGTCCCCACATGTTAAAAATTTAAATGTTTTACCACATTGTGGGGACGTTCGATCATCAAAGTACAGTACAAATCAAGTTCAAACACACACACACACACACACACACACACACACACACGCCCACACGTTCGGGTACTGTATCAGTATTCTGTATTCTGTATTCTGAATCAGTGTGTGTAGTCAAATTAGCAAGTTTTATGCTGGGCACCAGGCTAGTGGGAATGCGAGGTAAGGCAGCTGTAATTGCAAAGGATTAAAATTAATTAAGGATTAAAAATCGATCCATTCAGAGAAGCCAAACAGGCCACATCATTGGCAGCCCAGGCATATGGGGGGGGATTAGAATCAGGTTGTTGACCAGCTGCTGAAGGGACAAGACATGACTCTGCAGTCGCCTGTATCTGACCAGTGAAGTTTGGTTTTCACTTATTGGCGATGCGAGGCTGCAGCACCATCCAGGGCTGCGTTCCGTACTGGAGATCTACACTAAATGCTCTGCTGGCATCCAGCATGGAGGCTTTCAGGCCGCGGTGCCCCCAGCCATAGTGCGCTCTGGTGGCAGGCCACGTCACATCGCTTGTCACATCATGCCAACTCCTCTGTCTTATAAACGGGGGGACATAAGCGCTAAGTGGGCCTCTAACCGAAGGCTCTCACAAACGTTTCTAGGCAGCTCTTGCTGCTTTCCACATGTGTTATGGAGTGATGCGGATTACTGGCCTCCGGCAGGACCTGCCTCAGCTAACGCACCCCAGTACCTGCCAGGGGGCCGGGGGGCCTGACGCACCCCAGTACTCACCAGTGTCACAGCCCTGGGGGCCGGGGGGCCTGATGCACCCCAGTACTCACCAGTGTCACAGCCCTGGGGGCCGGGGGACCTGACGCACCCCAGTACTCACCAGTGTCACAGCCCTGGGGGCCGGGGGGCCTGATGCACCCCAA
>JAODKL010000001.1:32837643-32853913 GCA_026780765.1 Petrocephalus schoutedeni
ATATACATTAATAATAAACTAATTATATAATATATATATATATATATATATATATATATAAATATTAGATAATTTTTTGTATAATGTTTGTTATTAATGTATAGTAAAGCTGTATGATGTTAAAGTACACGTATGCACTGCTTATGAATGTTCTATGAATGCATTATGAAGGTGCAATGTATGTTCTGTGAATGCATAATCAATGGATTATGAAGGAGCAGATAATGTAACAGCCTGGGCTGTTCCTTTTAACACAGCCATTATCTCAGACACCTGAACTCAGTGACTTAAACGTTGTGCGTGTTCCTGCTGGGTATTCTGGTCTCTTCTCACAGTCTGAAATCATGCAGTCAGGCTAACTGGCGTTGCACACTGTGTATGATTGTGTGTGATATGCATGTGCCTTGTTATGCCAGCCCAGGGTGTATCTCATTCTGTTGGCCCGGGCTGCCCGGCACAGGCTCCAGCCTTCCCCCCCGTGTGACCCTGACCAGGATAGGCCAGTAGACGGATGGATAATGTCGTCAGAGGGGAACGGCATGAGCCACAAACTCTACTTGAAAAAATACGTTCAGTAAAGGAATCGCAGTGACAGGCCGTAATTTGCTCAAAGTGGTCATGGGCATTTTTATGTTATTACCAGATGGCTTAGTGTCTATTAACGCTTGAGTGCAAAGATGACTACAAATGTAAGTACTGAATGGATTATTTAATGAAGGCCCGTATTTACACAGACCTCTGTGTGGCGGTGGCAGATGGTGAGTTATACGTACATCTGTGACTCTTTATATGGCTTGCAGTTCTCACCCACTCATGCTGCAGAATTTTCTGGAGTCGCCTTAAAAGACTGCAGGGCACGGCATGCATTCTTATCTCTGAGCTGTCGTAGTTGGGGATTTTCAAGCGCGGAGGCAGTAGTAAAACTTTGGCAGGTCCTCCTGATGTACTGCTAAATCAAAAGCGGGCACCACATCTCTCTGCAGACTCATGTAAAGCTCTTAATATTTTTAATTAGTTAATGGAGCAGATAACATTGATTAAGCCGGCAGTCGGCTTTTTCCCCTTGCCCGCCCCCTTCTTCTGCCGTCCCTGAAATACATACTAATGAGAGAGAGGCTCCCACCGCGGCCATGCCAAGGAGGCGGCCAAGCCAAGCCGCCGCCCCGCCTCCCCTTATGCGCTCTGTCACCTGGCTCTGAGGGATGGACATTAGTTGTGCGAATGCAGGTCTCAGCCATTCGTGGTTGCCGGTCCAGCACACGATAACTCAAGGATAGGATGTTTGTGGACATCTGTGGCCACTAAATCTGCAGTGGGAGGGTGAGGCCTTACTCTGCCGCCCGCTGCAGCTTCTCAGCACATACAGCCCACTTTCTGTCTTCTCTCATCTCCCATTTGGTCTGAGACACTTTTGAGACTAACTCTGGACTGCAGCTGAAAGGACGCGGATGAGGAGATGTCATGGAGAAGCACTGCTCTGACACCTCGGGAGGGTGCCCCACAGGCCTGACTGTTTAGGGAAATCCAGGTGTAGCAGAGATATAGGGGCCGGAATGCAGATGCAGGCCAGAGTGTGACGACAGGCTTTGTGTCCTCTCAGTGAAGGTAGTGGTCTTGCTGTGACTGTCCTATCCTGTATTACACCTCAGCTCCTAGCCTGTTCATGACAAAAAAGTAGCTTGTGGAATTCAAGGTCTTGGAAATATCTTGTGTGCAATGTAATAATAAAATGATATTTTTATACAAACTGGCGTTTGTGTCCATGGTGTCAGAATATTTTAATCTTGTCTTTTTCCAGTAATTTTTGTTGTGACTTATCCCTCATCGCTGATCTGCTGTGGATAACTTGTTAATTGAACGATTGTGCCTGCTTCCATGTGATCTCCTTGTTTGGAATCATGTAAGCATTGTTCATGGCTTATTAAAGAACAAAACAGGCCAAATCAACCTGCATTTGCACAGCTGCACAGTAGCAAACCTTGGATGGTTCCATCAGATCTTAGTAGCTTCACCAGGGCTTCACAAGGCCTTTTACCACCTGAGTAGTATCTCTCCAGGTAGCTTGCTATGTAGATCGTTGCTTACTTATATTGACACTGGAGCAGATGTGAGCTGTGTTTGCTAAAAGCTGCTTTAAGTCTTCCTGCTACTTGATATTCCAGACTAGTGCAAAGCTTATCTGGCCTGTGATACTGCGATCTCCCGCTTCAAGTGCCTCTTCTCTCCTCGCTACAGATCAGAGGCCCGTGGACATCGAAGACGAGCGTCCCGTCAACACAAGAAAGCAGATAGATGGAGGTGAGCCAGAGAAACACGCTTCTAATTAAGCAGAGCGGGAGTCGGATGACTTACTTATGTATAGCTTACCTTCCCCGGCATAGGAAAATATGGCCAATGAACAGAGTAAACAGCCCCACACAGATCCGCGTCCACCACAAGCGGCCTTTTCACAAGGGCTCCTCGCGGGCTGTGTGCTCTCACAGACCCCGCGCCATAAGATCCCGCCCGCATCTCAGGGAAGTCTTTGTCCAGGAGGAAAAAGGGCCATGAAATGCAATTAAAACCGGGAACAGCATGCGTCCAGTGCCTCCTCTCTCGCGGCAGCCTTGTCCTCATTCTCCCTTTAGGGAAATAATGAAACAATCAGCGGCTTCCACGGCGTTTGGCTACCAGTCGCCTGATGTCACTCGCGCTGTGCTGCCAAAGCTGCCAGAGCTAAATGAACAACAAACGCATTCCTGTACTGTTTTTATGAGCTGCGGCCAGGGAGCGGGGGGGGGTGTCAGGAGCAGCGCTGGGGGGGTGAGATGCTGTCATTTGCCACCACGGCTCTGCCGTTCTCCCAGGAAACCGAGACGGGGGAAGCGAAGGGAGGGAGCCAGGCAGCCATTCATGTCTTCATTTTTGTGTAATTCATGGTGTCCTGTTAATAGCAGGCCAAAGGGGGGGGGGGGGGGCACCACCTGTCTAAGATAGGAAATATTATTTAATATCTATTTCTGCAGCAGAGTGTCCCCTCACGAAAGCATTAAAACAGCCCTCCTGAATGTTAGTGGGCTTCTGGGGAGCTGCATCCCTTTATAGGCGGTTTGGGTTTTCAGATGTACTAAATCCCCTCTCCATGCACCAGGTCTCCCCTTCCTGCAGTGGAGCACGCCGGGCCCGTCGGGGGGGCCGCCGGTGACACGCGTGTCGGAGAAGGACAGCACCTGGCTGTACACACTGGACCCCATCCTGGTGACCATCATCGTGATGAGCTCGCTGGGAGTGCTGCTGGGCGCCGTCTGCGCCGGCCTGCTGCTCTACTGCTCCTGCTCCTACGGCGGCCTGGGCTCCCGCGGCTCCACCACGCTGGAGAACTACAACTTCGAGCTCTACGACGGCATCAAGCACAAGGTGAAGATCAACCAGCAGCGCTGCTGCACGGAGGCGTGAGGGCGGCCCACCGCGCCCCCCGGGCGACTCCGCGCCCCTCTCTCTTTCTCTCTCTCTCTCTCCCCCTCTCCCGCCACCCTCCATTTCCCTCGCTCACCTGCGGGAGGACGCCCGTGCCGGGTGGGGAGATCGTCAGCCTCACGTCACCTGCACCTGAAGCGTATATCGGCCTTTCAGACCGGAACCATGAGGTGTGGCTCGGCTGCTCCCGGAGCGGCGAACGGGAAGCACGGAAACACATCACGTCTTCGCCTATCCCAAAAGAAACGAGTAAATACATACAGAATTCTAAAGATGTGCGTTTTGCGCAGGAAGGGCGACACCAGGACTGTCCCGACAGGCGTGGTCTGGGCTAGCCTCTGCCTTGCCAGCGTCCGTGGGCACTCAGTTTAATATTTCGTGGGCTGGTTCGTTTAGCTTTAGACCTGTGTCTTGGTATCACGTCAGCTTCTGTTTTTCCTCCTTGTTGCTGTCCGTGCCATTTTTTCAGAGCTCCGCCTCTTCTGTGTCGACCGCCGCAGTCTTAGGCCTCTTAAGCGCTCTGTGCAAAAGTTCATATTTTTGTTTTAAGATGTTTGCCAGTCTTTGGAAAAAAAAAAAAAAATGAGAGAAAGTTGAAAATAATATTTGATCTAAAATTAGATTCAAGTGTTCAGTTAAGTGCATTGGATTTAGTATGCAGATCGTATTCTAGTGCTGTACTTTAGAGAGGATTTATGCACAGCCAAACATTGTGGGGTGGTTGAGCTGATGAGGATGGTCTTGGAGCGGCCTGTGGATTGCGGATGACCCCGGCTGCAGAGACGTGGCACTGCCTGTAGGGGCGCCCCTTGCCATGATTTGGAGAAAGCGAGCGTGCCCACTGTCCTCTACCAGCACCAGCTGTGAGCTGGAGGACAGGGCTCAGACAACAAAGGTACACCTACAATGGAAGCTGGAAAGCAAAACCACTTTTTTTTGGACAACACTATTGAGCCTTAAGCATCTTTGGAGGAGAGCCATGGAGAAACAGCCGTTCCTGAATAACAACCACTGAGGCCTTGGAGGATTCGGCCTTATGTTTTTTTTATTTTAACATCTTTTTTTCCCAAACTGCGCTGAAGGTTAAGAGGATTCTGGTTTTGTGTTTCAGTTAATCTTGGTCCGATCCCACGTCAGTTTGCTTCTGGGTTCATTCTCGATGCTCAACGCGAAAAGCGAACTGTGCGTCTTTCCGCGGTACACCAAACGGACCCGGACTGAGCAGAGCTGGGTGGGTGAGCAGGACCCTATACCAAGTGCCTTTGAGCTCGCCTGATGGACCTCTGCCTTCAAGTGGAGACAGTATTACTTTTCTGTCTGGGACCGGGGGCAGTAACACAGATGCAGGAAACCCGGCAGTGGTCAGATGTTCAGCTGTTGTTTGTAGACTTTGTACAGAAATGGTCTTTTTTATTAATATTATTTAATAAAGGATTGATATTGTTCTGAAGTCTTCTATAGTTTTGTTTAGCCATGTCTTTGCCTTCATGTTGGTCAGGGGTGTCTGCTGGTATCGCCTGGCCTTGGTTGTATGCTGCCTGGTTTTAGTCCAGTTTACCCAGTTAGCAGCCTTCGTTAAGGAGACACTTGCTACATAATCCCCCCCCCCCTTCAAACCCGTACACCAGCTCTCTGCTCTGCTAGCTGCTCTGCACTTCTCACACTCTCCTCTTTATCTCTCCGCTTAAAAGTCTGTTTCGTCGCTGCTGCTGTCGGACTGTGACAGGAGAGCCGAGGCTAAGGTCTGCTGGGACGGCAGAATTTTTTACCTCTGCGGTTGGTCCTCAGTGGGCTGTGGCGGCAGAAAGGCTCTGTCAGGCTGACGAGCGGGACGCCGCCCAGCCTGCGCTCTCTGGAGCGGCCTGTAGGGGGCCCGCAGCAGTTACCCAGACCACACACAGGTCTAATAAGCAGTGAGGGAGGGAAGCGCCGCATCACTTTACACCAAAAGGAGCTTTAAGGTCCTGCATTAACATTCAGCCCCTGCAGGAAAATGTATGCGTGGGGAATGTTACTGGAGGAAGAAAAAATAAATGTACTTGTTAAAAAAAATGAAGAATCAATATAGTCATTTACACCGTAACACCATCCCCGCGTGCTCATTGTTCAGAAATAACTGTGTGTAATGGTTATATTGTACATTCATTAGGATTCTGTTAGGCGTGCTTCAGGCAGGATGGTGAGGGGAACCATGTGACTGGGGATGTTGGCACGAAGTGGGGACTTTATTGCAGCATGGGAGGGCAGAGGGAAGGTTTTCGAATAATGGGAAAAAAAACAGCTGTTTTAGATTCAGCATAAGGGAAATACAGGAGACGAGAATGAGTGCCGGATGTTGTGAAGGGTGGGCGTCGAGATCTGGTGGGGCAGCCCAAGGCTGAAAGAGAGGGCAGGTAGATTCAGGGTCATCGATAGAAAGGCATAGGAGGTCTAAGGGGGTGGGCCTGCCTGGGTACCCAACCTATCAACAATGCATATATATTTATATATTATGGAACTCCTGAAGTCCCATCTTATTTACCTCCTGTTTTCTAGAACAGGTTCCGGAGATTCCTTGTGTACCCCTTAATTAAAGATCTGACTTACTGGCTGCTGATTGACTTACTATTACTGAATATTGATCCACAGGGGGTGGACTTAATAATGGAAACACTGCACTGCTTGACGTAAATCACGATGACAAATGCACCTGCACAGGTAAGCCATACAGTCAATCACAATGACAAATGCACCTGCACAGGTAAGCCATACCGTCAATCAAGGCGGACTGTCAGCACTTTGATTTTTCAAAGCGAAATGAGGCAACTAACTACTAGAAGAGTTCCAAGTACAACGATCAGAAAAAAATGCAAGAAAGTCATTAAGACGGCAGAGGGAAGAGTCCCTGACGTCACGACTGCACACGCTAAAGATGGGCTGATTCTGCCGTTGTCACAAGGCCAAGTTCATCAGCAGGGATTGAGGGACACTCAAAAGCTACTGAGCATCCCAAAAAGCACAGCCTGAAAGTGACCACAGGACTGAATCAATACATCTGTGCCCCAGTCTGCAGAAAACCTCCGTGCAGTGTGCTTCACAGAGCTGGGATTTATGACTACATTTGGAAACCTTTAGTATCCATTGAAAATGCACAAAGACGCATTACTTGGTATGAGGAGAACAAAACCCCAGAGAGATGGGGAAAAAGGTAATGCGGTCCCATGAGTCATCTCCCTCCCTCACTTCCAGCAGTTAAACATGGGGGGGGGGGGCTGTAATGATATGAACAGCCATCTTTTGGGAGTCATTACGTGCAAGGATTGCTCTGCACAATCATAGTTTAACACCCATGAAATGTAAGGCCGTCTTGCAGAACCAGGCACACTGTTCCTTCATGATGTGCCCATATTCCAAGATGTCGATGCTCCCACACACATCGCTAGATAAATTCTGGAGTGCTTTCATGAACACCAGGATGAAGTCAAATGCCTACCATAGCCTCCCTGTCATCTAAATTCAGTATAAAGTCATTGGGCCTTTATGAGATATTCTAAAGAAAATATATTCTACCTTCTTCACCCCATGATGACCGGGAGGCTTCCCTTTTTGAAGATCCAATATCTTACTAGACAGTTCAGGGTGAGGGGTTGAGGCTGTTCTCTAGGCAACGGGTGGCCCACCACCTATATTAGTATATATTGTTATTCAGATAACAGTTATTGTTAGTTCATATTGGTTATCTGTATGATATAGGTCCTTCCAAATATCTTCTCAGTATAAGATAATATACTTATCTTATTCTACTGTTAATTTGTGAATTAAAACTACAGTTATTTTGGCTTCCTATTTCAGTTTAGTTATATTTATTTAAATTTGTTCCAGTTTTACCCCGGTCGTAGTGGCCTGCTAATCCTCGGTGTCCCTCTTGCTAACAGAAGCGTCTCTAAGAGGTGAAGTCTAACATGTATGACCCCGTTTGTTGGGACAAAAGACTGGAAAAGTCGTGTTACGCTAAAACTGTGTTTCTCAATCCTGCTCCTGGAGCCCCACCTGCCAGAAAGCTTTCACTCCAGCCTGACCTTAATTAGCATCAGGTGTTCCTTAATGGCCTAATAAAGAAGGCGATAGGTTGTAAGCAGTGCAGATTTGACCGAAAACTTTCTGGTAGGTGGAGCTCCAGGAGCAGGATTGCGAATGCTAAAACAAAACACCTGGTTGATTATCGTACAACTAATTAGGTTAATTGACAACAGGTCAGTAAGATGATTAGGTATAAAAACAGCCTCCCAGAGACGCAGTCTCTGTGTAGTGATGTTAAGGAGAGTTTCACCACTCTGTGAAAGACGATATAAGAATGATGGTCCCAAAAATAATATTGCAGAGAATTTGGGAATTTCCTCGTCTATGGTACATAATATCATTAAAAGATTCTGAGAATCAGGAGACATCTCTGTATGCAAGGGATATTGCTGAGAACTGATACCAGATAGCTGTGATCTTCAGGTCCTCTGGTGGCACTGCATTAAAAACAGACACGGTTCTGTAGTGGAAATCACTGCATGGGCTTAGGAACACTTCCGAAAGCCACTGTCTGTGAACAGTTTGTCCACAAATGCAGGATGAAACTCTACCATGCAAAGACAAAATCATATATAAACATGATCCAGGAACGCTGCCAACTTCTCTGGTCCCAAGCTCATTTAAGATGGACTGAGGGAAAATGGAAAACTGTCCTGAGGTCTGGTGAATCAAAATTTCAAATTCATTTTGGATATCAGGGATGCTGTGTTGTCCTGCTTGTTATCAGCAGAAAGTTCAATAGCCAGCATTCATGACCGTATGGGGGACATTATTCCTCACAAAGGGCTTATTTCCTCAGTATCAACATTGTTTGAGAGAGAATTTTGGTATATATTTTGAACATCTGGCATTACCGTGATGCAACACAGTGGTAAATATGTCCCTGTCCCAACTTTTTTGAAACATGTTGCTGGCATAAAATTAAAATTGAGCAGATCTTTGTCATAAAGCAATATAATCTCCTAGTTTCAAAATTTGATATGACTTCTTTGTTCTATTTTCAATTCAATAGGGATTTACATGACTTGCAAATCATTGCATTCCATTTTTATCTACTTTTACACAGCACCCCAACTTTTTGCAGAAACGGGGCTGTATTTCCTTCCACTTGTGTGGTGTCACCCCCCTCCTCCCGTGTCCTGGCTTCCTGCTAGCTGCCCAACCGGACATCTGACTGGGGACGTCACTATGGAGCACAGTGACCTCGCACCCTCCCAGAAGGACCAGTTTGAGTGCTGGGTCTCTTAGCCTCCACATCGCTGACTGTATACTTTGGAATAAACTCAGTTCTCCTCTGTAGATGCAATCTGGGATTTTAATGCATTTTTATTTCTTTGTTTATTTTCAATAACAGCATCCGTTTTATCCCATTAGGATGCTGTATCTATTGTATTTTCCTTCTTTCTTAGTTGTTCATGCATGATAAAAGAGAACGGTACCTTTTGAACCTGACGTATTTGCATATTCACAGGGCTCCTCTCTTGTTTCCTTATCATAGATATTGCCTTCTTTAGTCTACCGAAGCAGTACTTTCGCTTAACTAAATCCATGTATCTAGATTTTAATTTAGTTCTTCTTTCGTTATTTAATTTATGGCAATGTCCTACTTTAAGTTTAATGTTTTTGGTGTTTACAAAAATGTTCTTGATTTACTTTTAATAAATAGCTTGCTTTATTAATTTAGTTTTCAATAACAATGGCTCTGCCGCTAACTAAATACAGCAAATTTCTAATTCAGTTGAGGTTATTAATTCTGCTACTTAACTGTCGAGATAATAGAAAGCATTTAATTTGTCGAAACTCTGCCTCAGAATTCCATGGTTCCGGTTAAGCTTTATCCGGCAGTCGTACAAGTACTTTGGAACGTGCCCGTTTGCACATGTCCCTCCCCTTCGTAAGACATACTCAGAGGTGAGAGCAAAGCCTGGGGCCTGAGTTCAAGGTTGGCCGTCCAGCCAGCACACCTGCAGCATTTTTCAGGAGGTTAAGGGCCTTTGCTAGAAGGTCCAGTGGAGATGTGACTGTGCTGCCAAACACTCAGTTTTTATGTCTGAAGTGGGGTTAGAACCCATTCCACCAGGGGAGACTAACCCAAAGACTGTCCCAACAGGTTCCAGCCTGCCTTCTGCCATGTGTGCAGCATTTCCCTTTTTCGCCCTGCTGCCTGGCTTTCCTGTCACACTCCAAAGACACCCAGTTACGCTAATTGCCTTCCCGCCCCATGCCTGACCCAGTCTTGTGCCCAGATAATCGTGCCTCCAGGCCCCCCAGTGAGGATAAACAGCAAAGGATATTTAGGATGTCTTTGGAAAATTCTATGTTATGGGGTTTAAGACTGTAAAGACTGCAGAAAATATCCCAATAAGTCCCAAACAGTCACAAATTAAGCTTACCCCGAGAATCATGATTAGGAAGCTCTAAACCAGATTTGAGGCTATATTTTCACCATATTTCAAGGAGCTTTGCTGCCATTGAGATGAGCAAGGGAATATGCCTATTTAAAAATCAGAAAAAATGTAGATCTGACTGCCTATGACCAAGTAATGTGCAATAAAAACAGTCTTAGATGTTGGCAAGACTTCCCAGTGGCACCAGCTCATTAGCACGCCGGCGTTTCCTATTTAAAAAGCCCAGTGCACTTTACCCAAACATCAGGTAGCATGCATGAGTCACTGTGTCTGCCAAATCCAGGGCGCCTCGACGTCGCGAGGCCCAGGGCCCTACAGTTTGCAAATAAACAATGTGCACCTACTCACCTACGAACTCACTGAAGCAAAGGGATACAACCAAAAAAACGATCATTTTGCAATTGGACAACAGCGTATATAAATGGCTATTACATAAAATTAAGAATATATGCAGTAACTAGATAGTTCAGAGAGTAGAGAGGGTGCCTGATGTGTGGAATTTGGAAAGGTTACTGCAGTGAAGTGTCGACCAATAATCCGACATAAAATTAAATGAAATCATAATTCCTCACGTAGGGTTTGTTTCCTCAGTATCAAAACTGACAGAATTTTGGTGACTATCTGGCATTTCATTGAGCTGGATAATGTAGATGTCATTGTGTTGTAAAAGCATTCCTATAATCACAGTAAGCGCCGTCTTAGGCCTGGGAATGGCAGACCGCTGTGTAGTGTCATGGGCTTTAAATGACGGAGCAGCAGATGGTGGAGATACTAGCATAGAGAGGCGAGCCTGAGTTGCCCTTCAGTAGTGGAGAGCCGCAGAAGGGTGGAGAGAAACCTTTCAAGAGTGTCCAGGCCACTTGGTGCCGTCCTGCTGTGGGCCGGCCTCATTCTCCTTGCCAGCCCTCACAGAACCCTGGGAATCTGAGCCAGATAAATCACTCCTGACCCGTCCATCAGCCCTGCCAAAAGTTCAAAGCAGTTATTTAGGTCAGGGACAGAACTTAGGTTTCCTGTCCCACCCAAAAACCTGACGACACCAGTCACCAATACTAACATTTACAGGGAAGTGGGGCTCTTCTTTTGGATTTATTTTTAATTCAGCACAAAGGGTGATCTGCTATCAAAAATCTAAGTATGGTGAATGCAAAAACACAAATGTTTCTCTTCTGACCACACAGTGCCCCAGACCTCCACAGAGGTGCAGATTCCAAGGATTGTCAACTTTCACACTTTGGAAGCTGTCCTTAGTCCAACCTGGATTTCTCTCAAGAGAAGAGCACAGATAAAACTTGCTCCCCCCAGGCCTTCCTATACTCTCATCCCATGTGACCTCCTACTCTCCCATCCCATGTGACCTCCTACTCTCCCATCCCATGTGACCTCCTACTCTCCCATCCCATGTGACCTCCCACTCATGGTGCTGCCACGTGTTCATATTCCTGCACAGCTGGAAGTCTTCCTGAGTTTCATAAGAATTCATTCACTGTGAGAATTCACAGACAAACTCCAGCTCCACGCTCCAGTCCCATGCAGCTCTGAACTATGACTCTGTACCATGAATGTGTTTCTCCTAGTTGTTATTGACATTTCTGGCTGTGACTCATGGGGACCCCGACTATGACGCTAATTCAGAGGTAACTGTCACGTCCGGTAGAGCTGCTGCATAAATTTACTGCTGACTGGAAAAAGTTCACCATTAGCAGAGAAAGCTTCTTTGGGGAAGAAGCTCTCATTTCATTCATTTTTCCTTGCAGCAGGGCCGCCCTGAGCCTTTATGGGCCCCTAAGCAAAATTTGATTTGGGGGCCCCCCCACCACCTAAATCAAGATATCTTGACATTTCAAGCACTCATGGGGGCCCCCTGGTGGAGTGGGGGCCCCAAGTGGCCGCTTAGTTCGCTTATGCCTTGGACCGGCTCTGCCTTCCAGTAATAAAAGCTTCACCAGTGTGGGAATGCTGTTATTGTAGCTATTTCATTTGGATCTCCAAATAGGGCCCAGAAGAGGCTTAGGATCTTACTTCTCATCAGGTAGGTAGTGAGAAATACTACTTGACTATGATTGCGCAGATCATGGGTGTCAGGATTGGTACAACTACATTAGATGCTGCTTTAGCTGTCAAGGCCCTCCCCTGCACTGCGCTTACCCAGACCAAGGCATCTAGGCTGTAAACACGCCAGTGCAGAGTGGCTGCCAGGTGTCCCTCTCAAACAGCAGCTATGATTGATATTAAGTTAAACGTATTATGTATGGCATGCAGTGTCCTTGCACCACAGAATCACTGTGGCTTTTGTCAATTGTGATATTTCCAATGGAAACCATGAGCTTTTGCAACTTCAACTATTTTATGTGGGAAGACAAAATTTATTTAATGATTTTAATGATTCTTACTATGCTAGTGTCTAACTTGAAGAAATTGAATTTACTTTCATACAACAGTCCATTTTTCAGTTATGTCATGGAACAAATAAAACAAATTAAAAACTCTGTTCATTGAGTTTTTCTCCCCTTTTTTGCAAGAAACTGCTGAATATGAGACACATTTCTTAAATTCTGACAGGTCTTCAGTAGTGAATAATTAAAACAGTATTCATTCTCCGTTACATCATTTATTCATATATCATTACTATTTTCTCAAAAGATAATACAATTATGAAAGCACTTCAAAACTTCTCTTCAGAAAAATATTTTCTGAAGCCAGTGACAGTTACAATATTAGTGGAACAGAAACCCTTAATGTCTGTACTAACTCGGACATGGGGATGTCTCTGATAGCTAACTATGTTACAAATGCAGAATTCTCAATAGTAGGGAGACCGTATTAAAAAACTGGAGCTAAAGTCAAGATATTGGTGTAAAATATTGTCTTTGCTAGTGTTTCAAAGTAGGCCATTTGAAGATGAACCATTTGAAAGGATATGTCAAGAAACTTTAATACTGTCTATGGTTGAAATCAAAAGCCAATCTATCATTTTTTAAATGATCTATTAGGCTGGAAATTGAGCTGCTGGCTGTAGTGACAAAATCTGTGCTTTGTTTTGCCCCCTAAAACCTGCAAGGGGTGTTACTGTAATTAAGAAACATGCTTTTTCTAAAGCTTCTCTTGATCCACAGGCTGCAGAAGTTTTACTGTTTATCTCACCAATGGCTGTGGCATGTGTTTTGGGTGTGTGTGGGTGTGTGTCTTGCGTGTGCACGTGGGTGTGTGTGTGGATGGGTTTTGCAGCTTTGTAATTATTACAGCGCCGGGGCCCAATGCCCCCACAATGTGATAAAAACCTGCTACTTTTCGTCCTCACAAGAATAACTTCAATTACATAAAAATCTGTCTGCAATCAAAAACCTAAAAATGCCAAAAGTCTCATATTTTGTTTGGTTACTTATGGTTAAGGTTAGGGCTGGATAAGGGTGTCATAGTTGGGATCAGGGTTATGCCCATAGGAATGAATGGAGTGTCCCCATAATGATAGGAATACTTGAACTGTGCATGTATGTGGGTGTGCATGTGGGTGTGTGTTTTGCGTGTGTGTGGGTGTGTTTTGCATGCATGCGGGTGTGGGTGTGTTCATGTGGGTGTGTGTGTGGTTTGGGTATGCATTTGAGTGTGCGTGGGTGTGTTTTGCGTGCATGCGGGTGTGGGTGTGCTCATGTGGGTGTGTGTGTGTGGTTTGGGTGTGTGTGGGTGTGCATGGGGGTGTGTGTGTGTTCTTGCTTGCCCAGTACGGTTTCCACTACATGCATATGAATGAGACGAGCTGCTTTGCAGTCTTGATCAGTTATGGGCAAGTCATGTACATTGTGGGCAAAGCTGGCCATAACCCACTGGGGCTGGCATACAACACCTGAGCTCCATCCAGTATGAAGCACAGGTCATTCTTTCGGGGCTGGGAGTGTGTCGGGGTCGTAGATTCTCTGGCTGCCTGTTCACAGTTACAGGCTCCATCGTGTACTACTCAGGTCATGTGATCAGGCTCTGTATCGCTGCCCAGAAGCCCACATGCTTCCCTGTCCATTTCACATTTCACCCACGGATTCTTCCCGCTGCCATGTGGGTCAGTTTAGCTATTTTTTGCATCCTATCGCATTTCTCTAGCTGTGAAAAGAACTATCGGCGGCACTTGCTCACGGTGTATTTTAACTCGCTCCGCAGCAGGGGCAGCAGCGCTGTGATGATTGCAGCATGGGATGTGAGGGACGCTGTTTGAGATTCACTGCATTGGCCCCCTGACAATACTGCCAGCATGAGGGTCAGGCTTGGGAGCAAAAATCAGGCCAGCTTACATTATAGTGACCTCCAAGTGGTACGGCATCTATCATATTTATGGGGTATTTCGCTGCATGATTCATTATTGATTTCCAAAAGGACATGTGGAGATGATTGGTCATGTCTGCTCCAAGGTGTACTATGGAGTTTAGGCACTCTGTAGCTTATTCACCCCCCCTCCCGGCTTCAGTGAGTTACTTGCTACTGCAGCTCCTGCAGATAGTGGCATAACAGCTCTTTCCCCAAGGGTGGATTCCACTGCCCTGACCACTTGTTTGGGGCTCTTCTTCCATCTTCACTGCATTTAATCCACAGTGCCCCCTATCTTTCCCCCTCAGAACCACAACCACTTCACACATCCTCTTTGTCATACACATAAGCTCACACATCACTCCCACTCCCAGAGGGGCCCAAATTCAGGTCACACGTCTTCTGATTTTCAGCACTTTGCTTCTGACACCCTATGACAGATAAGACCTGGTTTCCATGGTTATGTGTGAGTGGGTAAGCAGGTAGGACATGGACAATCCTATTCCATGTGGTTCATGCCATCACGCATAGTAAAGCAGACAAGTGGTAACAGAAGCCATTCCTGCCTCTGCTGTATATTACAAGTAAGTGTTTGAATTCAGATGTGTAAAGTCAGCGCTTTTGCAAAGTATTATTGCCCTTCGTAGTCTGCGTAATCTTAATGACCTCAGGTACTGGCTACATCAGTGCAAGATTTCATAAACATAATTCTCTGAGTCGCATTTGACTGTCAAAACCCAAGTCAATGCAGATGATGAAACTTGTACGAAGGGAATGATGGAAATAGGTGATACATTAATACTTTTGGCAGAGCGGCCTGTCTCAGTGGAAGCCTAAAAGATTAGCTCACAGGCAGGTGTGCTGAGGTTATGAATGTATCCTGCGGTTCCATCTGCAGACTCTGGAGC
Organism: Petrocephalus schoutedeni; assembly: GCA_026780765.1. Lineage (NCBI taxonomy): Eukaryota > Metazoa > Chordata > Actinopteri > Osteoglossiformes > Mormyridae > Petrocephalus > Petrocephalus schoutedeni. The sequence continues at coordinate 32,852,771 of JAODKL010000001.1, forward strand.
CTGGATGCCTATGTATTTACTTCAGGGTCCGCACGGTGCTGTTATTTGCTGAGATTACGAGGGCAGCTGGGAAAAGCAGAGGAAACGGCTCATATTGAATGCACTGAAGGATACAAACTTTTGAGGAGCAAGCTAAAGTTTCTAGCCCCCAGGTTTTTCTTTGCTTCCTCACATTTCATTGTCCTCATCTCCCAAAGCTCCAGCCCTACCTACCATCCACTGCTACCATCACTCCAAGCAAAGATGGGCAGTATTTCAGTCAAATTTATTTAAAATGCGTAATTAATTACTTGTAAGTATTTTGTAATTTGTATTTTACTGGACAGAAAAAAATCTGATGTAATTTGTAACTAAATACTTTGAGAGATTGTATTTTTGTATTTAAAATACACATAAAGACGACATTCATTTCTATCAGCTAAATGTAGGTGTTTTCATAGCTACTGAGCCTGTGTAAAAGGGGGAATCATCTAGTGAATTTGACGCTGAATATTATATGTATCATGGCCGCTGGTTACTTTTTTGAGCACATATCTAAAAAAGTATATTCTGTTTGTGCATGTTTGGCACCTTGCTGTAAAATAAAGCGGGAAATTCACTCATTATGATAATTAATTTAAGAAATTGCACACACGCACACATCCACTCCCACGTCAGCCACCACTACTAATTCTGTGGGAAACGCTGGGTATAAATTAAGGGTGTAACTGTTTTGAATCCGAGACCAAAACTGATACGAGATCGTGAAATTTTGTATTGGGGTTCCATCTCCCAGATCTCCCCCAAACCTGGTACAACACATGTAAATCACAAAATTATTCTTTTGTTTAAAGTTAGGGAATGCTGTAAATTTCGTAAATACTATTATAATTATATATAATTATATAATATATAATTACTAGGACTGTACTGGTACATGCATTCTTCATGTGCTATTTTGCATGTATTTTTGTATTTTCTAATTACAAATTACTTGTATTTTAATGAAATAAATTTTTTCACACCAGTATTTTGTATTTTATTTAGTTACATTTTATGAGCAAGTATTTGTAATTTGTAACAAAATACTTTTTTTTTTTTTTTTTTTTTTTTTTTTTTTTTTTTTCCCCCCCCTTGTCGTGTCCGGCAGTTTAGCAACCAGGG
>JAODKL010000001.1:32863142-32874012 GCA_026780765.1 Petrocephalus schoutedeni
ATGTCAGTGCACTGGAACTAAATTTCCCGGAGGAACCTTCCCAAGGGATTAATAAAGTACTATCCTATCCTATCCTAGAATTCTTACTGAGGCCTGCCTTTCCCTCAGAATTCTTACTGAGGCCTGCCTTTCCCTTAGAATTCTTACCAAGGCCTGCCTCTCTCTTGGAATTCGTTTAAGGCTTGCTTTTCCTTCAGAATTTTCTACAATTCCACTTTATTGTAATACTTATCTATCATCGCCATTACAGAAAGGATAAAGACAAGAGTATTATTTGAAAATGATCTCCTGTTGATATAACTCACTCTTCCAACCCATCAGTCTCCTTGAAATGTCATTGTTTCAATGACCCTTACATCACCCTAAACACAATGATCTCTGTACATATCCGGAAGACTTTTAAGAGAATCGTGATCATACAGATATATGTTTCCTCAGAAATTAGAGCCCTAAGCTCTCTAGCATCAGTTTGCTATCCGTCATTTAAAGAGGAATAGACATCTTAGTTTTTACATTACATTTACGTTGCATTAGCATTTGTTTTTGTTGATCTGAACACAATGCATGAACATAAGGGGGTCGTTAAACATTGAAAATATAGTTCGCATTTGCAACCAACCCCTCCACAACCCCCCAGTGGAATACTGGCGGCGAACAAAGAACGGGAATCCTCATGCTAGAAGACTGTATTGCTTCATGTTCACATTATCTAGCTAGCTAGTTAGCAAACTAGGAAGGATCTACGTGTAGGATTTGCAGTAAGCGACTGTGCCACTGGGTTGCTGGACTTCAGGTGGACACGTGTCATGTAAGACAATCTTCCACCAGCCAGCCATTGCACGCGCATAATAAAGCATAAACTATACAGTGAATATCACATTTGCCCCTAGTCAGATAGAGCTTTAACAATTACTCACAAAGTTATGTGTCATTTAAAGAGGAACAGACATCTTAGCTTTTAATTTGTAATATTGCCGTAAGTGTAATGTTATTATATTTATTGCTTGGTGTTTAAAGGTACCCTCTTGCAAAATAGACTCCAGGTACAAAACTGAGGGGATTGTTCATTCCCATGGGGAAACCAAGTAATACTGGCTGCATGCTCTTGCTGACAGATACAGACATCCATGTATATACAGATGAGAGTAAGTTTTGGGGTCGGAGATCAGGGTCAGCCAGCATCCAGTGCCCCTAAAATAGTTGGGATTAAGGGCGTTCCTCAAAGGCTCAATGGTAATACGACGACTCTATCCACCAGATTTGAACCTAGATCCTTCTGGACATTCTGGACCTTTTTGTATTTTGGCTAATGTTACTAGACACAAGGCTGTCTGCCAAGAAATTAACTGTGCGTATATGGGCACCAAAAGCATTAGAGTGCCCTCTAGTGGATCTATATTTTTACTGCAAAACACAACATTAAGACTGGGGAAGGGATACAGAGAGTATTGTACACACAGCACAGATGGGAAGAAGGGTTGTATTGTTAACCTTAGCTCTTACCCAGGAACTGGTCTTGCGAATGTCCCTGCAAGCAGCACCCAAAGCATGCCAGCACACTGAGGAACAGATGCCTGAATGACCCCTTCAGACAATGAGCACCACCAAGGCCCAGACATTAACCCCAGCAGATACTACAGGGAAACCAAAACCCCGGATGGAGTCTGTGGCTGAGGAGAGCTGAGTGTTGTTCTTCTTGTCCTTCCTGGATGTGTTAATAAACCTTGTTTGTTAGATGCTATCTGTTTTAGGGGGTCAGATGCAGTTCATCGACTCTACAGTACGACTTATTGTGTTAGCCAGGAACAGCTTGACTGGGAGAGATCTTATCCGACATTTTCCTCTGTACAACATGGAGCGCCGCCAAATTCCTTCCATGGGCGTATTGGGTTCACATTCCACTTGTTAGCAACCCATCACACTCTTGGTTTCAGGACTGTGAAGAGTATTAGATAGGACAGGAGGGGGGATGCCCATTGTTGGAGGAAACACAGACCTCAATCAATGCATCCATTGTATAACAAACAGACAGCTTTGTTCTCTGTGAGGTGGGCCACGTCATGAGGGCGGCCAGGTGGAGGAAGACTGCTCAGTTACTCAGTTAGTTCAATTTTTACTAGCTTGTGAATCGAGAACTGCTGGGGTGGACATCACTCAGCTGTTCTAGTGATCATCAGACTCCTGGTCCTCAGTCAGGTCCCCCACCCTCTCCCTTTGCTGGGGGCCCAAAGTGAGTCTTCACTCTGTTAACATAGGACAGAAGGCCTGAATGTACTGCATCGCACTGAAATTACAGAACTGGACCACAGTTTTGTAGATTTGCGTCTCATGCCCAGAGAGTACCCATGCTTTGTACCCAGGTTCCAGACCCCTCCTTTTAAAACCTGATCAAGATAAGTAGATGGAAGAAAGATGGATCAATCAACCTTTGAGTGGAAGGCTTCAAGTCAAACCATCAATGCTCTGAACCTGCATGTTCTATGCAGGGGTTTGCACAAGGCAGGCTATTATATATATTATATATACACACACACACAGTCCATGTATTCCTATCATTATGGGGACACGCCATTCATTCCGATGGGCATAGCCCTGATCCCAATCATGACACCCTTATCCAGCCCTAACCTTAACCATAAGTAACCAAACAAAATATGAGACTTTTGCCATTTTTTAGTTTTGCAGACTAGATTGCAGACACAGATTTTTATATAATTTAAGTTATCCTTGTGAGGACTGAAAAAATGTCCGGTTAAAAGTAGTAGGTTTTTATCACATTGTGCGGACATTGGGTCCCCACACAGTAATAATTACAAAGCCACACACATGCGCGCACACACACACACACGCACACACACAAGCATACTTTCATATCTTTGTGGGGACCTTACATTCATCTCTATGGGAAAACCCTAATCCCTACAATGACAACCTAAACCCCTAAGAAACCAAACAAAATACTATACTTTTGGCATTCTCATTTTTTTATTGCAGTTACAGATTGAGTTTCCCCGTGTGTGTACTGAAAAGGTGATCCCTACAACATCAAAATAACAGGTTTTTATCACATTATGTGAACATTTGGTCCCCACAATGTAATAAATATGTGTATATGACCTACACAACTCCAATTCACTGTAGCCTGTTTTCAGACTGAGGGGAAACCAAGTGAAACCCTACAACAACACAGGGAGAACATGCTGGGGGGAAACCTCAAACCTTGGTCCCAAAGGTGAGAGACAAGAGGACTAATCACTGTGCCATCATACTGTCTGCCTGGACTACTGTCAGGTAAATAAATAATAGTATTCTCATGTGATAGATGCTAGTATCTGTGCAGTGGCATGTGTATATGGTACATTGGTCCATATATAGGCATGAATAGGTTTAGTTGAGGATCTAGTATGTTTGGATCTCCTGTGTGCAACAGGTGTTAGTGGTCACGACTACCTGTATTCTGGATGGAACAGTGCCTACATGAGGACTACCCATCAGCGCTTTGCTACGGAACCACTGGAGATATCACTGGTGACATCATAACAGTTTGTGTATAAATATAACATTGTGTCACTGAGGACAAAGAATGAACAAAGATAATTCTTCTTTCACATTTGTGTCCGGAGAATAATCCTAAAGGACCAATCATCCTCAGAAATACATCCTGCCCAGGGATTAGATTGATTCTCACCTTTATATCATCCCCTAGGCTTGAAAGAATGACGTGTACCTAGTTCACGTGGATTAAAAGAAATGATGAAGTGGGGGGGGGGGGGAGATGAATTTGAGAATGCCTGCTGTCCGACTGAGCTGCACAGTAAGGCTGGGGAGAGCCACAATCGGGCCGAGATGAGGGCCATGATGAACCACACTGGGAGACAAAGACCCTGTAGACGAGCAGCTGACAGGCGCGGCTCCATTACCACATGCACAAAGAAAGGCAGAGATGATCCTGGACACCCGCCGCCTTCACATTGTGTGTTAGGGATGATAAGATTTCCTCATACCAGCTCCCACCCCACAATCCTCACCCGCACTCACACTTTCTTCTCTATTCTGTTTTTCCTCTCTGTTCCTTTTTCCTTCCTTTTGTGTGGCAGCTCCATTTCCATCCCCATTCTTTGCCCCTGCAAACGGCATGAAAAGGAGCTGGAATTGGAAAAAAATAAACTGGACAAATGACTCTTAAAATTGACTTTGTTGGTGATGCTGGAGTGGAGAGACATTTTTCTCCTGTCGCTTTTTTGTATGGGAGTCCTTGCAGTTTTGTTTGCCATAGGCTTAACAAGTAACCGACAGGACATTCTGTCCCTTACATACAGCCATAAAAAGGTCGCACTGTGTGTGTCAGTCGTATGATTTCAAAGACGGGTTGCAGAGAAAGCCCTTCTGTCAGGGTACAGCGTCTCCCTAAATGTTCCTAAATGTCCTGCCTGTTCTTCTGCTTCCAGGGTGGGTGACCCGCAGGGGCACAGAAAGTTTTGGAACAAAGAAACTCAAAAGATAAGCCTATTAACACGCCCACCAGCCGGAAAATTGGCACATGAGCAGTGTGCACTGTGTAAACTGCACAATGGAAACACAACTACATATCAGTAGGGCATCAGGCATTGTGTCTTCACTGAGTGGCAGTGCCAGGCACACTGAATACCTTTTATCTCTTGAATAAACAAACCAAAAAACAAACAGTAGACAAAAGAAAATTAGGCTCATTTTCTTTGTATTTCTCTTACACCAGCTGTCATCACCCATGACCTAGGCCCTAATTTCACTTGAGATATAAAAACTGATACCTGTGTTGGTTTAACTGCATTTTTTAAAGCAGATATAAAGCATTCATGTTTATTACAGTTATCATGGTATCACTGACTTCAGAGGCAGCCATATCTATGACTGTTATTTTCGCTACAATAGCCACCATAACAGAGTGAAGTATTGTGAGGAGATTTGGAAAATGGGAGAATGTGTGGGTTTTTGATCAGACTACACTGACCCTGTCACACATGTCAGAACAGAATTCCTCCATGAGCTTCACGCCTTTTCTCCAGTAAGACCACCATAGCCAGTAGTCTCACATACAGTGTATCACCAACTTTAGTACCACACACAGGGAGACCATTTTCCATTAGAAGAGGCAGAAAACTGCATGAAGACTATTGGTTAAATCAACATGACAACCTACTAATAGTTATCAGGCACTGTGTGTTATTTAAAGAGCTGCTTAATTAAAACCTCTCGAATGCTGAAAAACTCTCACTATAATTCACCACATTTCCTTAACACTATATTTACATTTAAGGGTATGTGTAACCGTTTTATGCAATAAATTAGCTTTGTGAAGAATATTCTGGTAAAAATAATTATCTTATGAAATGGATACGACATAGGTGACTAATGTGTTACAGTGCCGGTGTAAAATAGGAATGTAGTGAGTTACTGTGAAAATGCAGCAAACCTTGAACATTAGTATATTTCATTCAGATGAGAATATTCCATAGTCATAGGTTGTTACTGCTCCTGGCTCAGTGTGTGTGTGTGTGTGTGTGTGGTTTGTGTGTTTCCCCACATTCATCCTCCCAGAGTCCACAAACAGGCAATTAGTTGGCTGGCGGCTCTAAATCGCCCTAGTATGTGTACGCGGCCTGCGTCCTGGGTGTCCTCTCTACGCTCTGCCCCCGGCTCAGAGTCATCCTGTGCGGGATTAGCGGTTACGGAAGAAGTATGGATAGAGCTCTGACTCAATTAGGAGGAAAACACACAGAGCAGTTCACAGGTCTCATTTGCGAAAGACGAGATTTATTAACTTGCTGCTGTTCCAAAACCCGTCTGGTATCTGAATTTAACATTAACACCGGTGAGCCCCATTTACGCAGACACGACCAGAAGGCTTAGCAATAACCTGCCATTTGCATTTTGACTGTCAGCTCCGGGAGCAGAGCAGAGATTACATTCTTCCGGCCCTTTAAATGTGTTCCATCCTATTCCCATTGATCCTTGACACCCCAGCCTTGCGTGCATGTGTGCATGACGGGAAGGTGTTGGTGCCCATGTGCTGGGACTGTATGTAAGAGCAGGTGCTTTGGATGGTCCTATCAAAAGCTGAGATTAGATTGGATTCTGATGAAGTCAGTCAGTTTCAAAGGCTGATTGGAGGATAAGTTTGAATATAAGAAAAGGAAATATTTACAACTCTGAATGGAAACTGATGGGAATATCTTCTCCACCAAGACTTGCAATGTTTTAATTATTCAAAATGGATGCAATTCTTTCCGGTTTCTAATAATTGTCCTCAGTTCATGCCACCACACAATTTGAGAACGACATAGAGATGTATGGTACAACTGAAGAGGTTATTATTCAATACATTCGTTACATTATTAGATGGAGGAAAAGCGGCATAAACTATTTATTGAACTAATTCCTGTTTCCACATAAAGCATCAACAAAGCTATCTGCTGTCATTCAAACACTGTTGTAATAACACAGTGGAACTAAAAAAGCCATAAGACAACTACACAGCAAATGATATAGAGTTCCTAACACTAACACAGTAGAAACAGCAGGTTTTCTATAAACGTCTGCTTGACGTGACCTTGTTTCTTGGACACTTATTAGACATTACCTAGGCCAGGCGCTTAATATTGCTTATCTTGCCTTCAAACACAAAATTACCATCTATGCTGTTTGCAAGTTCCCATTTATAGTGTTTTTTTAGCCTACAAGAAAAAATGTATGTCATCATGTAAAAAGGAAGATTCTATTTTTTGGGGAAATGGATGGGTGGATGGTGTAGACCAGGGTTCCCCAAGTCTGTTCCTGGAGGGCCAGAATCCAACACGGTTTGCAGATTTCCCTCCAGATCTAACTCGGCTATTTACCAGGTGTTGCAGGTGTGTCTGAGCAGGAAGGTCTTAAACCTGTGTTGGGGAAACTTGGTATAGTAATATTTCTTTGCTTATTTCGCCACCTAGGGGTCAATATGTATTATTTATAAGTTTTACAACAATTGTTTTAATTACATCAACGAATGACGGTGCAATTCTGTGAGGCGCGTGTGTGGCAGAGGGGTGGCGCGTGGAGATCTTTTTATTAGGTAATATTAGCGAAATCAGGCCATTTCAGTTGCTGTACGTTGTACTAACGGCTGCCATTTATGTGTTAAATACATTACATTTTACATTAACATGACCATTAATATACGCGTAATTGGCGACTACAAATTTATGCTTAAATTAATATGCCTACAATTATTACTGTATACGAAAAATATAATATGCATCTGCAGTGCTTAGTACGATTACTGTGCCTTGGGAGTATCTGACTAATTTAATTCTGCTCATTTTCACGCAAGTGACATCAGTGTCATTTTTACTCTTATTCTCGCAATGGCGATATAGATCCGCTGGGGGGCAGAAACCTCATATTCGGCCGACGTACCGTTTCTCCTGTGAAGTGCGTACATGCATCCACTCATGTTCCAACGGCTATGGGGGGCTGGAGCCTTTGGGGGTGGCATGTTCAATGCAGGGCTACGCCCTGGATCAGTGTTGCCAACTTAGCGACAAATCTAGCGACTTTTGTGCAAACCTTAGGAACTTCCCAAATGTGGCCAGTACTGTCCTGTAAGTGGGAGGTCCTGCTTTCCCGGTACAGTTACCCATCTCCCTGTCCGCTCTGATCACTGAGCGCCAGCTCCGGCATATACATAGATGTCAATGAGCTGCGCATGTGCAAACGGTGCTGCCACGGCCCAATCACTTACCTTTCCTTTGTAAATTTACATATAGGCCTAATTCAACCAAAGGTTTATCCACTATGGGTCAGATTATCCTAATCATTCCTGAATATCATACACTGTGTGAGAGAATAAGGAAAGCTTTCTGTGGCATAAATTATATCTATTTTCATTTTACTTGTAAATATATTTGATAATATCACAACACATATGCTGTCTTTAACTTACCTACAGTAGTGATTTTGTCCAACGCAGTTATAAATCCGGATTCCGGAATTATTTCATTGCAGAGGATGTAACTGCTGGTTAATAAGTTCCGTTGTGTTGTCTGACAGAAAATATGTAACGTAATTGATAACAGTTTTATATTGGACACGTGAGGAAAGATTAGGGAAAACATGCAGAATGCAAATACGACGTGATTCTAAAATATTAATTGGATATTTCGTTATGACAGGGTAGGCGTGTTAGGCTTGAATACCTACCATCAGGAATATTCAAAAATCTGCTCGAAAACTATATATGCTGCGGTTGCTTTTGGAAAACAGTTTGCTTCACTGGCGTTAAAAGCAGACCAAACCAATTTTTGCATTATAAGGAGGGAAAGTAAAATTGTTTTTGACCACAATGTTAAGGAAAATTAGGAAACTAAAAACAAGCTTTTATGTGATTCATAAATCCTATGTAACGTTTTTCACAAATATGTATTTGTGACAGATTACTCTAGCACATCACTAAATGAGCCTTGGACAGATGACACCCCCCCCCCCCCCCCCCCCCCAAAAAAAAGATTGCCCTGGTTGTACCTCCTTCTGTAAGGGAAGCAAGTAAATAATCTGCGGTTTGGAATCTCGAATCATCACTTATGCTGGAGCCAGGAGCCGATGATGTACTGCTCAGCGTTTACCACTCGTTGCAGGGCCTTTTGGCAGAGCGCCTGTTATACCATACCATATACAGCCGGTCTCAATGTTCTTGATGGTACACCAGTAAAAGTTGTCCAGGCCTGAGGCTACAGGTAGCCTGTTTTTTTAGTCTCCTTTGGACATAAAGACACTGTTGTGCCTTCCTGACCAGGACAGAGGAGTTAATAGACCCAGAGATTCCGCAGAGACATTTACTCCTAGCAGCTTGAAGCTGGAGACACACTCCACAGTGAACAACTTAAGCTGTGTTCTGTTTGAACTCGCAAGTCTGAAATTCAGAGTTCCTAGTCAGAATTTCAACTGGAACACCCCCTGAAGTTGGAATTCTGCCTCGGAAAGTCGGGGAAACCTCTGTAACCTCAACCACAGAATTCAAGAGTGAAAAGTGAAAACTGTAGATATATACTGCCCATTAACACTTGTGTTTGATTTGTGTATCATTAAATTAGCCATACACACAATACTGTCCGACCACTATCTGTGGACAGGTTGCTACAGTTTATGTATGTGCAAAATACTATGTGATGTGTTGTTATCAAATAATATTGCTGACAATGACCCTGGCTAGAACCTGTGTACTACATTAAATTTGCTACATTAGATTTGCACGTAGGAACATAGTCATAGATGAAAATGGGGTATGAAGGAGAGGGCTCAGCTCACAGCCCTGTGGGACTCCAGTGCTCAGTGACAGGGTGGAGAAGGTGCAGCAGTCAAACCAGAAAGTTCAGAGTGAGGTGCTCATGTCATGGTTAATGAGTTTGGAGACCATTTTCGATGAGATGGCAGTTTAGAATTTCGATGAGAAATCCACAAACAATTTCCTGACATAGATGTGTTTGTTGTCCTGGTGTGTCAGAGCAGAGTGCAATGTGGTGTGTATTGGGTTACATCTCCAGATGTGTGGAGTTTATGTCAAGGGAGGTAATGTTAAGACTTTACCATTCCTTGGTAAGACCCCACCTAGAATATTGTGTGCAGTTCTAGGCACCTTACCTTAAAAAGGACATTGCTGCCTTAGAAACGATTCAATGCAGGGCTACAAAAAAGGAATATCTTATGAGGAAAGGTTAGTTGAGCTCAATCTATTCAGCCTTGAGCAAAGGAGACTAAGGGGGGACATGATCCAGGTATATAAGATTCTAACAGGTCTGGATGCTGTTCAATTAAATAGTTACTTTGGCATCAGTTCAAATAGAACTTGTGGCATTAGTTGGAAATTAGTAGGAGAACATCTCAAACTGGAGTTGAGAAAAAACTTCTTTACACAGCATGTAGTTAGAATTTGGAATAGTCTTCCTAATAGCGTAGTGCAAGCTAAATCCTTGGGTTCCTCTAAAGTAGAGCTAGATAAGATTTTAAAATCTCTGACTCTGAAAAATCTCTGATTAGTTGAGTTCTCCCCAAACGAGCTTGACGGGCCGAATGGCCTCCTCTCATTTGCAAATTTCTTATGTTCTTAACTTGTTTCATTGACCTGTAGGGGCAGTAGGAAAACTGGAAGGGGTCTAGGGTAAGGAGAGGCAATAGGCTGTGCCACCCACGCTGTTCTATGGAGCGGTTCCATATAAGTTCTGTCCCTACAGCAGTCAGGCTCTACAACAGCTCTTAGTCAGACCAAGATCAACCTATCAAGGCACTTTATGATGCTGAGTGCCATGTAGGGTGTCATGTAGGCTGGTAGCACCGAATGCTTTGGCCCTAGAATAATTGTTGTTTTGAGGCATGTGGGGATAATTGTTTGGTGCAGAGACAAGTTGAATAAGCCAGTGAAGGCTGCAGTCAGTTGCCCTTAGTACAATCCAGTCCAGCAGCTTTCCTTGTGTTGACTGTTCAGTACAGTTTGCACAGCGGTGATGGAAAATGTTAGGGACAGGAAGGGGGGGGGGGGGTATTGTATATACAGCGCTATAGTTCAAGCATTAACTAGGGGTACTACTTTGAGATAAAAATTAGAGACTTCCTTAATGATCAATTAAAAGTGCTAGTGTGTATTTGGACAAAGATCCATAGTTTAAGTGTGCTGTAAATAAAGTTTAGGATATATGGGTGGCCATTTAAGAAATTACGAAAAATTTGACAGTCTTGTAGGTAATTTACTAGATTTTTAAATATGTGATAATATGTTCAGGGGCGGGGCGGCACGGTGGCGCAGTGGGTAGCACCGTCGCCTCACACCTCTGGGACCAGGGTTCGAATCCGGCCCAGTTCC
>JAODKL010000001.1:32887206-32901834 GCA_026780765.1 Petrocephalus schoutedeni
GTGTACACTGTACAGTGCGAGCAGCGTCGTGCAGTGATTCTGCCTGCTGTGACGTCGCGCGTGTACACTGTACAGTGCGAGCAGCGTCGTGCAGTGATTCTGCCTGCTGTGACGTCGCGCGTGTACACTGTACAGTGCGAGCAGCGTCGTGCAGTGATTCTGCCTGCTGTGACGTCGCGCGTGTACACTGTACAGTGCGAGCAGCGTCGTGCAGTGATTCTGCCTGCTGTGACGTCGCGCGTGTACACTGTACAGTGGGAGCAGCGTCAAAACGTCAGATAAGGAGAGGGTGACGATCTGGAAGAATTATACGCTAGAAAACTCGTAGTGCGGTGATTTGCAATCTTTGTAAAAATAATGTTTTGAGAGGGGAGAGTAGCGTTTAATGGAAAATCCCGCTAAAAAACACATGCAGTTGTATGAAACAACGCAAGTTAATATGTAAAAAAACAGTGAATGATTTGTGAAATTGTGGGGCATTTTAAGCATTCGCCACTTGCATATACGCACTTGGAGGATATTCAAATTGAACTGCAAATGCCTCAAAAACACTTAAAACGATGTATAAACAAGGTGGAACAGTACATTATGTGTTTTCTAGTAGCCTAATTAACAAAGCTTTTTGGCATACATTTTATTTTTCCATTTGTATTCGCTATTTAAAAAAAGAGCTCTGGTATTAGATTGGTTCTCATACTGGCCAGTATCCTGTGTTCAGGTAATGGGATCGTATCATCACTAAAAAAGTGGGATCGGTGCACCTCTAATGATAATATTAAGATAAAAAAGATGTCTTGTATTGGAATCTGTATCCTTGGGGGCAGAGTGTGGCTCAGTGGTCGCCGGTTCAAGCCCAGCCTCAGTACGTCTGTGGGCCCTTGAGCAAGGCCCTTAACCCCCAGCTCCCTGGGCGCTGCAGAAGGTGGCTGCCCTTCACAGACAAGCTTGAGAGCAGGGTTGGGGGAGGTGAGAAGATAATTTCCCCACGGGGATCAACAAGGTATCCGTTATTATTATTATTATTATTATTATTATTATTATTGTTATTACTAAAAAGTGCTGGTGTGAAAACACCCTTCTCAGTTTGGTGGTATGGATCCTCTACTCTGATTTTGATATGTGTTGATCTTGTTTCCAAGATGCTGACTTGGTTTTCTGTGACTGTATATAACATGTGTATAAACATGTTTTCATGCATTTTGGTGTTGTGTGGTAATCACATAATTGCAGAAATATGACTTGAATTTTGTTTGCAACCATCTGCTGCAGTACTGCTTGTTGACAGTAGATGGCAAGATCGACACGTACGCCGAGTTAGAAGCAGTATTATCACTGAGTGATGGTATTCACGCTCAGACTTTCAGTGGAATTTAAATTTGAAGCTTTGTCTGGGTCATTATTGTGTCCAGTAAGATATTTTTAATTGACGATTAAATTCCTCTGCAATCAGTTGCTGATATCCCAGGATTACGGGAAGGATTCATTTTACTAAAACCCACTCACCAGCCTAACATTTTCTGTAGTTTGCCTAATTAAAAATAGCATAATCAGACAATTTAAATAACTGTTTTTGGGACTGTGAGGTTAGTTGTCAATAGATTGCATATTTAACTTGCAAAATGTACTTAACTGTTTGATAACTAATGGATTCAGTGGAACTCTTAGGGATTCAAAACAAGGAAATGCGGAAACTTTATCGAAAGCAAGATTAAAGCCACAGTGTCTTGTTCACACTGTATTAAATGACACATTCTTTCACAAAGTGACCCATAAATGAATCCCTGTCATCGCCTTGTGCTTATTCTTGGCATTGTTTTTGTCTGCCTGTCTTTGCGTGCACAAAGCAGATGCGAGTGTATGTGTGTTTGTGTGTGTGTGTGTGTGTGTGTGTGTGTGTGTGTGTGTGTGTGTGTGAAGCCAATGCCTCACTGATGTCTCCTTGGCACTCTTAAGCAACGTTTCCTTCTTGGCTGGCAGGATGTCCCACTGCTGCTCCCCCAGCACCTCACCCAGTGTCAAAGCCCCCCTGTTAACTCGCAGCCAAAATGCCTTCGACTTTCACAAAGGGATGTGGGATGAAACTGGACAGCGTTTAAACCTCTGCATAGCTCCGCTCTTGTGCCCCCCTCTGCCCGGGATTCCTGTCTGGGTCTCCTCCCCGCCTGCCTGTCTGAATAACATGGACCAGAAACACTTTCCAAAAGGCCTCTCTGCAACATGGGTGAACAAACAAGGGATGTTTGGGGACATGTCTGCTCTGCGGTGTCACCGAATGCGAATAACGCTCGGCTGTTTCTAGCCACATAAAAGAGGCGGCTGCTGAAAAGGCAGCCTTTTGTGCCGTGGAGTGGGCTTGGGGGTTGATAGGGGAGGTCACCCACCCTGCCAGTCACGATTAGGGGGCGTAAGGGGCTTTCAGCAAAGTTAACACGCTGGTACAAGGGCCTGTTTGTCTGGGGCCAAGGCTGAAAACCGCAACTTTATTCTTCACAGTCGCCACCAAAAGAGTCACTTTTTTTCCCCTCCTCTCTGGGCATTTGTTTTGTATTGTTTCAGTTCTTTCCTTTTACTTCCTCTTTTGCACCCATTTTACAATCAAAACCCTAATGAATGCAAATGAGTCTGGTTGGGATTTCTGGTCAGCCCCGGATCCGCATTGCCCCATGGAACCGGCCATGCAGTCACATGCTAGCCTTGGCTCCACTGAGTGAAGCCTTAAATGGCTGCCCCCACAATGCACGAGTCAAGGTTTCTGCACCATAATATAGCCCGCTCACAATGGAGCCCAAGCAAAGCGGGGCAGAAATGTTGGTGACCTCTAGTCCCATGTCAAGTCTTTTTGTTCCTCTGGGCGACTGATCGTGCCCCTGCTATGAGTGAGCACCGGAATGTGGACGCTTTCTGCAGGCGTAATGAATACCCATTTCAATCACAATTACTTGTTATTAATATTTTATTAACTCCACATTCTGACTGTCCCGTTCCTTACAGACACACAAGGTTATGAGAAGTGGTCTCGTTTTACCTTTTGATACCGTTTCTTCATGGTGTGCTGCAGCCATAATATAAAACACAATGAAAAATGAAAACTTGTGTTCTAAATTACTGTACACATAGCAGAAAGTTTACATTATTATTTGTCAGAGTCCCAAAGATGATCAAATTCAGGATGTCCCCAAACTGAACAATGACAAACTATAGTCTGCATTAAAGGCCTCTGTTTCCTGAAAGTGTCAAAATCAGATGCTCAAAATCCTCTACCCTTTTCTGTAATCAGGATATTTACCATTAATCTATGGTGAACCTAGGCTAATATTTGTAGTCGTGTTGCAAGGTTAGTATTTTTTTATTCTCATAAAACCAGATGTCATTCAGTTGTTTTATCTGGCACAATGCCACATTTGCGGTGTCCTACCACATACCACGACGGTGCATTCCAAGAACATAGTTCTGCTTAAACTGTACAACACCTATGCTAAAGAGAGGACAAACTTGTTCATTATCACCATTCTTTAAATGTGAATGCAGTCTTTAACTTGCCTTCCGCTTTCTGTGACCGACAGTCAACGAGCTGTCGGATGGCAGCAGCTGGAAGACCTTGACCACGACCGTTTGTATCTATGTGCTGCTGAAATTCCTGCAGGGAGGTGGGGCGGGTAAGTCTGGCCTCTTTGCTCCAATGTCATGGCTCCGTTCACTTGTGTTTGAGGTGTGTGATTGGACAGTCCTTATCCCTGCCACCAGGTGCCTCTGGTTTTGTCAGCAACCTGCGCTCGTTCTTGTGGATCCGGGTGCAGCAGTACAGTAGCCGCGTGGTGCAGGTACGTCTCTTTGCACACCTGCACTCTCTGTCCCTGCGGTGGCACCTGGGCCGGCGTACCGGCGACGTCCTGCGCAGTGTCGACCGAGGCGCCTCCTCCATTGACAGCCTTCTCAGGTGAGTCCTGTGTGAGTCCTGACACTGCCACTCCCATTTCCCAACTTAGCAATGCATTTTAGCACCTCCCCCCCACACACACACACACACAATGAATTGAACTGACACTTTTCAAACGGTATCGTTAAAGAATATTCACTGGGATTAACTCTTCCATTGTTTCTCGCCAGCTATATTGCCTTCAGCATCTTCCCCACAATAGCCGACATCGTCATTGCCATCATCTACTTCATCACGTACTTCAATGCCTGGTTTGGCCTCATCGTCTTCATCTGCATGTTCCTCTACCTCAGTGAGTGCAGACTGAGATCCAGCAGCAGTCACGTGGCCCGACACAGACAGTAGGGTAATGGCACCATCTCCTGCCTTCTCCTTAGCTCTCACCGTGATCATCACCGAGTGGAGGACCAAGTATCGCCGCGACATGAATGCCCAGGACAACGCTGCCAAGTCCAAAGCGGTGGACTCGCTGCTCAACTTTGAGACTGTAACGATAAGAGAGCTCTCGTCCGATTCTGACACCACTGTCATTCCCACTTCTTGCCATTCGTTTGGACCTAAACTTAGGTTTTTTGTTTAGGTTAAATACTACAACGCAGAGAGCTATGAGGTCAGCCGCTTTGAGGATGCCGTCCTGAAGTATCAGGTGAGAAGCGGGCGACGTTTAAATTATAGAAATCATTGTTAATGGTAAAATTTTATATTGGGATGAAGCAGATATGCTGACTTTCTTCTGCTTTCCCAGTCGTCAGAATGGATGACAAACGCTTCCCTGGCCTTACTGAACCAGACGCAGAACCTGGTCATTGGTGCCGGCCTGCTTGCTGGGTCCCTGCTTTGTGCCTACTTTGTTTCAGAGAAAAAATTCCAGGTTACTTTTGAGAGTTTTTGAAATTTTGTATTTATTTTTTTGTTTCCAGTACACTGCGTTTCCTTCTCTTGGGTTTTGGGGTCTTCTGATTGATAGCTTAACCTGTCCTTGCTCTCTACTATGTTGATAGGTTGGCGACTACATCCTCTTTGCAACGTATATCATCCAGTTGTACACGCCGCTCAATTGGTTTGGCACCTATTACAGGTGAGGCTTGGTTGATGCGGATCCTAATGTGCTTGAGGAACCGATAGCCTCGCAAAGACATCCTTAATCTTACCCCCTTCCCTTTGCAGGCTGATCCAGAAGTCCTTCATTGACATGGAGAGCATGTTCAAACTCTTTGAAGAGGAGGAGGAAGTATGTCCTTTATATTGTATATTGCACACAGATATTTTGTGGCCTCCGAAGTGTGTTCTTCCTTGTTACTTATGTGAAGCCTGGTAGTGGCTGTAAAATGGCTGCGTTTCGGGTGACTGGACGGGAGAAGGTCTGAGTTTTAATGATGCGTAAGCAGAGCATGTGATGGGCGCTCGTACAGAGCCCCTCCCCTCCCCTCCTGGCCTGAGCCTCAGCCAGGGCCGGGCCCCTCTCTGGGAAAATTCTCCCCAAAAACACACAGCCAACACCCAGCATACAAAGGCTGCTCAGATCCCCTTGATATGTTAATGTCCGCAAGAATCAAAACAAAGGCATTATTTGATGTTCAGATTTCTTTTTAAGTTTGTCGTCGGGAGCTGTAGCTGTACAGTGATGGGCCGGGCGTCACTGCGGAGGGGGCCCTGCAATCGAAACGCGCTTTGATGCTAACTTCAAGGTGGTTGCTAAGAAGTATTCTTGACATGTTAATTCTTTAATCCACTTTGCAGGCCCAGGGGCGAGCCCCCCTCCTTTTGGGGCGCTGTGTGCACAGTGGCAGTCCTCAGCTCTTCTCCCTGGCTTGAGTTAGTCTTCATTGGTGACACATGGCCACTTCCTACCTCCCGTTTACATTCATTCTCACTCCTCTATCCCCCTCCAGGTGAAGGATGACATCAATGCAGGAAACCTCCAGTACAAGTTAGGGAAGGTGGAGTTTGAGAATGTCTATTTCAGTTACATCGATGGGTATGTTTGCCTTTGACATCACAGAGTCCTGTACAGCCCAACTGGCACTTAAATGTCAATAATGCCACTATTCACCCAAAGGTGACTTCACATGTGAAGGGTGCTAATTTTAAGGTAGATCAGATAGAATAGGTGTATCCTTGCAATTACCCAGTACATTAACATTTATTTCATTTTTATTTAATAAGCTAGGTGTCACTAAGCGCAATTTTAAAAACAATGATAAAAAACTTTGCTAATATGGGGGATAATCTGGTTTCCCTTTGTCTACAAAAGTAGTACTCAGAGAAGGCCATAGTCCATAGTCCCACAGAAAAAGAAATACATTGCATTATGTATAGATTATACTTCATATACTCTGTATGTTAGTTCCAATAAACTGGTCCATGAAACATCTTAATACATAGATATGTATTGACTATGTGTTTAGTTATCTATGTAAGAATGTGTTTTCAGTCTGTCTGTAGAGAGAGTCACAGGCGATACAAGCAAAGCCAAGTGGCCTCAGCTTTGGCATCATAATGGAAAAAAAAAGACAATAACGAAGAGCAGAGACGATCATGGCATGGCGGAAAGAAAAAGGCTGATTGCATGTGATCTCTGGCTGGCCTGTTGGCCTATTTGCTTATAGAAACAAGTCACAATAATCCGAGTGAATCCAAAGCAGGTGTTTTAGTCCATTAAAATGCAGCTTAATATCTGTAGCCATTTCTGCTGTTAAATTTTAGCACAACCAAGAGCTAGGAAGCAAAGTGCAAAGAAGTGTGTGGATTAAAATAATACTCAATATATTTCAGTGCAAGTCCTTTTTAGGTTTTAACAGTGAGGAGAATAGCTCTAAATTTTATATTAGACAGGAAAGCATTTCATGGAAGCAAGTACAGATGTAATATTCTCATGCGTTTTAGTTTTTATAAGCCCTGGTGCAGCTGCACATTTTAATTCATCCAGATGTTTCAGGTGGTCTTTCCTCTCATAGTCCATGTTGTTCATCTGATGAAACATTATTATGTAGCTTTGATCCCTCTCCTACCCCCACCCCACCCCAAGGTTTTGTGGGCTAGAATCTAAGAACAAACAGAATCTTTGTCACAGCTGTGTTGTGCTACAGACTGATGTATAATATGGCTTTTAAAAATGTCGTTCTAGGAAGGAGATCCTCAAGGACATCTCATTCACTGTGATGCCTGGGCAGACTGTAGCTCTAGTAGGTTTGCAACCTCTCGGCGTCTCATTGTGGTTTTCTGTCCTACCTTAGATCTCTGAAGATACTGTGCTTTTCAGTTTCCAGCATTATATCCCGGACCTCTTCAGATTTAGTTGTACTCTTTGGCTTGATAGTGGGTGCAGATATTCTTTAAAGGTCTCACCCAGTAAGCGTATCGGGGATGCTGGTCTGCCTCACCTCTTCCCGCTCTCTGCTCACTGCCTTCCTGTACCGTTCTGCTGTCTCCAGGTCGGCCAGTCGGGCTCAGGGAAAAGCACCATCATCCGGCTACTCTTCCGCTTCTACGATGTCCAGGGAGGCTGCGTCCGCATCGACGGCCAAGACATTTCAAAGGTGAGGCTGGTTATGGCAGGCGCATCGTGGCCAGTGACGGTGGGGGCGGCAGATGACACACTTCGTTTTTGATGTGGTGTAGGAGGAATGCCACAGCGCAAGCTTGCTGACTTCTTAGGTTTCCATTATTAGTTTTATAGCAGTGTGGTTCATAACATTTTTTTACATTGCATCATGGGATATATAATTGAAAACGGTGAACAACTTTCTGTACATTTGAATTGAGCCGTTTACCTACCGCTGGCCATAGTGGCCTGCAGTTTTATGCAGTTCACTTAAAACTGCAAATTTCCTGTTCAAGGGCCATTCCTGGAACTTTATCCTGCAACTTTAAGGTACTGGCCATTAACCACTATGCTACCCTCTGCTGTGCTATGTGTTTCGTAAATTCAGGTAAATTGTTTATAAATTTTGTCCTTGCACATGAAAGGTTTCGTTACTGTTTCCAACCACTGAAGTAGTTTTTCTTGTTCCCAGCTGTGATATCTTCCTGTTATGTAGGCAGTGGCATAGGGGTTTACGCTGATTAAAAAAGATTCTGATATTCGATTAAAGTATTCAAAGCTAGTTTTCACCACATGGAGTGATAAGAGATGCGTTGGCCTTTGAAGTCACTTCTGATGGGTTAGGGTTGAAGGATGTTGAGTTGTTTCACCTCCGATATGGATAATGGAAGTTTATCTCACTCTTCCAAATCTTCCAGTTTAGGCGTTTATTTGTTCAGGATGCTTTTACGCAGTATTATTCCTTGTCGTGTGGCCAGACTTGACATGAACCATTATCATTGTCATGCTATTGCTCAGCCACATTGTAGCAATGTAGGTAGACCTTCACCTCATCTGAAAAAAACTTTTAAGAGGTTATAAATAATGGTGGGAGAAAGCAACGTCTGAGGTCTGTTTTTGTTTCACTGGGCTTGGAAACCCACTGCATGGCTGAGTTCTCAGTATGCTGCACATTTTCTCCATGCCCAAGCTGTGGTAGATGGTCTCCAACAGCTAGACTCAGCCACCGCTGGTGAGACACCCTTTGGGTTTGCATCCTGTGATGGCACCTGAGTATTTAGCAATGCTCGCAGCTTCCCACATCTTATGAAGATGAACAGAAATCAGTGCTTGCAGCCAGGCACACCTGTCAGGAGAGATTAGAGCAGCCTGTGTAATTACTTGCCTCAAGTACAGCTTAATTACCCCACGAGTTTAGCTGTTAGTGTCGTGTAATGTTGAAACATGCAAGCTGCCTTTATTTCACAGGAACCGTTTCCCTTCAAGTGAGAGGATCATGTTTCCAGTTCCCTACCTCACTTAGCTCCTACAGGGTCTGTAAACAGGGTTTAGCGGGATGCCCAACAGGACTCGGCGGTGTTTCAGAAAAGCCAGAGAGGACGGACATTCGCACAAGTTGTTGCAGTGAGGGCAGGATTGTAAGGCTTCTTTGGAGGGCAGGAGTTCATGTTGCAGTACTGCTTTTGTTCTACATTTGCTCATGCGCATGTAAATTCTAGCTACATTTTTAAATGTATGTTTAAATTTTGTATTTGACATCCTGAGTCACAGGGAGAGCTGACCACTAGAGCGAGTGACAGGCTTTTGAAGGACTATGAAGTCACGACCCACCTGGGCACCTTGAAAACAGGTTCAAGCTGGTTGAAGGCATATGAACACACATCATGTCCTGCTTCTTGTGATTATTCTGACTTCAGCACAAAGCTATCAGTTGACCTGTTGCCCTTCAGAAAATGATTGTCTCTGAGATACCTCCTGGAAAATGCGGAGACGTAGCCCTTTGGTACAATGTGCACTTTCAGTGTGAAATAATAGGCTAGCACTTTGGAGCGTGCTAGTGAGGGCCTGATGCTTGTTTCCATGGGGATTTTGAAGAGATTTGGGAAGAGAGGGGAATGTTTGTGGTGGATGGGGGTAGCACGCTAACAAGGCCCAAGATGAAAGGGGTGTGAAATATTTAACATTTTTTTATAAGACAGTGGGTCACAAATGTTTCTTTTCAAAGGAATTACGCAGGGTGTTTGATGATAGAAAATCAAAGTTGTTTGCCAGCATGCCGTTAGGGGCTGCCTGCTGGGCCTCATTGATCTGACAGCGATGGGCACGAGGCCTGGTTTGGCCAGAGCCTGCCTGCCTGGGGACACGCAGGCGTCAGCTGTGCCATTAGGACTGTCACCTGTTCCCGTTCTGTGCGTCGCATTCGTCAGCATAAAAACAGGCATCTGCCTGCTTGGGTGGAGTCTTATTAAACGGATCTTATGCGTTTTCCAAGGGGTGTTGTTTTAAACATGGTTTGCATTTGGATATGCTTGGCAACAAGTGCAAGTACCATTTAATTGCTTTATAAAACATGTTGGTATTACCTACTATAAGTAATATATTATTTACCATAGCACCGTGGGTTTCAGGTGAATCAGGTAAGGGCCCATCGCCGGACTGATGTGCAGTTGGTGTTGGCTGAATCGAGGGAGGGCCCCACACAGGAGCCACGTGCTGCTGGTGTCAGCTGATCCGGGGGTGGCCATGGTGCCAGAGCAATATGCCGCTGGTGTCGTCTGATTCGAGGGAGGGCCCGGCGCGGGAGCCACATGCCTCTGGTGTCGGCTGATTTGGGGAAGGGCCCGGCGCGGGAGCCACGTGCCTCTGGTGTCGGCTGATTTGGGGAAGGGCCCGGCGCGGGAGCCACGTGCCTCTGGTGTCGGCTGATTTGGGGGAGGGCCCGGCGCGGGAGCCACGTGCCTCTGGTGTCGGCTGATTTGGGGAAGGGCCCGGCGCGGGAGCCACGTGCCACGGGTGCTGCCTGCTGTCCTAAGCAGAGTTGGTGCCAGTGGACCACCAATCGCACTGTTTACAACTTAGTAGCTTAGTTTTTGTCTTTCGTTCCATGGTGACCTTGACTCTGAAATGGCATTCTAATTCCGCAGGAAGAGGCGCCGCCCATCGCCATGTGGCCTTCTCCTCTGCTAAGGATGCTCTTTTGTCTTGGTGGGAAGAGCTGATGGTTTTATTGCAGCCCACCGGTTTGATGACAAGCTGGGGAGAGGGGCCTGGTGTGTGCCGCCAGCTGAGGTGTGAAGCAATGCCGGCTGTGGGCTTTATGTAAACGAGATGCTTTTCAGCTCATTTGGTACAGGTTAGGCACAAATGGCTATCTGCCCGCTGGCCCGATAAGTGGTTACAGCCGCAGCGTGCATTTCTGTGTGTGTGTGTGTGTGTACATGTGTGTGCATACACACATCTGGACGGAGCTGAAGTCCCCTGCCAGGCAGATTCAAATTTATCACGTTTCATATTTTTCCTTTCGGTGTCTTTCAGTTTTTCAAAGAATCCTATTAAGAGGTTTTTCCAAAGACGACGTCAGGATCATTTCCCATTACGTCGTTATGAAGTGTTATTAATGTGGATTGTACACTACATTTATACATTATAAGCAGCGAGATTTATGTGTTCCTCCCACGATATGAATTTTGCTCTGAAGTTCTGAACCTTATGTTTGATTTGCCAGATCATGTAATTCCTGCTGCTGGATCCCCAGACTGGGCTAAGGTCACTGTCTGTGAGGGAATGTGACCACCTGGGACTGTGAGTGTGTGTGAGATGCATATGCCTAGCAAAGGGGTGAAAGGAGACTTTTATTGCCTGAGCTTATGACGGCTCAGCGCCCTTTCAGGTGCCCTGTGACATCACCGTTACTGTTCGTAGAAAATAAGTGTAAGTGGTCAGTTAAGCGCAGCTGTAAATGAAGCGTCCAGTTTTCTGCATTGGCCTGCAAAATTGAAAAGCCGCCCATATTAAGTGTGCATTTAGTTTTCTTTTTTTTCTATGAAAAGTTAGTCAAATGAATGAGCCTTGCAACATACTCTGCATTCACATTGTCCCACAATGATAAACCCTCCTCTGTAAACCAAATTATGCAAAGTTAATTAAACAAATGCATAGCAGTATGGCAAAAATTAAACGTTTCCCTCAGAGTTCCCTATAGAAAGTGATAGAAATATATACATAAAATAAGTAAAATATTAAGTAGCGATGGTAAAACTCTTAAACAATAATAAAATGCAAATGTTCACATTGGCCATACTAATGGCTTGATCAGCTGAGTAGCCTCGCCGCCTAAGTTTAGAAACTGTCGCTCAGTCTGTCTGTTCTCCAATACAGCTTCCCGGTTGAGAAACTGTATTTTTCATTTATATATTCAATCATTGCTTCATTTATGTGTTTATTTAGATATTGTTGCTTTATTTATCATTTTCCTCTCTCATGTGCTGCTGTAGTCCTCTCTCTGTAGGGTGCCACCCCACACACCGCATAAGCCTAAACACATCACTTCCTTTCTGAGTGACGCTCAGTGAGGATGACCCGTAATACTTGCGCGTGCCGTACAGAGGGTGGAGCGCGCGGTGCTCAAACGGTGGCCTGGGCAGCAGGCAGCCTCATGGCCCAGCCCTAGTCCAGCTGAATATAAGTGCTGTCAGAGGGCTCCGCCGGGCTGGTTCATCAGTCCCAGATGCT
The DNA here is from genome assembly GCA_026780765.1 of Petrocephalus schoutedeni. Classification (NCBI taxonomy): domain Eukaryota; kingdom Metazoa; phylum Chordata; class Actinopteri; order Osteoglossiformes; family Mormyridae; genus Petrocephalus; species Petrocephalus schoutedeni. Next base: position 32,899,200 of record JAODKL010000001.1, read on the forward strand.
GTACTGCAGTGAAACAAAATATCACAAAATCACATCAAAACAAAAGGATATTAAAGGACAGGAATTTAAAGTATACTAAAAATGTGCTCACCACTTGCAAATCTCCCCCATTGAATGAAAGTGTAATATTCAGCATCTGAGTGTTGAGTATATTTCTGTACCAGCTGGTTAAAGTTATTTGGCAAATGGAAATACTCAATAGAAGTACAGCAGTGTTGCTCAAAACACAGCCATGGACTGACTGCTAATCATTTTCTGATTAGTTGCTTTATTCTAATGTTTTGATGTGTAAAGTCTGACATGAAGCTAGGTTAAGTGTGCAGGGTGTGGGGGTCAGGCAGTCAAGAGGAAACACTTTACTGCTCTGCTTTTTCCATCAGTTATTTTTAAATAAGAATCTGGGGTCTAGAAACCATCCCAGGCAGCACAGGACACTGAGACTCTGGACAGGGTGTCCTCTCTGGGCACACACTGTGGACAGTTTAAGGGCCAGTCCAGCTAATGCCTGTATCCATCCATCCATCCATCCATCCATCCATCCATCTCTTCAGTTATCCTGGTTAGGGATGTGAGGGGGGCTACCCTGGATAGGATGCCAGTCCATCACAGGGCACATGCATGCACTCACACTCTGTGATAAGTGTAGAGACGTGAACTGGCCAAACTGCATGTCTTTGGATTTGACCTGGAGGAAACCCAGGCAAGTCCCCATATCATCCAAATGCATCTTCCCATGTTTATTGTAATTGTTTAAATCCTACAAATTGTTCAATTTGCTCCTTCACAGACATCTTGCACACTGCATTACTGGTTTGCCCTCTGTTAGGGGGTGAAGGAATAATATACCCCCACCCTGGCAAATGGGGTTTTTCTGCATTTCTGTTTACTCTGCGGGCTTTAAAAAACAGACATCAAAGTTCTTTTCACCAGCTTGTTGCTAAAACTGTGTTGTATTATGTTGATTGATGCATTTTAAGATAATAGTTCTGTAATCTTGAATAATTTTCCCATTCTTTGCACATGTGTTGTCCAGGGTAAATGTGTACCCAAGGATTTTTTTCCACCTCTTATTTCCCATTAACAGCTGAAAGACCGTTTGCATTATTACATCCCTCTGGCTTACATCTCGAAGTGGTTAAAAAAAAATGATGTAGAAGTCTGAGTGATCTAAGCATGTAAAAATCCCAGGAGGGTCACGGTTGAGATGTTGAGCGGACGTATAGAAATGTCGATTTTCTAACATATGAGTCAAATGTGTAGCATTTTAAAGTTTAATCACTAAACAAAAAGAGAGGGGACATTAAAGCTTTGCCAATTTCTTTAGTTTCTTATATAAATGCTGAAAGTACAGGGGCAATAATGGGACTTGCTGAGATGATTATTCCACATAATCGATGTCGATTTATTAAAATTCGTCAGCGCGGAATTTCAGTGTTGACGCATTGTGTAAAACCGCGTAAATGTTCTGTAAATGCAATGCGCTATGGATAAGCTAAACATATTTTAAGAGAGAGCACTTTATCCCCTCGGGGCTTGCCCTAGGTGGCAACATATGTTCGCTGCCCGCCCCGCCTCGCATGAGCCAATATGGCGGCGTCTACCAACGGGAGAAACATGCGGCAAAAAAGGCTCGCATGCGGTCTTCTGAACCCAAAGGTCAGCTGTTCAAACCCAGGTGTGAGCACTCTTCAGCCAATCAATCCTTTAATTAGTGATCTAATTAGGGAGTTGCAGCAAAAACCTGCATACACACCGGCCCTTTGCGGATAAGATTGCCCACCCCTGATCTAGCTGGAGGTATTTTACACTTTTAACAACTAGTAGCACAGTGATTTGCAGTCTTTGTAAAAACAAAATTTGGAGAGGTGGAGGTAGCATTTAGCGGAAAATCCCACTAAAACCGCATGCAATTGTGCGAGACAACGCAAATAATATGAAAAAAGCAATGGATGATTTAGGCTGATTTGCGCATTCGCTACAGCTTGTGATACACGAGGGGCTGCGATCGCAGCGAAGTGTAAGTGATGCTTTTGCCAGCGGGAGAAAAATTGTGGGGCATTTTAAGCAATCGCCACTTGCTTGGAAGATATCAATTTGAACTGCAAATGCCTCAAAATGCTTAGAACAAGATTTACATATTAGGTGGAACAGCACTTTATGTATGTTTCTAATTAAAGATATTTTGACATCATTTTTTTCTTTGTATTTACTAGTGTCAAAATATAATATTATAGATATTTATTATATTAAAATGTTAAAGTGAAAATAGCTGTTGTATCAGAATCGTTCTCTGTAATGGCAGTTGTGTATCGGAATCGGATCGGAACTGACAAATGGTGGACCGCCCCATCCCTAGTTACTAGTTACATCCCTAGTTACTACCACACAGAATGTTTGTCTGCTAGTAACGTTACCTCAGTCAATCGATTTAATTTTTTCCTGTTATTTCTTATTATTCCTGCACTAATATCTCTTAAAATTGCATTTTTGTTAAGGAATAATGCGCTAATGTTTCAATGAAGTGAAATGTTAATGAGATATTTGTGTGTGTGTGTGTGTCAGAGGTGGGCAAAGTAAGAGTAAAAAGTAAAAATCCAGACCAGGATTTTGTTTCAACCAAGTAGTTGAGTACTCT
>JAODKL010000001.1:32936901-32950564 GCA_026780765.1 Petrocephalus schoutedeni
TCGTAAACCTCAGGTTCAGTGTTAGTTCACGGTCACGCAGAAAACATTTATTCAGTTTTTTTATCCCTTTGAATAACTGGTGCTTACCTTCCAAATGACTGTTGTGTAAGTTGATTTTTTCTTTCAGCATATTTCATCTTTAAAAGAGCAGTGAAAATATGTGCTGTGAGGTTTCAGCAGTTATAATAGATGGTTTATGTGAGGAGAGCTATGTTGTTCCAGTGTCAGAATTGTTTATGATTGTATCTATGCACACATACTTGTATGCAGGTTTCTACACCACTCATGATATGGTCTCTTGATAGTGTTGAGGAAGCAGGAGCATCTGACCTGGAGGACGGTAAAGTTAAGAAGCCAGCACTGGTGCCTAGCCAGTTTCCCTACATCCCCCCTACTCTGTACTTTGGTAATCCCAACGAGACTGGTGAGTGCACATAGTGTTGACATGGAACAGAAAATGTGAAGAGCGCGGCAGCTTTACCTTGCGTAGTCTTTCGACATCTCACAATGGGGGTTTTATTTTAGTCGAGCTTCTGCCGCCAATGCAGAGGAAGCTGCTGAAATGGAAGATGAGCTCAGTAACACCCAATGTGGTGAAGAACACCATCGCCAGGTCTCACTTCACAGCTACCAAGAGTGAGTAAGGCTCTCCGAGATTAATTATGGGAATCTACCGATTGCTTTCTTATTTGTGCACTTTATTTAGAGCTGAGTGATATGGCAAAACATTACATTTTTTTTTGTGTTTCAGTCCATATTGATAATTCACAATAGCATTTCATCATTTCAAGGTTCCATTTTTGCTTAAAATCGTCTTAGGGTTCTCTTTAATCAGATTCGCAGCATGAAAAATTATGGCCAATTGAATGGCAAGGCAAGTATATTTATATAGCAGAATTCAGATGTAAAGCAAATCAAATCAAAAATCAAATAAACAAAATTACATTTAAAAGACAAGAACAAAATTAAAAAGCCCAGCCAGAAATAGTTAACTGAAAAGAATGGACCGCAAACTGAAGTATAATGTTAATAACGCAAAAAAAAAAAAAGTGGCACCGCCTTAGACACCAACAAGCCTTTTTTTCCATACGCGACAATCACATAAAATAAGGATGGGTAGGATCTTTAAACCCGTTCCTTGAAACGAGCAGTGAGGCAGAGAAGAAATCCCAACAAACAAACGGTCGACATTTTTTAGTGTTGACAGTTTAAAAAGCTTATTTCACCACCCAGACGAGGAATACATATGGGTTTGCGTCTGCGGGTGCATCGCGTTGTGATCAGGGTTTTTCCTGGTGGCAGTAATGTCCTGATCACGTGTGCACACATACGTGCACGTGTACCCTACCCTCCACACCCTACCTTGCTTGGCTCAAGCAAACATGTTTTATAAGCAGCATATTTTTGAAGTTCATATAATTTACAGAATAATTTAATACAACCAAAAACAGTTTTTTGTATTATTTATTTGTCTTTTTTCATGTTGTGAATCTATTTAAGGACATTTCTAAGGGAATTAGAAAAGCAAAAATGGAGCATTGAAGTAAAGAAATCATGGCACAAATTATATTGTGATAATTATCAATACCCAGTATAAAAAAACATCATCATGATAAAATATTTTGCCATATCGCCCAGCCCTAACGATGACATTTTGCAGACACATTTGTGTGACAAGTTAGTGAATTTTGAGATGGGATGGATCACCACAAAATTGAAGCAGTGCCCCATAGTGATACAAGGACAATGGCAGTTTTGGGCACTTGATCTTAATGTGACATAACCATTTGATCAAACTATTTGATGGAGCTTTGACAAAAACATCATATGGATGAGATCTACACTGGGTTTCACTTTCAGACGAATTGCTCCACTAGGTGGCAGCAAACAAAGCAAACAGCACCTGTGGAAGACACTTGGTCTTGTGAATACAGTGACTCCAAAAGTAGTTTGCAGATTGTTTCAGCCTTGTTGTAAGGGTAAAGGTCTGAACCTGATCGAGACTAATTGCACCATAATTGAAACCGCATAGTGATGGCAAAGAGAAGGGCAGGCTCAGACATTTGATGTTAGCACAATAACACAAAAATTGTGATGTATTTCCAATCTTTGTTGACACATTGTATGGGTGAAAGTCTGGAGCTGTTCATTGTTCCTGCATTTTGAGACAAATCGTATCAAAATTTAAGCAACAGTGCTTAGTGACAGTGAAGGAAGGGGGTCTTTGATAAGATGCTAGAGCAGAATCACTCTAGTTGTTCCATTTTATCCTTGTTTGATCTTATCACTTGACAAAAACATTTTGAATGAAAATCTACACCTGATAAACCTGAGACAAGTCATCCCAAAACTGAAAAAACCACTTAAGTGGCCTGACCATGCATGGGGGGGGTTGGCGACTTGCCAAGCTTGCTGGCACAGGTTAGAGGAATGACATTCTTTTTTTTTTTATTCTGTTGTAAATGAAAGAAGCTCTATTTGCGGGCCAGGTTTAATAATGAATTGCAAACATGTCACGGGCTAGTACTTTAAGACCTTGAGAAATGAGCTAATGAATTCACTCCACACCCAGTTATTCTAGAAATTGTAGAGGTTGGGGGTTTTGGAGGAGTGAGGATGAGATGAGGGGTGACGGCTCTGTCCGGGGAATACGTTGCTGTCATTCCCACAGCATCTTTTCTAGTTTCTGTATGGTTTATCAGATTTTCAGTTTGCAGTCCATTCAGTTTGTTGTAAGGGAATTTCAAGCAAAAATTGAAAGTAAAAGTTAAAAAGTAGAAAGTAAGAAATAATTACTTCAATTATATTGTGATAATTCGAATGATGTGAAAAAGCCTTTTATTTATCAATTTTTTCATGTGACTATATATTGTATATATTGTCCAGCCCTAGGTTCGGTATACAAGGCATATGCAAATTGTTCTAATTAAAATGGGTTTGTGTATTACATGCAGAAAGTCACGATTGGCTGGGCTGTTGGGGTCACCACATGAAATCACCTGGATTCAAGGCCATCCGAGAGTACCAAAAGGTAAAGCCGGACATGCACAATAAGATTAGTTTTTCCTCAGGAAAAAAACATTGTCTTGTGGAAGTGGGTGGATATCTGAACGTTCTCCCTAGTGAATGTCCAGCTTTTCAGTCCTTGTGTATATATAAACCCTAAACCTCCCTCTTTCCTTTCAGCTGAACCACTTTCCAGGATCTTTCCAGATCGGCCGGAAGGATCGGCTGTGGCGCAACCTTTCCAAGATGCAGGTGCGCTTTGGTAAACAGGAGTTTGGCTTCTTCCCAAGGTCCTTCATACTCCCACAGGACATCAAGCTGCTCAGGAAAGCGTGGGAAGATGGTGGCAGTCGGCAGAAATGGATCATCAAACCGGTACGTCTGAAGCTGAGCAGAGCAGACCGGGTGGACTTGGGCTGTCTTGGTGGAATGTGGACATTCTGATGGTTGTAAGCACGGAAGTGGTCCTTGTCTTTTCAGCCTGCTTCTGCCCGAGGAATTGGGATTCAGGTGATTTACAAGTGGAGCCAAATGCCTCGCAGAAGGCCTCTTTTAGTGCAGAAGTAAGTGGCAGTCTACCAGTTCCAACTTGAATGAATGAGTTCAATTGTAAATTGATAGCTGTAATTGCCTGCATAGTAAATTAGTACTGGTGAGTGAGTGAGATTTGATAAGTTTGTTCTCAAGATAGTTTCTTGCTTATTTATTAGGTACCTCCACAAACCCTACCTCATTAGTGGTAATAAGTTTGACCTGCGGATTTACGTGTACGTCTCTTCTTTTGACCCGCTCCGCATCTACATCTTCAACGACGGCCTCGTCCGTTTCGCCAGCTGCAAGTATGCTGTCGTTTCAGGAGGACTGATACGAATTTATTGCCTTGTTTTTATACCTGTAATGTGGCCAACTTTAGCAACCATATGGAATAAAGCCCTCAGTTAATTGTGTGTAACTGTTGATTTGAAATTTTAGTATTAATGATTGTGGTCATTGGACATGCAAGTTCACACTTAAAAGTAATTTGTCTTTGCATAGTGCTTGTAGTTTTCTCAGCTTGTGATATAATCTGAACAGTGTAACTTCAGTTTGACCAGTTTAGAAGAGTTGCTCCTATGACTAAATGTATTCTGCAGGTACTCCTCTTCTATGAAAAGCCTGGGGAACAAGTTCATGCATCTGACAAACTACAGTGTGAACAAGAAGAACTCTGAGTATCAGAACAACAGCGATGACAAGTCCTGTCAAGGCCATAAATGGTAAGAGCACAAGGTGAAATTCTGTGACCTTAACCCCTTTATATTACATTTTATTATTGTATTCATTACATTAATATTTTATAGGGCTTTGAGAGCACTCTGGCAGTATCTTGGCTCAAAAGGAGTCAATACCACCCGAATATGGGAGAAGATCAAAGACATGGTCATCAAAACCATCATCGCGTGAGTGTGTGCTTTTTTTATTTTTGATCACCGTGATATGTGATTTGGTAATTTCCTAATGCTTGAATATTTAATGCTTAATTTGTGCAGGTCAGACCCTTACGTAAATGCACTGGTCAAAATGCACGTGCGATCGCCATACAGCTGCCACGAGCTCTTTGGCTTTGACATCATGCTGGATGAGAATCTGAAGCCCTGGGTACTTGAGGTCAACATCTCTCCCAGGTTTGGCACAACTCATTCTATGGGTTTAGAGCTACAAACCTTCTCACCGATTTTGAGGGGTCGCTCCTATAACTTGCCATCTGCTTGGTGTTCTCTACGACAGCCTGCACTCCAGAACCCCGCTAGACATGGCAGTAAAGGGCCAGATGATCCGGGACGTGTTGAATCTGGCTGGGTTCGTTCTTCCGCAGTGCGAGGATGTGGTGCCCTCTGGCAGCAGCACGAGCAGCTCCTGCAGCAGGTGCAGTCCAGTAGTAGCCAGGGCTCCCTGCTAACTGCAGTATGGGGCTGTATAAAGTGCTTTGTCTGGTATTTATTTTTATTTTTTAAGCCTCTTTACTTTGTTCCAGCTTTTCTTCAGGGATGAGAATGCGATCCCGTCACTTGGCAGAACTATCATCTGATGAGAAGTTCAAGAGAGCATTGTTCTTGAAGCAGAATTCTGCAGACCAGGTTTATTTATCTATGCCTATTTGTTATTTTATATTCCTTCAATAAATAAATAAATGATACCTATATTTATTTATCCATCAATCTTCAAACTGCTGGAGCTTATCCCAGGCAGCATAGGTGTGTGTGTGACTTTTTCCCTTTAAATTCCGGTAGGATTTCTACTCCACTGTTCTGGAAGTGCTAACCCCAGAGGATGTGTGGGCGCTGGCAGAGGCTGAGGATGAGCTGAGCCGGAGGGGCCAGTTTGAGCGCGTCTTCCCGTCCGCCACCTCGTCTCGCTACCTGCGCTTCTTTGAGCACCCTCGCTACCTCAACATCCTGCTCGACCAGTGGGAGCAGAAGTACTGGCTGAGCAGGGACAAAGGTGCCTTTCCCCCTATGCGCGTGGCACAACACAAGGCTGTCCTCTTCCAACTCGTAGAGTGAAATTAAATAACGTTTTTTTTTTTTTGCATAAGGTATCAGTCTGCTGAAGAGCCTGTGTGAAGCAGGTATTCACCTGGGCCCTACCTGTGATGCAGCACACCTTGTGAGTACAGCACTTTAAAGGTTTTACATCTTTCCTTCCTTGTGTCCTGCCCCCCTGCCTCCCTCACAGACTTTATTGCTATAAACCACCTCTTAAGCAAATGTTAGTATAGCTGTTCATTGCTGAACAGCGTGGTTGCTGACACCAACAGAAAATAATCCACCTTGAATCTGTACTGTACATAATCAGGGGTAATTGATTACCACACAATTCACAACCATATTTCTTTTATGTGCTACAATTCTGAAAATATATAAAAATTTAACACATAAAAGCAGAGCACAAAAGATTATATTAGCAGACATCGGCAAACCACTTAAATGCTCTGCAATTAAGCCCAACTGTTCCTGATGTTCAGGAGGGACAGGTGATTTTGGTAACATACCATTGCATTTTATTTTGAAATGAATCATACAAACACATTTGCTGTTCCACACAGTTACAAATTAGTGTAATATTAATGGGTTGCAATTTATACTAGAAACTAATGAATGGATTACATTTGAATGGATTTTCAACAAATCACATGTGCAAATATACCTGAGTTTATGACTAGTGGCTCTGTTATTTCATTTCTTGGTTTGCTCCTCGCATTTACAGCAATGAAAATGTATTAAACAAGGAACAGTTGGCTTGCCTATAAGCGGTAATTTGAGAATGTAGTTACAAGAATGCTTGGCATTTGCTGGGTTTTAACATGTATTTCATACATGTGTGTACTCCATTATATGGCTTAAATAACCAAAGTATGGCACAATGGTAAGAACTACTATAATTTTAGCAAGCACATACTATATGGAACTGTAATACTGATCCCTGCATACTTTTATTGTTCTGTGTTCAATTATTTTGGATTTTAAGTTTTTATAAACTGCCGAACTGAAAAAAAATAAGAACATTTCAGAGTATGACTCGGTCTCTACTGCCCGTATCCACTTTAGTCTCCTTAAAGGCTCCCCTGTCTGTGTGTGAGAGTTCATTCTCACTCACTGTTTTACTGCTGTCCTTTTAAGGATCGCACATTTTAAGAGTCTGCATAAAAACTGAACCCTTTGTGATTCGAACACCATGATGTTTCATTCATTTGACCTGCGACGTTTATAATTTATTGTTAAATCTGGTAAGTGAATCAATCTTCAGTTTTCTATTCAATAAAAACAAAGACGTAGCGTTATTCCGCTAATAAGCTGGCAGCTTGTTTCACTGCTGGCACTGGGGATATTGGACAAAACTGTTGGTTGTGCGTTGAATTTTCTTGGTATGTGGAAGGTTTGGATATGATATCCCATCCCAGTTTCAATGACGTTGTGGTTCCAGAAAAACTGAGACCAGCTTTCTTGAGTGCTGTGCTGAAGCCATTTTTTCTGGCCCAGAGCCAGTTTTTATGATAGAAACGTGCAGAACTAGTTCCGGATTGGGAAAAAATCCAACACTGGTTCCAGCACCTTGTTGATGGAAACCAAGCAACAAGTAACAAAGTAACAAATGCGGACCACACCAGTATTTTGATTTGCTGCCTTCATACTATGTACATTATTTGCTGTGTTTTTTTTTTTATGTCTCAGTGGTCATGCAGGTCCATCTCTGGTCAAAGTTTTGACTCTTACAATAATCTCTCCACGGAACAGGAGCCAATTACATCTAGGTAAGTATAGCTAAGCTCTATTATATGTGTGGTTGTGTGTGGATCAACAGGTTAGGGCACTGTGTCTGTGATGGGAAGGTTGTTGGTTCAAATTCTGTGGTCGTCAGAGTAGCATCACCGCTGGGCTCTCAAGGAAGCTTCATCCTCACCTGAACAAGTGTATCTCCTAGAGAGCAGGACAGGCACTCCTACATATCTGCCCAGCTGAAACTACATCTCCAAATATACTGCCTATATATTTAAATCTTGCTACTGTTTCATTGAAGGTGCTCATCTCACCCGTATGATCCTTGGCCTTTCAGTGTGGTGGAGAGTGAGAAACTGACAACTGAGATTGCTGAAGATGACTTTGTGATCCCAAGCCCACCTGATATCGGCCTGCTGGGCTCCTGTGGTTCCAGTCCCTGTTCCAGTCCGGCTAGTGAGAGCCTAAACCCCAAAGACTTCATGTGATGTCCTTGTCCCACTGTTTACATCTTTGCCTTTCAGCCAGTGTATACATACACAAACATATGCGCACTCACACGCACACATTGTCTTACCGAGATGCATACAGATCAGAAAATACCACAGACTATTTCCTTTGTATGAACTCTGTCTCACTGGTGGGTTTGGATCTCACTGAGCTGTCTTTGGATCTTAGAGAGGTGATCAGATATGAATACTATAGGAATGACTGGTCTGGTTAGGACTTCCACTGTTTATACACGCTGTACTCTCTTTGAAGCTGTCACTTGGCCAAGGGGATGAACTGCCAGTCTGGATCAGTATGTAGAGACTGAAACTTACCCGATCCCAAAGTATGTTTACATGTGAAGGTTGGGCTGGCTTACAGTACATCTATTTATCAGATCAATTCAGGTGTGCTAGGCATATAATAATTATTATAATTACTAATAAAGATATGTTTTATTTCAAACAGTTTTCCCCAAATGTGGGGGTGATAGTGCTCAGGTTCAGCTTTTCACATTAAAACAAATACTTGAAGTAAGCTTCCAGCTGTTTGTTTCTTTTGTCTCTAGTCTTCCATGTTTTGAATAATACACAGCAGTACTTTCCGTTCACCTTCTAAGTGCTTATCCTGGACTCAGGCACGAGCCGACCTGCGGACCTGCAGCCTAGTCCGGGCAGCAGAGATATGGGAGGAGGCCTGGCTACCGCCGGGAACCTGCACACTCCGCCAGTGATCGCCTAGGAAGTGGGAGGCAACAGTGCTACCTACAAAACCACCACACCCATAGTAGTGCCTTTTAACTTTATCCGGACTCTTGAACCCTATTCAAAAAAATAAAGAAAACATGCTATTTCTGCTGATCTTCTAGCACTGGCTGAGAACCAAATGCATATGTGTAAATGGAGTCCAATAGAAATATTTAAGTATACATGATTGTCCTCCTGGTCGTCTTGCTCCATTGTTCTAAAATGCTATAAAAACGCCCGTTGCGGTTACTGCATTTAAAAACAATGCCTGTTATAGGTCATGTATGTGAATTATATTATGTGTAATATGTGTAACATAATTTACCTTCATAAACTGAAAATACCAAGTGACCACACACGCAGACCCTCATAGTTAGAAAGATTTTGTCACCGGCCAAACTCCGCCTGGTACCTTTACCTCCACTGCCTTTAATCGGCAAAGAATAGCGTGATTCAGGGCAGTCCGGCTTTTACCAGCCGCCGGTTAATATTACATGGTGCTGATGGGGCCGGCATGTCCCTCCCAGTGTACCCGGCGGCCCGAATGGCGCGCCCACTGTTCGGTTCCTCCCGTTCTTAATTCTTTAGCTTTTTTGTTTTTTGAGAGAAGGGCGTTTGTTATTGCGTTTCTAGTTGTTACTCTTGTTTTGTTTGTTGAATCAGCGATTTTGTACGCCGATGACCTGCACAATCGCGGCGTTTCCATGCGAGGTTTAGAAGGAATATTGTTTATTTTTTGAGGGTTTTGATAGAAACAATTATGAGAATTGTAAAGAATTAAATTAGACGCTAATAAATGTGACAATTTCTGACAATTTAACCTTATAATTGCAGATCGTTCTTAATGTAACGTATTTTTTTGTAATTCTAATACTTAAATTCTAATATTTGGCTGATAATTTGTTTAAAAATTTAATAATGAAATCTTTATTGTATCTCCAGCCTCGTGAATATCTAATATCGATGCCCCTACGCTGCTGACAGCCACTGACAAATGGTGCCCGAAATACAGGAGCATCACAGTAGGAGCCCATAGAGAAAGAAAGAAACCGCCAAGAAAATCCGATTAATGCTGGCGTATGTAATAGGCTGACAAAAAGACTAGTTGCACTCTTGGAAAATCTAAAGAATTTAGTGAAATTCTCTATAATCGCCACTAGTTATTAGGAGAATTTATGCTTCGTGTTAACATGGGTCCAGTGTTTACCCTGCTCAAACCTGCGTTATACCGTGTGGAGCAGGGGTGTCAAACTCCAGTCCTGGAGGGCCGGAGCCCTGCACATTTTTGGGTTTGTCCTCATTTAACACACCTGATTCAACTCCTCGCAGCTCTTTGTGCTAATTACCGCACATCTCTTCAGCTCAATCATTCGTGGTGGAACAGGGAAAGAACTAAACTACACAGGGCACCGGCCCTCCAGGGCTGGAGTTTGACACCCCTGCTGTGGAGCATATTGCCGTCTTAAATTATAACTACAATTTCTATGAACCATAACCAACGAAAAGCAACGCATAAAAGAATTAAACACACACTCACATGTGCATGGATATATATATATATATATATATATATATAATAAGTGAGTTAATTTACTACAATTAATCTAATTTAACGCTATGTAAACTATAAGTGCGACTCGTTGCACGCCGGATGCGGAGCCTGACCCGCCCACTAGATGTCAGCAGCGGAGGCGACGGGACGCGAAAAGACGTAAACAGAACACCACGTGACACCGGGCGAGCCAGTCAGATCCGCCCGCGGCCGCCGCACTGGCCCCGCGGACTCTCCGCGCCGCGTCCGTCACGCGCACTCCGGCCTGCGCGCGGGGAGAAGATGGCGAGCGAAGCGGAGGCGTCCCGCGGCCCCGTCTCCTCCTCTCCTCCCCTCCGCTTAGAGGCCCTCTTCCCGGCCGTGGGGAGCGAGCAAGCGAGCGGGGAGGGGAGCCCGGAGCTGGCGCTGCTTCGGGAGCGGCTCCAGGGCTGGCTGTGGCCGTACGAAGCGGCGCTCCTGTGGGCGCAGAGGCTGCTGGTGTGGGAGAGGCCGCTGCACAGCGCCGGCGCCGCCTTCGCCCTGAACACCGCCTTCTGGTAACTGACGGCGGCGCCGGTCGGAGGCGCCGGTCGGAGGCGCTTGGGTCCCGATAACCGCGTAATAACGTGTCGCACGCCTCGCCTTTGCAGCGTCAGCTAGTTAGCCTAGCCGGCGTGTGTCCGTTTCTGCTTAAACGGAGAGCCGGTCTCTCGGTTAATGCTCAGAATAGAGCGGGGGCTGTCATGTCCGTAGGTGTGTGTATATGCGCATATAATACGGTCCTCTTCGCAAACTTAAGTTCATTTTCAGCCCGAATCCATTGACAAATCCAGTTTTAAAGAGTGCATAGTTAACTGACAAAGTATGGGGCAGTGCCTCCTGTGATTATGGCAAATCGCCGGATAATTACTACCGCCGTTCGCGTTTGGCGGCTATACAGTAGATGTGACATTATACAGTATAGGCAGCGCTGTACAATAACCGCCCATTGTACCTTCTGTTGCAGGCTATTGTCATCCACGTTTGTAAGACCGCTTTTTCTGCTCAGCGTCTTCTTGCTCGGGGTCTTGCTGTTGGAGAGATGGAAGGACAAGTTACCCCGCGTTAATGGTACATTCAAAAGCGCTGTATACTTTCTCACTGAAGTGTGCTTATATGCTGATGTGCTGTGTTGACGTCCCCATTAAATCTCCTCGCGTTCTTGTCTTTTGTTAACCAATGCAGTCCAGCACCCAGAAGCCTCCATCCCTGAAAGGTACATATCCAGGAGTTAGTCCTGTCCTGTCCTAGACCTTATGTTTGTTATAATAATTCTTATCATAAAGATTTTTATAGAGATTATATTATATAGAACAATTATTATATTAGAAAAATATTAAAAGTAGTATATATAATATATATAATTCATTATAAAAATAGCATGCACTTTAATATTGCTGGCTGAGCAACCAGAATTAGACCATCATCTTAAAGGTACGGCATATAATTTAGTATGTGTAGGATTTAAAAAGTTCAAGGAATATTTTTATGTGGAACGTCAGTTTCTTTATACCAATGTAAACCGGTTAATTACACAATCTCTTAATAATAAAGGAACATGAGCAGTACCACCTTTCATTGTTCTCTGGTTTGAAACACCTGGCACGTTTGTAACGTTGGCTGTGCCTGTGCACTCCTGTCTGTGACTACAGGGAGACTGTAAGTGTACATCCCAGGCTCCTTAGCATTCCAGAGCTCAGTCATCATCTTGCTGAGAGCTACATCACCTGCTGCCTCTACATCCAGGAAATGCTGCAGTATAAAAGGCTAAACCACGGCAAGGTGAGTGAGCGGCTGCCTGCGCCAGAACAATTTAAATCTAGTGTCACTGTGTTTTATATGATAAATTTCACGAGTACAGGCAGGAGCCATTTTAGCTGAATTAGTGCTGTTTGCATTTTTTTAATTAAGTAAATTATGTGATGCTCCTTCCAGTTCTGCTTGCTGATGTGTGCCGGATGTATGATATTGGCCATGGTGGGGCATTACATACCAGGAATCATGATCTCATACATTATATGTAAGTATTAAGAACCCGTACTTTCCTGTGTTGATGTGTGATAATTATGAAGGCATCTTGTTGTGTAGTATCTGAAATGATCTTAGCTGAACTGCAGCAGATTACAGGGAAAACAGACGCTTATTAATGGGCAGTGAATGTCATGCGAAGTGACCTACTATGCCACTGAGTAAAGTACTTAACATGCTCAGTTAAATATTCTTTTGTGATTAAACAGCTGCTTCAGATTTATATCTCCCTTTATAAGTTGGTGCAATTTAGGGCAGCCAACTGTTTACTTTTCCCCATTAAAAAGCTCTCCATACTAACAGTAATTTAATAAACAGGAATAGACAGCACGTCCAGTGGTTTTGCCTACTCTGGCGGCTCATCATGCAGAATAGTGCCTGTTTCCTCTTCAGGCGCTCATGCGTAGTGCTAGTGCCGCTGTGGGATGCCGTCAGAACTTTGCAGTGTACAAACCAACAACTTAAACTACTCCCAAAATTACATAGTGATATTGGAGGAAAACACTTGTTATAATGAATTAAAGTGTTATAGAAATAAAAAAGTAATTTCATTATATATATATATATATATATATATTCATGTTGACACATTTTCATCGTCTACGATATTGACTAATTGCAGCAACCCTAGTGTAATTATAAACAGGTTAAAAAAAACACAATATGGAATATAGTGATAATGTTATGACATGGCTTTTTTCTTTGACCATTTTGTGCTTACGGCATGCAGCTTGACAGTAAGAAGCGTGTCCTCTCTCCCTGAGCCTTACCTAAAGCGCCAGGGCCGTTTCCTGCTCTGTTTCCCCCTTTTTACCCAGTGATAAGCGTGTTGCTCTGGCCCCTGGTGGTGTACCACGAGCTGATCCAGAAGATGTACACTGGCCTGGAGCCCATCCTGATGAAACTGGACTACAGCATGAAGGGGGGCACTCAGCACCGGAAACATGAGAAAAAGAGTCAGCATTCCTCTTCCTCAGATTTCTTTTTCTTTAAAATGTTGCATGAATTTTCAAATTTCCTGTGGAAGTGATTTTTGCTCACCTGGTCAATCTTACAGCATTTCCGAGCAAATTAATGTTACTCGAGGCTTGTTTGCGTATGTGTTACAATTTGGTTACAGCCAGCTTCCGCTCTACTGAAGCATGGCTGCAGTGTTATAAGATTATTATCTAGACACACTATAGTTTCATCATGCTGCTTTTTATTATGTTTTATATTTATTATATAGGCACATTGTCCTAACCTGCAGAGCTACACTCATTTCTGATGGCTCCTTTAGAAAGTATATTATAGGTATGATTTAGTCAATAAAATGGCAAAGGTTCACTTTGGACCTTTGGATCATAGTCAAGATAAATCAACAGTTTATACTAAATTAGTATTTATTGCATTATAAGTGTATTGATATACACTCACCGGCCACTTTATTAGGTACACCTTGCTAGTACTGGGTTGGACCCCTTTTGCCTTCAGAACTGCTTTAATCCGTCATGGCATAGATTCAACAAGGTACTGGAAACATTCCTCAGAGATATTGGTCCATATTGACATGACAGCATCACGCAGTT
>JAODKL010000001.1:32972833-32987002 GCA_026780765.1 Petrocephalus schoutedeni
CCCCCAGCTCTGTGCAGTGTGTGGCTTATAGTGGCCCTATGGACAGTTACTCCCATCTCTGCAGTATAGCCCCCAGCCCTGTGCAGTGTGGCTTATAGTGGCCCTATGGACAGTTACTACCATCTCTGCAGTATAGCCCCCAGCTCTGTGCAGTGTGGCTTATAGTGGTCCTATGGACAGTTACTCCCATCTCTGCAGTATAGCCCCCAGCTCCTTCAGGGTTATCTTTGGCCTCTTGGTTGCTGCTCTGATTAAAGCCCTCCTTTCCCAGTCTGTGAGTTTTAGTGGACGACCCTGCCAAGAGAGGCAGGTTTGCTGTAGTGCCATAATCTTTCCATTTTCTAATAATGGATTTAATGGTGCTCCTTGGGATGCCCAGGGATTGGGATATTTTTTATAACCCAAGCCTGATCAGTACTTCTCTACAACTTCTGACCTGTGTGGAGAGTTCCTTGGTCTTCATGCTGTCGCTTGCTCAGTGGTGGCCTTTACTTAGGAGTATTGCACTGGTGTTGACTCTGAGGGCTGCCAGAACAGGTGTATATATACTGAGATCATTTGACTGCTTAGACTGCTCACAGGTGGAACTTATTTAACAAATTAAGTAGGTTTTGAAGGTAGTGGTTGGGGCTTCAAAGCAAAAGGGGTGAAAACATGCATGCACCACTTTTCAGTTTAATATTTTTTAGAATTATTTAAAGTTTTTTCCCTTTTAACTTCATTAATCTGTAGTTTGTTTGTTTTTGTTTGTAGGTCCATCACTTAAAATCAAATTGAAAATCCATTTGAATTCCAGGTTGTAAGGAAACAAAATAGAATGCCAAGGGGGGGTGAATACTTTTGCAATGCACTGTATGATCATTTGTGTGAGTCGTGGCATGATGGAAAAAAAGGCTTTTGTTTGTCTCCTGGTCTCCAGGCAACTATGGAAACTTAATTGATGGCTCCAATGTTGTCAGCGGCAGTAAGAAGCGAGCAATAGAGCACCAGGAGTTTGAGAGCGCCCCTCTGCTGGACTCCCTGGGGTCAGACCTCTGCAAGTCCACAACCCCCCCAGAGAAGCCCTCACCGATGGTCGGAAACAGGTGTGTTACTGAGGACGCATGTAATTAAACATGCTGTGGCATAGCAGTATATATGAGACTTGCAGTCTAATAAATAAAAAGAATAATGGAGAAACAGGGTTTTCAGTTTTTCATACCACACTATAGAAATGTTAAGTTTTTATAAAATGGCACTACCTCTGCCGCCTCATATAAGAAAGAATCTGATGGATTGTTGTTGTAAGTAAGATACCTGAACAGTGTCAGCTAGCATCCAGAGAAAAGGGGTGTGAGTCTGTACTGCAGGCTATTTATATATATATATATATATATATATGCCCTAATTTCCTCATATGATTTAAATAGTTGTACACTGCATTATATAAATAGGAATAAAAACACCCCCCCCCCTTCCATAGATTCCAAAATTGTATACCCAGAACACCCAGGGTTGTGGTGAGCCCCTCCCCCCCACCACCATTTATTGCTGTCCAAATGCAGTATTTTATTAGCATTTTTTATTGGACTGTATTAAGATGACTTGCTAGAGCAGCTAGCCACTGACACTATACTATGATCACTACAGGAATTACCTGCACTTACCCATTGTTAATCGGAAGCCATGTGTCCATGTAACAAGTCGTTGGGAGGACCAGACCTTTCGTCTCAACTACTCCAACATGCTGGAGAACATCGCTCTCACATTTGTATGTCGCCGTGGTGACGTTTAGTTTGAGCATTTTACCAAAGCTGGCTGTAGCCATGGGAACATCATCATGTATTTGTCCTGTCCAATTCTCCTTTCCTTAAAACAGGAAGAAGGGGTGAACAAGGCGGCCGAGCTGAGCGTGATTTCAGATTCTGAAGCCCTGTCCCTAGCCCATCATGTTTTCCAGGAGTTTGGTAGCAATTGCAGGTATTTGATGAATGTAATCCTCGAGGGCGAGTGATAATAAATGTACGGATGGGCCTCAAATATCGGACAGATAATCGTACATTGATTATTGTACATAGTGCAGCACTGCAAAGTGTGTTTAAAAATAGCATAGTCTAAAAGTGTAAAAATGACAAAAGGGAAATATCATTATTCACCTGTTGATGTATTGATGTGATGATGAAATGTGTGTCCTCTGATATTCGCTTGTAGAAAATGTGTTGCGTTCGCGGAGAAGAAAGTGAAGGGGAACCACTTGACCGTGCTGGATAAGAAAAGACTCACGCTATGCAGACAGGAGCTGGTAGGCAAACGGCTAAGCCAAAGTACTCACCCAAAAAATAAATTTCGAAATATGAGTGGTTCTGTGAGACTCAGGGTGTTGGAGATCTGTGCCCTGGGGAGGTGCATGACTGTACCTGTAATCGGAAGGTAGCCGGTTAACATCCCGCGGCCAGCACTGTGATCTCTCTGTTGGGGTCTTGAGCGAGGCCCTTATCCCAGGTACCCTAGGGACTGGCTGACCCAGCTTTCTCACTTGTACATTGCTCTGGATTAATGAGTCAGCTAAATAAATAAATGTAACATAACAAATCACTGTTTCCACGTTAATAGTCTAGGCCTTATCACCATAAAGCTCACTGACAGTTCTGTTCCTTTCTCAGGAAAGCATGATGAGTGAGGCAAAGTCCACTATAGAGCCGAAGAGGAAGAGTCTGGGTGTGAAGGAGATTCTTCAGGATGCCCTGAGGATCATTCAGAGACTAAAGTTCCTCGTAGTCGAGGTTAGTCTTTGGTTTTCACATGTGCACAGGGATGTGTGTGTAAGTGCAGGTGGACATTTCTCTGCCTACTTGCCTCACATTTAAAAACATGCATACTGCTGGTGAGATGACACGCTGACGTCATCCTGAGTCTTACACCGCACTCTGTGTTTAGCCACAGCACACCCTCCCAGATGTGTTTGTGTGGTTGCTCAGCAACAACAAGCGCATTGCATATGCCCGCATCCCTGCCCGGGGCGTGTTATACTCCTCCTTCCATGAGGAACGGGGCCAGGACTGTGGCAAGATCAAGACCATATTCCTCAAGGTACCTAATGCCCTAAAACAGTCTAAGCAGTGCAGATG
This sequence comes from Petrocephalus schoutedeni, assembly GCA_026780765.1. Taxonomy (NCBI): domain Eukaryota; kingdom Metazoa; phylum Chordata; class Actinopteri; order Osteoglossiformes; family Mormyridae; genus Petrocephalus; species Petrocephalus schoutedeni. Next base: position 32,975,941 of record JAODKL010000001.1, read on the forward strand.
GGGAGGGGGGGCACCTAGTCACATTTGCCAAGCAGTGCCCCCAGCTCAGTAATACAGTCACTGTGCACTGCCCTGGCTTTTTTACATCAGCCAAATGGTTTGCGGGATTTACATATGGTGTTTTGAGATATGCTAACACTTCGGGCCTCAGCCACCAGGCAAGCGTATGACTGGCTGGACAGTGCAAGCCAAGCTTGATGTCTACTTATGGCTGGGAAGATGCAGTGAATCCTCTCACATGCTGGAGAACCTGCCGAATGGGATTCAACCCCAGTGGGGCACTGCAGATAACACCGCCATACCAGATTACCTCTTCTTTCAAGGTCTGGGTCCTTGAATTTCAGCTCAGTTTAGAGTAGCTTGTATAATTGCTTGGAATTCCATTCGAAGTCTCTTTATATAAGTGAAGACCTGATGTGCATCTTCTCCCGGGTTCTACAGAGCAGCACCAGTTCCAGTTGCGGGCTCATATGTACCAGGCCCGTGGGCTGATTGCAGCCGACAGCACTGGTCTCTCTGACCCCTTCGCTAGAGTTTCCTTCCTGTCACACAGCCAAACCACTGCAGTAAGTATAATCTCTTGGCATGTTGCACGTGGAGGGTGCAGAAGAAGGGTAAGGAGGGGATCTCCTGTCGTGCTGTAGACATGACCGATTGAATCAGTATACAAATGGTTTTAATTTCAGATCATTAATCAGACATTGACCCCAACCTGGAACCAGATGCTTCTCTTTAGCAAGCTGACGCTCTACGGAGAGGTAACAGAGATCGTGAAGGAGCCCCCGCGGATTGTCATTGAAGTCTATGATGACGATGCGCTGGTGAGTCAGCCACTCTCCATACCACTTTGCAGGTGCCATTGACCATCTGACCATTTTATTAACAAGTGTAGAAGGTAGCAGACTGTCCTACTGAAGTATTCCTGAGGAAACGCCTCACTCCAAACAAGCCCAATATGCAAGAATGTTATAATATTGCTATAAGATTGCAACTTTATTAGATTTTAATCATGTTGCCTACAACAAGCTGCTTCATTTTATAGGGGTGACTTGGGGCTGATGAACAGTGTTTCATTCAAAGCATGTGAAGTAGCTTGAAAGTGCTGATGTAGCAGGTACTGTATGAACAGATGAGTCTTGCTGCTTGTAGGGTAAGGCAGAGTACCTAGGCTCCACAGTGACAGTGCCAGTGGTCCAGCTCTCAGAGGAGCCTTACTCTCCAGCCCAGCTTCAGTACAGCCCGCTCTTCTGTGGCAGTCTCTCAGGGGGAGACCTGTTAGGTGCCTTCGAGCTCATCCAGGTATGGCGAGTCTCTCAGAGCCACCATGTGATATTGTCCCTGTCACTGCAGAGGAGACAGGTTGTGGCTGTTTAGTGCCCCTTACTACAGACCTCATACTCTCTCATAGGTACCAGCATCAGGAGAGATATCCCTGCCGGCTGTAGATGAGCCAGATGGACACGTGTATCCAGTCCCTGCCAGCATTCGTCCTGTACTCAGCTGGTATAGGCTGGAGGTGAGCCCGTAGAGTCATGCTAACACCACTGTAGTAAAAACAGTGTGTATGGGTAGGTGAAGCTCTGTGGAATGAAAAAGGAAATATTCAAATTTTAACTTCACTTAGCATATTTTAGCAATGTAAATGTGCCTCTGCTGTGTTTTTTTGCGTATGTTATTTCCACGTATGTGTTATTCTAATAAATGTGTGTCTCTGGTGACTGGGGCTTTCCCTTGACCTGTCTTGGTATATCTGCATTATTTTTGTGTAAGTGTGTAGCAGCATTTTTGTTGTGTAGGGCTTGTCAAGATGCCTCTCTCTCCTAGCTGGCATTTGTTTATTGCTCAGGTACTGTTCTGGGGCCTTCGGGAGCTGAAGAAGGTGCAGCTGCTCCCTGTGGACCGGCCACAAGTGTTCATCGAATGTGCTGGGAAGGGCGTGCGCTCCTCTGTCATACAGAGCTACAAAAGTAACCCCAACTTCACCGTCATGGTGGACTCCTTCATCCTGGTAACAGCCCTATTTTCTTTGTAATGATATTTTGCTACACTGCTCCTTGATTTGGTTTGAATCATATTTACAAGATGGGGATTACTTTGTGTCAATAGGTAATTATGAATCTGCATGAACAAAAATCACTCGTGGAGTTCCTCAAGGGTCCATTCTTGGGCCTCTTCTATTCAACATCTATATGCTTCCCCCTTGCTCAGATTATGGAGCACTATTACATCTCTTACCATAATTATGCAGATGATACACAACTATAAATTGAAGTGTCACCATGTGACTATGGTCCCTTAAGGCAGAAATATACTTGCTGCGAGCTACGTATGCGTATCCGTACACAGTTGCGTTGTTAGCGTTTGCGCTGGTACACTTGCGTCCGTATTGTGCGTCGTAATCTGTAGTGTGTACTCCTTACCACCAGGGGTCAGTGTCGAGGCCGCAAACCAAATAAATAAATGAATACCTGCATCTTAAAATCGTCTTCTGTTATTCTGATCAAACATGTCTTCACTCGAAGAAATATTAATCTTCATTACACTGAGACGGCACCAGAGAAGAAAACATAAATCGCGGAGATGGTACATTCGGCCAATTAATAAATCTCGTCAGCAAAATGGGGTATTTTCTCTGGTTTTGCCCATGAGAGACATTGGCGAGGGAAAACACCGGGAGTATTTCCGAATGTCTCCTAAAGTGTTTGACGAATTGCCTTCTTATTAAACACAATCAGACTCACGGTGATCCAATAGGCAGCGCTCAGCGACTAGCCGCCACCCTTCGGTTTCGCGCCACTGGGGTGCGCTATAGAGCCCTGGCGGCCAGTTACAAGCTCGGCTCAGCCACAGCTGGGCGCATTGCCAGTGAAGTCTCCCAAGCAATATGGGTATCATTAAAAACGAGTTTGTTGCATACCCTGATCAAGCCAAATGGCAAAGCATTAAGGGGGATTGTTTGTCTCTATGGAATTGTCCCAGTTGTTTAGGATCAGTCGATGGGAAACGCGTCAGGGTACGAGCACCACGGAACGGCGGCAGTTTGACAACTGCAAGGGGTACTTTAGTTTTATTTTGATGGCAGTGTGTGACGCAAGGTACCGTTTCTATTTTGGCACTGTGAAGAGGTTCTATCACGTCATATAAATGAGGGTAATTGCGGACTTGCTCAATTAACAGGTGCTCAGATATCGACATCTTGACTGTGGAGTGCAGATCTCGCAACACTGCCCCCTATAAATTACGCAGGTATTGCATCTCTTATGCGTTCCGTAAATGTTCGAGTACGTGCACAAAAGCCGACGCAAAGAGCGCAGGATACGGTCCGCGGCTGTGCGTACGTACATACGTACGTAGTTAACGACAAGTATATTTCTGCCTTTAGATTCACTGAATAAGTGCATGGAACAAATCATGGAATGGATGTGTCAGAATTTTCTGCAAATGAACACTGATAAAACTGAAATAATTGTTTTTGGCCCCAAAAAAGAAAGACTGAAAGTCATTGCTCATCTTCCATGACACTAAAACCTACAAATCAAGCCAGAAATCTTGGTGTAGTTCTGGACTCAGACCTTAATTTCAAGTCATATAAAGTCAATCACAAAATCAGCTTACTACAACCTAAAGAACATAGCATGGATTAAAGGATTTCTGTCCAAACAAGATACAGAAAAGTTGTTCATGCATTTACCTTTAGCAGGTTGGACTATTGTAACAGTGTCTTTACAGGTCTTTCTAAAAAATCAATCAGACAGCTGCAGCTCATCCAGAATGCTGCCGCAAGAGTCCTCACTAACACCAAAAAAGTTGAGCATATCACACCCAAATTAGAATCACTGCACTGGCTGCCTGTGCATCTCAGAATTGATTTTAAGGTGTTATTCCTTGTGTACAAAGCACAAAATGGTCTTGGGCCTAAATACATTTCTGATCTACTAGAACAGTATGAAGCATCCAGACCCCTTAGGTCATCTGGGAAAGGCCTATTCAGTGTTCCCAGAATTAAGACCAAGTAGGGTGAAGCAGCATTCAGTTTCTATGCTCCCTGTCTGTGGAACCACCTTCCAGAAAACCTGAGGTCTGCTGCAACTGTCAGATTATTTAAGTCGGGGCATAAAACATTTCTATTTGCTGCAGCTTTTCGATAAATTAAATCAGTTTACGGTAGTTATATTCTGTCATATTGTTTGATATGGGTTTTTATTACTAATATCTATTTGTTAATTTTAATTACTTCATTTTCTTTTCCCCTTATCTTCTAAATGTGATTTTGATGTCTTTATTTGAATGTATTCTTGTCTTTGTAAAGCACTTTGAATTGCCTTGTGTCTGAATTGTGCTATATAAATAAACTTGCCTTGCCTTGCTCTGAATCTAATTCTAAAAATGTAAAGGAGCTGTTCAATTCAGCAAAGACAGTGGGAAGCTACATTAATACACAGCAGGTTTAAATCCCTCATATCACAGGAACTGCCAGAAAACGAGCACTTGCACCCACCCCTCACTATCAGCGTGGTGGACTGGCGTGCCTTTGGACGAAGCACACTAGTAGGCAGTCACGTAATCAACAGCTTGAAAAAGTTCAAGTACATCCCCCCTATACTGCCCCCGGCATCATGGCCCCGGGACACTCGTGACAGAGAGGGTAAAACTCCGATGTGAACAGAACATTAAGGGAACCTCGGATGCTCACATCTGTTTTGCTCAGGAAGTGTGTAATACGGATCTGTCAATTTCCCAGGCATGGCTCGTCCTGCACCAGAAAGCAGCTCTGCAGTTCAAGTGTCCCCTGAGGACATCTATGTCAACATCGAGCTGCAGGAAGTCATTCCTGTACCTCCTCCTAGGACAGAGAGAGAAACTCTAAAGAGAAAGGTATCCCAGTGGAAAGAGCAAAGCACACACCCTCTGTACACCTGACGTATCCCACCAAACACTGATGCAGGCAAGGTTCTCTTTTAAATTTACACAAGTCCCCATCACCAGAATATATCTTCCTACTCCAACTTTGACAGGAGATGAAAAAGAGCACACGGAGGTCCACCAAGAGACGGAAGCGCACCATTGCTGATGAGTCTGCTGAGAACGTCATTGACTGGTGGTCTAAATATTATGCCTCAGTGAACAAGCTTCAGCAGGTAAGAAGTTCTCACGTGCCACCTAGACATATTTCCTGACTTCACTTAAACGTACTTTACATTGTTGTATTACAGACAAGGCAGCGAGAAGCTCATGAGTTCCCACACATATATGACCATGGTAAGTAAAAGTAGCATTATTGCATCTTTTATCCATGACTGATATTAGAACACCTGTGCACTGGGTCTTTACTACACGCACAACCTGTATATTATACTGTATATTGCAGTATCCCCACTCCAGAACTTGCTCTCGGATGGTGTAGACTCCCTGGGTAAGACCTGGGCTTCATTCAAAGCCTACTGTATTACTGCAACTGAGTTTCTGTACATGACTCTTGCAGTAATTCTAAAAAAGAGCTCTCCCTGGTCATCTTTATGAGGGTGTGGTGACTTTTGGCATATTGGTTGTGGAGCAGCTGCAAAAAACTACCCAGCTTCTGGAAGGGCAGGCAGTTGCTCTGCAGGCCTCTGTAGGTTTAGGCAGCCTTTCTGGGATGGGTCCTTTCCTATCCAGTGGAGCTCAGGGGATACTATTTCCATGGGATTGCAAAGGAATGGATTCTTTGCACATGGGAAGATGCATGAAGGGGAATAAAACAGTGTACAGATGTTGGTCTGGGTTAGATTGCACGGGTATGGGTTAGATTGCATTGGTATGGGTTGGTATTGGTTATATTGCATGGGGATGGTTTAGTATGGGTTAGATGTCGGTTTGGGTTAGATTATATGGGTATGGGTTGGTATGGGTTGATATGGGTTAGATGTTGGTTTGGGTTAGATTACATGGGTATGGGTTGGTATGGGTTAGATGTTGGTTTGGGTTAGATTGCATGGGTAAGGGTTCTTATGGGTTAGATGTTGGTTTGGGTTAGATTGCATGGGTATGGGTTGTTATGGGTTAGATGTTGGTTTGGGTTAGATTGCATGGGTATGGGTTGTTATGGGTTAGATGTTGGTTTGGGTTAGGTTGCATGGGTATGGTTTGGTATGGGTTAGATTGCACACATTTTTGTGTAATAGTGCAACTCCCCCTTGTTCCCAGCGAGTGGGCCTCAAGATCAATATGCAACCAGGGATGGTGACAGGAGGAAAAAACAGAATAAATTTAAAGGTCCTCTTGAACACCCCAAGCTAGCAACATTGCAGGTAAGCAAAAGCTACCTCTATTCATACACTCAGAATGGGTCCCACATACCTCTAGTCTGCAGACCAAGGTTTGAATCTCTGCCCCGGTTGTGTGTGTGGAGTTTGCATGTCATGTCATCATGAGCTTTCCTCTGGATTCTCTGGCTTCCTCCAACAGTCCAAAAACAGACTAAGGTGTAGTGAAGCCAATGAATTGTCTATAGGTGTGAATGGTGTGTGTGACTGGTGTGAGTGCACCCTGCGATGGGTTTGCACCCCATCCTGGGTTGTTCCCTGCCTTTAACTGGGATAGGTTTCGGATCCCCCCCATGACCCCAAATAGAACAAGCGGGTACTAAAAATGGATGGAATTGATTTGTTCTTCGAAATATAACATGCTCCGTTTTGGGGATTATTTTCAAAGGTAAATCAGAGCATTAATGACTCTTTACAACCCTGGCAGATGTATGATAAGGAGCTGGAAGCAGAATTTGGGCCATTTGATGACTGGGTCAGTACCTTTGAACTATACAGGGGCAAAGCCAATGAGGAAGAAGGTTCCATGGAAGAAAGGACTGTTGGAAATTTTAAGGTCAGCAAAAGTAGGAAATTACATTACATAATAATAATAATAATACTAATATAACAATGACAATATATTAACTGTTTACAATGGCTTTCTAAGAAGTATAATAACTTCCTATATGCTCAGGGTCGATTCTGCCTCTATAAGATGGTGAGCGACGATGATTGCACAGAAGTTGACCCAGATCCTGGGCAGTTTAAGATTAACAAGGGAATCCCACCCAATACTTCTGTCAAGGTTTTGATCCGGGTTTACATTGTCTCAGTAAGTTAATTTCTCCACTTAAATTCTAGTGAGGTACCTTTGCTGCTCTCCCAACACTGAAACCAATCCTGGCCATCTATTTTTGTGTTATGAAGGCCACTAACCTTCACCCAGCAGACCCCGATGGATTTTCTGATCCTTACATTGTCCTGAGGCTGGGGAAAACTGAGATCAAAGACAGGGACAATTACATCCCGAAACAACTGAATCCTATTTTTGGCAGGTGGGTGACATCTTAGTTCTAGTCTGTCTGTCTTGTCACGCTAAATATTACCAAATCACTGGAAGAGACGATCAAAGAGATGAAATAACAAGGAAAAAACACCCATTTCTCCAATCCAGGTCCTTTGAGATCCAAGCCACATTCCCCAAGGAGTCATTGTTGACTGTTATTATCTATGACCATGACTTGATTGGGACTGATGACTTAATTGGAGAAACTCGGATTGACCTGGAGAACCGTTTCTACACCCGACACCGGGCCACCTGTGGATTGCCAACTGAATATTCCATGTGCGTGTGAGAAAAAAACAGACCAATTCATCCATCTATGCATCCATTTTACTACTGTTTTATTCCATCTTTTCTTTCCTATCTCTTTTATCAGTGAAGGCTACAATGCATGGAGGGATTCCATTAAGCCTTCAGAGCTGCTGATCAAGTTTTGCAAGGATTACCGCCTAGATGGACCACATTTCATGCCTGGAAGAATTACCATTGGAGATAAAGTCTTCACTGGAAAGACTGTCTTTGCAGATGAAGGTGCAGAATTGTAACTAATGTACTACTCACTGAATGTCTGACACTGTGCCGCCTATACCGCCTTATTGTCTCCATGCGATGCCTATTTTGAATTTCCCTATTAATGAATGTCATTGTCCCATTTACGAACATATAGCAGAACTGTACTGAATACAGTTTAACCAGATTCTCAGGCAGTAAACATTCTATTCTATACTATAGAATTTCGAGGTGATATCCAACATGAAATTTGTTATTCTATATGATATATTCTACTACAGAAAATACTGTGGAGTCCTATGAACACCTAGCACTGAAGATCCTGCACCGCTGGGCTGAGATACCAGGTGTTGGATGTAAACTTGTCCCAGAACATATTGAAACCAGGACTCTTTACCATAAAGACAAACCAGGCATGGACCAGGTAGTCTGCTGTATTATAAATATTTTGTCCTACGTTCTAAAAATTTTTATTATCTCTGTAAATTTGATCATTTCTATATTTCCACATGTAAAGGGACAACTGCAGATGTGGGTGGACATGTTTCCTATGGACATGCCACATCCAGGCCCTCCAGTTGATATCTCTCCTCGAAAACCCAAAGGGTGAGAGGTTTTCCACATGGTATTTAATACCAATGTCACAGTGGCAGAGCTGAATCTGTCTTTATGTGTCTTATGAAGGTATGAGCTGAGAGTCATCATTTGGAACACAGAAGATGTCATACTTGAAGATACAAACTTCCTTACAGGGCAACAGTCCAGTGACATTTATGTTAAAGGGTATGCACTGAGCATATATTTAATTCACTGGTTTTACATTACATCTAAGCCATGCGCAATGTCACTTTCAGTCTCTGAAGGCACAAGCACACTTTGGCTGCATTGATCTCCCTTTGCGTCCTACTCTCCCCTTGCCAGTTGGCTGAAGGGCCTGGAAGACGACCGGCAAGAGACTGACGTCCACTATAACTCACTGACTGGAGAGGGCAACTTCAACTGGCGCTTTGTTTTCCCATTCAACTACCTGCCAGCAGAGAAATTGCTGGTTGTATCCAAGCGGGGGAGCATCTTCTCTTTAGACAAAACGGAGCAGAAACTTCCAGCAGAGCTGCTGCTCCAGGTTTGGGACTTTGAGCGCTTGTCCTCCGACGATTTCCTTGGTGAGAAGCTTTCTTCTTGTCATTTTCTGTATGTTTTGTTACACTCTCCAATACATGCATGCATCCATCCATCCATCCAGTACAGGGTCAAAGGGGGGCCTGAAACTTGACCCAGGCATCATTTGGCACAAGCTGGGGGAATAGCCTGAATGGATTGCCATTTGCCTGGCACATACATGCATGATGGACTATGGGTAATTTAGAGATTCTACTTCACAAAACTGCATGTTTGGACCTGGGTGAATTCTGTGTGACATGCAAATTTCACATGAAGAAGAGCAGTAGAATCCAAATCCCCAACCCATGACCACTAGTGAAAATGCTAAAATATACTTCTGCAACAAATGGGAGAAACTTTGTGTTATGTATAAGTTAGTTTTTATTAACAGTACTATTTAAATATACAAGCATGTCTTTCCTCTTAGGTTCGTTGGAGTTAGACCTGCATGGATTTCCCCGTGGTGCTAAAACGGCAAAGGCCTGCAAGATGGAGATGCTAACTGACAGCTTTGAGAAGATATCCATCTTTCAGCAGAAACGTTCACGGGGGTGGTGGCCCTTCGTCAAGGCTGGAGAGCTCACAGTGAGACATTTGTTTCATTTCCTTCTTATCTTCCTCAAATATTAAAAAGACAGATAACTGAACTGTACTGCCTTAGGGGAAAGTAGAAGCAGAGTTCCACCTGGTGACCGCCGAAGAAGCAGAGAAGTATCCAGTGGGTCGAGCCCGCAAGGAACCAGAACCTTTAGAGAAACCCAAGTATGGTGCTTGAACTATTACAAAACTCAGCATTATATGAATTCATGTTCACAGATTTTTAAAAACTTTTAAAAACAAAAAGGTTTTGTGCTTCTAGCAGTTGACTTTCTAGCAGTTTAGTTTCAGCTTTCTCCTTAATGTCTCTCCTCAGCCGACCAGACACCTCCTTCTCCTGGTTCATGAACCCCTTCAAATGTTTCTTTCATCTGGTTTGGAGAAACTATAAGAAGTACATCATCATTGCCTTCGTGCTGCTGGTCAGCGCCCTGTTCATCGCGCTGCTCCTTTACACACTGCCTGGTGCCATCTCCCAGAAGATTGTCAATGGATAACGAGAGCATCTCCTTTTCAGTATGAATTAGGAATCTACAGTTTTTTTTTTATTTGACTTTAATGGTGATTTTCAATGGTAATTCCCTTACATAAAATACTTTATATGTATTATATATTCTTTACATTGATGCCTGATTTTTACTGAATTTAATCATGCCCACAGCAGATATAGTTTTTCATATTGCTCCTACATTAATTTTTGTTATACTTTTGACTTAAAAGTGCTTGTTACGAAATGTAATTGAAATTTTGAGCTTTGTATTTTAGAACTACATATTCATTATATCATATGCTGTACGTTAAGATACATTATTTTACCTAATTTTTATATTGAGGTGCTCTATATATTGTAATGCTATATCTATATATTGTGTTTTTGTGCTCTAAAATCTAGTTATTTCTGTATCTTTGTGATTTTGCAAAGGGCCACGTTTGAGAAGGCTACCTGCCAAACAAATTAGTTCAATTTTATTGGCTTTGCATTAAGCTTAAGACAGATTTATGAATGCTACTTACACCCAGCAAATTAAGGTCTCATGCATAATGCATATGTAATCTTCCCAATAAAAAATATACAGTACATTAAACAGTGGTTTCCTTGAATTAAGTTGTCTCAATATCAATAAATGATATAGACAGCTCTCTATATCCAGATCCCTTTTTTTCTTTGCATTCTCTTTTGTTAACATGTGACCACTTTACTACATATTGGTGTTCAAAAAATCATCCCCTGTACACAGAATTTCTAATTTTTAGAATTTGGAAGTAATTGTATTCCCAGAACGCATGGCACACTCACACAGGCACACCTACGGACAATTCAGTAAATCCAATTGACCTCAGCATGTTTTTGGACTATGGAGGGACACCAGAGTAGAGACCTGCACTCCCGCGGGACCCAACGCACCGAGTGCGGCGCGGGACAAGATTTGATGGGTTAATGCGGGTG
>JAODKL010000001.1:32987102-33014126 GCA_026780765.1 Petrocephalus schoutedeni
CGGGCGGGAGCGGGACAAAACTTGAATACTGCGGGCGGGAGCGGGAGAAAATAATATATATTTTTGCGGGAGCGGGAGAGAATCTTGCGGGAGCGGGCGGGAGCGGGACTGAAAAATCCGTCCCGCGCAGGTCTCTACACCAGAGTACCTAGACGAAACCCCACAGCCACACTGGTGGGGACTTGAATCCAGGTGCTAACCATTGCACCACTGTGCCACCCCTAACATAAAAAAACCAAAAGGATAAATTTAATCAAATCAAAAATTTACTGAATAGCTCAAAATAAATTAAAAGCACAATAAAGTAAATCATGTGCACATTTCAGGAATTTCATTAGTTGGATTTAGCATTTCATGATCACGTAAGACTGTAGCATAATGTAGTGGTGCCAATGGCTCCCCTAGTCGCTCATCATATAGAGCTTTATGCTAATAAGGCAAGACAAGTTTACTTATATAGCACAATTCAGATGTGAGGCAGAAGGATACATTTAAATAAAAGGAATTAAAATGAAACAATTAAATAAAAAAAAAAGCCTAAAACAACCAAAAAAATAACTCAGATCTTGGGGGTTCAAATCCCAGAAAGCATACTTAAAATTTATTTCTTCCCTCTACTGTAAGGCTTCTTGGATTATAGTGTAAAATAAGTATAAATGAGTTGCATATGCATTGTCCACGTGCAAAAAAAAAAATTGCTCAAATCTTCAGACATCTGTGTACATCTGTGTGCTGTTTGTTACAGTTATTACATCAGTTATTACTGAAGATTATGGTCATGGCGTAAAAGAGAAATAAATAGACTATAACGGTTTAAATGTAATCATTGGGTGGTTCCTTGGGGTGAGTTTTTAGAACAAAAGATTTAGAAAAACCCAATTTTTCCAGCTTTTTTTATTGAAATTCAAGCAGTTCAATGTCTCATTGAAATCTGAAATGAAACCGTAGAACAAATAATTTAAGTTATAAACCAAAATATATTCTAAACTTCTGGCTCATCAAAGTAGCCACTTTTGGCAGATGTCATAGCACTTCTTCCCAACTCTGTTGCAGAAGTTCCCATAAATGTGTGGGACTTGTAGGTTACTTTGCGTTCACTCTTCTGTCCAGTTCATCCCAAACCAGCTTGATGGGGTTTAAGGTTGGAGATTGTGCTGGCCACTCCATGTTTTCAAACTTACTATCCCTTTCTTTTTTCCTAAGATAGTTATGGCATAGCTTGTTTGCTATGTTTCAGATAATTATCTTGCTTTAGGATGAGCCCCTGACCAACTAAGCGCATACCAAAGGGCACTGCATGGTGCTGCAGAGTGCCGTGTTAGCGGTTTTGGATCAGGGTTCCTCTCACTCTGTACAAGTCACCATCCCTGGATCCAGAAAAACAGCCCCAGACCATCACGCTTCCTCCTCCATGTTTGACAGATGAAGTCATGCACTGAGGAACAATTCTTTTGCCTAAGTAAAGGTTTTAAGTCGTCATTTGAAGACATTCAATGACTCAGCTGTTTGGACATCTAGAGGGAGTTTGTTCCACCAACTAGGTGCCAGGACAAAGAAGAACCTAGACGCACATCCTTCCTTCCTCTCAGTTGGAGAGGACGAATGGCACTCAGTCAAACCTGCATCCCTTTACAGTTGAAACTGAGACTTGCTTACTATGACCACTATAAAGCTGTGCTTGACGCTGTGGTCCTGTGAGCTGCCTATCACACAAGCTGTTGCCTTCTGATGCTGTTGTGGCTTTAGGTCTGCCAGACCTCTTCCCGTTTTGGAGTGCCTTTTGATGGTGAAGGAAACTACACTGACTGACACCTTGACTTTGTTCCCAGTCTCTCTGCAGGACAGACCTGCACTTTTAAGTGTTATAATGGTCGATCTGTCTTCCATTGTTAATCATCTTTTTGATTCTTCTATTATCTTTTATTTTATTATTCTTATTTATTTTACTCATTTTTATGGCAACACACTATTTTCTGCAGTACAATACTGTTCAAATAATGCTCACGAGGGTATGGTACCACAGTGTGTGCCAAAACTACTTTTATGCAGACATATGGGGTTATAAGTAATCAGGACAAGTTGGGACACCGGTAGGAACTGGTGGCACCAACTTTTAAGCTTTGATCAACCTCCATTGCTCCATCAACCTCCAGAGCAGCTTTTACTTGTTAAACCATTTTTAGCATAGTCTTGCTCTGGATGTGAAAAGGAGAGTTTCTGACACAGGGATTAGTAAAGTACAACAATAATCATTATTAGATGTCGGCTAGCTAAATGGATAGCTATATAGCTAGATTACCATGCAATTTTGGTTGGACACTTGGCCAGTCATTGCCTCTCCACAAACAGAGTTCACTAACAATGTACTTGCCTTTATGTTTCCTTTCCTCCTTTTTACCGGACGTCTTGCACAGAAACTCCTTAAGGTTTTTGCACGTAAACCAGATAATTACCGACTTGGCAGACATGATGAGGGGCATGAGTGGGTGCATAAAGTTTGAAAAACAAAGCAGCAGACATTCGTAATGGACTTTTATGGAAAGTTGTTAGAGTCAATAGTGCTCAAGCCTTACTAATGACAGAGTAAAAACTCAGAGATTCGTGACAAGATTGAGTCCATTCCTATGTCGACTCAAGACCGGACTCGAGCCCAGTTCAAACTTGAATAATCTAACCTGGAGGGCAGGGGTGTACTCAGTTGTTGTGTTGTATTTCTTATGTCACATAAAAGAAACTCAGAGGCACAAAATAGGAAAATATGTCGTCTTGTTTTTTTGGGAGGTTTTTGATTCTTGATTTGTTAGTGAATCTTGATGTAATCCTTTTCCTAAAGGCAAAATAATGTAAATTATATAATAATAATAATAATAATAATAATAATAATAATAGATTATAAGAATAATAATAGTTATTCTTTGACTTGCAGTAGCAACAGATGATACGTGGTGATACAGAAATTTTACAAGTAATGTAATAGACTTTAGTGACATCTCATGTTTTTTTAGTCCAAATTATCTTTATGATGGTAACAAATTGTCCATGAATTTGAGAATTCAATATCTCCGTTGGGTCTCTCTAATCCTTAGACTGAGCTGCTCATCCTTACCACTTGAAGCTGGCAAGCAGCAGCCTGCAGTTTGGTCTTGAGCTGGTCATCAATGGAGATGTCATGTTGCACCACCCAAGCCCCATCCTGGAAGCTCACCGGTATGGAGAATACCAAACCAGCAGGAATGCCAAACTGTCCTGTGAAACCATTAAAACAACCGATATGGATATAATCCTGGCTGGCAAACTAATTACCAAGGACATGATATCTGTAACCCTTAATTCACCTGTACTGAGCACGCCCAGTGAGAGTATCTCCCCGGGAGCAGAGCCAAAGTTCCAGGCCCTCAAAACAGCAACAATCCCATTGGCTGCTGACAGAGCTGCAGTCCTCTTTGTCTTTCCTATCAGATTTGCACGGTGGGTGCTCAACAAGTCCAAGAAGTCAGTCTCAAGCCATATACTTTTGATTGAGAAAACAGATGGGTCATGGTCAGTGTTGAGGAGTAACAGAATACATGTAACGGCATTACATATTTAGAATACAAAATATGAGTAACTGTATTCCGATACAGTTACAATTTAAATAGATGGTAATTAGAATACAGTTACATTGTTGAAATCAATGGAATACATGCAGGGATTTATCTGTTTCACATTTTTTTTCACTCCCCAATTAAATTTAGCCATTTGCCCTATTTTCCATAAGTCCGTGAAATAAAACACATAGCTAGAAGCCAAGGTGAGGTTACCCTAGCTGGCTGCTCACTCGCGGTGATGGAGCTGGCGCGACACAGCTAGGGGTGCGTTTCCCAAAAGCTTCCCGTTAGCAACTTACTAGTGATGTGCAAACCGTATCTTTTTACTGATTCAGTCCCTTTCGTTCAGTTCACTGAAAAGATCCAGTTCTTTGAATCGTTGATTCTTTCAATAATACTTCACGTATTACTTACTGGGTGGGGTTAGAAGTGAATTGCTGTAAACTATTGTTTTATGTATTTTTAATAATAAAATTGATTAATTATTAATATTATATTTCCATTTTGTTACTATAGGCTACAAATAAATATACAGAAACTAGCCAAACACATGCATACTAATCAAAAAAAAGTTTAATTAGTCAATATTTTACAGTACAAACAGGAACTCACTTGTGGCAATACTTATTCTGGCCAAAAGATGTCACTGCATTACATAGTCAGTACAGGGCCATAGACACAGCGAACCACCGAAACAATGAACCAATTAATCATGTGAACGAAAAGAACTGATGAACCAACGAACCACTGAACGAAAGAGTGAATCCAATGACCCGGTGAACTAGAAAACCTGGTGAATCAACCAGTCTTCTAGTTCAGCAAATCGTTCTGAACTGCAATAACAGTTCATCAGATCATTGGAAGCGCTCACGTTGTGGTGGTCATTGTAGTCACTGATCTCAGGTCAGTGTATCTGTACAGTCAAGTGGGAGGTGCTTGGCGAACTTAAGCGTGACAGCCATTGGCTGAATGTCGTCACGGCCGTGTTTCTCGTGTTTAGTGATAGACTGCCTCCCGAATTGACTGACATGGACTGACACGAACATTAGCGCTTAGCGGGCATCCCGTGCATGCGTATACAGTGATTCAAGTTCGTTTTGGCCAGCAAATCGGTTTGTTCAGTTCACTTTAAAGATCAATTCAAAAAGACAAATTTGTTCGTGATTTGCACATCACTACATCTTACATAGTTGGATTCATTCAGCTGAATGGGTCCAACTAAGGGTTGCCACATTTCATTCAGAAAAATAAAGGACGCCTACCATAGTGGAGCATTGCCACAACCACTATGTGCCAAGTGACGCACCCGTGGTGGTAAATCAAAACTTAAACCATGGTCTCAAGAAAGTATTACGATTCACACTTAATAATAAAAGTACTTTATTATTAATGGACATGAAAATAAACTGAATAAAAAAAACTAAGTTTGAAAATAAGTTCGTTTTTTTTTTTGGTCTGGCTAAAGTCATCCACAGCTTATTGGTCAGCTTGCCTGTCCTAGCCCTTTATAGTTTTAGTTAAACTGCCAATCGACAATCTGCTATACACTAACTATGGCCGTTTACAAACATTTACAAACGTTAGCTCAAAGGCTGTAAGATCCATCGCTTTGTGCAGTATGCAGCTTTGAGACTACAAACAATATAGGCTGCTGGTATTCACGTGTAGCGCATGTTCCTGTTTGCAGATTTAATGTTTCTGCACACAGTTTTTGCCGTGTGCATGCATGCTCTTGTCAAAATGTGTAGCCTAATGATAACACTTCCCCAGAAAAACGGTTTTAGGATAATGCTTTATGGCAGAGCTTCCACTGAACGATGAGAAGTTAAATTGATGGTGGTGGACTTGTCATATACATATAATGCACAATTATTTAGAATCTGCACGTGTAATGAAACCATCACCTGGATTTCACCAACTCTTACGCAGCTGGCGTGATACTTTAATACAGGTGTGCCCAATCCTGCTCCTGGAGAGCTACCACCCTGCAGAGCTATGCTGAAGCAAAGCTGACTCTAATTGAGATGCTTCTGAAGAGCCTAATTATGAGTATCAGGTGTGTTAAATTAGGGCTGCACCTAAGCTCTGCAGGGTGGTAGCTCTCCAGAAGCAGGATTGGGCACCCCTGCTTTAATACATTCAACCAGTTGCTACGGTAGAAGGAAATAACAGAATTGTCTTCTTAAGTAAGTATAGTGTGATTGCCACATTCATACCACTGTAAAATGTAAGAATCTTGAAGTAATCCAAAGTATTTAGAATACGTTACTCACATTGAGTAATCTAATGGAATACGTTACAAATTAACGTAATTATAGTAAGCCAAAATAATAGAACCTAATATTATTCTAGAACATTTATCTGCTTTGAAAGTGACAGAGCTTGAAGTGCAGGAGCATGGAAACACACCTTAAGTGTGACTTGCCCTCAAAGTTAGGACTTCCCACTCCTGGTCCTAGGTATCCTTATAGAGCCCCTGCTTGCATCTTTTCCCAGCCAATTTAATTTAGTTGTGTTTGATTGGGCCATGACATATACATTTTCTAAATAATCATATGTATTTGTTTTAAGAAAGTATGTAAGAAAGGTTTGTAAATTAGTATAATCCTAAATTGAATTAGCATAAATAATTTGGCTCATTCAAGATCAAGGATTAAAACATAATAATTATATATAAATTAAACAGGCATTTTAAAGTCAACAAGCATGAAAGGAACTTTTTTCTTCACCTTTCATCAATTCATCTCTAATAAAATCTATATGAAGAATTCTATGCTATTCTATATAAATGTATGAAAAAGGTCAGAGCTGAAAAAACCCAGTAGATGCAGTATTTTGAGCACTAGGTCTGAAAAATAAGCCTTTTGGTTCATGCTATTTGTGAAATCAGAAAGACCTAATTTAATTAAAGGAATCACTGGGTGGTGCTGCAACCCTACATTCTGTGCTTTCGAGGACTTAAAAAAAAGGACTTCTCTGAAACGGGCAATGAAATACAACGAGCAGTGCAAGTTATAGCAGTAGCATAATCATGAGGGGTACCATCTCTTAAAATGTTTATCTCCTAACCTCTACAGTTATAGACTTCAGACAAAGAGGAATAGAATTTATCACACTTTTGGTATCACTTAAAGGAAAAAAACATATTACCTGTCATGTATGATTTCCCGGGCAGCCTGGAAAAATCCATGGGGTCCCTGAACAGCCCCGTCATACTGGAAAACTTTTGCCTTTTGCAGATCTATATGGTAGTCACCACTAATGTTCCCCCAGAGAATTACATTTCTCACATCTAACAACAAAACAAGGGTTAAAAATCTTTCACGGAGTGGAATTTACATTACACTGATTTGATTTTGTTTTACTGATACTTGCCACACATATTTCTGATGAGTTTGCACAAAATAAATTCAAATGTATGCTCTACTATGGGCTTTAATATGGAGCCCCTTAGATGTCATGGTAGAAAAATCTCATAGTATTTCATGCTCTTGAGCAGGGCCGTTGTGTATGCAAGTTTTTGGGACAACCTTTTTACGTCAGCTGTTCAAACCCAGGTTTTGAGGACTCTTCAGCCAATCGGTTCTCTACTTAGTGATCTAATTACGGATTGGTAGTGAAAACCTGCATACACAACGGCCCTTTGAAGATAAAATTGGACACCCCTGCACTAGAATTAGTAATTTGTTCCACTGAATTAGCAAATCCTGCTGCCATTTTAGCTAGTAGTTTGTGTTCTTGAATTAGTTACTACTCGAGAGCACGGATTACAGTATTAACTGAAGCACATAAGTTACTAATTCGAGCATGAATTACTGCATGGTTATTTTTCTTCCTTACCATGATACCTAAGGGGCTCCATGCTTTTAAAATGGTAACTGATCATATGATATAAGACTTGGATTGTAGAGAAACTGAAATGAAATGAACTGAAGAGCAGTACTATGACTCTGTCTTTCTATTAATGATAAAGAGAAGTCTATTACCTGCAGACATAACGTTTAACTTCTCTGCAATATGGGCTGTTGCTTCCTTTACTAGTTGGATTGCCAGGGCTACAACCTGATTGTGCATCAAGGTAGGTGCATTCTCCAGCAGCACGCAACACTTTAAGTTGATGAAGAAATTTCCTGCTATAATGACTCGAACCTCCTTGTGTGCTCTCTCATCAATGAGTTGGCCATATTTTCGAAAACGTTCTGCGGTCTTCCTCATGTTTTGGTCTCTGCCGGCCTCCTCTGATGTCAGGTCATCCAGGGTAATGATGAGGTTGGCCTTGTGGAAGGCCTCTTTCCAACTGGTGTGTACTGTCACCTTGTACAGCAGGGGAAGAGCCATGTCCTCTGCCTCCATCCTGAGGCCCTGCAGGGCCTCACTGCTCCCTTCTACATCCAGCAAGTGGAGGTGGATTTTGGGGGAGTCTTGAAACACACCAGGCTCAAGCAGAAGTGGAATTAGATGGTAGCAGGTGGGGGACAACGAACTATAGGTTTAGGAAAAGAGAAGTTTTATCAATTTTTTTTTTCTAGAAGTCAGAATTTCAGGGCTTTACTGAATGCTTTAATGTTGAAGTATCCTTTTCCAAAGGTGTCATAACGATGATTGTACTTTCCACTAAACTAACTCACAATTGCTGTTCTATTACATGGTGATTTGAAAGTGCAGCACAACTGTAAGACAAGTTAAAATGTCTGTTACACCAGAATAGCGGATGTTGGAAAAAAAAATACTAGTCAGTATTTTTTAGCAGTTATTTTTTTTGGTCTCCCTGGCCATCTCTTTCATGTTTCAAAGCAGATTACTGTTTCCTCAGAAGCCTGCCCTTCAAGGCATCCTCCATTTCGCAGCCTGTGGCTTCTCTGAGTTAACACTCTGCCTGTGACTGAAAGGGCATGGGTTCAAATCTTATGGCCAGCAGAGTGATGTCACCAGTGGGCCCTTGAGAAAGGTCCTTAACTCAAATTGCTCCAGGGACTGACTGACCCTCCTCTCTATTACCCCACGTGTGCATTTCATTGGACAAAAGCACAAGTTAAGTATGTAAATTGAATTCAGCAGCACTGTAACCAGGGTGGAAATGATTCAGAGGGTCTGGACATTAACAGGACCATCAACCCTGCTGGCCTCATCTCTACCTGCTAATCCAGATGTGCAGTGGTTTAATGAGGCTCTGGTAGTGGACCTCATCCTTTATGCACTGCTCTGCTGTCTTCAGGTTTTCTGCAGCAACCTGCATCATCAGGTCTTCAGTCATGTCTGAGGTGATGCCATAGTATCTCTTCAAAGACAATGAGAGGACCATTTCTCACACAACTCAAATTAAAGGTATACAAACCAACGAAATTATACAAATACCTGAACATGGTCCAGGAAGTCACTTAACCCCCCCAGCAACAAGCCCTTTCCTCCACGGTAAATCAGCTCCCTCCAGATTATAGGAGAATGCTCATGGCTCCAGCCATTTTCTCTACAGGTTGCCTCCAGCCATTGCTACAGAGGAGGAATCAAAGAGCGAGATCAACAATTAAGTGTCTCCTCATTTCGAGAAAAATGTAACTCTGCTCCCACCCACCCCTGCTAAATGTCATGAATTCCCACTGCTAAAGGGTGCTAACAGAGAGCTATGAACTGACTAGAAAGATCAGCAAATCAATGACACATGATTTCTTCGGCAACCAAGTACTTGGCAATAACTCGGTTACTACTGAAGTACAAATCATGAAGAAATGTAGTCATTTCTTGAGCTAAAAGATGCGTCACGATTAACGATGAACGAACATGAGATCAGTATTTCACTAGTGTTATTCACTGCGTGTTCCCTCAGTAGTTCGTATGGCTTTACAGAATTAACAGATATAGTAACATATGAACTGCTTAGGGTCAAAGATGCATTATGTTTAATTTATAATGAAAAAATATGAGATCGGTTTGTTAGTTAATACATATGCAATAACATAATACTATAGACTATTACTTGTGCCTCATAAAGTAAAGTGTTACCATTTCTTTCTTTATAAAATAGCAGCAAATTAGATCAAATAGCACGTGCAGCACATTTGAAGCACATTTCCAGGTGTCCCTATAATAAAATTCCTCGATCGAAGGACCATGTGGATGTCGTCTCGATATGAGTAACTAACCCCGTGCACGAAAATGCAGTAAATAATGCCTCGGCTTGAAATGTTTGCATTCATTACGGTCCTTTTGGATGTCTTGGCAAAAGTCTAGCATTCCTTCCTAAACGAAGTCCGCAGTTTTTTTGCGTATCCATTTCATTGTGTATTAGATGATTTTTTCATTGCAGTTACCCATTTATATTTTGAATCGATTAATTATAAAGATAACACTGAATATCTGAGAACCTGCTCCCTGGTCGCGGGAAACTGGAATTTACACATTTATGTTTGCATTTTTTTATGCCAACATAAATGTTTTATAATGCCAACATTTTCTCGAAGTGTTAACGGAAATATATCATCAGTAGTCGATCAGGACATACTGTTTAAACCCTCTGATTTAAATAACGGGTATTACAGAAACGTTTGTAAATCTAATCCACCTGGCTTATGTCGTCACGCATAACACATAGCAGTGAATAACACTGGTGTTGTGAAGAATATTAGGGTGACCATACGTCCTCTTCATCTCCGCACTTGTCCTCTTGTTTTGGGACCTAAGAATGCGTGAAATGCCCGGGGATTCCGCTTTGTTTCACGTTGACATTTGCTTTCTGCAGCCAGAATACTTCGTGTGCATACTTGCGTTGCTCTTTTTCCTTCCTAGTCACCCTAATAACGCGCTTAATCCACCTTCAATCTCTTGTAACAGCTACCTGCCAGTCCTTTGGGTGCTGGCAGATTTTATGGATTCGGAAGTTTGGTAGGTTGCTCTGCAGTAAGTCTGATAGAAGCTCGGCTTTGGCATAGTTAGGGCAGTCAGCTTTACCTAAGAACAACACAAATAGCATGGATGAGGACATTAAGATGGATCGTGAAATCCATTAGTCCAACAGAGACATCAACAAAAGCAGTAGCGTACCTGTTTTATTGCAGATAAACACCAAATGCTATGATACAATTAACATTTGCCTTGAAAATGGGTTTTGCATTCTTACCTGCTAGCACAAATTTTGCCATGTTTGTTTATGTAGTTGCATACTGGTTGCTGGGTAACAGTCGGTGTTACTCTCTACGATTCGGTGAGAAACGAGACTCAGTCGCGAAATAGTATTTGTTCCGATAGATATTTCACATTGGCAGGAATATCAGTATCAGATTCGTAGTTTTCACGCCAAATTTGAACAGTTTAAAAACAGGTTGCAGGTAAATAAAAATGGAGTGTTAAAAATAGCAAAGTAAGATCAACCGCTTAGCCTAGTCGCTGGGGCCTCCTGACTTTATCCCAGGCAACACGGGGCACAAGGCTGGGTTGCACACTGCATGGGATGCTAGTCCATCGCAGGGCATTGAGAATGACACATGGTCATTTTCCAAAAGGGTGACCTGATCCATTTCAGGGAGTACGATTTGAGCAAGGAAAGGATTTGTAAATTACCATTCCAGTGAAAAGCATCTGGATTTCATTTAATTATTGAATTCTTGCTATGTGTGGATTGATAACTCTCCTTTAAGCATCATGCATGTATCACCAATGTTAACTGGAAACAGGTGGATGACTCTTTCTTCAGTTAACATGGTAGTTTACAAATCCAGTCCTAGCATGGAAGTATTCTCTAACATGTATTTTCTGAACGCCCTAGTTTCCAGTGAAGTATCCAGCATTAAACCTCCAGCATTACGTTACTCAAATTAGGTACGCTTTTGCACTGTAAAGACTGAAAACTGCCATGCATTTTATTATTGATCCTGTCCATGCAAGTAAAACTGCCACATATTTTACTGTTGATCCCACCCAAGCGTACTCGCGTACCACTTATGTGGACCCCTGTATGTATATATATATATATATATATATATATATATACACACACACACACACACACAGGGGTCCACATTGCTTCTGTGTATAGACAGGTACTATATATATAGCATTATCATACAGCTGTACTGGAAAGTGTTTGTGAAATAGCATTTGTAGTAATGGTAGTTGCAATTGAAGTGATAATTATTTTAATACTAATGGTTGTCATCTTCTGAGGGGACTCAGAAGATTAGACTTTTGTGACTTTGGCCAGCACAGGCACTGCATCATCAAGAGTTGAAAAACACTAGTTGTGTTTGTGAGCAAGCACTGGTACAGTGCCATTAATAGTTATAGTACGAGTACTTTTTGTGAATGTTACTGTTTCAGTTGTAGTAGTTTCAGTAGTGGTGCTGACCTTTTAAAAAACATTCTAGAAGTAGAGAAGATTACTAGAAGGACACCTGACGTAGGTGTGCCATTGCATTGGTATGTACAGTAGCTTGAATGCTGGCATGTACAGTAGGTACTTTTAAAATTACAAACTATATTTTATGTCGCAAGCTTGGTAATCAGAGATTCAGCTCATTAAAATATTATCCATCTAACTTAACTTTTTATCTGTCACAAATAGTTTTATAATCAAATAGTATAGATAGTACTGTATGTTCCTCTTTTGAAGTCAGACTATTGAAAAAATGTTGTGTTGCTGTGATTGTACTTTCCGTTTGTAACAGTATATGTACGTTGAATGCAGTTTAAGGTAACATATTGTGCGACTTCTGCTATTTTCCTTGCCGGTTCTTCTGATTAGGATTTTTCTTTGGAAAAATACAAGTTTCAGATGCTTCTCAGCTTCAAAGAATATATTTATGAAATGTATTTATAATGTCTGTGTGGCATATTGATGTTGATGAAAAGCCCATTCCTGAAGAGAAATTAACGTGACTGATTTAAGCACTTTCAGCGACAAAAATATTCTTTTAGGAAATTGCTGTAGTGACGATAGTGAAATGTAAGCCTCTGTTGACACGGAGACTTGCTTGGGAGTTCCCCCTGTGGTTTAAGATGGCAGTGATGCCTTGTGAACAAAGCAACGATGTAAATATAAGTTGTTTGTAGAACACTAAGTGATGTTTCCTTGTATGTTCTTTTTGAGTGGTCTGTCCTTTAGTGTTGACATTGTGAATTTTTGTCTTGTCATTACGTCATAACTGTGAAACAATACTGATTCACCAGTATGGGGTCTCTGTGGTCTGTGGTTTGCCTTTAGCTAAAAACCTAGTTGAACTACAACAACAGCTTTTTTTAATTTGCTTAGTAAATGGGCATGTAGCTATACAGTAGGTGGGTCTTGTATTAAACCACCACCTGCTGACTGGACAGCCAGTCGGCTTCCATGTGCATTGAAGAATCTGATGACTCTTTTTCTCTTAAGCCAGGATGTTGTGCGAGTCCATTCTATACACGTTACGCAAAACGTACGCAATGATCACTCAGAATATACATCACAAATATGTACCGTTTATTCAAAAATGAGAATTCCTTTCAACAGACACTTGTTCAAGGAATTAAATCGCTTAGTGATGTCAGCACAGCCGTGACGGGAAATGAGACATGTAGAAAACATCAAGGAAAAAAACAGATCTGAGAGAGAAGTGGGTGGAGGATGTCAGTTGAATTGCCATCAAATGCCTCCTCCACACTGTATTGTAGAAAGTTCCACTGATATTTAAGCACATCCAAGTCACTTAAGGCACTCCTGGTTCCATGAAATAATGCTCATGGTTTTATCACTGTCAGTCATGTCAGTATTTACTATTTTCTATTGATACATTTGCTACATGTCATTTGGGCCAATAGCAATGCCTGTGCATCAGCGACCATAGCAAGGAATCTGTTGCTACTGTTTCCTTCATTGGTATGTGTACATTTGAAGCCTTAGGATTTGTAGTTCTATTTTACTTCATTCAGTAGCTCTGTGTCAGAATCTCCCATGCAGACTAGGCAGTAATGGCCTCTTTGTGAAGCTTCTGACTTTGCTTACAATACATTCATTTATATTTATATTTATGGCATTAGACAGATGCCCTTGGCCAAAACGACTTACATAAGTGATTCCTCTGTAAACATTCATATTCCAGTAATCAGCAGTGTTGGAAAGATTACTTGTCCTGTAGCCTGTATACTGATAGTTAATATGTAATTAATTGTAATTCGTTACAATTACAAGTGTTACCCTATTTTAAATGTAATAGTAGTGTCCATCCATCCATCCATCCATTTTCCAACCCGCTTGTCCTCTTCTTGGGTTGCCGGGTGTCCAGAGCCTATCCCGGAAGCTACGGGCACATAGCGGGGAACAACCCAGGATGGGAGGCCAGCCCATCGCAGGGCACACTCACACACCATTCACTCACACATACACACCCACGGGCAATTTAGGAACTCCAATTAACCTCAGCATGTCTTTGGACTGTGGGGGGGAAACCGGAGTACCTGGAGGAAACCCCACGACGACATGGAGAGAACATGCAAACTCCACACACATGCAACCGTGGTGGGATTCGAACAGTGCTAACCACTTACAATTACTATATGAAAGTAATGTAACTAATTACATTTGATTACTTTTTGATTACTTTTCTAAATGAATGAATATGAGAATGAATATTCTCATCCACTAACCATTTTGAAATTTTGTAACCTGGCACCAAATTCTGGGCCCTATGCACAAGCAGTGGCCATGGGCCCCCGTAAGCTTGAGGTTCACAGCTACCTACATCTAATCTTACTGCTAATCTAAGAACTCTTATATGTATAACATTGTATGTATAGCATTTACATTAGTTAACAACATTTATTGTGATCTTAAAATTATATTTAAAGGAAAATAAAATCTCACTCCTCAGGGGCCCTCCCCCCACTTGGGGCCCTGGTAATTTAGTCCCACTTTTCACCCAACTACGGCGCCCCTGCTGACTACTGTCAAACTCCTATCAATACATGAATTAACATCATTATAAATGATCAGTTTAATAAAGATAATATAATATCAGCCACCGCAAGGTCAGACTTCAGGCCTTATTTTACTGTAAGATCATATAGTTATAAAGTCACAACATCTTTATGAAATTAACAACACTGCTAAATCAAATATTTAACATTCAACAATAATGAATAAGTAGCTGTCTATTCTAGCCACAGGCTTACATTATGATACAAACATTTTAAAACAAATTATTAAACATTACTAAAATGGTTCAATTTTACTTCTGATCTGAACAGTTCTTGCATCAGATAGGACATGAAATTTCAGCTGACGGCATACTGAAGGAGGACGGCACATTTTCTTTTAAAGGGATCAGAAGCGCATGTGTGGCTTTAAAGCGCGGTACAGATTTCGCGATTCATTGTGGCGTTTACGCATGCTGTCAGTGTTCACCCTTTGTTTTGTTCTCCTATGTATCGTAGCTTACGATTGAGCTGGTGTCATCTTCGTACCGTCTGCAAACTCGTCGTAGCCAAGATTATTAGATCCCTATCGCACAGTGTGATCGGTAATGATCTAATAAGATCACTAAAATCACACAGTGCGTACTGGGCATCGCATTTTAGAAGCATGGTGCGGCACGCTGAAGGTAGGCATGCCTTTCTTGCTTTGTTTACTACGACTGTTCGCAGTTACAGTACGCTGCACTTACCTCCAGATGATTCCTGAGGTTGGACATAAATTGTTTCGATGTCGACGACATATTGACAACAGGTGTTGCACCATATTCTGTGACCATTATATATTGTGACCATAGGAGGCGCAAACTCCCGCGTGCACGAGCTTGGTACGCAAGTTTAAAAAGCGCTGCCGCTCGACTCGACTCGTTTTTATGCAGACGAACCCACCAGAGTTATATCTTTTATGACGGATGCATTGTACAGCATCATTTATGAACATGCCTTATAATGTTTAAAGTCTCATAAATAATGCGTACAATCCACGAATAGAGTAACATTTAATTGCATAGTCAGTGTGCATCCTAAATGTAATTTTTACGACGGTAATCTGATTTTACACGCAAATTCAGTGGCAAATTAAAATAAAGCGCGAGTCTCAACAGTGGGACACAACTGTATAGGTCGTACGTTGAATATCACCACTAAGATGTCAACTAAGAAAATAGCAATGATGTGTGTGTGTGTGTGTGTGTGTGTGTACAGCAGAAGTGGGGCTGCAAATGCAGACACGACACGATAACCAATCAGAAGCTTCAGAATAGTATCAAACTTTCGGCCGTGGAGGAAAATAGCAACGGAGGATGCTTTGCATAAGAAAAACATGCAAAGCAATAAAAATACTATTATTAAACAAATTGGCAAAGTTTTGCATACAATATTAAGATGTAACTAAAATTGTAATAGTGAATTTTCCATAAGTAACTGTAATTTAATTGCACCTTTTTCTTTAGTAACTGTAACGGATTGCAATTTAGTTTTTTGTAATTAAATTACGTAACGCCGTTACACGTTACTCCTTACTTCCCAACACTGATAATCAGTCATTACTCCTCAGTAGCTGTTTTTACATTTTTGTCAACACAGAAACTTGTTTCACCATAGGCAAACATAAGGACGGTACACTTGCTTGGACCTTATCCAAACTGCTGACTCTAGTAATTGCAGCGAAATTGCTTGATAAGGAATACATTTGTGTGACGCACTCATTGTCTTGGATTGAACATAGCGTGAAACTGCTGGGAGTTGTAATTCATGTCTCTTCCGGAGCCTCTACCAGCTGAGTACACTTCTCGCATATCAACATACTCAGCGTTATTGTCTGGGTCCCTCTTCTTCCTCTGGAAACAGGTATTGGCTGATTAGGATTACCTCAGATATATATATATATATATATATATATATATATATAATATTTGTGTGTGTGTTCCTCTATTGTTCTCTCTCTGATATGGGGTGAGTTGTTCAACATACCTGCATCTGTACATAGGTTACTGAATCATCTGTCTCTTCAGACTGCAAGACCTGCAAAAAAAAGTAGCAGTCCATCTTTATATCTGCAAAACTACAACCCAAAAGGCAGTAATGTTCTGCAAAGCATCAGCACACCTTACCCTCAGCTTTATGTAGGCACATGCACGAAAAATACTGCAAAGGCCGCAAAGACAAAAGAATCCAGCCACTCCAATCAGAGTCCATGTCCAGAAGTTTAAGATGGGACAGTGTATCTCAACTAAGAAAACAGAAGGACACAGACATATAATGAGCACCGACCATTATCCAATGTTTCAATGTTTTCATTGCAGGGAGGTATCTTTTAGTACAGTCAGTCCTGCTACAAGTCTAGTTCCTGGAAAACCTCATGTTCAGTAAAACTGCATATTAAGATACAGATATCCAATGGGGGAATAAAGGCCTGGGGAATGCAACTTCAAAACTTAGTAACTTATGCCAAACAAAATGAACTAAATAATAAAACAGTGATGCCAATGGCTAATAATGTAATTATGTGCATTAAAAATAAGAAATAATAGTTAGAGACACACCAACTGTATTTGCCAACTATCAGTATATAGGCTACAGTAACAATCGGCGATTGGCTGATGGTTAAAAGTGAGCCGATATTTACTGCTGATTGTTCCCTTTAATATGGTGACCCACACTGTGTGTACTAAACAGAAAAATATCTGCTGTTTGTATTTTGCTGATTTTAGAAATGCATTTTGCGAACATTGCTCTTCTAAAATTTTATGAGGAGGATCTACTAATAAACATTTCAACACAAACCTGATGGCTTGAGGCAAGACAGTGAAGAGTATGAAGAGTTTCTGAAAAACAAATCTTTTCTGTCATGAACAGCTCCACCCTGCATGTCTTTTGCCCTGTGTTTCTCTCAGGCGTGGCTAATTAGTCATACCTGAGTCTTGTTTAGTTTTGCCTCGTGTTCCAGTCCCATTGTTAACCAAGCACACCTGCCTTATGTTTGTTCCTTGATTGGCTCCCTACATAAGTTTGTCTCAGTCCTGTGATTCCTGTCCGGTCATTGTCAATGCTGCTCCTCGTGAGCCACCTCGTGTTTACCCTGATCCTAATAATAAATGCCCTCTTGAGGGGCCTGCATCTTGGGTCATTCCTCTCCCTGCGACATGACACTTTCCAGTAAAGAAGGCTGCAGTACTGCCGAATAACACTACATTTGATAGCTAAAAAAAATCCAGTCCAGACAGTACAAAATAAAAAGATATTACTTGGATAATTATGGAGTTTATCACACTTGATTTTAAGAGAGTGTTGTGTTCTCTGGATGAGGACTAAATATGGTTTTGTGATCGGTCCACCCCCACTGCAGACACATTCTGGTTAGCAGGGTAACTAAAAACTGTTTGATGCATCTTTTTCAAACTTTGCAGACACATGCATGGGTGACCATCTGGAATGGATCAAATGGCAAAAAACTGAAGTAGAAATGCTTAGTGGGAGTAAAGAGAAGGATGACCTCAGAAGACATTTAACCTTGTGAAGATGATAAAAAAATAAATGTACCAGTGAAATCTGGTAGCAGACTGTTGTCTGTAGCAGACTGTCGGGAACTCAGTGAAATGTATCGGTCACCCATCACTCAGCAAATCTTATTCCTAACAGTTTGTTAGGGGCCTTTTCCACCGAACATGGATGGCGCTGTGCGTACTGTGGCGTTTGACCTAGACCCAGCGTAGCTCCTAAGGTAGAAAGAGGCGCACACAAGGGGACTGATTTGTGACTGTTTTTCAGTAATGTATAGCTTTGTGATTGGAAACAGTGTGGAAAAACAAGTTAAAACAAAGAGCAGATAAGGTTTAAGTCTACGGTCCATTCAGAAAGTATTTAGACCCGTTCGCTTTTTTTCTTATGTTATGTTAGAGGCCTTATACAGCCTGTAAAATCATTTAGATTCATTTTAAATGTTTTTTGCAAATTTATTAAGAATAACAGATGTGAGATTTCACATCGATGTAAGTATTCAGGTTCAGAGCACTCTGCAGCAGTAGAATCAAGGATATCTCCATTCAGCTCTCCCTCAGCCCTGACTTGTTTCCTAGTCCCTGCCACCAAAAAACATATCATAACATGATGCTGCCATCACAATCCTTTACCAAAGGTATGGTATTGCATAGGTGATAAGCAATGCCTGATTTCCATCAGACAGGATGCCTGGAACTGAAACCAAACATTTTAATCTTGGTTTCATCAGACCAGAGAATCGTGATTCTCACAGCCTGAGAGTCCTTAAGGTGCATTTTTTGCAAACTGCCTTATACTGAGGCTTTTACTGAGCCCAGATTGGTGGCATGGTGTGGTGATGGTTGTCCTTCTGGTAGTTTCATGCATCTACACACAGGTTCTCTGGAGCTAAGCAAGACTGACTATTGGGTTCTTGATCACTTATCTTACCAAGACCCTTCTCTTAACTGCTCAGTTTGGCCAGGCAGCTAGCTCTAGGAAGGTTTTGGTTGTTCCAAGCTTCTTCCATTAAAATATTATGGAGGCCACTGTGCTCTTAGGAAGTTTCAATGCTGCAATTTTTTGCAGCCTTCTCCAGATCTGTGCCTGAACACAATCTTGTCTCTGTGCAGAATCTTGTCTCTGTGGGAGCATTATTTAAATAGCCGTGTGCCTTTCCAAATCCTTTCCAGTCAATTGAATTAACTATTCAACCATTCAATGAAATCCATAAAAAGTATAGAAACTTTTCAAAGATAATCAATAGAAATGCAATGCAGTTGAATTTCAAGTGTGAATACCATAGTTTTCACTATTTGAGATGAGATTTATTTTTAATCGGTAGCAGTTGGTAATAAATTACGTGATATTAGTTTACCACCTTATGATTTCATGTTCAAGACTATTATACTCCAAAGCAACATACTTATCCCAGATACCTGTTGGTAAGATATCCAGAGGTTTACAGTATATAGGATGTAAAAGTCTCATTGTGTTAATAGCGACGCTCATTCTCTAATTAATCTTTGTTTTGTATGTGTCTTTGCGCAGTTCATTTCTGTCTGAGAGAGTAAGCACTTACCTGCAACGAGTACAGTCCCATTGCCGCTGTCCCTTAAGACAGGAGTAGGCCTTGCCCTAGTGCACTCACAGATGTACACTACGTGTACGTATCTGTCAGGCTTCAAGTGTGACAGGATGAACGTAGTGCCCCCCCTGTCATCCTGCCACACTGAGCAGTGTGGGGATGTCTTCCTATTGGCTGAGCAGCTCCAGTTGCTGTCACTTGTCTTAATCAGCCTAATTTGCAGATCTATGTCAGATGTCGCCGTGTCCCCAATTTTGCAGTCACAGGTAATGTTGGCTGTGCCATTGGGACTGACCTCTTGCCACAATGGCTGTGTCACCTGCAACCCTGTAGAAAACAAATGTCCACCGCACAAGAAGCCCTTTACTCTTTTACAATTGACCTCTGATTTGTTCCATTCAGTAACGTATCTAGCGATCTTCCATAGCTTGCCAAGTACAGCACTCTAGAGATGCTACTCATTTTAGGATGGTTCGATTTACAATATCTTGACTATGATGGTGTGTAGTGAATATTCAGCAGTCAACTTTCAACTTTCTTTCAACAATCTGTTCCCAGGCTAGAGATATGCCATATGATACCTGCTACTGATGCCGGGGGGCGGCAGTATTCGAGCAGCCATGCTTCTAGTCTGTAGTCATTTATTTACTTTTCAATTACTAGTATTTGGTTAGTCACACGATTATTTATTAGTTTGTTTATTCAGTGTCACTAGTAATGTATTCGCTTATTTATTTGTCATGTAATTTTCAATTTCAACTTTCCATTAAGTATGAGATCACTGGAACATAACCACATCCTAAATCGGGGAGCATATGTAGTGACCTTTACCTGTTTAGTGAATTTTTTTTATCTAAAGCAACTTATAATGTTTATCACTTGATACAATTGGCTATAGTACAGGAGCAGATCATTTTAATAGCAATAATATTATTCAGGTACAATATTTTACAAAGTACATTTGTACTTCGTACTTTATTATTTATTTTATTACTTATGCATGGTGGCAGTAAAAAAAATTGAGTATAACTGCTTGAAACCATAATTATAAACACTTTAAACTGTATACACTTGCCTATTAACAAGAATGGAAGTCAGTCTGGTGACTTGGTGATCCTTAACAATTTATTGGCAGTATCATGATGCATCTATCATAGCATGCTTTAAAGGCATTCCATTATCTTAGTATTAAGGCAGCAAAATTATGACCCAAAACAGAAAACTGAAGAAGGATTGTCCAGTTTTCAGCACCTGAGTGCCTTCTGTTTGTGAAGCAGTTTTCAAGGAAAATAGTTGTGTTTTAAGGATGGTGGTTTAAGGATTCCAAATTTTTGAATGTTCAATTTTCTTAAGCCCTCCTTATGTAAAGGTTTGTCGTCATTGTAAAGTATTTTAAAGAAAAATAGCTTTAACATTTTTAAAATGATTAATTTAAAATAATGTTGTTGCTGACTGTATTGAGCAGTTATCTCATCTATTATTTATTAGTTAAGTTCTCCCCAAACGAGCTTGATGGGCCGAATGGCCTCCTCTCGTCAGTAAATTTCTTATGTTCTTATGTTCTTATCTATAAATAGTCTGTTATGGTTGGATTACATTCAGTCCACATAAGTCTGTGTCTGACCAGGGAGATTTGTTCATGTCAAACCCATGCAATCTTTCTGCCCTTCAGTTACACTGCATTTTTTTTTACTTACCTTTGAACTCATCTTTGAATTCATCTTCCACAATGGCTTGGGTACATTTTTAAGATGCTGGATAACTTGCTATTCACGTCATTACAGTAGTTAACATTGTTTTGCAAATTATAATCAGTTACTATGAGCTGAGAATTAGCTGTCAATAAAGAATCATTCATAAATGAAAAGCAGAAAGAAAAGCACCATCTTACCATTTTTTGAACCCAGGGCAAGTGGAAGAAGCAACAGAATGATCACAGCTGTCATTTTAGACTGAGCGCAAATCACACTGTGACTGATGTGTGAGTGGTAGGGAAACTCTGCATACACCCGTTCCTCCCCTTTTGTTGTTTTTAAATCTCATCCGCCTGTACGTCTCACTGTGGAAACTGCAGAAAATGGCACAAAAGTTTTCGTTTTTCTTGTTTTTTTAGGTTAGTATCTCCTTCCCTGACCAGAGAATGTCATGATACTTTCCCAAGACCCACTTGACAGAATCCCCATCCGAAATCCCAGGAGCACGAATCCGGTCAGCGACTGAGTAGACAACGTGGGCTTACTCGTTTCATTAGTTTGATTTTCCTCAGAAGTAACACATTTTCTGTTGTTCAAGGGTATAGAGAAAATAAGTTAGTTCACAAAGCAGGCAGCCCAAAGAACGTGGGGGCATATTCACTGCCGAGGTTCGAATAGCACTCGCAAAAACTCGCACGATGAGAAAGGTAGAAGGTGAATCCGTATGGAAACTTCATTTTCTTTGCTTTCAAATGTCTTTTATGAGAAATTACTTAACATTTCAACAAAAAGCAGAAGGTTACAAATTGGATATTTTGTGTCATCAAACCCCTTACAATAATGATTTAAGATGTACTATTTCAATGAGGTGTTCAGCGTGTTCAGGCAAAATCAGTAACTTTTGTGGTAAGTCTTCATAAAAGCTGTATCATCCATTTTGTTAGAGGCTCTCTGGCCAACCCACATCCTGTTTTTGAAAGTATTTTGTGGGACCTGAACAACAAAATGAGAGCACCAGTGACCACAATACTGATAAAAACTAACAGTGGGAAAAAATTGTTTTGAAATTCTCAAGCACGGCATCCTGTATTTAAGCTGTGTCATAAGTTTTGCCCTTTTTGACTTTTTGCATTTTTTTATGTGATTTGTATCAGTGATCAAAGAA
Organism: Petrocephalus schoutedeni; assembly: GCA_026780765.1. Lineage (NCBI taxonomy): Eukaryota > Metazoa > Chordata > Actinopteri > Osteoglossiformes > Mormyridae > Petrocephalus > Petrocephalus schoutedeni. The sequence goes on from JAODKL010000001.1 coordinate 33,009,546, forward strand.
GAAAAATGTAAAATTACATTTATTTATTTAGCACACGCTTTCTTTGAAAGTGATATACAATTGAGAAGGCCAGGTTAGCCAGTTCCTGCAGTCCCAGCAGTGACGTCACTTTTATCGGCCAAGGAATTTGAACCAACACACCACAACCCGGCCACACATCGACACAAAAGAATACCATTGATAATATAATTATAATATCCAATGAACTCATATAGACCAGGTTCTGACATAAGTATTACAAAAACTAGTTGTGTCATAATAGGCAAGAAACAATAGCAACAGAATTGAACTACAGGGTAAATTTTTTTATTGCATTTTCTGAAACACATTTCAAAGAAGCTGGGACAATATGACAATGATATCCTTTAACTACAGATTTATTTTGTCAAGAAACGTCCAAGTATAAAGGAGGTCATTAGGTTAAAATTCCAAAGCAATACATTTCTGGTTATTGTACTGTAATTTGTTGTGGTTTCACATTATTGGATATTAACATGGCTATTTAACACACAGCCCATGAAATCCAAAATAATTTAAGGTATTCCTCGAACACCTCATATAACTCCAGATATTTTTTAACACAATGAGACACTGACACCTGCTGGCTATGGGAGATTTAACGCTGAAATATTGTCTCTGAAAATGTGCACGTCGGGAAAAAAATTTAATGAAATAACACATTCTAAATAAAATTACAGACTCAAGTGCACAGGATCTTTTATAAGTTAATATTTATATGTGGCAAATATGTTATTTATAAAATATTGCTTGTGTATTACAAGAATTAATATAACACAACAAAGTCACGCATTGAACTTCGAAATAAAGGTTATGTAAGTAATCCCACTATTAAATACTGAATGTGAAAAAATGCATTCTTTATTTCTGACATTCCTTAATTCTATTTTATAGTTTTCCCCCTAAATGTATTATTCCTTTGTTTGAAAGGTTATATCTGTTGATGTTGTACCATCAAACTTCACATTGTAAAGTACAGAGCTAAAATAACATATAATGTTAACTTAAAAAGTCATGCAATGTCTTACATTCTCAATGGTAGATTTTCAAATGAAATTCTCGTAGCCAACTTTGCAGTCTATGTTTTTCGAGGCAATAGGAGGCACGCCAGCAGCCTTCCTCCTGTGGTTCATGTTGATGATCTGGGATCATAACAGAGATGGGGCATTAGACTAAAGCCTGGGGGCCGCAGCAGGGTCATGTAGGCATATGGAAGACAAAACCCATAGTAATTTTAGCTTTTAACGCATGCATTCCTTTCGTTAGTTAAATATGTGTTCAATAACAGATACCTGGATTATTTTATGATATAAGTGCTAAATGACTGTTTAGCACCAATGTGCATGCATTTGTTTGTCTAGCATGACTTACATTATTGATGACTGCAATGATGATGATGATGATGATGATGTATGCAAACAGTATTAATGGTAACACATACGCTTCCTTTGAGGTGTCCTCTGGATCAATGATTTTCTCTGCTTGTTCCGGACAGTCAGGTTCTTCTGCAGAGAACAATGAGATGGAAAAATATATTGAACTGTTATGTTATACTGTTAAACTGTTATACTGTTATGGGAAAATATATTGTCTGCTACAGTACTGTCCATGTTGTATTGTGCGTATAGTGCAGCGAAGTTCTTATGGTTAGAGTACAAAATCACTCGATGGAATTATTCATTGGGAAAAAAAACTGTGATGATCAATCATGCAGGCTATTATTTCCGCTCTAAATGAGATGTCGACGTGATGTAGCTGGTGAATTATGGGCTGGGGGTATCCCTTCTCAAAATGAAGCCGGTAATCACTTAACCACAATTGTTCACTGGCGTCAGTGGTTTCTCTGCTTGTGTCAGAGCCGATAATTTGCAAAATTCTCAACTTTTTCGTGAAAACGAAACTATGACGATAGTCTCAATGAGTAGAACATTTCGCAAAAAACAATACTGCCCAAAAAACATATCTTTTTTGTATGCGGAGCCTGAGAGCACCGACATATTAAAGATTGTTCTAATTGCAAACCAGAAATGCTGTCTTCTGTGCGAAAGGGAAGGCTAAGGAACTAAAGGTAATGAACCAAGTTGTATTTTCCTAAACTTATACATATTATTGTCTTACATGTCATCATTATTGGAAATCGAAAAGCAGTCAAGTGAACAGGCTAAGCAGAAAAGAGGGTTGAGTTGTTTACCTTGGATGTAGACTACAGTTCCATTCCCAGTCTGGAAGAGGTAGGGTGGCGGGAACAACACTTCCAGGGCACAGAAGTACAGGTCCGTGTCGGCACCCTTCAGGCCAGTTACAGTGAGGTCTACGCCGTTTGCCGAAATCTCACCCCTACATTTCACTGTGCCCTGGGTCTCAAAGTTGGACTGACTGGTGTTGAAAGAGGAGGCACAGATCTCCTTCTTCTCATACAGGCCGCGGTACAAAGCCAGGCGTAGCTCCTCCGTCCCGTCCGGCAGCTGGTAGGAACAGCGCAGCTTGGCCTCGCCTCCACGGCCCACAATCCTGTAGGGCTGGAAGACGCGCAGGGCTAAGGGGAGACATGGGTCTGTGAGCTGAGGAAATGAGGCAAGCCTTTCAGGCTTTTAGTCTAAACACTTCCTGAGCATGGCAACAGTGTGGGAAGAACGTGCTGCGATTAGCTGAAAGTCAAAGTGAATAAGATTAAAATGAAATGTGGACAAACAGACAGAATAGACCAACAACTGACAAAAAATGTCCCGTGATCTAAGTTTTTGCAAGTCAACATTAGGTAATCATGTCACAAGTTTAAGTATTGAATGAATGACATTCATAATATACAGCGCAGTGCTGGTCTGAAAAGTTACTTACCGCTCTCCGCTTGAGGCCAAAGGCTGATGAGTGCAATTAACCAAGTAATCATTGCAGTTTTCATTGCATTAATAGTGTCTTTTAACACTAAGTCTGTCATTTTATACCAGTGAGTGTTTTGGAAAGCATCATGACATCAGCTTCTTTGCAGGAAGCCTTGAGATGTGCCGGTAATGTTTAACAAAGATCCTACACATAGGCTTTCTTTCTGAACCACATGGAAAATGCACAGTGTGCGAAACGGATAATAGGCACGGCGTCACTCTGAGTATTCTAACTGCAGCACGTCATGCAAAATATGCAGATTCTGAGGTTTTTGTTGGAAGTCGCTTTAGCCTTAATACAATTCTTCTTTGCAGCTTGTTTTTGCAAACCAGTAATTACAAAAAACTTTGAATGTTCCTCCAGCCTGAGATTCCTTCCCCTTTGCAGTTTCCACTATCACCTGCTTGCATCAGCTCCTCCAGTCCAGCGAACCGCGTTTGCAGAAAAAAGACATTGATGTAACACTGGTTAATACGCATTGACTTATTAGACATTGTTGTATATTAGTACATTTCTAACCATTTCTATGAAAATATTCTGTGTAGGTCTGGTGGTGAAATGATAATCTATGGCCTATCCACCATCCATCTTTTCCCCATGTGCCGTATTTCACGAGATTTGTTAATTTTTCTCATGCTTTGAGTACTGCAGTCTGTGGATGTTGAGTAAGTGGACTGAATTATAGATTCATGATTCTTATTATGGGGACACAGTGGCTCATTTAGGGTGAGAGACAGGATGCTCACCTCTGCTCTGTGCCTGTGCAGTCTGCCCGCTTTTCGGCTTCCTCCTGCAGCACAAAGACATGCATGCCGTTAGGGCAGCTTGCCTGTAGTTTATGATTTTATGTGCAAGCGTGTGATCTGTAATAGACTGTTATCTAATCCAGGGTACACAATAACCTTGTGCCCCCCCCCCCCACAACCATGACCAGAAAATACAGTTAGTAGATGAATGAATGAATGAATGAATGATAATATTGCTTCCACAACAGCTTGATGGTTTGGCTGCGTTTTAACTGGTCGCTAAATGTAACAAAACCCATACCTCCCATTAATGGCTTCCATGACCTTCTTTCTTTATTCCGACGTCATCATTTTCAGCTCTGCAGAAACGCTTGCAGCACACACGCATATCTCATACAAACTATTCAAACACTCCTTTTGCAAGTTTAGGGGAAATTTTACTATTGCTCTGATTCATTGCGAGATTCAGGCTCGATCTCAATATTCAAGTCTAGACTAAAAAAAACATGCGTTTTTTAGCCTTGCTAATGAGGACTCAAGTTCTAGCTCTAGCTAATCGCTCACTCCATTAGGCCTTCAATGTGAGGTGCAGAGCTGGGCAGGGATCAGTGCCATTGACTTTGGATGAACTGTACTGTCAGTGCTGTCACTCTGGTTGTTAATAATAGTTTATCATTAAGAGTTAGACATGGTGGTGGTGAACTATTCCTCGAAGTCCCACATAAACACTCACCGGCAAACTAGTCCAACTTCTCGTTGACGCAAATTACTGATCAGCCGATCACATGGTAGCAACTCAATGCATTTAGGCATGTTGACATGGTCAAGACGAACTGCTGCAGTTCAAACCGAGCTTTAGAATGGGGAAGAAAGGTGATTTAAGTGACTTTGAACGTGGCATGGTTGTTGGTGCCAGACGGGCTGGTCTGAGTAT
>JAODKL010000001.1:33019533-33053609 GCA_026780765.1 Petrocephalus schoutedeni
GGGGGGGGGGGGGGGGGGGCATGTCCCCTCCGTCCCCCCCGGGATTTACGCCCATGTATGTGTGTGAGTGTTTGCGTGTGACAGAGAGAGAGAATATTGATATGATTAAGGTGACTCATTAGGTCTCCGTCCCCTGGCAGACTGCATGTGTGAATTTGTGCCACTCACTTGCCTGTACCAGGTTTGGTGACATCTCGGAGCAGAGAAAGAGAGAGAGATCAATTATTCATCGTGATTATCAAATGCTTCAGCCAAAGCAAAGTAAAAGAAAGAAATACCTATGATCTGGAGACAAATTCATTCATGCCTTCACCACTAAGGCATGAATGAATTTGGAGCCCATCCCAGGCCCATCCCAGGCAGCACAGGGCACAATGGTGGGACGCCCTGGATGAGATGACAGTCCATCACAGGGCACTTACACAATCAGGTATTTCAGGCCCTGGAGTTAGCCTAACTACATGTCTGGAGGATATCCACCTGACACAGGGATACCCATGGATTGTTAGCCACCATCTTGCCCCCAGTGCTGGTGAACATTACTGCACTTCATCTTATTGTTTAAAAAAAGTGTTAAAAGCTGACTGTAACATTTGTATGATGGGTGTCATTCACATTACCCATAATAAGTCAAAACATTTCCTATAGGACCATAAAAAAAAAATCACGATTACCTTTCATTCAGTCAAATTAATTATGTTTGATGAACTGAACTCAGCCTGACTACGTTTGAAAATCTAGAATTGGTAGGAAGGTTCTCAAAGAAAAAAGAAAAAGATCTGATTGGCATATGCTGTAAGTGGGAGAGGAAGCAGGTGAGAAAGTCATGAATGCTGGATTTCCTGTTTATCTGCGCCCCCGTTTCAAGTTAAAGTAAAAGATCTCTTTTGTTGAACCCAAAGGCTGTGGGATATTTTTAGTAGTCATTTTATGACTACACGTTTCCCGATGAATATTCAAAATTTTTATAATGCCAGATAGAATTGTCTACTTATTTATGATGTGTCAAACAATTATTCCAATTTTACATACATATATGAAGATAAAGCAGGATTTGTGTATACAGATGGCATGGGGTTCAGCACTTTCTCGGCTGCATAGATATGGATAAGGGCAACAGACTAATCCCACTGCTCCCCTTCAAATCTAGGTCCATGTCATGAGCTAGTGACGCTGAGGTCAGCAGAACGCATTGCTGCACCTCGACAGAGGAAACCACTAGAGCGCGGTTGCTTCTACTCACTTGGAGACATAAAGTACTGTGCAAAAGTATTACGCATAAAAAAATGCTTATATTATCTTCATGTTGGTATAAAGCTATGCTAATATGCCTGTCAAGGTGAGTTTGCTTAGGCATTTCAAAACTTCTGCTAAAATCACCCCTGTCTTTGCAGCGACCATACAACACACCCATGTATTTTTTGACTCAACCACTAGCAGACCTCATATGGCTAATCAATACCTTATTGACTTTTTTTTGTTTATTGGCACAGAAGAGGTGTTGATCTAGCCATCCAAGATGAACATAAGAAATTCTTACTAGCTTTTATTGTGTTACTCTTAATTTGCATATATTGTAATGCTAAATTGTGTTCTTTGTTCTGAGCTAAACTGCTTTTAACATTTCTTTAGTTTGCCTAAGACTCTGCACAGTACTGCATATTATGAGCCAAGTATCACAAAAGCCAAATTCTCTTCGAGGGATGTGTTCTTTATCAACTGGATGCTTCCTGCAGCTGTGTACTGAACCACTTCAGTTTTACACCACACAAGTAAAAGTCCATAATTCATCAAACCCTACAAAATAATAGCATTCAATTTGAAATCAGGATTGAAATTCCTCAAGGGTCCTCAAGGGTCACGAATATGGGAAAATCTCTTACTAACATTTTGGGACATATCCTCTCAAGTAAGCAACAGTATAATATTTACATGAAATACTCTGGATCTTTTGCACAGAAAATGCTATTTAGCAAAGTGAATATCCATGCATGATGATTTTCATGCTGAATTACACCCTGCTGATGCTAATGTGATAGGGGCAATTTATGGGTTGCTACATGGCTAGAAAGTAACCCATGTATGAAGGCTTTCCCTATCTTAAGGATCGTAGTGGTGCTTTTTTTTCTGGCTGTATACACAGCTGCAACTAATGCTCTGCAACTGCAAGACTGCTGTTACAATCAAACAGAAACTGCAGTGACAGAGTAAGAGACACTGACTGGGCTTACATTTACTTTCTTAAAGATTTTTCAGTTCTCTCCCTTTTTTGGAGGCTTCTCAGTTCTCAGTTCTCAAGAAAGTAACTGTCTGGTTGTTCCAAAAAAGACAAAAATAACTTAAACTAAAATACTTAACCCATGAGCTCCACCCAATCATATTTGTCTTTCTTTGTTATAATCTTGCAGCTTCCAAAATGTAAAAATTGCAAATTCCAAACCATATCCACATTCGTCTTCCATTTGTTCATCTTGGTCAGGATCACCTAAGCCCATAGTCTGCCGACCTCTCTGATTGGTGACAAAATAAAATTTGGGCCTGGTTGAAACTCATTATTTACCAAATAATACCATCCAGACACCTTGATTGACCTGGCTGTATGGCACAGAGCACAGTCCTGCTGGAAAACCCATCATCACAGTTGGGGAACACGATCTGAGAAGATGGAGGCAAGTATTCTTCCAGGACAACCTTATATGTTGGTTAAGATGTATATACTTCCCAGAGACAAATCTGTTTGATTCCAGCCTTGTTGCAATCATCTTGCAATTTTTATTTATTTTTTTGTTACTTTGTGACCATGTGTCTTTTGTCTGGATAGTCCATTTCAGGTCACATATGTAACCAGTGACTCAGAGATGTCTATTAGCCTAACTGCATGTCTTTGGAGTGTAAAAGGAATCCAGAGTGGCCAAAGGAAACCTGTGCCACGTATCAGCCCTAGAAGTTATTGGGTACCCATGACACCACCACACTGCCCCAAAATATATATATACATATATATAAAATATATATATATGCGCAGGACTGCAGTACAGAGGAGGAAGTGTGGATGTTAATTTACAATATGCAAAACTGCACCCCTCCGCTTGATGGTAGAAGTAAAAAGTGTGCAGATGTCGTACTTTTATTTAGGCAAGTACAATTTCATGAATGAATTTCAGAACAGGATGTCCTTTCTCATAATAACATTAAATTACTAAAGAGACAAGAATTCGATAACACCTCTTTCTATAACTATCATGTAACAAACATTAATTCTGATGATGGTTTGGAAACAACGACTTAATTATAAAATCTACCTTGTAGCATCAAAAAGTATATTTTACTTATTATTGTTATATTTATGAGAACCATTAGGTGGTGCAGATTATTATTATTATTATTACTACTACTACTGCTACTACTGTTAGGCCTACATTACGTTACATTACATTACATTAATAAGTATGAATGGCAGATTCATAACAAATAAAACAACCATCAAAGTAATGGACTGAAATTTCAAGTGATTTCAAATCTCTCTGTGTATAAAGGTAAAATTCTTCGAAAACTAAAATTAGATATATATTTTATGTTAAACAAAACAATGCCCATTGGCTTAATGACAGCGCGCTGCTGCAGCTGGGACCCCGGCCTCCTTCCATCGCGGCGCCTCGTACGGCGGCCTCGTCATTTTTATTAGCGCCGCTGATTAGTCGAGCCGGATTTCTGGGCCGGACAGGAAGCGGGACGCAGGGAAAGGAGGCTGAAATCCCTGCTCGCCGTAACAGGGCTGGGATTCGGGAAGCGGTGTCTCAGCGTGCGGCGTGCGGAGTCACAAAGGCTCGCAGCCGCAGCAACCGTGTGCTTATGTGATCGCCCGTACAACTGGACTTTCTTCACCATTCATCTCTTCCTTTTTAAAGCTTCTTTTTTAAAAGCTTTTTTGAGATCAGACATCAGAAAGGAAAAAAAAACCGTCCCCATTAAATAAAGCCTCAGTGAGTAGAGAATTAATATATATATATATATATATATATATATATACAAATGTTTGAATCTATGTATCATTTATTTAAAATTATTATTGTCACTTATACAAAATGATGTTTGTCAGCATGATTATTATAGGATGCTTTGATTATCAAAAAAAATCGCATTGGTTTTTGGACGTTACATTGAAACAGGAGAGAAAAGCTTTGGTGTGGTCGCATGTAATCTGGAAACGTCTGTGTCCATGTTCCCAACGCTATAACGGGAGGACTGTGCAGATTTTGCAATTATATTTGAAGTGGCAAACATGCTGGTGCCGGCAGGCTGCTGGGAGGGTTTGCTGGTCAGGAAAACGACGACATGATCATTGGTGAATTACGATGTGTCCTTTTCATAGGATACGCGGGGTGTGTGCCATAGGGACAGACACAGGAAAATGCCGCGGATGTTTGGAGGCCTGTAAAGACTCACCGGTGTGAAATAACGGGCCACTTATGAAACGGTACAGCCTATGATCGCAGTGTTTCTGCAGATCCAATTTAAAATGATGTTAATGTACATGCGAAAATCAGAAATGGCCATCGTTGAGAGTATGGGCGTGTACCTTATCTTTAATTTATCTAATTCTTAAATGAAATTATAGTTTTAAGTTATAAAGGTTTAAATGCCGGTGAAAAGGCAGATGCACTATGCTGATCCTAAAGAATAAGTCATATGTATAGGGGATATTTGCATGTTAAGGCGAACAACGGTAGCGGGCAGGTCTCAGGGCGGAGCCTGCATTTATCTGCCAGGTGACGCTGGTGTACATGTGGGGATCGCATCGGATCGGGGCCGATCGGCGTCTCTAGCCTTTCTGATCGCAGAACTCCTGTTTTTTTTTTTTTTTTTTTTTTTTTTTTTTTTTTTTTATTGGGTGAGGTGTGGAGATGGATAAACTGCGTGGGGTTTGAGCTGAATCGGATTTCGACTGTGTTCTGTGGCAGGAGGACGTGGAAACATGATGTAGGCTTTTGTCTTTAATCTGCATTTCATACGACAATCACTTGGGCGGTAATGAATTGTTCCTAGCAGCGTGTTTGATAACTAGCTCTTCTAGCTCTTGCTGTAGTGATCACTAGCTGTAATGTGATGCATATTTATAACTAGAGTAATGTGAGTGTTAAGTGTGCGCTTTATTTTAATAGACAGGGCTTCTCCATTTTAGGGGGGAGGGGGGGTATATATCGTCCATTATAACTATTGCCCGTCCATGAATGAGCAAGGGCACACCGACAAGTTTAATCCCTTCTGATCAACATCATGAAGTGTGCAGTTATCTAAATGCAGCTGTCAGAATCATCCCCCAAATTAGTGACAGCCGTGTCTCCATAATAGCACTGGTCCACAAGGGAACTGTGTGATGGTGTCTGGGTCCTTGAGTTGCACCTATATAATGCTCTAATTTTGTATTGGGCTCCTATTTCAGAGTGTGTAAAAGATTGTTGACTTTCACAGCTGAAACGGCTAGCTTAAAGAGCAACAGGTTGACTAAAAATCCAATTAAAGTATCAAAGAACTTGAAAATTAGGAGTGAAAAATGTAAATCTCTTATTGTTCTTGGAGTAATGAGGTTTGTAGGCATAGGTAAAATATTAGTGTGTCTAAACAGGCCCTCATTGGTTATGGTAATCAGGTTCAGAATATCATTGTTTATTTATCCAGAAGGTCAAAGCTGACTATTTAGCCAAAGTCTTTATTAGTGAGATTTTATTTGGTGAATGCACCTTGCCGGAACATGTAACTTTTAGCTGCCAAATGGATGATTTTGAAACTGTTGTCTTGTGGTTTGAGAAAAATGATACATTTTGAGACAAGGGTCTGTTACTTAAGGACAGTGTTGATGGTATTTGAGTTAGCAAGGTGCATAGGAGATTTACAGTATTGCCTGTCATAAGTAGTTGGCTACAGTGCTGAATATTGCTTCTGCTGGTCCTGGGTTCGTGTCAGCTTCAGGAAGACGTTTACTTATACAGTTGTGGTGGTAATGTGTGTGTGTGTGTGTGTGTGTGTGTGTGTGTGTGTGTGTGTGTGTGTGTGGTAGGTTTATCCATGAGTGCTGCTGTGCAGTTTACAGCTGCCCTGTATCTGCCAGGAAGCGGAGGGCAGCTGAAGGTGGGCACCCCTGGTTTTTGCCTTCTGCCTGCCCCACCCGCCTCTCACATTGCTAGTCAGTTGGCACCGTGTGGGTAGGCACGAAGCCAACAAGAACTGCATGACTCGTGCCACTGGTGGCCAGTATCTAATAATGGACGGCCAAGATGTCCTGGCTGAATTCCCTCCCTTAGCATGGCCAGGTTGATTTACCGAGCTGCTGGGGCCTACTGGTCACGCTGAGATGAGACGGACGACATCCTCACTGTCTGCAGTGCTCCAGGGCTCAATCTTCACACAGGGAGAGCATTCTTAGTGAACCCCATTTCAAGCATAGAAAGTATGTCTTTGTTTTCTTTTTTTTTGTCTTTCCTTTTTATGTAGGCCTAGGTGATGTCATTAAAGAAATATTTTAACCAGGGGCCAGTGACCCACAGGGCTTTGATTAATGGAGGAGACTGATTCCATGCACAACAAAAACAGTGCCCAAAAGTGCTTGCTGGCCACACGTTGGGCTCATTTGAATGGGAGGACTATGTTGTTTTCCACTTTTAGAACGCCAAGCTAATATGGCCCTCCTATTCATCCATTCATTTTTAGTAACTGCTTAACCCCAAGCCTGATTGTTTCCCTTTGATCTGTGATGGTCACAGGTTGAAGAGCAGCTTATTTCACCAACACCCACATATCAAGTCATTCCTAAAGGTCTACGTAGAGTCATGACTTATTTGACATTGTGTCTTTGGATTGCAGAAGGAAACTGGTGTAGGTGCAGGACATTTGGATAGACATGGAAACACTGCAGACACAGGGCTGGGGTTGCTGGATGAACTTCTCAGCTGCCACTATGATTAGGGATAAAAAAAGCAGAATTCCTTTGGAGAGCTTGCCGCTTCCTGTTGTGTGGATCAGGTTCAGGTGTCGTTTTATGGAGACTTTACTAGCTGAGCACCAGTTGTTCTCCAGTCTGTGCCACCAGAGTGGTGCCTGACTGGTGTCTTGTTACCCAACTGTGGGCCTCATAAAAAGAAACTTTAGTTATCTTTCTTAGTGTGGATGAAAGCCAGCAGTGGTTGTGAAACAGCAGCTGGGCTGGAAGTCATGCATTGGAATGGGCTGTGTGATTGAGGGTTCTCTGCTGGTTATCTAGACCAGTGTTTCCCAACCCAGTCCTCGGGGAACACTGGACAGTTCACATTTTTGCTCCCTCCCAGCTCCCAGCCAATCAGGAACACCGAATACCAGGTACAGGCTTTCTGGGAGCTGAGAGGAAGCAAAAACCTGGACTGTCTGGTGTTCCCCAAGGGCTGGTTTGGGAAACGCTGATCTAGATCACCATTTCCCAATCCGGTCCTCAGGGACCCACAAACAGTCCATGTCTTTGCTCTCTCCCAGCTCCCGGTAGTGGACTGTCTGGGAGGGAGCAAAAACGTAGACTGTCTGCGGGTCCCTGAGGGCCAGACTGGGAGACACTGATCTAGACCCCTGAAGACTTGGTGAGGTATCTTCATTCATAAAGACGCTGTACAGATATGTTGTCTGGTTAGTTTTATTATCTGGCAGGTCTGCTGACGGTTTAATGCAATCTTATCCTAGCTTTGATGGTCAATGGATTATGTTACTGAACATACAGCAAAAATGGGACTGGCTGATGTAGAGACTTCAAGTAAGCCACCAAGTAGGCTTGAGCTGGGAATAACAGCTTGTGTCTGTTGTTTGTGGGCGTATTTGCAGTCACCTTTGGGCCACTTATGATTGGTGAGCACGATTGGCTTGCGAGGAGCATGGCACTTTTGATTGGTGAGACTGACTGTCACACAAGGAAGATGGATTGAATTTGTAAAACTATTCTCATGACAGTTTTAAACCCTGGGTCAGACGTGCTGTATAATGCATATCCTAAAGTGCAGCCTTTGCAATTTGCTAATTGCATTGTTTAAAATCGCAATTTTGATTTGAAATTGATAAATCATTCAACCCTATACCTTAGGCAGTGTATTGTTATAACTGAAAATTAGGAACCTGGTGCAAGTGTATGACACTTTATCATGGACTGAATGTAACATTCTATTGTTGAGAATCTGGGATGAGATGTTGATTTTAAAACTGTTTATAAAATCATTGCAAAAATGTTCAGTTAAGTGGTCCACAAAACCAGTGTTTTTCCACTTGGTCTTCAGGGATCCCTAGACAGTCCATGTTTTTGCTCCAGAGCTAGGAGGGAGCAACAGCTTAGACCAGGGGTGGGCAGTCTTATCTGCGAAGGGCCGTTGTGTATGCAGGTTTTTGGGATAACCCTCAGGTCAGCTGTTAAAACCCAGGTGTGAGAATTATTCAGCCAATCAGTCCTCTAATTAGTCATCTAATTAGGGAGTTGCAGTGAACCTGCATATGCACCGGCCCTTTGCAGATAAGATTTCCAACCCCTGGCTTAGACGTTCTGGGGGACTCCCAGGACTGGTCTGAGAAACCGTTCACTAAACCATGGAAACATTGGTAGGCCTGTATGAAGGTAGTTATTATGCCGCTCTTCTTTTCTCCCCCTGAAAAGCAAAGGTCAAAGATCATCATTCTCTTTGATGGGGATATTTTTCTGAAATTCCAGCTGAAGTATGGATCCTGGGGCAGGAAGGCTGACCTGATTGGTCCTTCAGCTCCCATCTCTTTCTGCTGTTTGTGCATCACTCGTTGGCCTGTCCCAGGAAGGAACTCTGATTATAGATGTCTTAAAGAAGTGCTGCCTTAAATGATCATAACTTCAGGCTTCTGGTCTAGCTGTCCAGGACAACAGCTCATGCTACACCCCACCACCAAGATCACCAATGCAGGCTGTCTAGTTTCGCCTCCTTTATGCCCTTATCTGATTTATCTTTCAGTTAGAAGTTGGTGGTTGACCTTTTGCGATTATGTCAGCCTAGTGGCTTGTGTTGCAGTCTTGGACCTGGGAGTCTGGACTGCGATCTCCGGTCTTTGTTTACTGTGTGTTGTGAGAAACGCCTGAAGCCAGAGATTGAAAGAGGGAGAAACCCTCAGGAACTGGTGGTTTGTACACAGGAGTAACACAGTATAGCTGACATGCAGTAATGAGACGCATAACAGGAAATTCAGTGCACAGTCTGCTAGGAATGTGGTTGCTGCATGTGGCTGCAGGAGTTGCAGTGGGAAATGGTATGGCAGTGCACTGGATTCAGGGATTTTACTTTATTTCATGAGTGGGACTAAAAGATTTCCATGGTCAAATAAAAAAAAAAAAACGGCAATCAAAATTTGTAACATCATAGTGAGATGTTGAATGTAAGGTCTAACCTAACGGTAATTTGACCTGGCAGATGTATGGGAGAATATAGTGACCTAATGATCACAGTGATCCCTCTAAACTCTTCAGATTAAGCTCATCAGCGACAGCTTGCATTGACTTTACCAGACTTTCCCTCTTTCAACATCTGCTAGTATCTGCCTGAACAGCTGAAAATAGGAAGGGTAGGTTCAGGTTCAAATTTTGGTTTGGAGTAGAGGAGTCGTCATCCATTAGGGATAAAACTTCACCTTTGAAGTGAATGTGTGCTTTGCCTACTTTTGACCAGGATTGTTACGAGTGCAATATTGATGTATAGAAATGGAGAGGGTGGCTTCCTTTTCGTTTTCAGTATTTCAGTGCCCTTTGTCAGCAGTGTATCGCATGGTAAAGGGAGAAATTAAATGATAGCATAGTTGACTGATTAGATGCCTGGCAGGCATGATGCACCCCACACATGTTCTACTCTGAAACCCATACCTGTATCTGATCTGGTATAATTGGCAGAAAGTGGGGAGGTGGACTGCTTTGGGAGACCTTGACGTCCTGCAGTAAAAGGATGCATTTGAACAGAAGCAGCCCATAAAATGGTATATTGTGGCAACTGACATCTTAGTCAAATTTCCTGTTCTTTATAAGGCTTTTTTTTTCTTCCCAGGAGGCACATTTCTCACAGCTGACAGGCGTGGAAGGTTATGGGAGCGATTGTTTCATCGTCTTACTGACGTCACAGAGATCATGGCCATGGTGTGTTCATCTCCCTAGAGCAATATTAAACAATTGGTTTAAATTGCAGAGACTGTGTAAACAAGGTAGATGGTATATGCCTTTAGGTTGAGGTCAATATCTACTGGTTTATGTCGTGGTGGACATGGTGTCAGTGTCGTCCCTGTTGTATTACAGAGCAATAATGCTTTGTGGGGCTTGAATACACTGTTAAACTGTGGAGGTTTTCTTCTATGTATTAAATGGACTGTGGTGACATTGCTTTTACTGTTTAAAAATGTATGTCATCATTAAACAAACTGCTGGGGCCTCTCAGTGTTGTTTTGGTCTTCAGGGAAGGTTTGCGAGTACAGTCTCCTTTCAGGATTAAACTGTAATTCTCAGGCTGGGGAGAGGCAGAATTGGTAGAGGTTATTGAACTGGTGGTCTTTGCAGCATGTTATGGATTGTGACGGGTGGCTGTTTAAATTCTCCTTCTTCCACAGCTGTTGATTCTGGTATTTCCTGTTCTGTTACATCTGTGGCCCTATTTGTATCTGTCTTTATGAGTGACCACCCGGTCTTCTTCTCTGTTCCAATTACCAAAACGTCACAGCGCAACAGCAATATGTGAATAGAACGGTGTCCCCACAGTGTGTGTGTGAGGTCTCCCTTGGGCTCCAGCAGGTATTGTTGATAGAGCCATTAGTGAAACACGTCATTAGCTGGGCTTTCGCATAGTAGTGCCCTCTGACGGCATGTCTCACCTTTGGCATTATCAGGGTTTAGTCTGAAATTTCAAAATAGGTCTTACAGTGAATGAAATTCCTTGATATGTTGTATAAATAACCTTAAATTTCCATTCACTCGTAGCATACACCCCAACACTCTCACAGATCATTGGTTCTCTTGAGGGGATCCAATGGGTTGTAAAAGTTAGGTATTCACTGGCAGATCTCCTCTTTGGCGTTCAATTGGGTCCGCTTCCTGCTCCATGAGGGAAGCGCGCTAGTCCAGGCTGAAAGATGATGTGACGTGGAACCCCATTTTTTCACTTCGTACAGTCAAACCTCCCTTATCCGTAGTTCCAATATATGGGCACCTCCCTCTACCGGGCAGCTCTAGGCAGGCGCATGTGCAAATTAATTTTACACAACCAGCAGCTGTTATGAGCCCCAGTCTAGGGTTGGGGCGTAACAGAGTGAAAGGGAAAAGGGACGTGGAGTAAGGGAAGAATAGGATGCGGTGGACAAAGGGGTATTTATTTTTATTTTTTTAATATTTTTCAGTTTTTATTGACACGCCACGGGCACAGAAAGGCCTCAGGAGTGACTATAGAGAAAACGATAAACAAAACTGAGCTTCCAAACGCAACCCAAAGCTAACTTACCTAAGTGCAGAGAAAACAAAAATGCAACAACAAATTCGATTATCAATAAGTGAGCAGAGCTCCTGAGATGTCTTGTGGTGAACCCCATTTCAAGCATACGAATGTCGCATACGGAGACATTCGTCAAGAATAATCTGTATACTTATAAACTATATAAAATATACTGCAAGAATAAAACAGGATGATTCGCTAGCTCAGACTGAAATAACATCCTATTATAAGCCTTGCGCCTCAAAAATATCATGTAGTTTGTATGTTCACGTGTACGTTGTACTGTACTGTTCATGTTGTAACTTACGGGCATTTCTTACTTACGGGCACCCCTTGGTCCCATTCTGCCCAGATAAGGGAGGTTTGACTGTACTATTTTGTCTAATGCTTCAACGAGGCCACAGGAGGACAAGGCTTCATTGTTTTTCCATTAAAGATAATCAACATTCCAACTCGGGTTTCTGAGTCAGCGGTGCAGTTTGGTGGGGGATTATGCATGACAATGGTCAAACTCCCACATTCAGTCTTACTAGCCCATTGCTATAATGTAAAAGTGAAATGAGTGTTAAGTTAATGCTGGTTTAGTAGTGTTTTTCCAAGTAAAAATGGTTGCAGAGATTGGATTTAAGTTCTTGTGATGTTGGCTGGATAAATGTTAAATATTAAGGAATGTTGACTGCATCAATGAAGCCCATTTCACGGAAATTGTACTGGAAATGTCACCTGAAACACAGATAAAATGGACTCTGTAGATGCTTTACAGCATAATGAAATGTGTAAAAGTAGAGCTGGCGGATAAGGCCTAAAAATAAAATGTCAGATTTTTTTCAAAATAAATCCGATTTTCGATTTCAATCGATTTTCCCTTCCGCTACTCAAAATCAAACTGCAGATGACAAATAAATGGCAGTTTTAACTTTTTTTTTTTTTTTTTACTTTATGGTTAAAAAAGGGGGAAACACTGTTAGGTACTGTTAGTGTCATTATTATGCTTTATTTCAAATATAAATGTTTAATATGATATTGGTCATTTAGGTCATTTAGATTAGTCAGATAAAATATAAGCATATTAGTCAAAGTAGGTTGGGCTAGGGTTGGCCAATATTCAGTTTTCAAATGCGATAAGATGTCTTTCAATAACACCACGACATACGATATCGTCGTTCACATGACTGCAGCACTGAGCAGACCGACAAAAGCAGCGAATGATGAGAAATAGTTATTTTATTGAGTTCTTAACAGCCTCTATTCAAAAACTTAACAAGCCCTGAAACAAACACAATGCTTGAAACACAAGGAAGTCAGATGCTGGACTGTCAGGTACACACACGGCGGGGGATTTATACACGGCTAGGGATACACGAGGATCAGACAGGGTTCACATATAGTACGGGTAGCATATGCACCAGAATTGGGAAATACAACTATTTATACCAACAACAACAGAACAAGGCGCTATGTAAACGTCACCCGTGAGCATGCTGGGATATTCTAATCCCCCTGGCACTACATTACTTTAAGAAAGTGTCACTCATTAACCAAAATTGCAGGATTTGGCCACAAAAGGTCATTTAGTTGGTGTTGCTCTTAAGCCCCTTTCAGACATGTACTGTCACCCGATATTTTTTTAGACATTACTTGGAGGGGCTGTATATGTGAACAGAAATGTCCGGTGCAACCGTTTTGGACATTTAAGACTTTCGGGCATTATTTTGCCTGTCAGTCATTGCCGAGTTCGCGTCTCTCGTGATATTGGACCTGCCCATCCCTGTAGACTGTATGAATATGTATGTTACCGCTGCAGAAAGGCTTTTCTATCACTTTGATTTTCTTTTTTGCACATATTTGGGGAGTGAACTAGTCAAGTATCATCTGTTTTTGTTTAAATTTCTTAAACATGTTAGAAAATCCGACGCATGTCTGGCCGGGTTTGATGTGTTGTATCCCTTTACGAAATGCACTTTAAATCAGCGCTTGTAAAGCAGTGGTACTGTGCTTAGGGGCTCATTTCTATTGCCAATTTTATAAACGAAATATACTATATGGATGAAACTATTGGGACACACCTCATAATCGTCGAATTCAGGTATTTCATTCAGATCGATTGCCATAGGGGTATAACATCAAGCAACAGAAACTCAACTATGAAGAACATGTAAAGATGCAGAGCTGAGTCGCCAAGTGGTCAGGCACATAGTGCATAAAAGTCTCCAACCCTTTTGACTCGGCACTTCCTCTGGCATTAACCCCAGCACAAAATCTGTGTGCTCGCAGCTTCGTGGAATGGATTTCCATGGCCGAGCAGCTGCATGCAAGCCTCACATCACCAAGTGGCGGATCAAATGGTGTAAAGCACACCGCCACTGGATTCTGGAGCAGTGGAAATGTGTTCTGTGGAGTGATGAATCCCATTTTTCAAGGTCCTTTACTGCTCCAGCATGACTGTGCTCCAGTGAACAAAGCAAGGTCCATAAAGACATGGTTGTGAGAGTTTGGTGAAAAGTCCTGACCTCAACCCAATCAAACACCTTTGGGATGAACTAGAACAGAGATTGCGAGCCAGACCTTCACGTCAACATCAGTGCCTGACCTCAAAAAATTTCTTTTGGATAAATGGGCAAAAATTCCAAAATTGTTCTATTTTGTGGAAAGCCTTCCCAGAAGAGTGGCAGCTTTTATAGCTGCAAAGGGGGACCAACTCCATACTGATGCCTATGGATTTAGAATGAAGTCCATGTAGGTATAATGGCCAAGTGTCCCTGTACTTTTGTCCATATTGTGTGTATATATATATATATGGGAGATATTTTTGTCAGGTGTTGCTTGAAGCCACTGCCATTTCTTCAAATCTTACCTACTAGTACATTCTTACCTTCAAGTCTTACTTGGTGGATTAATGGGACAGATTATTTTTACCCAAATCAAATATCAATTCGCATAGTAAAACTATAATCTTTTTTCAAAATGCTGGTACTGTACAGTTTTCAAAACTGTAGTACCACGTTTTTTTCTTTCCTCTTTTTTCCCAGTACTGGTTTACTGTACCAGCCCTAGCACACAATGGGTTGATGGACAGTGAAGAGCCGCCTTCCTTAGGCAGAACTGGGGGGGTCAGTCGAGCTGCTCCCGTCACCGTGGGAACATTCCTGCCATTGCGTGCCGCCTAATTCCTACCATATGTTTCGGAATGGATCTGTCCTGAGCTGACAGTGTTGAATCTCTGCACAGTAGTCTCATTAAATCTAAACCCTGACACCCACCCCCCCCACAAACAGCCGGTGAATATTATAAAAACTACTGCAATGTGGACATTTGAGCCAAGTTTTTGTATTTGCACGTCATTCTGTCTCAGCATAACTGTGGATGCTCTCCTGAAGTATGATCTGGGTTAAGGTGCTCTCTGGCCCCAGAGGGGTGAGGAGGAATACAGGGCCTGAGCCTGCACAATCTCCTAGTGCAGCAGCTGGGTCAAGCCTTTTAAAAGCGTACAGCAGATCAATAGTAGCACTTTCTCTCCACCGTACTTCAGCTGATTGTTCGTATTGATTCTCTGGTCACACTGTTTTTTTTGGCCGCGTGTGTCTTGTCTGAATTCAGCATTAAGTTTACAGTTTATTATGACTGAATGTAGCCGTTGCTTAGACTTGAACAATATGTATGCAAGACCAAATTGTTACCATATTATACGGCATGCTGTTATGTAAAGGAATGAGTGATTGCTCCCAGTGGAGTTAAAGGCCATGTGCAAAGGCCTTTGTATGAGTCATCTACCAATCAGGCATTCATGTCCTTTAGCCCCTGATGTAAATAGCAAGAGTGTGTGTCTCGGATTATCTACAGTGATCAAATCTGGTAAAAAGGATAACCAGAATTTGATAGAGAATGTGAAGGCTTTTGAGAGTTGGGTTCTCTAGCCCTCTGAGATTTTTCATTTGTCCACATGTCTTCCCAGAGGCATAGAGTCATGGAAGCCAATGTGGCTTTGGTGTGATATGTGCTTAGTTTACTGGCTTAGCCTGCTGGTTCACATGTGAGGCTTGCTGTGACATCCATTCTCTCCTCATTTGTTCTTTCATTATTTCATTGCTTATGAGGTGGGAATAACTTTCATTTCTCTGTTGTCCTTAATATGTAACAGTTAAGTGATAGTTGGCTCTTTTTTTTGTTTGGTGTTTTGGTATGTGGCCATGTGAAATGTCTTTCTGGAAGACCCTCTTGATGGGCTCTTGATGTCGATACACCCTCTTGAGGTGGGACCGGTTGGTTGGTTGGTACTGTTACGCTTGCAGTGTCCTTTGTCTTTGTATCCCCCCTTTTTGTGTGTCCACCTTGCTGTCCCAGCTCCACCCCCTACCCCCCACCACAGGGACCCCCCTAGCCTTCATCACTCACACCGGCTAAAGGGCTGCTATGGCTGACTGTTAAATGTGTTTTCCGTCATGCTGTGTAACCTCAAACTTGTTCTGCCCATTAATTCTGTGTGATCACTTGGTTCAGCAATGCTAAGGAATCTTCTGCATGTTGGTTTAGCTTATTGTTTACTGATGCCCCTCTGAAATTTTGGCTGAGCTCCAATGGACCTGACCCAAACGAGAACCCTTACAGCTTTAAAGACCAGTACTGAGCAGAAGATGAGCCTTTAAGATCAACTGGTGTCATGTTGCTATTGCAGTATAGTTGTTCTTAAGCACTTGACTTTTTCATGAAAGCTTAAATTATTCACCAGATTCCTACAGGTCACCTTAAGGTCTCACACCCTTCGATTTAGTGGTTATATCCTCAGCTGTTGTCCGTAAATACCTGGAAAACTAGCGTGACATGGGAACCTAGGGCTGTTGGTTCAGAAGTAGAAGTGGAGGAGCAGGATGTCAAGGGACATGCTGGGGGAAACAGGTCTCATCATAAAATGCAGTGACATCCTGGCTGTGTAATATACTCCTTAATGTGCCATCAAATGTCTTTTCATTAAATTTTAAGTTAATGCCCAGTGCAGCCTTAATTCCATACATCATGCCTCTTTGTTGCCCAGACTTTTCAAAGTAGATACACCTGTCAGCAGTCAAACATTTACTTTTTTGGTCCACTGGTGCTTTTTTTTTTTTCTCCGCTCAAGCTATTCTTTGGCAAGCCCTCCTGAGGGTTACTTCTTAACCTTGTTTTTCAGTCTGTCATGAATAGTGACTGAATATAACAATGTAGTTTTAGAATAGCCACCAAACCCACTGGCTGTTTCAAATTACAATTGGTTGTAAAACAAAGAATGTCGCTCTTTTCATTGCGCCAAGATCAGAAGCTTCATGTGCAGTTTATCGTGGGTGCTCTCTGATTGGCCCCGAGCTGCTGGCAGGGGTTGGTGCCCCTTTGACACTCCGGGCAGTGCTGACCTCCAGGACCGATCTGGCTCCAGCTACCTCGCATTCTCATGCATTTCTGCCTTATTTATGGCTGTTCCTTGCTAGCATACCTTTCTTACTGCATGTTCTCAGAGGCGCTTAAACAGCCCTTAATCTGTAAAACTGGTTAGCAAAATGCTAATGTTGGGAGAATGAAGTGCTTTTTATCTCTCTTTTTTCCCAGACCCCCCCCCCCACCCCCCACCTTAACCCTATCCTGCTGATGAGTTTACGGCCTGTGAAATTGGCTGCCCTTTAGACTCTGAACAGCATTCCCGTTGAACTCTGGGTACTGGTGCTCCATGACAGTGCTGCTGGCCCTCCGCTCATTGTATGGTCTGAGCTTCTGTTGCAATAAAACAATACGGGGCTGTAATATGCCTCTGGCAGAGCCTCCCATCCGGTTTCAGCCAACCTCCTGTCTGACATTCCTCGCCTGTCTTTATTTTCTTGTCTCACTCTCTCCGGGCAGGAAACCCTCACCTCTGAAACTCCTTGGCATGGCCGCAGCAGGAAGTATGTGTGAGCATGTGTGAGGATTCACTGCTGCTGGGTCCCAGACGGGAAGGGGGGGGCAACTTTAGTAAGAGAAGGACAAAGTGCAAATCAGTGGTCACATGACCACCAGAAAGACTGACTGTAGCACTGACTCTAGAGTAGTGGCTGTGTGGTGAACCCGCCCCTCCTCCCCAGGCCTGACTGCCCACCGCCGCTTTGCTGGAACATCCGTCAGCAGTCAGCTGCGAGTTGGTCAGCAGATGGCTTCGCTGGTGGGATTTTCTGTATTTTACTGAAAATTCAGGTGTGTTTCTTTCAAAAAGCAGACACAGTTCTGCATGATTTCCTCGTAGATGCAAACACGAAAAAGTATCTTTAAAGTAGTGGAAGAGTGATGGCTTAAAAAAAATCTGTGTGTGTGTGAGTGAACATATTGTATTCTGCTTCCTAAAGGAGGGGACAATGTATAAATAAAAAAACAAGCCCAGATTCTTTCCATTGTAGCTAACTGTAATTCAGCTGTGGCAATGTGATATAGACATGTTCCCTGTTCCTTGACAAACGAATTTGTTGTGATGTTTCATATAATTTATCAGTGGCTCTGTAGTAGAAGTAGTAGTAACGTATGTAGTAATGATATTACCCTGCTCTGTGACATATATTATATTTGCCCCGTTTCTAGTTACGCAGTACTCCCTTAATACACACATCCTCTCAGTAAGCCAGCCCTCTGTTGATTTGGTGGTTCTCCCCAGATGCATGCTGGGTAGAGGTGAGCTTACCCTGATGCTCTGCTGCTGCCGCTGCCCATCTTGGCGGCAGGGTGCCCGCGTGCCGCCTGCCCGCCAGCTGTGCCAATCTGTGTTAATAATGATGTCATGCCTGTAATAACGGGGGTGAGCGTGCTGCGCTTTGCAGGCCTGCACCGGGGGGCTTTACTGCATGGCTCTGTGGCTCTGTAAACACTGAGCTATGCACCCCCCACATCCCGACTGTGTGCGGAGAGGAATTCATGAAATGCACACATTTTTGAGTCTCCCTATCTTAATGGGTTGTTGCTTTGCTTACTATGCTGATACTGTTGGCTGGTGGTCATTTCTGTAGCCAGTAAGGATGTTCTTGTATTTATTTTCAATTTATTATACATCAGAAGCAGTTCCAATATGCCTGGATTGTGTGCTCGGTTACAAAAGTTGCCTTTATGTATATGACTGATGGCCTCCTACATTATTTCTGTACGGTGGGGTGTCCTAATTTTCCAAAATAAACTGGATGTGGAGCAGCCGGCATGACGGGATGGGTGTAGCATGTGCCCATGTCGAAGCTGTAATGCCTGGCTGTGTCACTCAGCCCTGACCATTGACACATGGAAGTGGGAATCGGCATGAGGGTCTGTACTCGCGTGTCCCTTAACGACAGGGATGCGCCTTTAGGCGATTTCGGCACATCAGAGTGTACACAAACCTAGATGGCATAGCCTACTGTGCATCTAGGCTATACGACTGATTAAAAAGTACAGTAAATTTAATTACCGTTTTATGTATTTAGTAGTCATTATCAAGTGTTACATACTGTACATAATTGTATGTGCTATGCTATATAGAACTGGCAATGCAGGAGGTTTGTTTATGCCACCATTAACTCAGACACGTGAGTTGTGCATTGTGCTGGCACGTGACAATGGCTACATTGTCACTAGGTGATGGGAATAATAATATAATAATATAATCTTATGGGACTGCTGTCGTAAATGTGGTGTGTCGCCGACTGAAACGTTATGCGGGGCATGACTGTAGTCATTTGGAATTGCAGAATGGAGCGTGCAGCCCGAATGTACGAGCACCCGGTGTCTACACACGGCGCACTGTCCCCTCTTCCCTTTACATAGTTCAGTTAGCTAATCTAGTTGGAATGTTCTGAAACTGTTACTCAGCTGGTTCAAAGGTCTGATTTGCTAATCGGACATGGTGGCTGGTATGCAAAGGCTATCTTTATGTGTCATCCTCTGCATTTGATTAATTTATTTCTAATCTTGCCAGTGAGACTGCTATAGCCTCGGGGTCTGTCTGGCGTCTCATAACTGTTGGGGAGGGGTGGGGGTCAGTCCACAGCTGCCTGAGAGTAGCAGAGGCCTAGCTGGTAATGTGTAGTATTATTAGAGATGCTGCATTATTGAATTTTGACTTATGGGCAGTTTTGTGCTCAACTCTGTGCTTTTAATGTGCAGCTACATGGCAGTCGATGGAGCAGTCTAGTACACAGACTAAATAATATACTCTTATTTGCCAAATATCCAGGTATGAGTAGAGTAACATTGAGAGTACTTTTTTTTTTTTGGTATATACCATCATGCACTCCTAAGAGGCGCACAGATACAGGTCAGAGTGCAGGACCAGCTATGTGTCTGGGTACCCTCAAGTGGTTTTTGGGATTAAGGGCCTTGCTGAAGGGCCCCACAGCGATACGCTGATGCCAGCCGTGGAATCTGAACATTGGCACAGATTCCTAACCCATCGGGCCACATACCACGAGAAGCCTGTGTGCTAGGGGAGCGGCTTTGGGAGGTGGGAGGCCTGTGAGAGAGGCACGCTGCTAATGTCCATTCAGATGCCCTGATTATCAGGCAGCACGATCCTCCCCACTGCGGTAAGTGAGGAAGGGCTGGAGAAGGGGAATTGCCCCGCTGTCACCCACGCGAAAGCCACCCACCTCCTGCAGCGAAACCCCGGAGGTGCTGTCTGGTGAGCTCCACGCTCTGTATCTGCAGAGCCTGCTGCCAGCTGGCCTCTGCTGGGATGATGTCCTTCCCTGGGTCACTCAGTGTCTAGCCTCGAGCTGGTTTTGCCTCAGCTGGGGGAGAATTATGGACACCAGGTAGAACTGTGGCACTTGTCCTATAAGGATGTTCCTCACACCTTGAGCCAGAAAGCACCCCAACCCCCAGTGCTGAATGCTGACTGAATGCTTATCCAGAAGCTCCCTTACTCTGTGTTTGTCGCGCAGTAATGACACTGCTGCTCTTCTCCAGGTTCTCTTTGCCAGCACCGCAGAATTCTGGGAGCCTGAGTATCGATTTTCAGCATTTGCCATCAATTTTACTGCAGATTAGGTTCAGGCTTCTCAGTAGTTGTTTGTGTGTGAAATCATTTGGCTTTTTTTTTTTTTGGCACTTTTTTTTTTTTCTGTTCCAGGAACTGCTTATATCTGATATGAACACGTGGGGTTTAAATTCTGAATAATGAGAAGTACCCAAGCAAAGGTAATTATAGTTAAGATATTTGTCTCTGTGCGCTCATATGCTGAATGCATTCTTGCAGACGCGACTACAGATACATATAGAATACCTGCAGAAATGACTGCTGTATAAAGGTCCGTCTCATCTTTAAACTTGTCAAAATGCCAGCCTGGTTTGATACTGTGGCAAAGTGCCTCCTCCCCTCCCACCCTCATATCTAATCTCCGCCTTACCCAAGGTTTTGTTTCTGCGCACCACTGGGCTTCTCCTGTTATTCTGTGTCTGGGTCTGTTTTATGGTATTTCCACTCACTTGCACATCCTCCTTTGTTAAGGCAGATTTATTATGAGGGGGATCGGATCCATTTCCAAGTCTTTGAAGTCGCACGAAATCGGGAAGTGAATATGAGCGAAAAAGCAGAATGCGTTTCTAAATTCCAGTCAAGACCATTTGGTTTGCATAATGTTCATGGATGTCTGACAGGCGGTTTGGTTTGTAAACATGTCGCTCTGGACTCTGCCGGGGCCTGTATCACGAAGTGGCATTTCTTGGTTAGCTGGATAACTTGTTGGATTTAAAGTAGTCTGGGCTAAATGTAAGTGAATGAAGATTAAGTCCATTTGAATTTGGACATGTCGTCCAGCTCGGCAAGAAATCTGGGTTGGTGATACAGGTAGCTCTGCAGTTCCTAGCCATTCAAAACTGCCAACCAATTCAAAGAGCTCTGTAGACCCTGAGGGCCGTCATTGACTGGCCATATGCTTCAAGATGGCTGCTATTTAGCTGGTGAAATCAAAGGTGCTAGTGCTGCTTTCTGCCAGACCAGCCCGGTTTCCCTGAAATAAGGTCGGTAGGGCCTTTGGTTTTGGTTTGGGGGGGGAATAGTCTAAACACAGACCTCTGTAAGCAGGTTGATATCAGCTCTCCCTTTGAAAGGGAATCCTGAGCTGTCTGGCCCTTTTGCTCGGAACATGTTAATATTTTTTTGGAAAGTTTCTTATGTTTAGGGGCCTTTTTTTGTTTTCCATCAGAACTGCTAGGCTGCAGAGGATATGGTGAATTGGAGGTGGCAGCGCATGACTGCTGTGAGGTTTTATATCGTAAGATTGACGGTAGGTCATGGATGTTGCTGCCAGCACAAGTTGATATTTATAGATGCTCGGTTGTTTATGTATTGTAAAATCACATTCCCTTAGTTTCACAAGTAGAATGTCTGTTTTTGTTTTCCCCAGGGTCATAGCAGACAACAACCAGATGCTTTTTGTTTTGTTTTGTTTTGTCTTGACCTGTGCAGTACAAAGAGCACATCACTACTGAACGGAAATGTTGTGGCGGTAATGTACAAAGGAAATGACAGATTGGCATCTGCATGCTCACGGGTAATGGGAACACAGCTTCACAGAGTGTTCTCTCTTGCTGTTAGTGAGCTACTGGGTGCTACTTATCGGCCTCAACCCCAGACAACTCACTGGTGGCCACCAGTTGTGGTGTTGCAGTGACATTGGTGCGATCCTCTCCATCTGTCTGTGTGTGTGTTCTTTGTGTGTGTGTGTGTGTGTGGGGGGGTTTGCGCAAATCACATTTGAGCACCAAAATGTCCCCGAAGTGTGGTAAAACCTGAAATTGCCCTACTTTTGGGGACATCTTTTCAGGTCCTCATTTGGATAAACTTTATTTAGGGTTAGGGCTGGGTTGGGATTAAGGGTGTCATGATTGGGATTAGGGTTTTTCCCACATAGAAATGAATGGAAGGGTCCCCATTTAGATAGGTACGTTTATGTGCAACCCCTTAAACGGATTGCATCCTGTTATGTGTAAAAGACCTAGGGTTGAGGGGATAATGCAAGCAAATGAAGTTACTACAGTAGCTCATGTAATAGTGCTTTTTAACATTGTGAGTGGTTTGTTAAAACCTTTTAATTGTTGTTTCACCTAGTGCTGGGTGGTATTTATTTTTGTTATGATGTGGACTTTTCTTTTACCGTAATACCGGTTTAAATAGCCTAAACGGCATCCGGAATGTGGCGCAGCGGAAACCATTTAAGGGGGGACCATTTTTATTGGTACACCACTGAACGTACATGCAACGTATTACCTGCATTAAGGTGCATTCGATTATCCCAACAAAGTTGTAAATTCTGAGGTGTGAGGCGGATGGCAAGCCGTTTTAACTTTCATTTTTAGAGGATATCACATTTTCAGTTCTAACTAGCTAGAATGCACATTCCTGATATCAGAGATTAAATTGTAACTAGTTATAATGTGCATTTCTGATATCACAAATTAAGTTCCAACTAGTTATAATGCTAATACTTGATATCAGAAATTCAATTTTAACTAGATGAAATGCCAATTCCCGATATTAGAAATTACATTTTAGCTAGTAAGATTCAAAACGATTTTCTCATTTATTTCATTGGGAGTTGGAATTTTAACTAGTTAAATGCCAATTTCTGATATCTGCAATTCAAATTCAACTAGTTATAATTCAATTTTAGCTAGTCATAATTCCAATTTCTGATATCAGGAATTCAATTGTAACTAGTTATGATTGAAATTTTATTATATCTAGTTGCAATTCCTCATATCAGAAATTGGATATTCAACTAGTTAAAATTTTATTCCTGATATGGAATATGGAGAAAAAAGTGCATTATTTAAAGAAAGAAGTAATATGTAATAAAGAAGAACATGGTGGCCTCGAGGTGTTGACCTTTAGGGAACTCAGTAATACATAAAATGGATAACTGATTTTATCATAAATAAGGATAGTTTATGGAATATTTTCCCCAATTATTTTTTAAGTTAAGTTTCTTTTTGCAGTGTAACTATTCACTAGAAAAAAATCCAGTTAAATTAGCAGATTTTCATAAGCAAGCGTTTAAAGCGTGGCTACTGTTTTACAGTCACAACTTTTCACCACATGGATACTTTATTTGGAACAATAAAGATATTCTTTATAAAAATAAATACTTTTTACCGGTCTTGGTTTGATAATGGAATTATGAAAGTCAGTCAATTATTGAATGGACAAGGCTTATTACTTTCTTATACAGAATTCCTTGACAAATTCAAAATTCCGGTGAAACCCAAAGAACATGCTATTGTGTTTGATGCTGTGCCAAGAAAGATTGTCCCATTACTACAAAATTGTGGTCAAATAAACACTGAAGTTTGGTTGGACAAAATTTTGATTGAAGGAATTGATGTATTAGAAAAAAAATGCAATAATAAGTTTATCTGAAGTATATTCAAGGAACATTATATTCCAACTTCAACTGTTTTTTTGGTCATCTTTATTAATGTATTAATAAGAGCATGGACTAATATTAATAAATATTTTGTTTGTAATAAAACCAAAGACGTGTCATTTAAAATATTACCCAGAATTTATCTGGTAAAACAGGTACTTGAAACATATATTTATTTAAACATAGAGGACACCTTTTAGTTTTGTAGTTTATCAAAAGAGCATTATTCATCTTTTCTATCATTTTATGTCAATTCATCTTTTCTATCATTGTTTATACTCTTGATTATTTTGGATAGATGTCTAATTCCTTGACGAGAACTTTTGAAATGTTAATTAAAATTGATTTATATGATGTAATGCTTTATTTTGCAAGGGATACTTTGAACAGTAATGTATGTTTTATAACACAGCTCCTTATCATAATTTCATATCCATAAAAGAAAATGGTCTAGTGCTAAGCTAATTTGTTTTTCTTTTTATTGAGTTTAAACAATACAGGACCACTAAAAAGAAATTACTTCTTTTTTACAAACTTGTGTAATTACCCCTGGCACATTCTTATTTGTTAGACGTGGCTATTATATATTGTATTCCGTATGTTTTGTATTTGGAAATGAATGCACATTGTTTGTATGTGTTTTATGTATGTACTGTAGAAGACAGTGAAGTGAAACATGATGACACAGAAGAACTTTTGCCGAAAAAAGAAGTCGTGTTTGTTGTCTCAAGATAGTTTGGTTTTCAAAGGTCAGATGTGGACCAGACAACCATTTATTGCAAACACTGTCGAGAAAGTTGTTGCCAGATTGTTTACATTAACAGTGTAGTTGGTTTACAAAAGGTATTTACCATTTATTCCTTTTCTAAAACTTGTTCAGTGCAATACAACTTTTGACAAGCACCTCTGGATATTTCACTAAGTCTAAATGCCTCTTTGGATGCTTGAAAATATGTTGTGAAAAATTATAATTTAAGTTTTTTGCAAAATTTGTTCAATAAATAGGTTCTATATTTTGACTACAACTGTCATGCAGTGCGATTCCTTCTCTTCATTAGTGCCACCCGCTTGAAAACTGTATCACTTTATGGGGCCACGCATATTATTTTTTTATGTATAATTCTCATGACAGTAGAATAGGTTACTCCTAGGCAGTCTACTGCAGTAATTGAAGTGGAAAATATGGTAAACACCCACTGAACGGGGGAAAAAAATACTGTCGAATACTGTGAAACTGTCATAATTTTGGTCATACCGCCCAGCTCTAGTTTCACCTTTGTCAAACTTACTCATGGTTAGAAATGCTTTATGTTATGTAAAAGACAGGCTCATTATCAGAGCAACAGGTAAGTCGGCTGTGTAGCAAACATTTTCAAAATTTTGCTTTGTTCCTAAATAGCTGCCTTGTGCCATGTTAATTGGTATCCAAGTGATATGCTTAGTATTGAGGGCTGTAAATCTAAGTGGTTAAATTAGAGGTGGAGTTGCTGACCATTTACTCTTGGCTAATTATAACGTTGTTCTGCAGTGTAGCTTGTGATAAAACTGGGTGAAGCCATTTCCTAGATTGGCGTTTCCCTATTCTTTGGGGACCACAGTCGGTTCATGTTTTTGCTCGAAAAAAACGAAAACATGGACCGACTATGGGTTCCCAAGGACCGTATTGGGAAATACTGTCCTAGATGGAAACACCACCTCACAGTCCTCCTGGGTCAACTGGCAGTTTGTTGAGCCAGTAGAGGCTAATTGATCTTAATGCCCCTCCCCCCATATTTTATATTCTGCAGCTTGAGTGTACAGTAATTCAGGTGGCGTGGGCAGACCGCACCCTATGGACTTTGGATTTGCAGCTCTTGGGTTTGTGCTGCCCAGACACGTTCATTGCCTACAAGTGACTTGTGACTTCTGGGACTTGCACGACATACCGCACCCTGTTGACATTTTTGGTTTTATTTTTGAATGTCTTGGGGAGTGAGTGTTTTCCTAGGGAGGAGACATGGTCAAGGCTACATACGGAACACGTTACTGTATAAACCCATCCATCTCTGTCTGCCAACAGTGAAACACCTTTTTGCTTTTGAAACTAGCATCGTTGCTTTGAGTGCAGAGACAGGAGACAAGGGGGGAGTGTAAATCTTCCAGTTGACATTTGCTGGTGTTTTAGAAGTCTAGAAATGACTGCCTGAAAATATAGTTCTGGGAGACTGGATTTCAGGAAACCTTTGACTCACTTGTGTGACTTATTGTATCTGTGCTCCCGTTCTTCTGATGTGGTGCCATTTGTGGCTCAGCGTCTCCAGTCTGGTCATTTTGGGGGCGGAGTCAGCTGGCTTCCTGTGGGCTGTCTGTCTGGAGATGGGATCTGTCATCAGTGGATAGACAGCGCAGCAGCTCCTGGCCACTTTTGGCTTCGGTCACTGTTCTCTGTGACGTTGTGTTTCTACCGTTCTTGGCGGTTTTGTTCATTTTAGAATTGACTTTATATCCATTACCTTTTTAACAGCTGCTCTGGCTAATAGTTAACATGTGTAAACTAAGACTGAGAAGTTAGGCAGACATGCTTTATGGAGGAACTCTTCTGTGTGTGGATGGGGATGTGCGATTTTTATGCCATGTCACTGGCAGTATTTTCCTAGCTTTTGAAGGAAGCACAGCCCTCGCCGAAGCAGTCTGAAGAAGGGAGTCTGTTGCCATAGAGACTGCTCGACCAGTCTGAGTGTGAGGGGTCTGTGTACCGTGTCGCCCCAGCCCATGGCTGCTCGGGTCAATCGAGGGAAGGGGACATAGAAGAGGGCATTGAAAAAAGGCTTGGGTGGAGTAGTTCTGGTCACAGCTGCATGAAAGGAGTGGCTTCTTAGCATGTGAGGGGGTGGAGTATGCTACCAAAATAGACTGTGCCTGAGTCTGTGTTTTAAGGGCTTTGTGTATTGAAAAGGGTGTTGCAGATTATACATTTTTATTAATTTTAATGGCTGTTATATTCGCAGCGGTTTCTTCTTAACTGGCATGAATGTGAGCCCATTTTCCCAGGTTAGTATTAATAGAACATCCAGGTTCTGTAGGTAATATTACTATGGAAAGATTTGGAAAAAGCATGTGGACTGCCGATCTGGCAACCCACCATTACATTGGTGTACAGAGAACACATATGGAGTGATGTGAAAATTCTATGGATGTGGACAGTTCACATGGGGAATGTGTGAACGGTTTCAGAAGGACGGCACAGATGCAGGGGGATTCCAGCTGGTAAAACCGAATAAATGGCTCCAGCGTTCAAGGAACCAACTCCACATGCGTGGTGGCTCTGCCTCTGTCATTAATCTTCACAAAGTGGTAATGGCCACTGGGCTTGTGGTTTCGAATTGCACGTGTAGCTCTTTTTGGTTTAATAGTGATTGCCAAACACGTGATGTAAGACCTCCATCATCACAAAGGCAGCTGAGCAACTTGGACACGTCACAGAAAATATGTCCCTTCGGCCCAACAAACACTGCGGCCTATGATGTAGTGTTTCCTTGTAATTACTGTTCCCATGTTCGCATGTTAAATGGAATCAGTCCATGACTCCCTGTTCTGGGAATAATGTGAGTGGTGTGAATTGCTCTTTGTGTCTAAACTCCTAAATCGGTCTGAAGGGATTGGGACCCCTCCCCTTAACTTGACGAATGGGTGTAGATGGTCCTAGTCCTGTCCGTTCTCATCCTGGTGGGGTGAGTCTTAGAGCCTAACACAAAAGTAGTGTTTCATAGTGCCTTGGGAATGTGGTTCATGAATTTCTCTGGATCTGTTTTGCATTTAGAACCAACTGTTCTGGTTCTGCATTCTGGTTCATAAAAGCCAGAGTAGAATTTCAGTCCAGCTTTACCGAGAGGCATCCCAGTCTTGGCAGTAGTGAAGAACGTAACTGTCTGGTAGTGCCAGGCTTCTTTTTTCCCGCTCGCCAACACCATTATAATAGATGTGTTGTTGAAATGACAAATGGCGATTATTTCATGAAATTGAATTTGTTAGTGGACTTTACGACTTGGATTTGAGAGACTGTGTGTGACTGATGTATGCCTTCACACTACCTTTGGCCAAGTGTTCTCACTACCCTATGTCTCCCAGTGACTGCCTCAGTCTCGGCTAATTTTGTTTCCAAGATTTTAAAATACCACTGTTTTTATCTTGATACCGCCCAAGCCTAGTAACTTTAAAAGTCTTCTTGAAAGTTTATTCATTTCACTTCCCAGCTTTTATCGGGGAATGGAAGACAAATAGCCAGTGCTATAATCACAATAAACTACCCCAACAAGAACATTTAATTTGAAAATCTCGACTTCTTTCTTGCTTGATCTCGCATGCTAAAGGGATGGATGAGAAGGAAGAATTCCCTCTAGAATACACCTGTTTTACTATGTAACTAGCTAGATAAGTGCTAAAATGAATGCTAAACCCATTAGTCTCTGCTGGTGATCTTGAGTGGAACTTTATTGAATCTCAAATCACTGGATCCAAGACACAAGCATGTACATCTGGAGTCTGGTGAAATCTCGAGAACTGGTGACTCGAGTCAGACTCTCTTGTCCAGTTCCTGGACTCGAGTTGTAGAGCATTACAAAAGACTAATTCTAGGTGATATGTCCTTTTAAGGTGGTTCCCTATTTTTGAATGGCGTTATTGAGCATATTGTTGGTAGCAAAGGTTTTTGTGAAGTACCTATGACAGTGTGAAAGATACTATGCTTTCTCGCTCTAGTCTTGAGTTAAAAGAAATACTCACTATTTCCAGTGTTCATCTAAAGGAAGCAAAAGTCATAAAAGCAGATATGGATTGTTGCCTATAAAAATCTTGACAGTATAACTTAATCATGACATTTTTGTGGGGTTTCCCATCTGCCCCCGAGAATAGCCCCTGCACTTTTGCTTTCCTTCCTGGTGCTTTCCTGTCTTTATATTCTTTATATGTTTCTACCCCAGCTCACATGAGCTTGTGGTTCCTGCGGTTAGTGGGTAGCCTTTGTCCACCTTGTACTTTCTAAACTGTTTCCTCCA
Source organism: Petrocephalus schoutedeni (assembly GCA_026780765.1). Classification (NCBI taxonomy): domain Eukaryota; kingdom Metazoa; phylum Chordata; class Actinopteri; order Osteoglossiformes; family Mormyridae; genus Petrocephalus; species Petrocephalus schoutedeni. Next base: position 33,048,433 of record JAODKL010000001.1, read on the forward strand.
GTACTGGTGACATAGTGCCCATCTTACTGTTGCTTTAGTTATTTGTATGATCTGCAAGGTCTCCTTTTTACTGTACTACAGTTTATTTTACCTGCCCTGAGCTGAATTCCAAAAAATCAGCATGTGAAGATGCATTTACACATTTCTGTAGGGATGGAAGCTGACCATGCACTATCTCCACCTGTTAACCCAAGCCGGCTAAGAAATTGTTGTGTTTGGGTGCTGCTTGGGTGTTGTGGTGTTTGGGTGCTGTTTGGGTGTTGTGGTGTTTGGGTGCTTGAGGGAATGACTGTCTAGCTAAGACTGGTCATGGCAGAGGAAGGGAAGCCCCTTCAGCTGACACTGTGTAGCTGTGTTGGAAAAGAGAGGCCAAGAGGAAGTGGCTGAGGTCATCTTACCACAGCTGCCATGGGGATTTTGTCCAGCAGCAAGATGGATAAAAAGCTTCACATACTGAGAGATTCTATGGATTCCATTTTCCTGGCATCAAACTTAATTTAAACACAGTGGAAGAAATTCTATTCATGGAAACTAGAAGTCCTGCAAAGGAAGTATAGAGTTGGGAGCTCATTCAATTAAATTCTCCCAATATAAGGAGGGGTTTGAAGAGCTGAAATCTTTTTGTTTCTGATACTTCAAATATTTTGCGGTGTGTGGTAAACCCTGGACTTGAGGCTTCAGGTTTGTGATTGATGTGGTTTCAGAGGTGTGATACTAAAGCTTCTGTAGTTTGTGGCCAGGACAAGACTGACCCTACACTTATACAATACTGCAGACCAGTCAGCAATGCATCCTTATGAGACCTGGCAGCTTTCCAGTAGCTTCAGATAGTGTCTTACCTTTTTATAATTTCCTGAATACTCTGTATCTCTTTACATGGGTTGTAAACTAGGCAATGAACTATATCAATACCAACACACTGTTGGGTTTCAGTGTGTTGTGGGGGCAAATTAAATATCCATTGGCTTAGGTTCTTGCATGTAAATGTCATGTAACTAACCAAATGGCCAAAGTCAGTGGATCTCCCTATTAAAGGTTTCACTATAGACAGTTGAATAGACTTGTCATTGTAATGGTCATAAAAGGTGGGCTATAGGGCAAAAATCCCCTCTGCCTTCTGCCTATGTTCATTTGGAGGTTCATTATCTTGGCAGATGCTCTCAAGTTATATCAAATTTCACATTTCCATTTAGGATATAAATGTTTTATGCTACAATATCTGCATGTGAAAAAAACTGCCCAGAACCTTTCCCTAAAGTTTTATATTATCGTTCACAACTATGGTTCACAAGTCTTCATGTTCCTAAAATTCTAGTACTATGCTTCCCAATGCTTTCACAGAAGCTATTTACACCATTAGCCGATTAACTTAAAGGTGATGATCCCCTTCCAAGATCTGACTTTATTGTTTGCCCACATCACACTTTTGAGGTTTTGAGGCTGAAAAAGATTTGTTTTAGAAGAGCTTTAGTGCCATCTATCCATATAGGTTACTCTGCTGGAGGATGCCTAGTTTTTTAGATGTTGGCCGTAGAAATGTCGGGCTTCTCGTCAATAGTGTCAATAGTGATCTTTCTGTGGTGATTAAAGCACCAGAAAAATACATATGAAAAATTCAACAGTGATGTCTCTTACGATAAATCATGTCTTACTATACATCATCTCAGATGGTTTCCACTCCCAAGTGAACCTTGCTGTGCTCAGCCGAAGACCCCAAATGGAGCACTTACTATAACTCATGACCCCCGGTTATTGGTTAGAGAGTAGTTTAATGTACAAACTATTTTCTTAGTTTCTACCAAAATCCACACACCAATTGTAGCACTACACAGAAGATATCACTGGGGTGCTTGTGCTGCATTTGAGAGAAGCCTGTCATTTCTACAGCTGGTATTTCTAAAATCTCCCAGCAGAACAACCTACAGTAGATGGAGAAAGTGAGGTGTCAGAAGCACATCAACTTCATCCGCTGCTAGGTAGAGGCTGGCATTGGGTTAAGGTCAAGGAGGTACATGCTAAACACGTGCACCAGAAAACATGCAGCGAAGTGGCCTCTATGCAATAGAACTCATAATTTTGAGTGGGCACAAATCCCTGCTGTGATATTGGTCATGGCCACGAAAGAGGTGGTGGGTGAACCACACCCAGATACCGTCGTCCTTGTCTGGTACTTGCAGTCCCTTTCACCCAAAACAAATATATAGATAGTACTTACCACCAGAAGTTGGTATGTGCTGTCACAGTATGATTGTTCTGTGTACTGTTTAAATAGGTTTGCTGTGGCCATCTCAGCTTAGACAGAACCTGCATCTGCTGACGGGCGACTTTTTCTAGCTTCCAAAATGGTTACATTTTAGAGGCTTGCTGGAGGAAAGAATGGCAGCTGATGAATCTCTGCTACTGATGGGCAGCAAGAGGAAGTGGTGATGTCATTTTCTGCCATGCATCAGCACTTCATTAGACTTGGGTGGGCCTTGGGTGGTGACATGCAGGGGAAATTCAGCACATCCTGAACTTATCATTTGGCACTGGCTGTAGAACGATGATAATTCTTTGTTTTCCTTCATTTTTCAGTGAAATGTGCTGGAACATGAGGTAGGATTTCCCAGTAGATATCTGAAATATTACTCAGCACTGCATTAGGCATTTTTTCTATCTGTGAGCTTAACTCGAGTATTTTTTGGTGATACCATCCAAGCCTAGTTCCCAGTATGTTTGTATTACAGTATACCTTGGTATTTAGGAATCCCAGCTGTATTGAGGCGATGTATTTTAGTGCACAGCAAGTGCCACCAGGGGTCTCTCTACTGGTGAGAGATGCAACTGCGAGTGGTAGCAATAACACAGGATTAGTGAAAAAGTGAAATGTTTCTCCCCCTTTTTGGGAGTATTTTGGATTTCTTCCCAATGATAAAGGTAAGCTAGTCAGTCCGTTTGTTTAATTTGCATTCTCCATGGAGAATATTTGTGAACATTGTGCATGTGAATAAAGTTATCTGAAACAACCTAGAAGTAGCATTTTTTTTAACTGATGGAAAATACAAATGTAAAATAGAAGCAGAAAAGAAGTAATTGAATTGTGTCCATTTGCACATAGGAGTAATTTTTTAATATAATCCCCAGTGATCTTGCCCCAGTTCTTGTGTGTTTATAATCATACTACTTTAAGTATATTAGTTGACTACATTTCCCATACTCCCTAGGGTGTGGTTATATGTGTGGAGTGGTGTCAATAAAAGATGGGTGGTGTTTTTAACTCTTCAAAAAGGAGCTGTCATGATGAATTATTTGACGTGGCAGTTCAATTGCATTGATTCTCCTTAAAGATACTGCTACTTCCTGGCTGAGCGCTCACATGCTGCAGGTAACAAAATTCCATTCTTGCTTGCTATGTTTAAAATAAGCTTAGATGCATGACTTATTGGCCATCATAAGTATCAGCCAATATTTAATTAAAAAAATCAAGGGTCCAGTGTATCAATCTTGGCCGATTTATTAATGGCTGATATTTAAACTTGATCACCATTTGAATTTGTCAGAACCAGACCCACGACAGCTAGTAAAATAATAAAGATGATTGCATTGGGTGCTCAGCCATTTTCCATAGTGGAGGGAATTCATTGGGGCAATCACCACTTATAAGAGGTCTCAAAGTATAGAACCACCGCCTGTTTATAAATCATTATTAATTCTTGTGCAAGGTTTTGGGGGACCACCGTCCCCCAGTAATATTTACATACAGTAATTTGTTCATATCTTAAACATCATGTTTCACATGAAACTCTGGGACTCATTCTTGGAGAAGGGTTCCCTAAACACCAAAAGTGCAATAATTGCATGTTCTTTCTGTTGACCAACTTCAAAAACTAGACGTAAAACACCCTTTGCACTAGGGCAAAGAGTTTAGAGTCTTACCCTTGCACACAGGTAAAATCTAGCCTGCAGATCGATCTTCTGCTTTCCACAGAGAATCAAATAAAAGACAGTGTCATTCCCCTAATCTGTGTCGGCAAACTCAGCACATTTATGCTGTGAAGTTAAAGGTTTGAATTTAAGTTACCAAAATAAAATAACTGATTAATCCCAATCGTGGTAAAAATTAAACATTTCTGCAAATTGTTTCCAGAATAATCATTATTGAGTTGCCCTGGGGGGGGGGGGGGGGTGATCTACCCCTCTATTGGCATGTGTGATGTACTGGTATTCACTGTTGGAACGGCCCCTTTAGGCAGGACTGGCGCTCATCAGCCTGCCGTTGGCGCATCATCCTCCGGCTGGGATGCTTTCCCAGCTGCCATGAATAGTCTGCTTCCCAGGCAATCTCACAAGTGCTCCATGGGCTTTGTGTCCCCCAGACTAGCCTGTGAGGAGGCATTGACAGACTCGCGGTCTAGTACTGGCGTTTCCTTTAGCTAGCGGAGAAGGGCCCTATGGTCGGGCACTCTGCACTCTTGCTGTGCTCAGCCCAAGGCCCCACATGGAGCTGACTGCCTCCTGCCTGTGGGGGTTCTGGGTGTCTTGACATTTATACGTTTATGCAAACGGCAGTTTGTTTCGTGAGAGTGTTAATTGTAAACCTTACAGTAAGTCACATGCAACGTATGACTGCATAGGTGTGGTTTACGACATGCCTAAATACATAGCCTGGGGACATCATCTCAGTACTGACTGCATATTTCGGGGTTGAGCCAAGAGTCCTCTGGGATCCCTGCAAGATGGATGTAAGATTCTCTGAGGGCCTGCTCCCTGTGTCTGCGTCTGTGTCTGTGAGTGTGTGTGTCTATGTGTGTGTGTGTGTGTGTGAGAGAGAGAGAGAGAGAGAGAGAAACTTTTGAAAGTTCGAGATTAAACTGTTTTAGGAGAGCATCAAAGGAAAATGTACTGGTTTGCTTTACTGGCAGCCTTGTAGCCTTTGTGTCTTTGTGTTGATTAAACTTGAGAGTTTAGCAGTTTCAGTTTGCTGGTATGTAGCTTGCTTGGGTGACTTATTAAGCCATTCCCCGCTAGATGGCGCCTTTCCTCTGCAGTTTCAGTTTGCTGGTATGTAGCTTGCTTGGGTGACTTATTAAGCCATTCCCCGCTAGATGGCGACTTTCCTCTGCAGTTTCAGTTTGCTGGTATGTAGCTTGCTTGGGTGACTTATTAAGCCATTCCCCGCTAGATGGCGCCTTTCCTCT
>JAODKL010000001.1:33059255-33070423 GCA_026780765.1 Petrocephalus schoutedeni
TTCGCCTTGACCATGTCAACATGCCTAAATGCATTGAGTTGCCACCATGTGATTGGCTGATCAGTAATTTGCGTCAATGAGTAGTTGGACAGGCTTGCCTAATAAAGTGGCCGGTGACTGTACTTTGATGCTAGACCATTCAGTGCCGTATAGATTAGCAGCAACACCTTATAGTCATTACGAGACCTAACCGGAAACCAATGGAATGAGGCCAATACAGGATTAATACACGTATGTTTCCTAGTGCTTATGATGCTTGCTGCAGCATTCTGCACCGCTGAAGTTTGTTTAATGATGCAGAGGTGCACCCAACTAATTAAGCATTACAATAGTTCAGTTAAGAGGCAATAAAGGCATATACTAACTTTTTTTTTTTTTTATGTTTTGCAATATTCCTCAGAGTTTGCATGTTCTCCCCGTGCCGTTGTGGGGTTTCCTCCTGGTACTCCAGTCTACCCCCACAGTCCAAAGACATGCTGAGGCTGATTGGCGTTGCTAGATTGCCCATAGGTGTGCCTGTGTGTGTTAATGGTGTGTGAGTGTGCCCTGCGATGGGCTGGCCCCCCATCCTGGGTTGTTCCCTGCCTCGTGCCCGCAGCTTCCGGGATAGGCTCCGGACCCCCCGCGACCCTGTTCGGATAAGCGGGTTGGAAAATGGATGGGTAGATGGATGGATGGAATATTCCTCAGATGAAAGAAAGCTCTTATAGCCACGTTATTTATGTGAGCACCCAAAGTCAAGGCTGAATCTTGTGGCAGGATTCACTTTTAACCAAAAGGCTTATATTGAATAGGCAACTGTCAAGCTTCATGCTATCAACAGCACCCTGGCCTATCCTAGGGCCCAGGAGTAATGCCTCTGATTGACAGCATTTAACATTTTGGCTATCCTAACTTCAGCAAAGCGTTCAGTCTTTGACATCTGTAATAGTTCATCTGTTTTAACAGATATGTGCAGCTGTGTCGTCTACATAAAGATGAAAACTCCCACCGTTTCCTAATACCACCAAAAGAGCATGTAAAAGGTAGTGGGCCCCGAACAGAACCTTGCAGGACACCAAACCTTGTGCTGGTGGGTTCATTGTTCGCATAGATGAACTGGTGACTGTCAGCGATTTAGCGGAACCAGGACAGCGCCTGCCTTTAACACCAACCAAAGATTCTGACCTTGGTTGCTCTGTTTTGGAATTGCTATTAATAATGCTCCAAAACCTGTGCGTTTTTTCTGGGGAAAAGTTGATGTGTGCCATGTTGCAAATGATTGCATGTTTCTAAGTATTAAAATCCTTGGCAGGGTAAAATCAATGCAATTGGGAAGGGCGCGCACATGGAGAGTAAAGAGAATTCAGTTTGGGTACAGACAATGAAAAAAGTAAGAAGTGTGTAAAGTAAAATAATTGGTCCTTCCTGGACTCAGGGCTACATATTTATTTATTTTATTTTTCAAATATTTTCACAAACCCCAAAGCCATTTTTTTGTAATAGAGATGCACAGTTGGCTGTTTTTATTGTTTTTATTTCCAAATCACTATAGACCAGATCTTGTCTTCAGATGGTACAGCTATTTGGAATCTGCCTCAATGTGTTCTGTGGGGCAGGGGGGGGACTCACTTCACATTCACATTCTGTGGATTCATGCTTCGGAGTCCATCTGCCCTATGCAGTGTGGCCTGCAGTACTTTTTTTGCTGAACACCCTTTGTGTCAGGTGGTGCCTTATTTACATGCTGGGAAAGGAAGTGTACATGCTAAAGGGAGATCCATCAGCACAGTGCTGGTTTGGGGATTACTACCCCACTCCAGCTCTGCAGCTGTTTGAGAGAGAGAAGTGTGTGTGTGTGTGTGTGTGTGTGTGAGGGGGGCTATGTGGGGAAGGGGAGGGATCTGCACCCCGCTGCTTGCCTGCATTTGCAGAGTCTGGCACATCTCTCAGTCAGAGCTGCACTGGAAGGATCTGCTGCCCTCATGCTCAGCATTTCCACAGCCGGTTCGGATCACGCTCTCACCTTGGCAGCATCTCGACCCGGTGTCCAAATCTGTCGCGATTCTCTCGGGGGCAACTACACCGATTCTACAGGCTATAAGCATCTTATGGAAGATCTGAGCAGTCAGTGTGCTGCTGGGCTTGCCTGCTTTGCTCTCCTGGCTTTGCTAAACTGTTACTGTTCTTGGTGGTGACTGATCTTAATGAACATCTAGACTGCCTGTGGCCTTTCAAGGGCCAATGAGTGTCGGCGCCATGGGAGATGGTCCCGGTCCTCTCAGGATTCCTGTTCTTACTCTTAGGTAGAGGATTTTGCCACATCCTTTCTGCATTCTCTGCTGAGCTGTATTCCGAAATTGGCTCTTCCTCTGACCCACTGTGGATGATTCGAAATACACCGGGTCTTCTCAAATGCAGCTGCACGGGGGCTGCGAAATGACAGATCCCCTCACCCTTCTCTGACGAGGCTTGGTGCGAACACCGTATCTGGGAAGCACCGTCCATGGGAAATTGAGCAGCACGGGATTTGTATTCCCGGCCACGGCCGCATACAGAAACGGAGCGTGACGCCATGGCTTCCTGTTGGAGATGCCAGGTAAGTGATAGGCCGTTGGAAAACGGGTCAACTAGTCTGGAAGTCTGAATGTCTGCTCCAGTCCTGGGCTTTATGGTCTTATTACTTGGAGGAGCATGGAATTGCTAGGAGAGCCTTCATCTGCAGTGAGGTAGCACAGTTACCCGATCATTTGCATGTATGCCTTTTAACGCCGTTGTCTTCATGCCTATAGGAGGAGCAGGCTGCCAAGCTGAAGGCAGAGAAGATACGGGTGGCTTTGGAGAAGATCAAGGAAGCACAAGTGAAAAAGGTGCGTCTGCTAGTGCATATAGGAACCAGCATGGTGGGCAAGCATGCATGTACGGACAGAGCCGTAAGATGGTTCTCCACTTTAAATCCCGAGCTGATGGAAGCAGTCTGTATACAAGGAAGCGGATTTCCCCCCACAGAGCTCCTGTGAGAGGAATATAAACACCAGAAATGGGTCATAGTAGCTTAAGCGCCCATGATGTCTGTGTGTGCCTGTGTCCATTTGTGTCACTCAACACTGCAGGGCTGTCGCAGATGTAATTGCAACTAACCTAATCCTATTGTGCTTGATTTAAATGTAATATTTAATAAATAGATCACTGTTTCAGTGCATTTATGATTGTGTAAGCTACATGAATTGGGTTCTAGTGAGCATGACTCTGAGGGAGATTAAAGCAACTGACAGAGAGAGAGAGCGAGAGAGAGAGGGGAACACTGAAGTCTTAATGAGGGAGTTGGATGCCGTGGCTGATTTAAACTGACAGACCGGAGGGGGGCTGCCGGCTGAAGTGGCGCCGTGGGCATTGTGAGCCTATGAATGAGCCTTATGAAGCTGCTCCCTGACCTAGTCACCCAATGAGAGCAGCTCTTTATGTACACATCCTCTCTACACGGGGGCTCTGGGGTGCCTGAGCCTGACCGTGTCCCGCACGGGATCTGTCCCCCGCACCCTGCTGCTTCTGGGCAGCCATGCACAGGGCTTCTACCCTGAGGAGAGAGTCGCTCTGTACCATCCCTCCTTTCTTGGATGCTGTAGCTAAATGTGCCACGTGCAACATAACCGCAAAATCGCCTCCGGCCCGTGGCACGGATGTGGAGTAATCTGCCCATCAGAGGAACCCGTGCCACCTTTTCCTGGGCACTGTGGGTGGGGTGGATGGGGGGGCGGGATTATCACTCCAATCCCACAAGTCCTCCATCAGGTCTGCTTTGTCACTATCTTTCGTCAGTTTTACATAAAGAAAAATTCTAAAAAAAAATATATATCACCTTAAGATATTTGTGGATGGAGCATCTATGGGAATCAAATAAACTGATACTGTAGTGCAGTATGTAGTTGGCTGCAGCTACATTAAAAATGTCTTGAGTGTACTTATTTTTACATTTACATTTAATGACCTGCCTTTTTGGTTTTTGTTTGTATACTCCATACAAACAGAATTTCAAAGCATAGTGGATGTGGACAAGGAAACGCACTTTGATTCTGAAGTTTCCTGTACTGTCACTGCAGAATGCCTCAGAGGAGCTTTATGGAACATTTCCTTACCCTCTCCGTCCTAGCTGGTGATCCGAGTGCACATGTCAGATGAAAGCTCCAAGACCATGATGGTGGACGAGCGTCAGTCTGTGCGACAGGTGCTGGACAGCCTACTTGACAAGTCCCACTGTGGCTACAGCCCAGACTGGTCATTGGTGGAGACCATCAATGAGCTTCAGATGGGTAAGTGCAACGGCTGTGCTTGGTAGCGTGAAGCACTGTACCGTGCTCTAACACAGCCACTGTACCTCTACGAGTTTTGCCTTCGTAATGTACGGAGCCGGGTCATAGATGTAGGGGTCCGAGTTGGGAGCTTTGTGAGCTGGTGTCTGTTCTAGGTCTTTCTTTAGAAACTTGTGTTGTAGTCTTAGGAATGATGTGGTCTGGCACGCACCTTGGCACTAGGAAGCCTCTCACATAGCATGTGCCATAGTACTTGGAATTTGGAAGTGTCTTGCTGAAAAATGAATGCAGTAGTTATATATGGATGCTTCTGGGATAAGCCCTGTCTTTCCTCTGGGAAACTGTCACACCTTCTTGAGGAGATGCGGGGTACATATTAAGTTCCAGTTGAGCGGTGAATCTTTTTCCTCTGTGTTTGCCTAGTTATTAGTAGCTGTGTGACAGTACCGGCATGTCTTCTGACATGGCAAGCATTTCTGATGTTTTGGCAGGGAGCCCTTCCTATCAGCGTAGATATTGTCTAAATTTACTGAATCGTCCTCCCCCTTCCAAGGCACCCATGCGAATGCTTGTCCAGCTCTCGGTCTCCTACTAACTAGTCCTGATGCCGTCCACAAGGGTTTTATAGTGCGGAAACAAGAAGTATTTGTCTGATATATGCCTTATTGTAACGTGTTCTGTTCCACACATCCAGACTGTGCAGAGACTCCTACTGTTCCCCTGGAGAAGCGAAAGCTTACTTCTGTGATAATCTATCTGTAAAGTGTGATTCTAATGGCTGTGTCCCCAGCGCAAATCATGATTAAAATCAAATTCATCCAGCTTCTGCCCTTCGTAGGGATCCAGATGGATTAATGGTGGCAGCACTGTTTGCTCTGCTGTCATAAGTGCTAAAATGTATTGCAATATACTACAGGAGATTCCTGAAGCACCTTGATCCCCCTGGCATGGAGCCATACTTCCCCGATTCCCATGCCATCCATGTCTTCTTGGTTGCTCTCCTATGACAGCTGGCTCAGTCATGGTTGATTCTTGCTCATATGGCCCTCTGTGTAGTTCCAGGGCAGTCAAGCGCGTGACCTAACCTACAAGTCCAGGGCTATGGGATGGAGCTGTCTCAGGCCCTCCATACTGTGGCCGGGGGGGGGGGCAGCCCATCTGAGTTGAATTCTGGGAAAACGTGCCGACCCCTGACGAAACCGGATGCAGACCATTCTGTTCAAAGGCTGTGGGGTTCTCTGTGGGATGGAGGCAAACGGGGATGGGAAGGACTGACAGCCTTGTGCGCCGAAAGTGTGCCTGCCGTTGCTTGCCGCTCCTGTTAGAGCACCATGTATCCGGGAAGAGGCCTCGCTCTTCATCCTCCTCCTCGCTTGGCACGGAGCTATCAGGCGTCGCTGGGTGAACGAGAGCTTCCAGCTCCTCTCGCTGTCCCACTCGGCTGTATCTCACACAGGGTCCCTCTTCCTGCTGCTGCTTCAGCCCAAAGAACCCACTTCTAAAACTGTGGGCACAGAGAGCCTGGGTTTTCACTCCAGTTGGTTCTCAATAAAGCTCAGCTGAGCTGCTGCCTGACTGCATGACTGCCTCTGAAATGTGTTAGCTGAGGCCTTGTGGGAATTTTATCTGCGTTAAACTGAAATAAAATTGAACAAGGTTGCATGTGCAATTTAAGATAATTACATGACATTCCTATTTCACCATTTACAGAAAGAGGATGTATAAATCCATGAATTCAATTATTTGATAATTGAGGTAATAAGTCCGTATTGCCTTAGCAGCGGCATCACAAACATTTTTTGACCCTGACCAGGACAATGCATCTTATTTAAAAGGCTGATGGTAATGAAGAGCTTGACTGGGCGAGGAAGCAGGACACCCTGAGCCTGATGTAGGGTGATATTATGAACCTCACCCTATAGCCTCCTGTCCCACTGGGAGTGCAGATGAACCTCATCCTTTCTGCTGGTGACACAAATAGCTCTTAATAGGTGTAAATTGAAGTCTGCACAGTGTGGTTCAGACACATTATAACTGATTAAGGGCTGCCGAAGATGAAAATCTGAAAGTACCAATTCTAGAGTGGCTTACCTTCGAAAGATCCAAACTTGGAGAGACACCAAAACCCAGCACCTGCCCCCAGTATATAAAAGCACGCCCAGCCCCCCAATAAATCTTTTTCAGTGGTCCTAATGTGACTGCAGAAAGTGATTCCTGCCCAGAAAATCTCTGCATGTTGCCAGCATTCTGGTTTTATGTAAAAAAAATTAAATAAATAATGGTGAGTTTGGCCAAGTGTGACTCAGTTTTTCTTGGAGTGTCTAAGCAGTAACTCCATTACCATGTTGCTAAATTTTTATTTTAAGACCTGATTCAGTATTTAAACACATACTTAACTAAAAGTAATGAACTCCTTGTTAGTAGCAGCGTGTCAGGAGTTTTCACAAATCCAGTGAACTTAGCATTGTATTGTATGTGTAGTTAACATTGGATCAGTCTGTAGATGTGCAGTATGAATCATTGTGCAGGAAAGCTCAGGGTAGTGCTGATGGAGGGGGCTGGGGGGGGTGTTGGATGGTGATGAGACTGATGCAAAAGGAGCATCTTCAAGCTGCTTGGTCATGGTGAACCTGCCGCTTGTTGGGACTGGTGTATTATGCCGTCAGGTGGCAGCTATTGAGTTATTGGTTTAATGATGGTGATGGTGGTGGTTGTCAGTTAATGCTGAAGGTGGTGGTGGAGGTGTTGGCTAGAGATTGGGGTGAGCACCTTCACGTCATGAAGGTCTGCATCTTTACAGTCAGTCTTTGCTGCTGCAGGAATTCTTGTCCATAATCTGTTGTACTGTTGATAATGGCTCCTTAGTTCCTTGCAATGTACTTTAATGTACAGATGCAGTGAGAGGACTTGTAGTTGTAATCCATGTGTTGTTTGTTTCTCTTAGAGCGTATCTTTGAGGACCACGAGAACCTGGTGGAGAACCTGCTGAACTGGACCCGAGACAGCCACAACAAGCTGATGTTTATAGAGCGAATCGAGAAGTACGCTCTCTTTAAGAACCCCCAGGTGAGACCCTGGAAGTACATTCAAATGTACACTTTCACTCAGGATATACGCAGATGGTGTGTGCCTGCGTGCAGATCTTAGCAGGGCAGCCTGCCTGCCGTTCGCTCTGAAAGTAGGTCACCAAACTGCGTGTGAATGTGAATAATTGATTTCATGTGCGACTGCGAGGTAGGTTTCAGTCTGCATTTTGATCGTCGTCCTGTCCCTCATAGAGAGTGGTGGGGGATGCCTGTCACGTCACAGCATGCTATAGACCACACAAGCAAAACCATAATGATACTGTAATTAATCATTTTCTTGTTTTTGATAAGCTCAGGAGCATCGTGTGACTCAGCGGGCTAAGCCTATGTGCCTGCGATTGGAAGGTTGCCGGTTCAAGCCTGGCTTTGGTAGAATAGCCACATTTCTGTGGGCCCTGGAGCAAGGCCCTTAGGCCCTAGGTCCACGGGCACCATGCCATTCATTGTAATCCCCAAGCTTGCGTCACCTGTCTCAGGGGGAGCAGGGTGGGACAGATGGGAGGAGATTCTCCCCATGGGGATTCATGAAGTACCATCAAGCTCATTTGTGCTTCCAGCTAACTGGTCCGCTTTTACCCAAAAGCTTTCTTAGGAAAGCAATATGTCACTGATGTCAAGGGTGAAAGGACTCCTGGTTACATACTGATTTTCCTTATGTCACAGTCCGCGTATGATTCTCGTCTCCCCCTCTTTAATTGTTATCTTTTTTTTGTCTCACATCTCCTTGCCTACGTTGTTGCCAGAACTACTTGTTAGGCAGGAAGGAGACGTCAGAGATGGCAGATAGGAACAAAGAGGCCCTGCTGGAGGTAAGCGACGCAGGCAGGCGTGGGATGGAACATGAGCACGCTGACACCGCAACGGCCCACCGTCACCATCATCCTCATCCTGCATCTCCTCAGGAGTGCTTCTGCGGCAGCTCTGTGTCCGTGCCGGAGATCGAGGGCATGCTCTGGCTGAAGGAGGATGGGAAGAAGTCATGGAAAAAACGCTATTTCCTGCTCCGTGCCTCTGGAATCTACTATGTGCCGAAGGGCAAAGCCAAGGTTTGTGTCAGACCCTGTGCACACTAGCGGTGTGTGACCCTCTGCAGGCAGGGCAGGGCAGGGTGGGTAATGGACTCTTGGGACAAAAGAGGATTTTCTGTCACCTTGAATCTGACGACTGCAGTTTTGCATCCTTCAGTGCTAGTTTCCCTAATGTTAGTGTTAACACAAGGTGTTAGTCCCTTGTGACTGCCGCCTTGCTTCACTCCTTCCAGTGTGGTTCACCAGTAGCTCCACCTAGTGGACCAAGTGGGAATTTAGCAGATGGCTCAGTCTGTACCTGGATATGCTTGCAATCACACATACAGAGAAGTATAGCTTTGAAGGCTTGTCTGCTTCTCAGTGACCGCTTTCTCCCCAGGCCTCCCGGGACCTGGTGTGCTTCTTGCAGCTGGACCATGTCAACGTGTACTATGGCCAGGACTACCGCAGCAAGTACAAGGCCCCCACAGACTACTGCTTTACCCTCAAGGTGAGGTGTGTGCATTGCTGTGATGCCCTGCCTGATGACACCCTCTGGGTTTTAGCAGGATATGCAGTTAACGTGGCACATGGGCCATGGTGGCTGAGGAGGAAGGAGGACCATCAGCCCCCCACGCTGTTTTACTATACAGGTTGCCTGCTTTTTATAGAGTGCCCCTCGCCCTCCCTTACTGGCAGATTCGCTTTCCACACTTTGTTACCTGCCATCAACCACTGTGCAAAAATATCAAATGGAAAATTCCATAATAAGTATTAAATTGTGGTGTTGTGAGCATGATGAAATCTCAATCTCAAGTCCTGCACAAGATGTGAACTGTTCTTAAAAAAAATCAGTACTTACAAGAACAGAATGTTATTACAATAATTCCGTTTTATTCTTGCTTATTGTTGCTAATCTCTTTTTGTCTGTAATTTATTAAAAAAAACTTTATAAAACACAGTACACATAGGATTCAGTACTATCTGCAGTTTCAGGCATCCGCTGGGGGTCTTGGAACATATCCCCTGGAGAAGCGGGGTCTGCTGTACTGTCAAAAACATAAAGCTGTAAAACAATATGCTACACGCTGTTTGAAATGGCCAGAAAGTTTTCCATGAAAATGAAATGATTAAGAAGCTAAGCGTGTCAGATGTAACATGCAGTTATTCAAAACGGTGTCTCATGCCCTCTTAAAGAGAAAAACAAAACAAAATGTATTTTTCTGAAATTAATAAATGACATGCCATGCATGAAATGTTTAAATTACCAAAAGGAAGTAACATTATATGAAACAAATTCTTAATTATCTTAAGAACATTTTCTGCACTCACTCACTATCTGTATTTTATTGAATATTGAATTAGCGGTGGGGGGGGGGACCTTTTAAAAAGAATTACATTGATTTGTATGGGAACCCTGGAAATGACCCGCCCATTCTGAGCTGGCTTAGCTCTCGCCTCCCTCAGCTCGCAGCACCACCTTCTGGCCTCCAGGTGTCACTGTTTGCAATACATTTTACAACATGACAATGCAGAATTTTTGCAAAGAGACAAAATGTGTTTTTATACAACAAAATTTTAGTAGTGCATCATTTCTGAGTTACTTATTTCATAATTTAATCTCAAATAGGGAAGGTATGACCACCTCTGTCTGCACATGGGTGACGACACACTGGTCACCTTACGAGTCGGAAACTGTTCCTGGAGTCTTCATCAAAAGTCGAATCCATAGTGGAGCTTTTTGTAACATTTGCCATTTATTGTCATCATACAGTGTGTGGACATAACAGTGAACTTGTGTACAGCAAATACATTATGACTGTATTTACAGGACGTCACTACAATAATTCCCCCGCGACCCTGAATGGATAAGCGGGTTGGAAAATGGATGGATGGATGGATGGACTACAATAATTCAAGTTGATGTTTTGGGGAAATTTTTTTAATTTCTCTACCCAGTTACCTAATATAATGTGAAAAGGGAGAATTTAGATCAAGGTGCTGGTGTGACCGAAGGTGGGGGATTTTTTTGCTGCCACCTCCTGGACAAAATGTCATGCAGATTATTTAAAAAGAACCTCTTTTGTATACTAAGCCAAGCAGTGCTCACCTTGCTGATGGTGTGTCCATTTTGTAATGTGCATATTTTGACACGCAGCATCCTCAGATCCAGAAGAAGTCTCAGTACATCAAGTACCTTTGCTGTGATGATGTCAGGACTCTACACCAGTGGGTCAACGGGACCCGCATTGCCAAGGTAATCACTATCGGGGATTGAGACGCGAGTTACCTTCTCCACTCTCGACCCTCCGGTTCCCCTGTGGTGCTCGCTGACCTTTTTTCCATGTGCTGTTGCAGTATGGGAAGCAGCTGTATTTGAACTACCAAGAGGCCATGAAGCGAACAGAAGCAGCCTACGACTGGTCCTCCCTCTCCAGCTCCAGCATCAAATCTGGCTCCAGCTCTTGCAGCCTGCCAGGTATTACCCCAGGACGATGGAGACTCGCAGCTCTCACATAAAGACTGGGTTAAAGTAGGCGTCCGGTGACGAGTAAGCACTCAAGCCCTCCATCTGTCTTCTAGAGTCCCACTCCAACCATTCCAGCCAATCAGACAGCGGGGTGTCAGACACTGCCTGTGTAAGCCACGCCCGCTCCCAGAGTGTGGTCAGCTCCATCTTCTCAGAGGCATGGAAGAGGGGCACGCAGTTGGAGGAGAGCAGCAAGGTGAGGCCTGGGCATTTTTTCTCTTGATCTCCTGACTGCTTTTTCTCAAGCCCCCCCCCA
>JAODKL010000001.1:33077684-33105665 GCA_026780765.1 Petrocephalus schoutedeni
TACCGTATGAGCCAAGCTGTCCAAAACTGTGTATCTCTCCGTCTGAATGTGATGCACTTTCGATAAATGCTTGGATAGATTGGTCGTGTTTCCAGCTTTACACGCAAAATACCCGTTGCACTTTTGGCAACGAGCACTATCCGCATTGATTCTATTGAATTGCAAACGCACTTTTGATCTTTTAACTCTCCGCTATCATCACTAGTCGCGGCTGTCAGATCTGCGATCCCTGCCTCATCTGTGGGAGCATGCGCATGTTTTACGGTACCGCAGATCTGTACAGCAATGTGTTAAGATCTCTGTCCTATTTGTGAACGCAGGAACAAACTTTTCATGCAATACCGTCGACATAGTAAGCTGGCAAATACTCCTCTGGCATAGGAGTTACGATATTGCAAAATCATTCTAATAAAATAAAATAATATACACAACCGTTTTCGTTAGTTTTCATTCTTTCTAACGACTTCTCAGTCCACGAGTTCGTGTTTATTTAAGTGCTTTACAATATCACATAAAATGAAAAGCTGCATATATGCCTGGCAGGCAGGCTGTACTTGTCATATATTACAATGTCCAATAACGGATATTATGTTAAGTATCATGTGATTATGTACGTATGCTTTTATTTCTTACAATGCATTCAAATCTAAGTTTGTGCACATACTATCGCCGATAGGGCCAGGTCTAGCTAATGTCAGTATACAAATCACTCGCAGACATAAGCGGAACAGAACTTTTCGCATGCGCACGCGGATCGGACAGCAGCAACAGCTTCTCCGCGCGTGTGTGGGCGCGCGTGCCAGAGTTTCCCCATGTATCGCGCACGTGAGAGAACGCTCCAGATTAGCGTCTTACTCAGTAACGGAGCTGGTCAGATAACCCGGGAAAGATTACGTTTATGTAGAAACAAAAAATCTAATTTATTAATTTCTCAAGTACCGAAAGCAATACCGTTAACGTCGGAGCTTATCGATACTCCGGTCTTTAAAAATGTAGCCCCAGTGCCCGTTTAGTTCCGGGTTTCGGTACCTATCCCTAGGGGAGAGTAGGTGAGAGTGTGTACCCCCGGAAGATCAGCATTCCCTTCCAGGAAATGTTTAATTTTGTGACTTAGTCCTGGAAATTGATACTATATTTAGAATTTACATGCTGAGAAATTGGACAGTAGATGTTTTGGCTTTTTCTAAGCACACCTTTGGGTCACTGCTGAGAATCCCATCAACTTTGTCTCCTGCTGCAAACACTAACAGAGTTGGGCAAATACAGCAAAACCCACGGCTGCACTGAACAGGCCGGTTGCATGAACCCTGTGACATCTGCATCACATGAGGCAGCCATGCCACATTTACAGGGTTACCCAACAGTATTGGCAAATACCACAGGAAATTAATAGACCCTCTTTTGGAAAATACAAAACATTGGTTTTATCCTACTGAAGAAATCTGCCAAATCATTAAACGTGTAGTCCAGAGAAATGGGCTACAGTGTGCCAGATTTGTGCTTTGATACATTCTGTTTACTCAGTGGTGTGGGACTGGTCACTGCAAACCCCATGTTTCTCACTTGCGCTGCCGGGAAAATACCCACCCCAAAACTGCAGATCTCTGTGTTGGCTGCAGATGTTCTGAGGCAGGCGGTGTCCCTGATCTCAAACCTCAGCAGAACCTCATAGGAATTTATCCCTTTAGGTATAATCTGCGGGGGAAGACAGCAAGAAGCCAGTCCTGCTAATGAAACAAACATGCATACTATATATTTTAAATTCTTCAAAATAAGGAGGGCAATATAGGTATATTACATCCAACAAGTTGTGTAGATATGTTAGTGACTTGGTCCTTACACATATAACCAACCAACACGCGTCTAACCTGGAAACAACATATATTCAAAACAACACAACTCTGCACCAATAATGCTAAAAGTTAAAATAAAAAATTACATGGAAACTTAAAGTGGTTGTTTTTTATGAATAAAATGAAGCACAAGTAGAAAGAGTCACCCCCTTGACAGTACTGCGGGTCACTCGGTACAGCCGTGAGCCCACGGCCTGCTTGTTGATGTGGTCGAGGGACGTCCCCAGTGCCCGCATCTCTGCAGAGGATGGGCTGTGCTGCCGCAGGGGAAAGCCTGCAGTACCACATCATGCTGGGGATGTTTCTCAAAACTCCACCCCCACCATGTCCTGTGCAGCCATTCAGCTTCTAATCTGTTCTTAAACAGAAACTGGTTTTGCCATTGAATACAGAAGGTAATAAAATGAGACTGCAGGACCCCATGGCTGGATGGCCCAGCATGCATCACTCACCTGCGCAGCAGAGAGAGTGCATGAGCACCCAGAGAAGCACCTCCAGCTTCATTTCTCCTAGAGGGAAAAAACGTTTTCCTTCAGTCTGTCTTTCCTTAAATATGGCTCAGCAGGTGCTCTCTGCCCACCCCGCCCCCTCTCACTGGAACACATAACCTTGGATATTGTTTGATTCACTTCTTAACCAAACAGCATCGATCCACAGGCAAACAGGCCTGCATTCATAGGCATTACTAAACTCTGTCCCTCCCACATGTACCATTCCAAAAGTGGTTGGGGCATGTTCTTTTAAAGGGGCAGACCGGCCAACAGACTGTACACAATTTATCTGGCATTGAGTGCTGACTGATGTTACTGGCCTTAACCGACCCCCTATCACTCTGTGCTGGAGAGGGTGGTCTTGGATCTACAGGTTAGATGAGGTTGGTTTGAACACCTTTTATCAGGTCCCATCAGACTCTGTGGATCCATAGGCTTAGAATGACCTGGCACGCCATCAGAGGACAAAGGGTGACACCAGTCACCACATGGGCACATCAGATCCGACCCAGTCAGCTTCACCCCCCCCCCCCCCCAAAACCACAGCCTTCCCCCAGCCTGCCGCTCCTGGGCTCACACTCTTCCTGACAAAGTTACACTGTAGTTTTCCAGCCATGTGGGTACCAAACTGAGACCAGTTACAGGAGACAGAAAAAACACACAGATTAAAGATCACCATCTGAGTGGTTAGGATGTAATTTCTCCAATTGATTTGTAGGAACATTTATCTATTCAGCAACTGCTTTTGTCTAAAGCAACACAGTACCCAATTTAGGGGTCAGAGAGCGGCATTGGTCAGCATCCAGAGGTCGGGAGCAGCTGGGATTAGGGGCAATGGTGATAAGATTACACTGCATCCATGGGATTCAAGCCCACAACCTTCTGGAGACAGATCCCCCACAACTACAACAGTAATAGTGAAGGGAAAAGGGTATATATGGGGGAAGACAGAACTCAATCTCCTATTGGTATTTCAGCCCTGAATGAATGTTTAAAGGGTAATGCATAGGCCAGGAGGAAAACTGGTAAGGAAGGCCAGGCTGACCAAGTCCATTAACAGTATAATCAGGTTTAGAAGATCATCATCTCACCTCCAGGCCTGCTGTGATCAGCCAGTTTCCTTGTACTAGTAAATCATGAAGCTGTTAGTCACAATCTGAACTTAATTTGCTGTGATAACCACACACTCCATCTCAATCCTAGTCAGCTAAGAGCAGACACAATTTGAAAGTATAAATGCAGAAGAGAGGTTGAAAAAAAAAAGCCAGGACACCCATTTAGTCCCAATAGTTTTGTTTTATTATAGACATCTCAATGTTTGTTCCCCTGCCTGCCCTCTCATAGAGGGCCAGTTACATTTCTGTGCAGACAAGGCCAGTTGCCTATGAGCTCCCGACTCCCCCCAGTGTTCAGTTTTGGGATGGCACTCGGGTTGATCACTGCAGAGATCAAAAGGTGCAAAACCACAAAATAAACACATGCAAGAGTCACAAGAACAGATCAACTCAAGGTGGGGAGAAAAAAACGTAAAATCTTTGACACACTGATGAAATCGCTCACTGTGACAACTCAGCAAACAGTCAAAACCCAACTCACTTCATATACCTAAACATGTATATTTATTTATCTATTTATAATATACTCTCTGTGTATAACATACTCATTTCTGCCAAGAGTTTACTTGCCGTCACTTTGATAGAATCACTATTTGCAAACTGCAATGTTCATGAGGCTGGGAAACGAATATACGGCTTTTACTTTTATCCTCAAAAGTTCTACAAAACAATGTGCTTTTGGTATTGATAAATACTTTTGATAATCTCTGCCCAGTATTTTTTAAAGTGAGGGGGTGCAATAATATTACCTTCAGTGGTTGTCAGTTTTAGTAACCAAGTCTTCATTTATGAATATTTCAGGCAGGATTTAAGAGGGAAAGCAGATTTTTATACTCAGGACTACATTTTTACTGTACTTGTGATTCTGAAGGCATGTTATGTGTTAATGTCCTGACTACAGGTTTAGTTTCAAACCAGCTGCAGACCACTGCCAGGTTCCAACCACCAGCCTGTTACTGAGTATAATAAAGCCACCCCACCCCACACAAACTCATACAAATGTACACAATATGGCACAAGCACAGCCCCAGCACTCCCTGAATGTGACTGGAGATTCTCCCGTGATGCTTTCCACTGCAGTCTCCACGTCATTGAGGAGTTAGAACAGAAAGACCGCTTGCATACTCAAGCCCAAGGAAGCAGAGGATTATGGCGAAAATGTAAAATGATCATTTGAGAATTGGTTTTATTACAGCATGCAGTCTATACAGCACTACATACAAAGATTTTAAAATCAACTGGGCATTTTGGTTAGATTCACTACACAATAGCTTGCAACCAAGAATGGGGGGGAAAAAAAAAAGCACAAAGAAGGTCAAAACGAGTCCATACGACACACTTAGTACTTGCATATGTGTGGCAGAGAGGGCTGCCAGATGCCCACGTCTCTGGCGACTGCAGAAGGCCTGGGGCCCGAACAGCACCGGCAGGGCCCGAACCGAGTCAATTGACCTTTGTGCTAATATAACCCTCCTTCCTCCCCCTGAAACGAGCCCAGCGAGACTCTCTCCCTGCCCACTTCACTCACCATGAGCAGCAGCACACGCCCACTTAAGACTCAACTCTATCGGCGGGTCTACTTATTAAGCTCTGCTTTAAGTGCCGTCCCACAATGCATCGCTCAGGGACAGCGGCGACCCTGGAACGCAGCTGGCACGTCCTGTGACCATCTCGGGTGAGAAAGCGGCACGTGAGCAAAGACAGGAAAAATGAAGAGCACGCCAATATCTCAACTTCAATCATTTTCTCAAAAACAGAAAGATAATAAAATAGTGGTTACTTCTGTGTTTATTACAACAGCAATTGATGAAATATTTAAATTCTAACTCGTTTCTATTTGTTCTTGGATGCCCCTCCCCCCATAACCACAATAATGCCAAAAAAGGTGTTCAGATCTGTGTCCTTGCCATTTTACTTCTTCCCCTTTCCATCTCGCCCCCTCCAGCTACACCCCTCCTCACATGCATATTTATTTGTGTATAAATACAACAGAGGTGCACGGAGAGAGGAGACGGTGAGGGCGCCCCCTAGGGCTCACTCAGCATAATGCATGATGGACTCCACGTAGTTGCCCGGGAAGAGCCCTGTCGTGCTGTTCATGACACCCTCGTACCAGCCGTCGTCGTTCTTCTTGATGACGTAGATGATGGCGCCCTCCTGGAAGGAGAGCTCGTCCTCCTTGTCTCTGGCGTAATCGTAGATGGCCACCACTGAACACCAGGGAGAGAGGACAGAGAGAGTCAAACTGTACCGAGAGCATGGACATGAAGGGCCCGTGATGGGGTGACAGAGGGAGCGAGATGGAAAGAGAAGGACGAGAGGGAGCACCTTTCTCCAGATAGTTACGGGGCGCCCAGGGGGGGTCTTCCTCAGCATAGGGGTCGCTGTACTCCACCACAGCCGACTCATCCTCCTCATAGTCTTCGGGGGGTGGCGGCAACGGCGGAGACTCCTCAAAGGCTGGCTCGTCGACAGGAGGAGGAGGAGGGGGTGTGGCTTCTGTAACTGGGCAGGGCATAAGCACCCAATCAGACGTGTAGGCGTGGCACCGGCGACCCGCGTTCGCCCATGCATTCGGTTAAGTTCAGCATTCAGCCGCAGGCTGCTGTTGAGAATGTGGTTCCTGAAGAGCGGAGACGGCCGTGCGGGCAGGAGGGGGCATGAGGCCGCCAGCTGGCATGCTGCTCCCGCAGTGTGCACGCGTGTGTGTGCACGCGTGTGTGTGCATACGTGTGTGTCAGAGTGAGGATCTGCATGCACAGCTTACTCCTACTCATCAGATCTCTGGGAATTCAGTCAACAGACTCACCAATGACTAATCAAACTTCGGGGGGGGGAAAGGGGGTGCTTTACAACAACTGAGGTAATTAGCTAGTCAAATAAATGATTTATGAATCTAGTATTGAAAGTTCTTATCCTAGGCTCTAAACAAATTTAAGTCATTTAATTTATAACTTCAATATTTATTAATAATATTATAATTTATTATTATTAAATTCAATCAACTATATTACCCACTACATTCTATATATTAATTCTTACATCGATTATATTTCTAGGCTTACATTGACAAGAAAATAACATGCTAATTCAGTTCATAGTCTCTGGCTCTTTCAGCTGGCTGGGTCAATTTCAATCTCGGATGTTTTTTTTTTTTAAATTAAGAAACGTAAATGAAGTACTTTTCAGTTTCCAAACTCATTTCCTAATTTATGTCTAGTAAACTACAGTTTCTTTAAAAAAATTTAATAAAATCTCCAGTCTCCTTTGAATAATTAAACATTAAAGTCAAATGTATGATGCAGAAGGAGGTGAGCTTTGCTGGTAAACAGCTATTGGCATTAAATAGCAAGCCAGGCGCAGGGACAGGCAGGGCACCGACTGCAGGCATGGCTCGCCTCCCCCCGGCAAAGGGCTGCGCGGAGCCACATGCACGGAAAGGAGTCAAAAGCCACTTACTGGTCTCCTGAACGCGAGCCACGAAGCCCACCAGGGGGAGCTGTGGAGTGACGGAGGGGGGCGGGGCCACCAGCGAGCCTGCTGCTCGCAGCCACACAGAAATGAGCGTGGGGGCGGTGGCAGGTGGAGAGTATGGCGACGGGAGGGAAATGAGTGACAGGGTGTGGCCCAGCATGAGGAAGGCGGGAGAGGGAGGGAGTGAGTGAGACAGGGAGAGGGAGAGAGAGAGAGAGAGAGCACAGAAAGGAGAGCCGCTTAGTTTAGTGCGCAGACACGACTGCGTGAGAAACAAACGCCCTTCGGCAGAGCAGACAGAGCGATAAGAGTCAGTGACAGAGCACCCAGTGACACACGGTGGCGTCCACCACACTGAATCCACCCACTGTCAGACGCACCCCCGTGGAGGCTGCACTGTCTCATACCGCACCACAATCAAACACGCAGCACTGAGACCTGCGACACCAGCTACACTCGGCAATAAAGGACATACGCTCATTTTGCACACTAAATGCATGGTCAGAGTTTGATGGAGGAGGGCGGCACAGGTGTACCTTGGTTCTGGTTGAAGTATGGCCCACCATTGACCTGGTTCTGGGGCAGGCTGGCCTGGCCCGTGGCAGAGGGGGGCCGGCGGTATGGCAGGGATCCCCCCACGGCTGGGGTGCTATGCCTGGACACTGGTCGGTTCATGCTGTAGAACTGAGGAGTGGTACCTGCAGTAAAATCACCATAGGGCCTAAACAAACGAGGGTGACTAACAGCTCCTCTAAGACCCATCTTGTAGCATCTGGCTGGTACATTCTGGACACTAGAGGCCACTTTCATATCCCGATTGTCCACAGAGACTAAGGAAGTGAAGCCTAAATTATTAAATGTTTAGACTCTGCTTTATTGGCACAGTACCCAAGCACCTTTCAGAATGTACAGCATTACAGAATCCTTAAAACATTGCATTCACCATTAATTGCTCTCCATGTAAAAGGGCAGAACTTTTAATTGCTTTGTAAGAAGAAACACTGTATGCAAATGTTTAGCTAGCCTGGCATGCATTTAAATGAAGCATGACAAACACCCAAACATTTTCCAGTGTCCATTTTAGATTTTCGACCAGCTTTTTCCATTTAAAAGCACAAAACCAGTAATACTCATCTAAGCAAAATTTGCGAGATGGTGTTTGGCACGACATGCACAGTGTTCCTTAGGTAAGATTTCTGAACAGCAGAAGCTTCATTAATAATTTTGAAAATGTGTGACTTGAGAAAAGTTACGGCTTTTGCAATCATTTTCTAAATGGGTACTACAAAAAGCGCCACAGAGTATCAATCACAATTAGGGATCTCCACGGAAATGAAGATGCTCTTCAGAGGTCATCTGGCACAGTATTAGAAGCTCTGCAGATCCAGCTGCTGCTTCTACAGTGAGTGCTGATGATGGCGAAGGAGCAGATGGAGTAATAACGCTACTCCATGTGCAGGGGCTCTGATGTTCAGGGCCACTGTCCCAAGTGCAGGCAGCCGCCCCATCAGGCCGCTCCCACAATCCAAGCAACTCCGACATGCAACACAGCAAGCAATGAAGACAAACACGCAGATGCAGACTGGAACTCAGTGCCTGAAACCTGAAATATCAAAATGCCACGGTATGGCATGTTACCGTGGTACCACCCCCGCCAAGTAACAGCTTTAAAAATATTCAAAAAGATTTACCCATTTCACCACGCTGCTTGTATTTGATGCAATACATCTGCTCCCTGCTGGAACATCATTACTACATGCATGTTCAGATGTAGCAGGTACACAAGAGTCCACGTTACCGTAGCGGCAAGCGAAAAAGTGAAGTATGAACTAGGCTTAATTTAACGTCGTTAGCAGGGGACGTTATCATATGCAATTCACGCATCAAGCCGCGAAAATGCAGCCTAATCCACAATGACATTTGTCGTCGTCTGTGGTTATTGCCAATTATTGTTAATGTTATCAGTTAGCTGTTGCAGACCTAGATATGTTTAAATGCAGCACCACTCCAGATGTGCACGACCACAAGGTGCTTCAATCTGCAGAGCAAAGGATGACTTCAGGACAGCTCTACCTTTAGGCATTTACTGAAGTTATGGCACGTCTTCATTACAACTGGGCTCGGTAGGGCATGGTATTAAGCTACAACAGGACAGGACAGAAATTCTCTGAACAATACCTTCTCATTATCCAAGGAGGGAATTCTACACATGCAACAAATAACTTGCGGGGTTAAATGTTGACAACATACTAATGCTGAACTAGAACAATGTGACTCTCCCTACCTCATCTCCCTTTCCTTTAGGCCCCAGTGCACTATGGGATTTACGTCAATCAAGCTGCCATCATGCCATAAACAGACAGACATCACTGAAAAAAAAAATGCAGCTACACAGAGGAACGAAGAATGTGGGAAACAAATTCAAAGCAAGGCTGGGTCACCCGAGAGGACAACACCGGCCTACTTCCTGGGCACCCAAAACAGCCAATCGGGTAGAGGGGGTGGAGGAAGCAGGACACAGCAGGAGGTGGAGGTGTGCCAAGGGGAGGAGACTCACCTGCAGCAGGGGCAGTGCTGGTAGTAGAGGAGGCAGCGACAGCAGGAGGGAGGGGCTGAGAGGAAGGGGTGGCTTCTGGCGGACCTTTCGGAGCCTCGGAGGGAGGTGCCGGGGAGGGGTCAAAGGTGGGAGGCGGGGCATTGGGAGGGGCACTGGGGGAGTCAGAGGCAGCAGCGGAAGGAGGAGTGGAGGTGGAGGGTGGAGGAAGGTTGGCAGGAGGGGTACCTGAAGGCCCAGCAGCCGTGGCTTACAGAGAAATAGGTGGGGGGGAGAGAAAGCCCGAACCAAATGATAAGGAAGATGCGTCTGCCCTGGAAAGGAGTGCGGCAGCAGGCATGGCCGGCAGGGCGGGGCGGCGGCGGGGGGGGTTTCCTCTCCCTACCAAGTCCAGGCCTAGCTTTTTTTGGGTTTCTATTTTCGTTACCTGCTATTTCACACACCACACACAAGGAGGTAAAAACTCGAAGCGCAGCCCAGCATACTCAGGGGCCCTTTATGGAAAACAGATGATTTAAAAATTCAGGGGAAGAATATATCACATTAAGTGTCTCATAAGAATTGATATGAATTATGTGAAACATCATTTATATGAAATATGCTGGCTGTCTCCAGCATGGACATCTTCTGGAAACGAAGGCTCTGTGTTATTTTACTTCTGGAACTCAAACCCCAGCTGTCAGGGTCAAATAAAGTGGCAATTTAAAGGGGTCACAAATATAGCGACACCGAAACGACCCCATGATGCCGGTGGCATCTGCACCAGCTATACTGGGAATGTAAATGAGCGGCAGCGGCTGATTGGCCAGAGAGAGAGTCCTTTAGCCAATAAGGGGGGCTTACCTGGGTAGGCGCTGGGAGGGGATGGCGTCGGCACGGCGATGGGCACGCCCACACTGCCGCTCCCGCTGTTTTCGCGGCTGCTGCTGCGGCTGCTGGGGTGGCTGCCGCCGCTGCTCCCACTGCTGCTGCCAGGGAGCGGGGGGCAGGGAATGACACACTAGCCATCAGGTGCGCGGCACCGCTCGCGCCCTCTACTGACCGCCGCAGGGATCGCGGCGAGTCACAGTGCAAATTACACTCGCGACTCCAGAACCTGGCACAACAGCAGCCGCAGCCAGGAGCGGCAATCTCTGAGTCAGGCTCACTGGCATGCAGGTATCACAGCGAGGCGGTCACACGCGAAATCAAACGGACGATGGCGTGGGAAAGTAGCGTTAGCACCAAGACACGGGGGTCTCGACTCACAGTGGGGCTCCACTGGGCGCTGGGTGCAGAGGCTCCTAAGGAAGCAAGCGCTACCCCCCAGGGATGGAGTAGAGGCAATGGACGCCCATAACAGTTACAGAGAGAAGGAATCCAGGCTGGAATACAAGTGAAATCTCCCCCCTCTTTGAGCTTCTGTGCCAGAATGCTTAGACAGTCAGTGCACAAACTCGGCCAGAAGGAGCCCCACCAAGAGCGCAGACGTTCAAAAGAAATTATAATAAAATAAAGGATTAAAATGCTGAGGAGAATCAGAGAGAGAGAGAAAGAGAGATTGTTAGTAAGATGTTGCGAGAATGGGGGCTGTCACTGAAAAAGCCACATGGAGATGCAAGGCTTCGGAGATGAGGGAGGCAGCCGGTTAAAGAGACTGGGGCAGGAACACAACACCACATGTGGAGGGGAGGGGAGGCACACGGAGGGCAGAGTCACCCACAGGCAGCTCAGCTGCACACCAGTCTATACTGAGCATTCCCCCCCCCCCACACCTCTGAGCACATTTGACATATGACAGCTATCCAATGAAAAATAATCTGAGAGCACAGAATCAAAGGCGGCAGGGATACAGGGGCTGACGGCGGGATCGAATCTGTCGACTGTGACCCCGCGCACACAACGGCAGAGCCACGGACCGCTGTAAACACGCCGCTCCGCGGAGGCGTCGCCATGCAGCGGGTGTGCAGAACAATCCCGGCGTGTCCCTATTCACCAGCGAGCGAGAGCCCGGCTACGTCGAGCTCCCTCACGGCATGTCAGCCCGGGCATTCCAGCCTCGCCAGGGGGTGGGCAATTCTTTGCAGCTTGGGGCGGGTGCTTTACCACCACCCTGGTCCTCTGGGACCCCCCAGACAGTCTATATTTCTGCTTCCTCCCAGTGAAAACACTAGTGTAGCTACATCACCCACCCAAAAGCTAGTAAAGGTAAACCACCACCACCCCACAGCAGGCATCAATGGGAGAGGGGGGTGCAGACACCAGCTGGCTAAACTATCGGGGGGGGGGTTCTTTTTTGGCCCAAGTTGATGTATCTGTGAAGCCCGAAGAAAACTCCATCGGTGTAGCGAATGGGGGGGCGGGGAGGATCCCGTGTGCTGAAGCATGTGTGAGCGTGTGCTGGCGTGCACGTGTCCCGGTACCTGTACGTGCGGTTCCTCTGGTTAACGGACGCCGTGCGCACAGGGCTCTGCTGCTGTGCCGGCGCCATGCTGCGGGTCGGGCTGGGGACGTAGTCGTTAGGGACCACGGGAGGACGCACCGGCTCGAGCGTCCTATAGGGGGAGTGCCTCCTGTGACGAGGGGGTATGAGAACATTTCAACATCCGGCGGGTGATGCACTCAGTATGGAAACAAATGGAAAAATGTGCACAGAAAGTAAAAGGCACGAGCGACAGACTAAGAAAAGGAGAACAGAGAGGTTCTGTGAGGTGTTCTTGGTGACACCGTGTGTGTGTGGGGGGCGGGAGGGGCACTTCTGCTGAGACACATGTCGTGCATTCATGTCGGCTGTGCGCACACTGCATTTACCGCAGCCCTGCACCCTAACACATCCAACTTCCGAGGGAGGACAAGGTCACTACACTGGTGGCATGATGGCGAGCATGTAGGGGGAGGGAAGACACTGCTTTCAGAATGAATACAGACCATCCCCCCTGCAGACACACACAGACACACACAGACACGAAGACCAGGCGGTCAGCTTCTGGCTCTAGATCTGCTGAAGATGGTGACAGCCTTGCATCTCATTTAAACATATCCAGCTTCAGAGTGACACCTTTGGTGGCAAAGAGTGCAATCCAGCTGCAAATTAATAAGCAGCTGGTGTGAAAGCCAAGTCTGGCATGGGGCCTAATTTCGTTAATATAGATCAGACCACCCAGAATTTGAGGCACTTTCAGTCCCGCCTTCTCGTCCGTCTGAAGCAGTAGTGGATCCAGACAGTGACAACCATTAAACTGCAACTACTCAGGTGTGGGACAAAGGCAACAAGGCGTTTTTTAGTCTAAAATGAGGTGAAAATAAATATTGCAGATACAAAATCGTTTAAATCACATTTTCATTCTGAAGACAAAGGAGTAGTCAGTTGAGTCACATATGAAGATATACACCGTAAAATTATGAGCTAACAAATCAAATTACTCCTGAAAAATGCTGCCACCAAAATATATTTGACCCTGGAGAAAAAAAAAAAGGCTACATGGCAGGTACAGCATATCCGATATAAGGGAACATTCTGGAACACAAACTGTTCTTCAACAGAGTCTGGCAAGAAAAAAAGATGACAGTACAGCGTTAGTGTAGAGTGGACAGAACTGGCGTCCCCAGCTCCTGGCATCTGGAGGACGCGATGGAGGAGGGGAGAGAGAGAGAGACGGAGAGTGTCAGTTAGGGTCAGAGCCAAGTTTTCACCATTCCCACAATCCTCAGTTGGTGAGAAGCTGTGATTTTCACAGCCCAGACCCAATCCCAGATGGCGGGTTAGCATAATAAATAAATAACACACAAGTGTAAACGGAGCGACACACATGCAAACGCACACGCACGTACACACACACACACACACACGCAGAGTGAGTGTGCGAGGGCTGCAGGCCCCGGCCAGAGCAGGTTCTTCTGGCCCAGCTCCACTGTAGCTACAGGCCCAGGCGTGGGAGGGAACGGCGAGGCCTCGGGCCGGGCCAGCTGGCGGGCCGCGCGGGGAAAATGAGCTCAGACTCTGCAAAGCCCCCCCCCCCCCAGCAGGCATCACACCTCCCCCCCTTTCAGAGAGGGTGGGGGGATAGTGAGGGTCAAACAGCCTACCAACAAGCTGTCAAACGCCATCGGACCCACCAGGCATTCCAACTGGTGTAGCCAGGAATCTGGAAGCATAGTGGTGGCCTGTCATCCTCAAGGAATAACAACCCCCCCCCTTGAGTTTGGGCCTGGGTCAGGAATCAAATCAAATTGAAGTATGGTGCAGGTCAGGATCCACGGGCCAGAATCCGGGTGCCGGACTGCAGGGAGCATCCCGTCCGTGACAACATGCCAGCGGAGCGGTGAGGTGGCCCTCCCTGCCAGCATACATACCCGATGGTTCCCTTCCCAGACACAGGGGGGCTCGGTGGCTTCTGGGTGGGGGGGTTGGTGCGGGGCATGCTGCCCATCTTCATGTTCTGGGTGCTGACCTGCAGGACGCAGGGAGGTTAGCGGGTCACGTGGTCGCCGGGCGGAAAGGCCCCGGCTCAGAGAGACACAGAAAAAGGCAGGGCTACATCGGGGACACACAGGCGGATGGAGATCAGGGCCACGTTGACAAACAAGCTCCGTGGCAGGGAGCGACGCGACGGCCCGGCCTCCCACCGTCACCCCCACAGCCGGCCAGTCATGCAGTTCCTGCCAGAGGCTGCCGACTCCGGGTTAGAGCGGCCAACCGCGTCCTACTGCGACAGGAAGCGCCGGCCTGCTCTCCACCCAGAGCTGCCACCGGGCCAATAACCTCAGCAAACGGGCACAATGGGCTACACAAACTGTTACCCAAATTGTCTCTTCTCCTCTATGACTGAATTTTCAGGCCTTTTGGGCAGCACTGGTTGCCATGGCGGTGGCCGGAGAGCCGGGCTATGTGCTACAGTATGCTTTAGCATCCATCTCAGCGGCAGCATGCATCAAACGGCATGGATGGTGCCCCCTGTACCATCAGTGGTGCTGATGTTGGAGGTGCCATCCACGGTGTAATGCTAACACAACAAACACGACATCAGCACGACAAATTATAAAATGAATAAGAGCACTTCTGCAGCATAGAAATGCTCAACACATGCACAAAAAATCCTTACCTTAAATCTAAGCAACCACTAAATACAGGCCAAGAAACAGTCAGAGAGAGAGAAAAAGTGTTAGGTCAGGGTTAGAACAGACAAGAAAGGGTTAAAATATCAATTAAAAGCGATCATCCAGTTAAAGGAGCAGGACACGCCGTTTAAGTCAAAAAATGTCATGCTTTGAACAATTTATGACGGTTTTTACAGTGGCAAATGAAGGGCAGGTGCCAAATTCACTGCTAATTTCACAGCGGCAGCTATATCTCCTGCGAGTCCAGCATTCACTGCCTGCTACATCCCTGTGCCCCACGTGCTTCTACATCCACAGCCTACCTTCACGCCATGGCCAATGTCGTCCAGCACGTTGTAGTCGATGGGCTTGCGGATGTAGCGCACCGGCCGCTCGGGGTTGGCTGGGGCGATGATCTTGTGCGTGCGGGACGTGTTCTTATTGGTGGTCAGAATGCCGATTTCCCTCCTGGCCACCTTCTCCTTATGGATGTCCACGGTCTGGCCGTGGAAGCGAGGGGAAACCATTCACTAATTACCAGCATCACAATGGTCACAGCAGCACCAGCCTTTACTAGCGGACTTAAGAGTGACATCACACAGCCTGCGAGCATGTCCCTTTAAAAAGGCCGGCACACAGGCACCAGCCGTGGCAGATGACCTGCAAGGCAGACAGAACCCTGAAAGCGGGACTAAGAAGGCCAAGGTCCGGTCTTGGCAAGAGTGGCAGCCCTGGCTGACACACTCAGCTGGACTGGCTCTGTGAGCACTCATGTCCCAGGATGTACCAGGGCACTGTGGGAAAGACCCCCAGTGCGTAAAGGCCAGCCTTTAACATGCAATGGTGGTTAAGCCAACAAGCAGCCCCAGGCTGTGAGCGACTCCCAGCGCGCCGGAGTCACTGCAGCGTCAAGCTCCCAGGTCGCCTCTCGACCGGCTCTGACCTACAGCCATCTGATCGCTGCATTGCTATAAATGCGACTGTGCAGCCCCTTACAACACGCAGCTGTGAGCAGCGGTCTGATATTTAGCTGACCTTAAAGGACCGGCCTCACTTTTCTGTTCTTGTGTAATCCTGAAGGCTGGCTGGATATTTAAATACAAATGAGAGCAGGACACCCACCCACCACAAATGAGCAGCCCTAGAGACCACATGAAAAACAGGTCTCCATTATGTAAGGCAGAGGCGGAAGATCATCACTAATCACGCTCAAGGCCCTAAAAATGTGTTTGTCGTCTCTAGCTAAATGAGTAATGAGATCCCCATGCCCCCACCAGCACCACCACCCCACCCAAACATTACTGAACTGATCCACATGGAGTGTGGAGAACGCCAGCGCTCAATGACGCACATGCGGAGGAGATCAGCAAGAGCTCCAGGCCAGGATGTGGATGCTCAGGATGCTCAGAGCACCTCCTGCTTCCCTGCCCTGAGAGGTGGGACTGACCTGGGAGATGTGGTTGATGGAGGACTCCATGCGGCGCAGCTGGGACGCCTGGATGTCCAGCATCTGCAGGACATTGTTGGCCAAGGTGTTGATCAGGTAGGCGACGCTGGCCAGCGACTGGGTGGTGTAGTTCTTGGTCTCCTCGAGGGCTCTGTGCTTGTCCGCCGACTGCAGAGGCACAAAGCGGCGGCCATGTCAGCCCTGCCTAATTTGACACCAGATAATACAGAAAAGCACTGCTCACAAGTAGACATTTCATAATCGCATTCCCGCCGAAATAAAAATAAGCATGAAGTGAACTGTGAAGGACCAGCATCCTATATGGAGAGTTTCCTGGGAGAGTTACGCCGATGTAACGATTAAAGTGTCCGGAAAAGGACCGAATCAGAAATCACTTCAGTATCTATATGGTTATGCAATACTGCAAAAATCCTCAGCACTTTACACTATTGATCAGTCATCGTGTACACGTGTGCGTTCATTCTATGAAACACTGCACTACTGGAGGATTTCACGAAGAGCCCAACCCCGAGCTCACACGCACACGTTCTGAGATTCCTCCTTCTGAGATTCTCCATGTCCCGTTTCAGACTCTTGGGACAGAGCAGCCGTCACGAGGCAGACAGCAGAGCCGTGGCTCCCCCCCCGTCTCTCGCTCACACTTACACGCACGACTCCAGGAAATCAGAACATGCTGTCAGAGCATGGTGCATCCCGCCTCCCCCCTTATCAAAGGACAGTGTGAGGCTGCCCGTGCTTCCCAGAGGCAGAAACGATCCTGCCGACTGGGCGGGAGTGCCGGGCTCCCTGTGGCCAGAAAAGCTCCGCTGCCTTGTCATGGGACCCTGCCCCAAAGTCAGTGGGGGGTTTGGCAGAGTCCAGCCACATCAGCCATAAGGACAGCTGCAGATCACACCCCCAGTCCGAGAGGCACTCTCTCTATCCGTTCATTTCTACATATCTCATTTTTCATCATCTAAGAGTGCCTTACATTATCCTTTTCCAAAGCCCACAGAGAGTAAGATGGAGGCGACAGTGTCAAAGAAAAATTCCCTAATAGGAAGAAATTTTGGGAGGGACCAGACTCAATGGGGTAGTACATTCAAAGAGTAAGTCCTGATTTATAAAGCAGAATTGTGAATAATCCAGATATAAATGACGTCTGGGCAGGCAGGTGGGGCCGCTGTGGAGCGGTGGGCCGGTCCAGCCGTGAGCAGGAGAGCACAGGCAGATGTATAGTCAGGCTGGGTGGGCAGGCAGGGAACTGCCCACCATTCAGACACAAATGACCAGCTCCTAAGGGTAGGAATCCTCATTCGACGGGGACGAACAAGTTCTCACAGGTGATCCCTGCATGTGCAGAGGAAAGCAGTGACATTGCAGCCATCCATAGCATCACTGGTCACTTGACAGCCATCATTGAGGACGTTATGTCTTCCCATCCACCCGGCAAGTCCCCATCTCACGCCTCCAACTTGTCCCGAGTCATGCTTCACAAAAGGGCCCGAGCAGAACGGTCCGCCCTGTCAGGTACCTACCGCAAAATACAATGTGTGAGACGCCAATATTAAAAGGGGAGAAGCAATGGAAAGTGTACGCCGGCAGTGAAGGGAGAGCAAGCAGCTGCCCGACTCACTTTCGCTTCAGTGTCTGCAGCAGTAAGAAAAAGAAAGAGCTCAAAATAGCAGCACATGCAGGGAGGACGAGCCACCCAGCCCCGTGCCTCATTTTTAAACCTCCTGTGTTTTGCTCAGCGCCACCGACTGCAGCAGATGGACTGGTGATGCCTAGCAAATGCTAAATTCTGTGAAGAACGCCATATGCGCTTGGGAGTTCCTAAGCCCCCCAAGAGAGAAAAAAAAATAAATATATATGTGTGTGAGTGTATATTATGGTTGGAAATGCATTTATTAGAACAAACACCGATTTAAGCTCGTGTTCTGACAGCTGTAGCGCCCCCCTGTGGCAGGTTGGAGTGCCAGCCCCCCTCTGCAGTAAACAAGCAGCGGCACAGCGGGCCTGCCCGGGAGAAAACACCTTCTCTCGGTCCAAGATTTAATGAAACGGCATCTTTAAATCAGTCGCACATTTTGCTGGTTAAGCAGGGCAATCAAAGCGCCTCTAGTTCCAAAGGTCATTATGATAATGCCAGAGCTAACGATTCTTCTTCGGTCGATGCAAACTGGAGAAACTAAGCGGGTCTCTTTCGTTTGTGCATGTGACATCAGGAGAGGCATGCACTGTGTCCCACTCAGACAGCACAGGGTAAAACTGGGACCAGCTGTGTATTCAAGGTTAATAATATCCAGCTGTAGAGAAGGTAAGAGGTATAAGGCGGTAAGGCACTGCAGGGCTTACTCCAAGAGCACTACTACCACCACAGTCCAGCTCCATGCTTGGTTTCCAAGGCACACTGGGAAGGGCAACTGCTGTGTTTGTCATCACAGTTGATAAACGACAGGAAAACTGACTCCAACCCCAAGCCATTAGTAGACTGATTCGGCTGAAGTTACCTGCACCGCCCACGAAGAGTTCAAGACCAAGTTTGGGATGAAGCTGCAGTTGATTTGGGTTTTCTGAAGAGGACAAGGAGCACCTGGATTGCATTACTTAATCATTTTCACAGAGGATCACACTCGGGGCCCCTTAGAGAGTCTGGGATCGTGCGTCTCTCCTGTCTGGCCGCTGGCTGCTGGCAGACGTTACTCAGCGCTGAGTCACGCTGCCCTGTCTCTTTTACAGAAGACACAGGAAACTGGCCCCCCAATCGGGGGCTTCCATCTGGGACGAGGGGGGAAGAGTACAGCCAAGTTGCTGCTAAGAGACAGTGAATAGATTCCATAAAGAACCACAGCGTGACCAGATCAAGAAAAGCCCGGCACAGCAGATCCTGGCAGGAGGTTCCTGTTCTTTCCATAGGAGACTAGAATTGGGAGAGCAGACGTGGCAATACAACAGGAATCCGCAACATCTGTCAGAAAGGGCACACTCCCCAAGTAAGGGCTCCCCCACAGAGATTCCTGATTACTGCATATGATTATGGCCTTCACTCATAGCTCTGGCAAGGTTAGGTTCCCCAGGTTGGATCATGTGTTTTGACATGCCTAAATGGATTTGAACATCACTGAGCAGGACCAGGTCAGAATAAAACCTCCCACGGTGAATTAGGAGAATAAACCATTTTTTTGGGGTAGAATATCTATAGCTAGAATGTATAATTCCAAACTACTTTACTTGGATACAAAAAGTAAACATGCCCATGTAACAAGAACATATTTCCATATGGGAAAAACATCCTTCATGCATCAAATCAGGAAACACAAAGGAAAGTCCAAGTGAAGCACTGCTACCAGGACTAACCATGTGTGCATTATGTAATCACGCTGAAGTCAATTAGATCATTCCAGAAAGCCTTCCAAAAGATGCATCAGAAGTCCTTCATGAACCCTGTGCAAATACTCATCCCAAGTATTCCTAGTTGCAGGCAGACATCCTGACATTGTAGATGGGCCAAAGAAATAACAGCACACAGCTGAAAAATCTATGACAAGAGCAACTCAGATTTGTTGCATATTGGAGCTCCCGTCTTTAGTACAGCTGTAAACCAATGGGGCAGATGGTGCTGTAATGGTTAGGGATACGACTGTAATCTGTCTGTGAACAAGGTACCGTCCCCAGTAGGGATGCAACGATATATTGGTCTGTATCGATGCATCGATTAAATGGCAAACGATCCGATGCATTGACATGACCACACAAATACCGATACATGCATTTTAATTTTTTCGCCTGTTCCTGTATTGTCTTCATGATCCACTTCGACGTACACATGGTTTGCACTTTTACACTGTAGGCGGCGGTATGTAGGTCGGCAGGTGGCACACTCTTAAAAAAAATAAAAAATCCGTAGAAAACGGATAACATCCTGGCAGAAAATTGCCAGTACGTTAACAGTTTCTTTTTACAGATTTATTTATTTTTGTTAAATTAAGCTCACTCCCACAATGCAACGCAAAATTCAAATTAAAGGGTAGAACACCTGTGAAAATTTTATACGGCGAATTCCTTCATATTAACAGTACGTTGGACCCTATTTTTACGGACTTTTCTTACAGTGCATCATGCAGCTCCGTTTTGATATGATCATTAGACTTGGTTTCAGCCTTAGTGGATCTGCTCTCATCATATCACGCTAATGTTACATTTGCTTTAAAATCGCTGTTATCCACGTTAGCGTCTTGCAGAAGTAAACCTCTAATACCTAAACGTCTGCCTCTACCGCTTTTTTATGTGACGTTACTGCACTTTATTTTACTTGTTATGGACATACAAAAGTGTAACAAAAAGTATTTTTCTGGAGAAGACTTGATTCAAAATAAAAATTTGTCACCATGTCAATCTACATCCATCCAAAGTCTTATTTTTACCTTCTTGCGCTTTAGTTTGCTTGTTTTATGGGACATACTTGAGTACACTTTTGTAATAATTCATTGTAATGTAAAGGATTGTGTGAAATTTCATCATTTTGATCAACCCCAGTATCGAACCAAACCAAATCGTATCGTATCTTGGGAATTTCTGAGGGATCGAAAAAAATCGAATCGTTGGCTTAAGGACTCGATATTGTATTGTATCGTGAGGAAAGCTGTGATTTACACCCCTAGTCCCCAGGTACTGAAATAGTTGCCCACTGCTGTGTCACAATAGCACAGGACACATTTCATTGTTGTATTGTGGTGTCAACAATGACAATCACCTTTCACCTCATGTCCCTCAATGTTATTTCTAGGAACAATTTGGAAGCATTTACTTTTCAATTTAGCAGACGCTTTTGCCAAAATATATACAACTGAGAAGCAGGGTCAGCCAGTCCCAAGAGTGATTGAGGTCAAGGCCCTGACCCAAAGGAGAAATCCCTTCTGCAAGCCATGGGTTCTGAACAAGCAACCTTCCGATCACAAGAACCAGACCCACCCACAGAACCACATTTCACCTCTTAGAATTCTAGTGTTCACCCAAATTCACCTTAGACAGTGTCATCTAGACACAGCTGGATCCAAATACAAATTTCAACCCACATTTCTTTTCCGAGCCAGAGGCAAGTGTATAGCACAGGTACCAACATAGACAAATAGTGTCACACCTTCTGCTCTGACAAATCCAGATGTGTGAAACATCCGTGTGTAGACAACATCCATATGGCTTTTTCTGTTCCAGCATGCATTTCTGTCCCCAGTCATATGGCAAATTTAAGTGCCACATGCTGCAGCCTTCCTGGGTAACTCAATTATCTCCCTGCCTCTTCCACCTCTTCAGTGGTCCCCCACTGCGACGACCCAAACATTCCCTCCGTTCTGGAATTCCTCCTCGGCACTTTGGAAATGGAAGCCCTGAGATGTCAAAGCGTTCTGGAATGCAGCACTGCCCTGCCACTCAGGAGTAAACATGAATCATGCATGAACCGGATCTGTGGAAGGAGGAACCACATTGTTCACTATTGCCATCATTCATATCTGATAGGTGCCGGCATCCATGACCCAGCGGCCAAAACAAAACTTCTTTCTAAGGCTGATACCCAACATCCAAATTATAGACCTGTGCTGCTGCCACTGATGCAGTAGAAACACAACATCAAGAAAGGAAGCATATGCATGGAGCCCATGAAAACAGAGACATGAAATTCCTACATGTAGCCTGTCAGTCATACCTGGCCAGGTGGCTACAGGCAAGCCTCATAACGGCATGCATGACATCCACCGACAGTGCCTGGAATTTCAGCAATCTCAAAATTAGCAGCATCCGCCCCTTTCACCAGTGGATTTAGGCTATGATTCCTTGGATAACCACATGTCAGAACATCTCTAGATTTTCCAGTAGTAGAAGATGCAACGGTCATGAAATCAGTGTTACCTCCACCTGAATTCAATCATCTATACCCTCTAAGATCTTGGCACAGGGACAAAATATGCAGCTGGTTCAGACAGAGTGGAAAACATTACATTCACCATGGACTCCCCCTTGAATTGTAGTAAAAATACAGCAAAAGGAGAGCCCATTCAACAGCGTTATAAACATTCCCTGTCTTCCAGGGAATGAATCATTTCAGTGAAATAACATTTCTAGTCCTGCTGCGACCGTGCAACTCGCATCATAAGAGAACAAAACACTGTACAACAGGAGCAATTTCTGCTCACCATTAATCAGCACAGGGCGGCTCTCAACTATGAATGCTGACACTGGCCGGCAAAGGTAAAAAATAGACAGTCATTCTTGCAATGTTATACTGCTCATTGATTTTTTTTTTTTTATCTTCCGTTCAGAGTGTATCACTGGCTTTTGCAGTTGCTAGGGTAATACTTAAGCAGCAACTCATCAAAAACAGGCAAAGCCTAGTCTGCATTGAATGCTTTTTACTCTGATTGCCATCACCTGAAAACAGATTTCACCCAGTTGAATGGCTGGGATGCTGACAGGGAGGGACCGGCTCTTTACACAGAAATGCAGGGTTCCAAGTATGCTACAATATTATTGTTTTTCACATGAGCCAGGAGCTAGATGTTTTGGTTAGATCTTAGTGTACATGGAGGGGGAACAGAAAACACACAGCTGTCAATATGTAGCTATTTACATATTTCAGTATTTCAGCTGTTGTGAAGACATTAGCTCCAATACCCAACAAATCTTTATTGATGTTAAGCATCATTTATTATGGAAGGGCTCCTGTTTGGGATAACATATTTGGCAAATGTGCTGAATGTTTCAATTTATCCCTAGTCCAGTTAAAGGAAGCAACAATAAAATGTTCCAGTACAACCAACCCCTTAGCCACCATTGTGGTCCAATGATCGGCATACACCCCCTGTCAGAAGAGGAGAACAGCTGGATTAATAGTGGCCTACTTGTTTTACCAGGTTAAAGACAGGCAGTCACATGGAGTACAGTGAAGGTAAAAGAACTGAATGATGCTCTGGAAGCGGACTACACTACAACAAAGAAAAGCACCGTGGAAGTTCACCTGAAGGACCAAGCGGTACCAAGCTAGATCTGCAGTTCAAGGATAATCATGTATTCCCATCTCCATTTCTACTTCTTGTAATCCGCCGCATGCCGCTGCTCTCACCTGGCTGCACACTTCTGCACCCTGCTCCACGCCCTTCATACCATCATCCACTCCAGACCTCCTCTCCACTTAGGTACCACTCCCACCAAAGGTAGGGAGACACGGTGGGGTGAGAGAAGACAATGAATCCATGCGTTTAATTTCCCATTCTCTGTTCATGCATATTTACCTGCAGAAAAAAATTTGACAGTCTTCCTCAAGAATTTTTCTTGTGTTCCCTCTATCCCAACCTCAGCCCACTTCCCACCTTTTCTGCACCTAAGCAACTGAGCGGATGGGAAGGGTCCATATTTCCAGTGTGGGCCTGTAAAGAATGAATTGGCTCTGCCAGCTTCCAATGTACAGCTCCTGTCGCCAAAGCAGATGAGAATAAAGAACATGGAATAAAATGGAAATATACTGTATTTCCACGAGAAGTTTAACAGGCTAGGCTTGTTTTATTAAGAGTTTTTTTTTTGTTTTTTAAACAAATGTATACAGGCAGTTCCTTGGTTAAGAATGAGATCTGTTCCCAACATCTGTCTTCAAGTTGAATAACAGTATATTATAAATCATACAGTCATTAAAGTAACTACATACAGAAGTGTACAATACCTCGAGCCAATGGACCACTGAAGTCGTGCAATGTTTTTACGAGTGTCAAGAAGTAGTGTGCCATTAAGCTTTGTATTTAACCGAGATTTTTTATACAATAGGCTTTAGTTGTCTTAAGTTGGACATTCCAAACCCATTGACTGTCCAAACATGCATTTTGAAATATCAGTATGCTAAATAAGTTAAACTGTTCCAAACCTGATTAAACTCACCAGAGAAACTGAACAAAACATAAAAAAGTGAAAGTAAGTGAAGCCCTTGGAAAAACAAAATAGTTTCACTGTTGATTGCATGGCTTCTTCCAAACCATGAAATATCCCCCAATTAAACTCTACATACAAATGTCAGCTTCCATTTAACACAATTTACAGATGGAGGACAGTGAAAGCCAGCATTCTGGCCCATTTAAAACGACCAAACAGATATAACCAAATGAACAAAAGCTGGTCAATGGTCAAAATGTTTTCTACTGAGGTGAAGCCTTGGATCAGAACCTCAAGTGACCTTCCAGCCCTAGCCTGGGATGTACCCACTCTGCCCACTTCCTCTACATCTTAAGGGCAGGTTTCCTTAGACTTTGAAGATCTGCCGCTAAACAGTACATGGTGTGACTATGAGAAAATGTATGCTGGTACTTCAGGTTCACAGATCAGTGTCTGGTCAGGGATGCCGTGGCAGTTTGTTGTAATGGGTTTAAGTGACTTTATGGGCAAAGTAGGGCACAGTCGAGCAGGCTTCCACACTAAAGTGCAAGACTCCCAGCCATGCAGGGAGCAAGGATGCTCTGTCATGTCATTCACAGCGCATCACTTTCATTGAATATGATAACTAGCACAGAAAAAGGTCAGACTAGAAGCGTTTTCATCTTTGATCACGTATCTAATAGGTGACAGAAGTTACGGCACCTTAATGCCTCAGTTTTCCATAATCCAGTGAGCATCCTTTCAAGCTTGTTGACATCAAAACCTTTTTTTGCCTCCCTCCCCTCAGAGTCGCGTGACATGACACATAAAAGACAAAGAGAAAGTCTTCCGTCGTCTCGTGTGAAGGCACTGCACAGGCTGCGCTCAGCGAGTTACCGTAAAAATGCAGCCATGCCCAGGCAGCCTGCCGTTCAGACCATCCACAAACCGCTCCAAGCACCTGAAGCCAATAAGAGAGCCAAACACCCCTAGGGGCTACAGAGCCTCAAAGAAAACTTAAGGTTCTGCTCCCTCGCTAATAGCTGCCAAAGAGAGAATCAAACCCAGCAAGGAGGAGGGCCAGCGAGCCAAATGCCTTGAGAGAGCAGAAGGCCAGACATCTTGCACTCTGAGGGGGCTGCAGAAAGAAGGAAGGGGGGAGGGGGGGCACTCATCTGAACGAGAGCTTTCTGTAATTAAACTCTGTTTAATCTGTATCATTCCTGACGGGAAACCAGCTCATCGGGGAATCAGCCTGAGCGTGGACAGGAGGAGGAGTTCAGAGAGGAGGGGTAATTAAAAAGTCAACAAGACCACGAGAGAGAGGTGGTGGTGGGGGTTGAGGGTGGTGTAGTTGCCGGGCGCGGACGGCAAACGGGTGGCGACGGCTTCTGTTACATCACAGCACTGCTTCCACGTAGACATGCAGGAAGGAACCAGGAAACGGAGCAAAGCCTCTTCCCTTCCGACTCGGCAATGCCGCAGATTAGAGAACAAGGTCACATGTCAGAGCACAAAGGAGACTCCGCCCCCACAAGGTGCGGCACTTCACCAAAATACTAAAGAATGCCTTAATAATAAACATGCGTACATAAACACAGAGACGCAGCTCTATTTCGGTCCATGGCAGCACCCCGCAGCTGAACTCATTCATACTGCAAAGCCTGGCCTTTATGGCAAAAATAATCAATGCCATCAAATCAAATGGACCCTGGAAGTAGATCCACTGCTGAAACGACACCATCTCCACCAGGCGGCAAAGAGCCCAGCTGGTCGCCTCAGCGAAAGGAGAAGTTATAAACCAGTAACCGTGGTAGTTTTGTCCTAATTAAAAAAAAAATCTCTCACAGAAAGCTGACATTCGTCCTTGACGGTCTACAAACTGCTGCCAAGACCTAGGAGTGAAAGGATTCCACGGGTAAACTGTGAAGTCACCACTAG
This sequence comes from Petrocephalus schoutedeni, assembly GCA_026780765.1. NCBI lineage: Eukaryota > Metazoa > Chordata > Actinopteri > Osteoglossiformes > Mormyridae > Petrocephalus > Petrocephalus schoutedeni. The sequence goes on from JAODKL010000001.1 coordinate 33,103,532, forward strand.
CATACAATGCTCACCGTCATTAGTTTTCCCTCCAGGGGTTTATTAAATTCACTCGGAATGATGGCATATCATAGATCACAGATAACATGATACCTAGGACACACACGCACCCCACCCCCAACAGCTTCATCCAGTATTTCAGAAAATACTGAAAGAGAAGGACGCTACAGGACATCCAATGGGAACACACCTGCTCTCTGGCCATGCCAACCAGCTGCCAGCCTCAGCAACACTTTCTGATGGACCGCAGCCTGGAAACACCGGGAGGCTCAGTTCAACCCCAGGCCTGTGAGCAGTGCAGTGAAACGCTGACAGAGCCTCACTTTACAACTTGTAAACCCGAGGAAGGTGGCGGCCATAGAGTCAACAGAGAGGCGGCGAGTACAAGCTGCCCTAGATGAGAAAAGGAGGCTTATGGCACAGCATGGGTACAGGACCGAAAGGGGCACAGGAGGGTAGAGGAGGAACAGCAGGAGTGGGATTTCGGGGGGGGGCGTGGGTCCCCGCCAGCAGTGGGAGCGTGGGAGGGCACGGGTCCTTGCAGGAGCGCGGGTCCCCGCCGGACGCGGGAGGGCACGGGTCCTCGCAGGAGCGCGGGAGGGCACGGGTCCCCGCTGGCCGAGGAAGCGGAACTCCCTGCTTCGGGCTCCTCTTCACCTTCAGAGCGCAGCCATCGCAGGAAGCCACATGGCTCCCCCAGGCCGGCGCTTTTAAGCACCTTTTAATTAGCTCCTGACCAAAGTCACGGAGATAAAGGGCTGCGTGACTCGTGATCCATGCTGCAGCTTTGAAAGTGTAATGGGGCCCAGGGGAGGCCACGGGAAATGCAGCCGACGCAGCCAACGCAGACGCGGCCGCAGAGAGAAAAGACTGCATGTAAATATAAACAGCACAACGACAGCCTGACAGGGCCCACACCAAGAAACCAGGGCGAAGAACTGGCACGTACACTTATTGAAGGGACCGATTTCATAGAATGAGCACATTAACTGTGCTGCATGTTTATAACTACAGTATTTATTTGTTTACTTTATAGGGACACCAGAGCCCCACCAGAAATTAAACCTTACCCTCATGCTCAGAAACAGTCCAAGCAGACTGTTAAAGACATGCATGTGGCTCACAAATCACTAACTCGTGTCACAGGCTAAGTAGAGAGCCAGCTGTATGACACCTTGGGGTGACAGAAGCATGACCTCACTGCTCGCCGCCTCAGTATACGGCTTTTGTCCCATGCCTGACTGCACAAAAAGCTAAAACGCCTAAATATTTCAGGACTGACCCTCGGTACAGCAACGGGGGTGGGGGAGGCCTTTTAGGAGAAGAACATGAGGTGGTCGAGGGCTGCCCTTCTCCAAGGCTCATGTGTGAAAAACACCACACCCAAGCCCAGACCGGACCATACATAACCTTTTTACTCAGCTCTAAAGGGTATGGAAGAAATCCCAGATCCAACAGGCGGAAACCCCAGGGGGACCTATGGATGCCCATGAGTCACAGCACATGAGGGTTCAGGCTGGAGGAGGCGGAGCACGGCACGATCGAATCCGAGAGCGGCGCGGCGGCCAGAGAGGATCTGCACACTGATTAATAGTGGCGGAGCTGCACAGCAGGGGGGAAAGATTAAAAGGAGCAAAAAGCGAGGGATGGGGGAGAAAGAGGCAGAGGAAGAGAGAGGCAAAGGGAGAGAGAAACGCATTTTCTGGCCTAAAGGAGGGCACATTCACACTCACACAAGCTACTCTGCACCTTCGTTAAATTAAATATGCATGAAAATCAGCACATTTTATAGAAAGCTTGTGGATTCAGGTGTAGAAGTCCAAGCTGAGAGCCATCACAAGGGCTGGACCAATTGTATCCCGATGCAGCAGCAGGGTATAGCTTAAAAGACCAAAAACTACACAGCCTGTTGAATAGCATTTTAAAAGGCAGAGATGAGATGGGCCCTGTCCCACGGCCGTGTGCCTCACCATCACCCACATCTAATGGCGCTTTTCCACTGCATAGTACGGCACGACACGGTTCAGTTCAGCTCACTTTTGGGGGGTTTTCCACTCGGAACAGTACCTGGTACCTGGTCCTTTTTTTAGTACCACCTCAGCCGAGGTTCCAAGCGTGCCGAACCGTTACCAAA
>JAODKL010000001.1:33105719-33120028 GCA_026780765.1 Petrocephalus schoutedeni
AGCCGAACTGAGCCAAACCAAGGTGAGCTGTACTGAACCGTGCCGTGCCGTACTATGCAGTGGAAAAGCGCCATAAGCGCAAGGAAGACTGAATGGACAGCCAGACCAGCGGCTACCTACACGATAACCCCACTCCAGTCTGACGGTACGATCACACAGCAGCAATGGTACTCTCACAGAGAGCCATCTCACAAAAGCACAATTTAGCCTCTCATCTCTGTCCCTTTCAGTGAACAGGAGTCAGTCCCAAAGCCGTGAAAGCTGCGAACGATGGCAATTCAGGAGCCCTAATGGGGCCAAGCTCTGCGTCAGAGTTTGTATCCAAATGTAAAGAACACATTCACAGAGATCAATTTAAAACGCTTCCACAAAAACAGCAATTAAATGCGCCTATAGCATGTAAGTAGGACATTGTTGGGAGAGTGAAGAAGTTCATAATCGGTTCTGTGTCATGCTGCCGGATCTCTGACGGCACCAAACATCTGGGGCCAAGAGAAACAAAAAACAAGGATTCCGTTGTATCACTAAATGACTTTTCCAAAGCCAGAGGAGTAATGTTCTTAGGAGACAGGGCAGCTTCAGTTCACATTGACTCCTATAGTTCATCTTTCAGCGCCTTATACACAAGCTAACAACGAACCTCCTAAACCCAGGGCCTTCAGAACATAATGTACAAGGGGCAATTTTCTTTGCCTTTTGTCAGACATTCTGACAGAGGAGGCCTATGCAAGTGTGGCCTTAATCTAAATAAGCAAAACAATCCAACTCTGAAACAGAACCAGGAACATTTTATGTTATCCTGTAGGTCAAAGCTAATGTATGGACCCAGTCGCGGGTGGAGGCTCTATTTCACTATTTCAGCAACAGCGGGAAGTGCCCCAAGGAATGCTGGGGTAGCACATTTAAAAAAATCCAAAATGGAGAAATAAAAGTGAAATAAAGCAAAAATGTGAAATGCCAAAGGGCTGGTGTGCCTAATGCAGGAAAAACGCATGAAAACGCATGCGCACTCACAAGGCTCAGCAATGTCGCAATAGGAGCAGCTATGCTAAGCAGACACCAAAAGCAGCAAGTTATCCACGAGGATGTATGGGTGCCATTCCAGAAGAACTGGTATTTCAGCACTCAGCAAGCTTCCCTGTACTACAAAGCCCTCAGGCCCGTAACACACACGCTGTGTGGCTGAAGAACCGGTTTGCCACACAGAATCACCTCTGCCTCAGGTGTTCCCAGCAAGACTCGGTGCTTTTTGGAATCACACTAAGGCTTGCCTTATTAAACCACTGCACTATACATGTAAAGAACATAAGCAGAGCTTCAGCAAATTGCATTATGTACTTCGGCCATCTTCGTTCGAGAACCGGAGCTCTAAAACAAACTTGTACCTCAAAATGACAAACTAGCTGTGGCTTTTGATTATGCTCCACAAGACAGTGAGACTGACCTCAGACCTACACACCCAAACAGAACCAACAGAAATCTTACCAACATATTAGACTGTGGCGACAGTGAAAACAGTGCCACTAAAACCACAGTTTTAAGGAAGAGTTTCCACTAGAACCAAACAGCTCCATCATTTCTGATGCATTTCAACAAAGCAAGAGAGGAAGAGTAACAGACAAACGGTCACATGGACCATGGTGACAAGCATCCATGTCATCAAAGGCGCGCATGTGCATGCATACACACACGCCCAAGCAGGCCTATACACAGACACACAGACATGCACACACAAGAACCGTGAGTCAGTGTCACATATTCACACAGTCACCAGAATCCAGCTTGGTCTACGGCAATGTGAATTGCGTAGAGATTTCAAGCATTAAGCTTTTCTTTCGAAAAGTGATCAAATAAAACTGGAGGGGCTAAAGTAGTGGCTGGAACAGTCGGCTGTTCAGCTGGATCAATTTGGAACAAAATTATTCAATGAGAGAAAAGTAAAAGCTTGGCCTGCAGTGGGATTGGTGTCCAATCAGTGTCTTGTATCACCTCCTCCACAATCCAACTGCTACAGAGAAACAGCCCCTGGCCACAGGCTAAGCGCAGCCACAGGCACACATTATGAAAATGTTTATCAACCAAGCAAAGCCCTTCCAGGATCATTTCCAAGCAAGCCAAGGGACTCAGATCTTCCAGAGCAGAAGAGGAAGGGCCCCCTACAGCCTGCCTCTGTGGGTGGCAGAGGAAGGGCTGCATGTGAGGGCCAGCAATGCCGGTCTCACATGGCAAACGCATCTGTCCATGGCAGACTCAGTGTGGGCGGCGCAGTCTGAGTGAAGGCACAGCTACTCCCCCAACCCACCACCCAGTGACATCTATGGAGGCTTCCCCACCACTCATACCACTCGGCTGGCTCTACATAGCAAAATTTCTCCTGTGACAAGTGGGAAAGTTCTCGTTTCCTTAAAACTAAACAGACCAACTTCAATATTTAAGAATGCAATATGCCCCATTAGTGTTGGTCCACAAAGGCTATTTAAAAGCACGTAAGAGTCTCAAGAAATTAAACAATTACAGAACAAGTAGCAGAAATCCTGACAAAAAAGGCACTAATCCTGTGGGGGTTGCATTTAAGCAAATATATGATATAAGAAATAAAAAAGTTCATCATCAAACTGCTTGGAGGTGATGGGGGATGAAGCAGAAGCTAAACCTACAGAACTATAACTAGAAATGAGCTAAAACATAAATATGCACGAGACGTATTTGTTTTGCACCAATAAAGCATAAGAAATAAAACAGACCTAGCACTATCAAAGCCAGCTTTTTGAAACCATACTTTGACCAAGCAAAACAAAACCTAAATCAGCCTCTGAGCCCTTATTTTCAACCAAAATGAAGGTAGCTGCAGGTGAGGTCACATATTTAGACCACGCTCCGATTCCGGGAGACACAAGCAGAGGCATCAATTCAACTGCATGTGGTCCCTAGCTGATAAGGACACTTATGTGATTCAACAACCAGAGACGATTCAGGGGGGAAAAAGGTTCTCTGGCTTTTGAAGGATCACCACACACACACACACACCAGTAACAATATGCTTAGCTGGTGAATGAAAACAAAAAATCCAGGCAGCTTCAGAACCGACCAGGAAAGCAACAGGAATCACAGAAAGCTGTACTACTGCAGAACAAAAATCGACATCGAACAACCTAGGCTGTCGTGATTGAGCGACGCTTCATAATGATATTGTTTAAAGGATTTCACCCGCTTTCAAAACGGATCAGTGCTTGCTTTGAAGGATTTCCTCACCGAAGAGAAAAAGGTCAACATCTAAAGATCCATTTTACCTGAACCGCTACACCGTTCTCTTTCAGCCGAGCTGTTACGTCACAAATATTCCGAAATCACTATGACGACCGTTTAGCGCTAATAGTAACTGATATGCCACCCATTTCGGACTACGCACTTCGGGCTATTTCGTGTATTTCACAGACATTTATTTAATATCACCAAGCAGCACGTACACGGTACAACTGAACTATTCCCACCCCAGGAAAACCCTGTCGAGTATGATAGCGATCTCTTCGCTGTGATTCGATGCCCAAGGTTTTCATTGAACATACACGTAATCTAGGCGATCTCCAGTAACGCACACTGGAGCCCGCTGAGCCCGCTAATGTGCATCCTGAACTCCGGTGGTCTTCAAAGCAGCTAAATCGTGAATTGTTCACATGTAAGCATTAAGTTTCGTGATCGATCGGCACGCCAAAAGCACAGGGGGACTCAAATCGCACCAAGCTGTGCGTTTTGATCCAGCTTCCCCCAAATCTTCCCCAACCATCCCATCTACACAGCGATTACAATCGAAGCCCGCCGCCGAGGTTTCACCCCGGGGACTGAACCGGTTACATCAATGGGTCGAGCTACGGTTCGAAAAATGTTGCATAACAGCATTATTTTAAATGGGTCTACACTGGGATGGGTCGCGTAAATGTTGCAACAAAACACACTAAAAGGGCGAACTTCGGCGAACCGAACTACGCTGCGATGTATAATCTGGCTCCCTGTAAATGAAAAGTAAACGCGAAGCCGTTTATGCTTGGGGGGGCGATCAGATCGCCGGTTACTTCACACCATCGGGCTTAACCACACGCCGGATACCTTCAGCGTTAGTTCCCGGGGAAGTGATGAGAATATCAGGCTTTTTTAACACGTAATCAATGCGATTATTCTTTTTAATCAACCGCCAAGTAAGCCATTTCGGTGGACATATAGCCCTACTGCCAAACGTGCCGATGAGTTACGCCGGATAAGGTTAGCCACAAAGCAGCCACCAAATCGATTACTTCAGTTGAAAAAAACTGTGACTCTGTGGACGATCGAGTGACATCCCCAATAATATTTTCCAGCAGCTTCCACCCATTAAAATGCTTGACCCCACATGCCTAACAGAAGCGGGCGGGAAACGCCACAGACCGGAATCCCACTACGCTAAAGTGAATCGCCTACAAACAGATGTAATGTCCAGGAGAGGGGAGCTCGCATATGGTTGCGGTGAGACGGGAAGCCGAGCGGCAGAAGGCGGCGCTCCGGCCGCCGCACGCCGCGCTGACGCCCGCAGCCGCCGCCGCTACTCACCTGGATGTAATTGTTTTCGCAGTACTCGGCGACTCTTTCGAGGTTGGTGAAACTGTCCAAGAGAGCTCTGCGACCTGCTGGGATCTCCTCTTCCAAGAGCATCTGCAGCTCCGCCATCTTTACATCTTTTTTGACACACCGATGCGGGAGCTCTCGTAGACAGGAAGCGCCGGGAATGCGACTTCCTCTCCTGTCCGTAGCAGGAGTCCTGCCCAGCTGATAGACGGCCTCCCGCTACGTAACGTGCCGGGGCGGGTGGAGGTGGGCTGCCCGATGCCCGCTTCCTTGTGCGCTCCTGTTCTGGCGTTTTGATAATTTTGGGACGAAAGCATTGCACGTACCGTTAATCTTTGCCATACCGTAATACAGTCATACGGTCGAGGCGAGGCAGTGCTGATCAGACATGATGGGAGTATTAGCATTTACAGCAATACGTATTGTGCTAGCTAGCATTATTACATGCATAGAAACGTTAAACGTTTTTATATAAATAGCTGGATGTAGGGCACTTTTGGAAAACACTGATAACACTTTGTGTGTGATTCTTACCATTATCTTCATTACAACGGTTAATATACATAACATGCCACAATAAAATGTATTTTAACTGTTAATGGCACAAACCAGATCTTCCATCAGCAACACGCGATGGTCGGTTTTCAGACTTAAGCCACAGAACTTTTGGCTCAAGCGAAATTATGTCAATGCACGGTTGGAGTGAGCATGGAGTGAATCCCAGGAAACACTGGTCTGTTACAGGACAGACACTCGCTCTATAGGCAGAATTTTCAAATAACCTAAACACCCTCGGCGATCTATAAATTCACAGAATTGACTCAAAGAATTTGAGATATTGAGTAAGGATTCAAAGCTTTCGACTTTAAGGTTATATTTTGCAACATTTAAGTTCATGATTGACATATAATTTTCACATCGATATAACAAATGTAGCCCTGACCTGTTGCGAAAGAATGGAGACATTTAAAACGTGTGAAGTTGCCATGACCAAAAGTCCTTTCTGCCTGTATTGTACGAATAAATGGAAAAGGCTATACTCTGATTTGTTTTGCCGCCATACAGTTTATAGTGCACAGTGGCAAGGAACTAGAGCCATCCCTACTGAACTGTCCCAGAAGGTTTTCCTCTGAGGACACAGCTGTCTTCGGTTTTTCCCTAGGTATATATCATTTCTTCCACCAGAATTAGCACAGAGTGGATTCATTTATAAACATATGGAAAACCCAAGACTGTAACCCCAACTAAACTTCAGTCCTTTATCTGAAACACACAAATGCCCTCCTACAGCCTTAAAGTTTTTGTTGGAGCAGCATGCCCTCATCTGTAATAGAAGGTCCCACTGCAGATACTATTAGCTAATCTGATTAAGGATTCATTTGTGCTTAGCTTTCTCAATTCTTGCCATGCTGACTCGGTGAACCGCACCAAAGTTTGAGTAAATCCGTAAGAACATGTTCACAATTTAACTGTGGGCCCCTTCCACGTCAATTAATTTCAGCCTAGTGTTATTTGCACAATATGTAATCAGTTCACAGTTGAAGTTGAAATAAAATCCCAAATTTCACGGCTAGTGAACATTGAAGAACTTGACTTAGCCACAAAATTGAGTCAATTATCCAGCTGTGGGGAGAGAGCATCACACACTTACTTAAGCGTGTAGGCTGGGCCTGCAGCTGGTCCTCCACAATTAACAGTCACTTTGCCCAAATCAAGTTCTGGGTAGACGGGGTTCTTTCCCATACATTTTCTTTTACTGAATGCTGATTCAAGTCAGGGGTTCCTTCATTTTAAAGCTCACATGTACTACAACAGAATACGTACCAATAGCACTTTGCTTGAATAACAAGTCCCTGCAAAATCAATATCAATAATCTATAATGTAAACTATAACTAGAATGATACTCTGTGTACAGTTGTAAAAAAAAAAACTCAATTTAAATTACAGATGTTTCTTTGCAGTACCAGACTGATTTGGCAATGACCAGGCAGTTTTAGTCAATCTTTGACTCCACCAACCACACAAGTTGCCTCCGTTTCAGCTCTAAATGCAATGATCATAATTACATGTCCATTATAATTACATGTTTCATCAGAAGTACATTACCTTCTAGACAAGACTTTGAGTAATATACAAATATACAAAAACTTAAAAAGACGTGATTTTTATCAATGAATGTAGAAATTGTTATATTTTCCTTATGAATGGAAATTAATAAGTATTTTATATTTGACTGTATTGTAACTGAAGAGCATGATGGCCATTCCAGAAAAGTAGTAAAGGTTTTGAATGCTTAAAAATCGTTGTGACACAGTACCATTTCATGAGTCACGCAAATTGTTTTCAAAATTCATCTGACTTTAAATATCACACCTTGCTCTAAGAAAGGTGAAATTAGATAAATGTGCAATAAAAAGAATAAAAGTGAACATTTATAAATACATCAAATGTGGAATGATGCAGCAATGGCAGGCATCCCTTTCAGGCTGGGATTTCTGGCTTCTCCTCCTTTGGCGGGTCCTCATCTGCATCCATCGTCCTTAAGAACTCTAAAGAGGGAGTATTCCTTAGCCTTCCATAGCAGAGAAACCTCACCTGGCATAACAAAAACCTTCTACCAAAAATTATTTAAAATGTTCCTTTTGAAACTAGTTTTGGTACTTTTATAATTGTTTTACCGTTATAGATCATTGCTAGTCTATTGATTACCATGCTTGATTTTCACTCCTGTTCTCACCCTCAGTGTAGTCCACCTCAGGTCGTGTAGAGAGGAACGCCCAGGCGAGTCCCACCAGCAGTGCCACCACAAGGTTCACCACAATCCAGTTCTGCAGGAACCTGTGCTCTAAGCCTGTGGGCCTGGGAGGAACATCGTTTACATGGAAACCCAAGGAACTTTGTATCCACAGCTACAGGGCTCAGTTCCCAGGGCATAATCCACACCTTTTCCCCAAAAAAAGTTTTATAAAAAATGGCAGTCATTGCAATTACATGAATATTATAAAGAATTTCCCTGCTGTTAGCCTATGAATGTATTTGCTGTTGTGTTACTCCTTAGATTCAGGGCTGGCCTGCATAATGTAGAACAAAAATGGGTGGAGTAGGCAGTCCTGAGGGATTACAGACAAAAGTTTGTGTACCACAAAGTCCCATTGGCAGAGTTGTAAAGATTGATTCGGTCACTGGTCATCTGCTGACTGAGAGAAAGGATCAGGGCTGCAAAGTACACTGCAGGGAGAGAGGATAAGGTTGTTTTAACCACTGCATACACACTATACAGGCACTGCAGGGAAACTATAAATTCATAATATAAACACAATGATGCTGCACATTTTAATGTAAAGGTATAGCCAATGTGCTGTCCTGAAAAGAGGTACAGAATATTGCTTAATCACTATAATAAGTTATTTTGCTGAAAATTGGAAATTAATGTCTGTACTTGTCTGTATTTGCAGAAAGAGGTAAAGTTATTAATACCTACCAGAAGGCATATTTTTCATACAATTAAAAGATCAATAAAATATACTAATTTCCTAGAAACTGAGTAGAAAATGATTTAATGGCTTATTTAGGTTTCCACAATGCAATTATACTGAATGAGTGTGCGTCTGTTTGCCTGGAGTGGGTTTCAGTGACTGTTACTCACGGACAGAAGCCAGTGCTGCTGGCTCCAGAGTAAGGAAGCTCCTCAGAACCACAGACGCCTTGGCTAGGTTCACCCTGAGAAGGAGAAAGGCACCAGGTGCAATCAGGAAAGACCACGGCTACCTAGACTAATGTATACATATAACACAAGACACCAACACAGAGACATAAGCTGATTTCATATCTGAATCAGGTCTGGACATTTTCTGGAGATGCCCTTTCATTCATACAGTGTGAAACCAGAGATTTTCTGTGTTGGACACATTCACACCTACTAGAAATAGATCCAGTTGGTTTAAACGAGGGATGATGCTTAGGTACACCATACAAGAGGCAGGACATGATGCAAAAAGTACACTGTGGAAATTGCAGTGATTTGTTTACAGCACGTATGTTTACAGCATGTTTCTGCAATATCAGCGAAAGAATGGTAAGCAATATACAGGCAAACATAAAACAGTATGAAGCAGTCATGCTACGTGCATAACTTGTAAATGACCCTTCTTCGTGCAAATGACCCTCCACCTTCACTCTCAGATGTTTGTATTCTCCCATTTTCCTTGCAGTTGCATGATAGAAACATCATAAACATGCCTACCCGCTTGCAGCGCATTCTCCAGAAAATATCCTGTTCCATTCACACATAGGGGTTAATCAGAAATGACCCAGATATTGTATCATGGAGCAGGCAGGGTAAAGTCCGTTAAATGTCCAGCACAATAGTTTTGTTCACACATTCAGCCACTCCAGGTAATGTCTAAAAAAGTTCAGAGTGGCAGTGCATGTCTGAATGGGGCTATGGATAGAAATCAAAGCACCCCAGCACTTAAAAAGAGACAGACTGTACACATTCACACACATAAATACAGACACACACACACATATATATATATATATATATATATATATATATATATATGTATCATCCATGTACACATTCCTCTGTCCAGGAGGGACATTATGCATCTCCAGATGGATCAACCTGTCATTCTCTCTCTGACACACACACATGCATGCAGGAGAGAGGTTGTCCACAAGCACAAAGAGGTGCAGCCAGCCACCTGTCGAAGGCGGAGACGGTACTGAGAGCCAGCAGCAAGTAGAGCAGGGACTGGGCGGGGTAGGCCAGCATGTTGTAGTGCTGGAGTAGGTTGGTCAGACTGCTGAGCCGCTCCCCAGCTAGGACGTACACTACAATGATGTTCCAGACAGCATACCCAGCCAGGAAGCCTTGTGCGAAGAGACCCAGCACCCTGAGGACAGAGAATGATGCAGAGACTCTATATTAGCATATCCACAATCAGTCCACTTAGCCACCTTTTCATGTTGAATTAATAATGCCTGATTTAATGGTGGGTGGCTTGGTGGCTCAGAGGTGAGCACCATGACCTCAATCTGTTCCTCCAGGGTTGTGGGTTTTGCAGTGTGTGAGCATCTGTGTGTGTGTGTGAGTTTGTTTATATATAGGTTTTGCTATACTTGTGAGGACCAAAGGACGTCACAAGTACAGCAAATCCTCAAAAAACATGACTAGTGAGATCATTTTTTGTACCTCACTAACTCAGACTTCGTTTTATAAAAATCTATGAATGCAACCAAAAAGGTCAAAAGTCTTGCATTTTAAGGGGTTATGGGTTTTGTTGTTAGGATTAGGGTTTTTCCCATAGAAATGAATGGACAGTCCTCACTAAAATAGGATTACAACTGTGTGTGTGTGCATACCCTGGAATTGCCCAGATATTCCATTAGGGGGCTACCTGTCTTATGCCCCCTGCTTCCTGGGAGAAGCACTGCAACCCAATACTCGAGAAGTACTTACTGTATGTGAGACAGCTGCAAGGATGATTGGATGATTTAATAATGGCTGGGCCTAAGTTGCTTCTCCTTTTAAGCTGTGCTGTCAAGACTGCAAACTTTCAATGACATATTCCTTTGCTCACCTGAATCCACTGTGCACCTTCAAGGCCACATCCCTTGTACTCCATAAGGATCCCATCTCCAAGTAGTCATCTATTTGAATGGTAGGCTTGCCCAGGTCTGTGCGATCTGTGGGTTGGAAGCGCCCTGCACGCAGCAAACCCGAAAAGGCCTCCTGAGCTTTATGTCAGAGGGTTATTTTTCCACAAACACACATCAGCAGTACAGTCAGTCTTTGGTAATTTTAGGTTCTTAGGGCACCCAAATGGCAAATGGCCAAGCAATGTGGAAAGTTACCGTAACTCCTTTATATTTAACTAAATATCTACTCATCTCACATCAGCATATCAGTATGATAGGAATACAAAACAGATTTTATACCTCATAAAGTAAGTTGAGAAAACAGTCATAGAATTGTAAAAACCACACTAAATGCAAATAAGTACTTTGACGTTAGATGTGTGTACTCACTGTTTCTCTCAACAAAAACTTTGCTGATGGGTTGACTTTGTCCCAGTGGGGCAGAGAACAGTGAATGCTGGGGGATGGCGGCAGCTGCGTCGGTGATGACATCTTCATCCTCGACGTCTAGGTCGTTGGAGTGCTGCCTGTCACCGATCTTTGGTCTCCTGCAGTGGGAGAGGCCTCCTATGGCATGAGCCCTATCAACATTCAGCGCTCCTCTAGACCGTGTCACTGATTTATCAGGAAACATACATATATGACACCAAGGCCTATGCACAAAGTGTCTGTCTGTCCTCGGCACCACAAGGCAGCCTATGCCTGTGCTCACTTCTTCTTTCTGGATTTCTGGGCCACATCCTCCCCATCCATATGCTGTTCCACAGTGCTCCCCCCATTCGCCAAGTCTGGCTGGGTGCTGTCTCCTTCCTGCTCCACATCTGCGAAGGAGATATCAGCACATGCATTCTATGAAGCACAATCATATGGTGATATGCGCGTGTAAAGCATCTCTGCCCATGCTGTGTGTACAGTATATATCAGTGTGGGATCTGAACCCGTCCTTCCAGGTCACCTTGAGGCTGTGTTTTCTTTTTTTTCTTCTTTTTTTTCTTCTGGGCCGGAATGTCCTGGGGCTCTTGTGCCAGGGGCCCTCTACTCTCTGGCTGCCTATGCCTGGCCATCCCCTCCATCTCCACTGCTGGCTCTGTCCAGAAAACACAGCAGCAACCGGTACTGCTCACCTGTTTTTTTTTTAATATTGAGACAAATAACCCAAATCCTAATAATGGTGTACCATAATGATGGTATCTACACCACAAGCAAACCAATGGATGTATCATCATTCTCTTCTCACCGTCTCTGTCTTCAACTTCATTGGACTCTCTTTTCAGCTTCTTTTTCTTTGGTTTGGCCTGTGGCATTTCATCTATATTAACATTAGAATAAAGGGCAGATCAATAGTCAAAAAGAGGAGTCACTAAATAAGCAATATGGCGATATACCAATGACTGATGAGCTGCATGACTAATTCTTTACCTTCTGTTTCTGCTGATCATTAAGAGCTCTGAATGAATCAACATGTTTTTAACCTGATAGTAATTCTGCTCCTAATGTCTTTATATGAGAGATACCAACACAAAGATGGTACCTCCAACTACTTCCAAAAGGAATACAATTGACATTTTTTTCATTTTCAGCTGTTGTCTCCCACCAAGCTACACAATATTGCCAAAGATTTTGGGACACCTGCCTTTACACACACATGAACTTAATGATATCCCATTCTTAATATTTTAACATGGAGATAGCCCACCCTTTGCATCTATAACAGCTTCAACTCTTCTGGGAAGGTTTATGGGAATTTTTACCCATTCTTCCAGGAGAGCATTTGTGAGGTCAGGCACTGATTTTGGACGAGAAGGCCTGGCTCGTAGTCTCTGCTCTAATTCATCCTAAATGTTCTATCGGGTTGGGGTCAGGGGTCTGTGCAGGCCAGTCAAGTTCCTCCACACCAAACTCCCTCATCCATGTCTTTATAGACCTTACTTTGTGCACTGGTGCACAGTCATGTTGGAACAGGAACAGTTCATGTTTCCACCAACCTGGGAGCATGAAATTGTCCAAAGTAGCTTTGTATGCTGAAGGATTAAGAGTTCCTTTCACTGGAATTAAGGGGCCAAGCCCAACCCCTGAAAAACAACTCCACACCATAATCCCTCCTCCACCAAACTTTACATTTGGCATAATACAGTCAGGCAAGTACTATTCTCCTGGCAACTGCCAAACCCAGACTTGTCCATTGGATTGCCAGACAGAGAAGTGTGATTCATCACTCCAGAGTCTCCACTGCTTTGCATTGCACTTGATAATGTAAGGCTTGGATGCAGCTGCTCGGCCATGGAAACCCATTCCATGACGCTCTCTATGCACTGTTCTTGAGCTAATCTGAAGGCCACATGAAGTTTGGAGGTCTGTAGCTATTGACTCCACAGAAAGTTGGTGACTTCTGCACACTCTGTGCCTCAGCATGCGTTGTCCCCGCTCTGTGATTTTACGTGACCACTTTGTGGCTGAGTTGCTGTTGTTCCCAATTGCTTCCACTTTGTTATAATACCACTGTCAGTTGACTGTGGAATATTTAATAGTGAGGAAATTTCACCAATGGACTTATTGCACAGGTGGCATCCTATCACGGTACCACGCTTGAATTCACTGAGCTCCTGAGAGCTACCCATTCTATCACAAATGTTTGTAGAAGCAGTCTGCATGCCTGGGTGCTTGATTTTATACACCTGTGGCCATGGACGTGATTGTAACACCTGAATTCAATGATTTGGAGGGTCATCCCAATACTTTTGGCAATATAGTGTATTTTTGAAAACAAAAAGTGGGGATTGATCTGACACTTAACTCTGGGGAAGTTGTAGAACTAAATGAGTATAACTACTGTACACCTTTTTAGACAATGTGGTATGAGCAGGTCTCATAATGTTGGCCTCAAAACTTTCGTTTCGTAATCACCAATAGTACAACAGAAGTGCTTACCTCCCATGTCTGGACTTTATTTATCCACAAGCATGAAACAGAGCATGAAAGACAAATATGTCAGTAAGTTTAGCACACAGTTCTAATGTTAGTTTTCTTCAGGTGACTTTCTTTGTCTCTTACCGACTGATCACCAACCTCAATGGGAATTCTCTATGAATTAGCTGCTGTATGTACTGATTGGCTGACTGTACAGAACAGGGGTGAGACACTGAAGTTAGACATCAGCTTGATATAACACTCCAGAGCAATGGATTATCTGGCAAATCAGCTTGGTGGCACATCTTAAAATAGAAGCCTGTATCTGCAATGGCTCCCATGGTAGCCAATGTGCCTTTCTATCCAAGGATCCTGCAGCATCTCAGCACATTTAGATTATTAATGCTCTTTACATAAAATAAGCTTATTTTATATATACTGTCTGCCAGGCCCAGGCCAGCCTTCAGAAAACTCTGATTATGCGCTAAAAAGATTTCATTTACCCCCAGATTTACAATGAGTGCTATTTTCCATTATATTATAGCAAGGCATTTTCGTAAACACACATGCATATTTTCAGAGAAATACATAAGGAAAAACACAACAGTAGTAATGGTATTTTATGACAATTTTACAGTTTTAATTGTACAGACACTTTGTGTTATTATAACTCTTTTAATCTGAAGAAATGCAGATATCAACTTTGATGAATTTGCTTTCAGCAGAAGCATTTTGTAGGTTTTCAGATGAGATAAACACAGATAATGTTACTCTATATGTCCTATATCTCCTTCGTTTGCATAAAACAATTCTTGCACTCGACATTTTTCATGTATGGTTCTTCGATTGCAGGAGAAGCTACCCAACACATCCAGACCCTCATACACTTCAAGAAACAGTAAAATGCCATTTCTTCCAGGAACATCTCAGATAACATGTTACTACTGAATGGAGAAGTTGCTTGGCTTTTCTGAATGCTCCATTTTATTATTGCATGTAGACATTGCATGTTAATTCCTAATCTATTTTCTGTGCTATTTACTTGCATAGCTTTCTAAATGTTAGGTTCAGGTCTTATTACAACACTACCTTGCTCTTGTTATGGGTCATTTGAAGCTAGAGTTAGATCCCTGTCATATGTACGCTTGTGATCGGGGTACTG
>JAODKL010000001.1:33121496-33142423 GCA_026780765.1 Petrocephalus schoutedeni
GACATACCAAATATTAAAGTTAAAAGTGGATAAAAACAGTAGGTCTCACTTCATCTGATATTTGTTGTGCTCAACCACCTGCATATTTCATAAACATTATGAAATGAAATCATACCAGACAGAGGCAAACAAGTCAATATGTTCAGATCTGTCAGGTGTTCTAATAATTTTGGCCACCACTGTAGGTTTATATGTTGGGATTTCTGGAGAGCCCTCTGGTGGGCACACAGGACCACCCTGGTGCGGAAGCTTCTTTAGTCACAGATAACACTGTGGGCATTAGCACAGTGATCACCAGAAAGGTCTTTCCTCACATCTTGTATCCAACAGAATGAAGAAAACTGATGCCCACTAGGCACAACATGGCATATACTCTCAGTACCCACCTACTACCTCAGCAAATAGAGGCAGATCCATTCATTTATTTCTAACTGCTTATCCTGGTCAGGGTCACGGGACAATAAACTAATATTTACATTTATGTTCCGGACTTTGATATACCATCATATGTAAATCACAATGGTATTACCTATTATTTTAATATCTACTAAATTTTCATATCACTGATTACATAATGGCACTCCTGACTTCATTTTGTTTCCACAATGACAATTAAAAAATATTAGTTTTTACTGAAATTCTAGCAAAATAGATTGAGATTGATTTGGCAGAGAAAATACATAAATAAAAAGACAGCATAGATGCAACACTGAGTTCCTGTAATCAAGGAAATTAGATCATCCTTAAGAAGATGATATGATCAGAATTTCCCCAGTTCATAGCAGAATCAAACCCTAGAAGATCACATCAAACACTATATGCTACTCTGCTGGTTCCACAAACCACTGAGTAAGACCACAGGGGACTTACCACTTGTTCTTCCCCTGCTTCTCCGCCAGGAATAATTGGGGGAATCTGCCTACCAACCTGTTCAGAGGGCTGGAACAGGGTGTAATCCCTGACTAAAGCCACACATCAGAACATCTGCCAAGCCGGGATTACTGTGCTACAGATCACACTCAGGATTCAGCGACTTGTGGGGAAGAAAGTAAGCAGGGAAAGAGACGCTTCATGCCATAAAGGGCTTCACAAAAGCAATATCTGCCAGTGACACTCCCCACCGTCAGATGTAAAATGCCCTATTAGATCCATATCCAGCACCTGCATGGGAGCTAAGATTTTTTAGATGACTGGTCTGTCATGTGAAGACTTCCACCTTTTTTTACATTCACTCATATTCCAGAGCCACACCATTCAAACAATCACATAACACAGGTAATTTAGAAAGCTTTAGGAAGTGAAATATCCATGAAGAGAACATGTGAACTCCACACACCCACAGACAAAAACATGAATCAAAGCAGGGAGGTGTGAAGCTATAGTGCTACCCACTGAGAATCTACAATTAATGTAAAAATGACTGAATAATACAAATAACTGATATGTGACCACACAAACAAATAGATAACTACACAGGTATGCATAGAAAAAAGGGGGGGGGGGCATATGTAGGCAATGTACAAACACACTGGATAAATGTGTACATATAAGTGAAAATATAAAGGAAATGAATGAATTCTCTTCAATCCCCATATTGAGGGATGCTCCTTCAAAAAGTATAGACAACAGACATTTAAGGAGGCCTCTTTGTTATTTTGTCTGGTTTTGTCTCATAGATTCAACTATCCAACTTAAATGCGCTTTCCTCACAGGCAGTGCTACCTGACATGTGACGCCTGACTTACTGGAGGCAGAGGCTGGTTGGTCACTGGTTGCAGTGTCCTTGTAGGCTGTGTAAGACGACAGGGCACAAGGCACACAGCGTGAGAGTCACAGAAAAACAACGCCAGGCAACAGCTTTATTTAATCATGCAGCCAGTAGGATTTTGGACAAAGGGGTGTCTGCTGATAAAGAATAGCTGGCATGAACATACGTACAGGGGAAAAAGGCATTTGGGTTTAATTCATTCGCAACCAGAAACATTTCATTTATAATTCATTTTACCATTCAAATTATCGTTCAAGCACTCTTTTACATGAATAAATGCATATATATATATATATATATATATATATATATATGACACACACACTTTATCATCTATGATTATTAATTTTGTACTGCAAACAATAACATATCCTGCCTCGTTACCATGCATGTGACAATTAGCTAGCTAGCTTCTTACCTGGGCATTTTCATTATCCATCGTTCAGTATTTACTATTATATAGCACAATGAATAAAACACGTACAAAATGTAAACAAATCAGAAACTGCAGCCAACAGAAACAAATCCCCTTAATGTCGACGATGCAAACACCTGTTACCAAGGTGCTGCTGACCGTTGCCATTGGAGATGTAGAAAGCGGTAAGGATTATTTTACTTCCGTGTCAAATCACTGCGTTACGTAAGTCTCCAAATATACGCGCAACCGGGACAACTGCTACCGTAATTGTCTAAGTATATGCGTAAAACACATACTTAGTCAGATTATACCCGTCAGATTATATGGGGCGACGGTATATCAGGGACGGGCGGTCAGGGGAGGCAGGTGAGGATGGGCGGTGCCTCAACTCCCAGCGCGCCGAGCGTGTGCCTTTCTCCTGATATCTCACCGTATATCACCAGTGTAATGCTTGTACACACCTATATTATATGTCCTCACTTTCCATAGAATAGTTAATGTATTTCGCGTATGTATATAACAAATTTAGTCTTGCTGATCTGATATAAAACCGCACTGAGCCAGTACCAACACCTCCCTGAAGGGGGCGTGCGTGTTCTGAAAGAGCCAGTGCCTCAGCTGCCACGAACGTCACCACATGTCGCAGCGGTATGTCATGTGACAACTGGAGAGTAAATAGAGATAGATAGATAGATAGATAGATATATAGACAGATAGATAGATAGATAGATACTTTATTCATCCCCATGGGGAAGGCTCTCCTCCAAAATACTCATATATATATTGAGAAAACGTCCATACTCCACATGCATGGAAACTAGCCTGCTGTGTCACTGGAAAATAATTTAGGAACTAAATATTGAAAAATAATATTCATGCACTATCAGGTCATCATTACATCATCATTACACCTACAGAAACTTTTATGACATAACATTTTAAATCCAGGAGCACCAATATGGAGTCCCGCCCCCACCCACCTTGCAGCTATAACAGCTGCCACTCTTATGGGAAGGCTTTCCACAAGATTTTGGAGTGTGTCTGTGGGAACTCTTGCCCACTAATTCATATGTGTGGTCAGGCACTGGTGTTGCACATGAAGGCCTGGCTCACAATCTCTGTTCTAAATTAATCCCAAAGGTGTTCACTGCGGATTATATCAGGGCTCTGTGTGGGCCAGTCAAACTCACATCAGACTCACTCAACCATGTCTTTATGGACTTTGTTTTGTGCACTGGGGCACAGTCAAGCTGGAGCAGTAAAGGGCCTTTCCCAAAATTTTCCGACAAAGTGGGAAGTATAGAACTGTCCCAAATATCATGGTACACTGAAGCATTAAGAGTTCCCTTCATTGGGGAAGCGACCTAGACCAACCCCTGAAAAACAGCCCTATACAATTGTCCCTCCTCCTCCAAACATTACAGTTGGCACAATGCAGTCAGGCAGGTAATGTTCATCTGGCATCCGCTAAGCCCAGACTCATCCATCAGACAGCCAGACAGATAAGCGTGATTCTTCACTCCATAAAACATATTTCCACTGCTCCAGAGTCCAGTGGCGGCATGCTTTACACCACCCCATCTGACGCTTGGCATTGCACTTGGTGATGTCAGGCTTGCTTGCAGCTGCTCAGCCACAGAAGTCCATTTCATGAAACTCCGGGTGTACATTTTTTGTGCTAAGGTTAATGCCAGTGGATGTTTAGAAATATGCAGTTACTAAGTCAACAGAGCATTGGCAACTTTTATGCACTAAGCGTGACGGCTCTCAGCGACCCCATCTGTTACCTTAGGTGGTTTGCCATTTCGTGGCTGAGTTTCTGTTGTTCCTAAATGCTTCCACTTCAGCAATAATACCACTTACAGTTGACCGTTGAATATCTGGCGAGGAAGAAATTTCAGTAACTGACTTATTCAAATGAATGAAATGATTAAGAGGTGTCTTCCAATACTTTTGTCCATAAAGTGTATATTACAGTGTTAATAATGTCTTAAAGTGGTTGCAAAACTGAACTGTTTTTTAAAGTATAAATCTGCTTTAAAATATAGACACATTGCCATGAAAAATTATTTTAAATTTCAGATGATCTGTACTGAAATACAGCAATGAGTGCTGTGAAATCCTTTTTCTTGTATATTTATTTATCAACCCACCATGGTTTCACAATCCTCATATCCTATATTAACATATCTGGATGTTTATCACGAAGATATACCAATCTGTTGTACAGGGTGAATGAAATTTCATTTATTACCCTGCAAGTTTCTTGTCTTAGTGGATTATATGCCTATCCTTTTATGTTACTCCACATTCATTCTTTCCCCCTGTGATTTCTACTCATCGCACATCATCTGTTCTTATTATTTTCCCAGTCCCTCTTCCTAGGAGTCTTCTGTGGGCCGGAGCCAGCTGGCAGGGACCCACTGGGGCTCATCCTGTGCCCGCCTGATGGCCTCTAGCAGCTCCAGGCAGGAGTCCTGTAGTCCCTCCTTCACGATTACTTCGTCAAAGTACTGGCAGTTATAAGACTCCATCTTTGCCGCTTCTTCAATCTCATTGATGTCTTCATTCTGAAAAGCAAAAACAGATGGCGGCAAGAATGAACTGCTCACCATAAATAAACCTCTTTAGAATGGAGCATACTGAAGTGGTGCTGTGGAAAATTGCAGCGTCTGAACGAGTAACCACGCCACAGTATTGTACTGTATATTCTTATAGATGTCCACCAGAGGGCAGTATCAGAACAAGAACAATAGTATTACAGCCGCATCGCAGGATTTAATAAAATAACATGTTTTATACTATACCATTAAGGAATCTGCTTAAATTCACTTGTCACTCAAGAAAATTCCTTTGAAAAGATTTTATAAATTCTTTACACTGAGATTGACTGGAACCAGACCGAATGATGTCTGGCATAAGGAACCTTACCCTGGAGGGACGGGTGTCAGAAATCTGGGCTTTTGCGCAAGTCTGCTTCATGCGGGCAGCACTAGGTGACTTCACAAAGATGATGTAGGCCTTGAGTTCATGTGTTCTAATGGCCTGAAGTCCCTGTAATACACAATACATCCAGTTGCCTTCCTGCCTTTGCCATCCTTCTGGCCTGCCCTCCTGCCTCTGACATCCTTCTGGCCTGACGTCCTGCCTCTGACATCCTTCTTGCCTGCCCTCCTGCCTCTGACGTCCTGTTGACCTGACATCCTGCCTCTGACGTCCTTCTGGCCTGACGTCCTGCCTCTGACATCCTTCTGGCCTGCCCTCCTGTCTCTAACATTCTTTTGACCTGACGTCCTGCCTCTGACATCCTTCTGGCCTGCCCTCCTGCCTCTGATATCCTTCTGGCCTGCCCTCCTGCCTCTGACATCCTTCTCGCCTGACATCCTGCCTCTGATGTCCTTCTGGCCTGTCCCCCTGCCTCTGACATCCTTCTGGCCTGAGCTCCTGCCTGTAACGTCCTTCTGGCCTGCCCTCCTGCCTCTTACATCCTTCTGGCCTGCCCTCCTGCCTCTGACATCCTTCTCGCCTGATTTCCTGCCTCTGATGTCCTTCTGGCCTGTCCCCCTGCCTCTGACATCCTTCTGGCCTGCCCTCCTGACTCTGATGTCCTTCTGGCCTGCCCTCCTGCCTCTGACGTCCTTCTCGCCTAATGTCCTGCCTCTGATGTCCTTCTGGCCTGCCCTCCTGCCTCTGATGTCCTTCTGGCCGGACGTCCTGCCTCTGATGTCCTTCTAGCCTGCCCCCCTGCCTGTGACGTCCTTCTGGCCTGCCCTCCTGCCTCTGACGTCCTTCTGGCCTGCCCTCCTGCCTCTGACGTCCTTCTGGCCTGCCCTCCTGCCTCTGACATCCTTCTCACCTGTCCCCCTGCCTCTGACATCCTTCTCGCCTGCCCTCCTGCATCTGATGTCCTTCCTGCTTGCATGCTGTCCTGTCCATAATTCCGCTTTGGCCTGCCTGCCTTGCTGCCAGTGATTTGACATGCACCCAGACATTACAATGTGGAGCATATTAACCGGGATGGGCTCCCCCTTCCTCCTAAGGTTTCTTCCTATTAGGGAGTTTTTCTTTGCCAGTGTCGCCTCTGGCTTGATCACTGGGGGCTTTGGGCAGGGATAATGTAAAGCGCTCTGAAGCAATGTAATGTTGTGAAAATGCACTATACAAATAAAACTGAATTGAGCAATGGGCAGCACAACAAGCGGCTTTATTGTTCTGCTTCTGCTCACGTGTGGATCTATGTCAATGACACAGATCTTCCCGCTGTCCAGGACATTCCTGATGGCACTGATGCTGATGCCATAAAGATGCCCTTTGTACTCCCCATATTCCAGGAATCTGGGTGAAAATAGAGATACATTTATATTATAAGAACATTTTAAGCTCAGACAGCTAGCTGTACACATAAATCCACTGTGCTGACCAGACATGGAATATGCGGTCTTCAAATTGTAATCTTTGAATAGAAAATAAGTACAAGGTGTGCTGATGTGCCCTGTGGTGGATGGGCCTCCCATGCTGGGCATTCCCTGGTCTTATACTCTTCATTCAGTGTTGGTCAACCCATTTGGTGACTTTGATAGACATCTAGGGCACCTTCGTGGGATGCAAGCTTAGCAAGCCAGTGTCACTCTAACTTGGGCAGTGCGTGCTTGCAGTGAAGCTTACATGAAGCTCTACCGGTGCAATGACAGAAATGGCCCATGTCCACTGGATGAGCATTTGGAAGATGGTCGATTGGAAAGTCAGAGACACATGACAAAAGCCTCAGCACTGAACAATGCAGTACCTGTGGCTGTACAGCATATTCTCAAAGAGCTCTCTGCTGATGAAGTGATACTCTCTTCCAGACCTTTCGAAACACTTAAGCGGCCGTGTCGTGTCTGATAGAAGCCACCAGAAAAGCTGCTGAAAGGCAAGCTCGTACATTTCAAGCCAACAAGAGACCAAGTTGAAGGAAGCTATTATTGTGCAGTGTATCGGGGACAGCGGATAAGGTGGTACAGCGGTTAAAAAATCAGGAAAAGCCTGTTTTTGCATAAAGGTGAAAAGACGAAGGGGACACAGAGACAGTTCAGCAGCACCACCGGGATGTCGGCCAGGTGATCCGAGCAACATACAAAGCGGCTATTTCACTTTCTAGCTTAACAATCAAAACCTAATACCATAAGCGTGAAGGCCTTGCTGTGTCTTGTTACATACCCACCCACACACGCAATAAACTCGCTTTATACTCTTAAACCAACAAGTTACAGGTGAGTAGCAGAGCTATTGTATGCAATATATACAATAAAATAAAACATAACTGAATGAGCAGCACAGGCCTTGGCCCTACGGAGAGGCACACAAAGCAATAATACACACGTGGCACTGGTCCTTGGTAAGTCTTAGGGTCCATTGCAATTAGTCTTCTCCGGAGCTCATTAATATCCACACTGGGCGTGCCTGAGCAAACGAGACACACACACACACACAATACCCTGGAAACGCCGTGGTAAAAACACATAGTCCCATGTACTTGTATGAATAGACATACTGTACACATATAGATATTCGGTTGGGGCGCTGGGGACGAGGAGTCTCACCCATGAGGGCGACGAGGCGCGGCTTATCCTCCGGGTGGCGCTGGTAGCGCACCACCTCCTCGTAGGGGTTTGCCAGGGAGCTGTGGCAGCCGCTCAGGCAGCAGGCACGGCACGACGGCACACGGAGCCGACGCACCTTCCTCTGACACAGGCGCAGGCTGCGCCGGAAGCCAGCTGCAAGGGCCCATCCGCTGCATGTGTTACTCGACCGTGCAGCCATCAGTGCACACAAATACTCATAAATGTAGCCTACCCATATAATACAGCGACGATCTACAAGGTGAGGCAGGGCATGAATCAATGTGTGCTTTACAGTCCACTTTACACAGCAAATGCTATATTAAAAGCAGCTAATTCACCTATATCTCCACCGTGAAGACTGTATGCCTACCTAGATAGATTCCTTCAGAACTTCTGCTACATTCAGCCTCCTCTGTAAGCAAGAAGCAAGGCAGAGAGGCCATGTTACAAGCATTGCTGCCCCAAGATTTACCTAGCTTTGGCCAACGTGTGTCCAAGGTTAACGTCTGATCAGAAACAAATTAAAAGATAGACAGACATCCACTAAAGGACACTTATACACATTCATGTCACAGAGAACTGGAACAAGGTTAGTCAGAACAAGGTTATTTACCTGCTTGAAAACACGCATCATCTAGGTCTTCATCTGCAATACAAAATATAATGGACTCTTAAATGATTCACATGGATAAATCTTGTTCCTTCACACTGAAAGGTTTCACATTAAAGGGCAGATTTTTTTTGGTTTGGTCTCAAAGCTATCTCATCATCAGATTTGAAACATATTTGCTATTGTTGAAGAGGTATATTGACATTATGAACTGGATGATGTACAGTGAGTTATGCAAACCCGCAGGCACTCACCTTTGTTGACACTGCTCACTTGAGATACGCAGAACAGAGAGAAAATAAAACAGGTCTTTGTAATGTCTGAGAGAAGCAGTTAAATTGGCCGGAATACTTTAACCATTGGCATGATGGTGTTAGGTTCACGAAAAAGGATACAAACAGCAGGACTGTCACGGAGCACCCCCACTGCCTCTACCATATGCTGTTTTTGTGTGGACAGGAGTTAGGATCCAGGACGAGGGCAGAGAAACAGAGAGGTGTGAGAGAACCATGCCAACTCACAGGTCCGAGTGCAGGTGTGCGACTGGAAAGCCTGTGGCCACCAGATCTCCCTTTGTTTCCTGATAAAACACGGAAAATCAAAGCTGATTGATTTAAATGAGCTACTAAATGTTCAGTGCTCCATAATACATTAGGAACACTGACTGTATTAGTATAATGCAACAGCACTGATAAACCGGATTGTAACAATGGATACACACCTCCCGCAAACGTGTACATTTAACATAAAATTGGAATGTGACACATTAAATTAGAAAACACTTAACTGCAGTTAGTTTGAAAGATCCTGGTCACTCAGTATGTCTGGATATTTTGTGAAATGCGTAAGTCTTATACAACCCTGTACTGTATGTAACTGTTGGATGTCTGGGGTCATAGTGACCAGTTAGGGCACTTATGCCATAGTGACTTGCTCCCTGCACCTTCTCAGCAGGTCCATGGAGGGTATGAGGCCAGCACAGGCAGAATTGCTTGGCATGTTCCTGGCCTGCCACCACAGGGCATCTGTCTGGTCCACTATCTGCAGAACATCTCCTTTTCGGAAGGCCATCCCGGCATCAGCACAGGGGATAGTCGGGTCCTGGAATGGGCTATAATCTATCATTGCCCTCACATAGACCTGCAAGACAGCAAAGTACAGTAATCAAGTCAGATTATAAGGCAAAACAAAGATTTAAAATATAGGAGCTACAATATAAACTCACCAAAGTTTGGCTGTTCACTGGTCGTTCTGACATTGGTACCACTTTAAACATGATTGTCCCCTGGGATTGTGCCTGAATATGCAATAAGTTAATAAAGAAAATCAAAGTGTATAAAATCTGTAAAGTCTAAGGATCAGAGAGCAGAGGGTTGCCAGGTAAGCGAGGTACTTTTTCTGACTATGAAACCCGGTGTATCATTCATTCTCCTCCACTTACCATGAAGCCCTGCACAGCCTGCAGTGACATACCGAGGCAAGTGAAGGCACTCACCAGGATCTGTATGATCTGCTCCGGCTCCAGCCCCTCCACCGGCTGCCCGTTAACCGCCATTATTTTGTCTCCAGCATAGAGAAGACCTTCATCACACACAGAGGCAGGTCCCATACATTAACCGAGTGAGTGACTGATTATCAATCACAGCAGAAAAAGTTACATGTAATCAGAAATACGAATTTGCAGTAAATCTGCACAGGACCGGATCTCACCCGTGAAACAAATCTACAGATCCTGCAACCTCACCCTTGGTGCACATTTTAATGAGTATAACCTAATAACACAGATACAGACTGTATTGTCCATGTGACCTATCAGCCACAGAGAAACACAAAGAACATGAGAGCGTGTGGAAGGGTGGCGAGCACGGCCTTACCACTCCGGTCTGCGAGTCCCCCGTGGATCACCCGGGCCACGGAAATCTCTCCCGTCAGCTCGCTCCTCTTTATGGTGGCTCCCTGGCACAAAAAGCTCTCGTCACACAAACACAGGCAGAAGCCAGAGCAAAGCACTCGATGAACATTCCCTGCATACTTTTTACAGCTTTAATGTGAAAATAAAAAAGCAGGCAACAACAAGAACTTTCTATGAAGCCCAAATTCATAAAGCCTAATAACTGGTCTTGTAATTCATTGTAACACATTCATAAAGTGTTATAAACACGGCTATAAATATTTATAAAAAGACATAACACAGCATAGCCACATTTCTCATGCATTATGAATGCTCTATGAAGGTCTCATTTATAATGCACTATAAATACCTTCATAATGCATTATAATGGTCAGTATAATGATTTGTGCTGCATTATGAAAGTGTCTATAGTGCATTATAGATGAGAGCTTCATAGAGCATTCATAATGAATAATACACATGACTATAATGTGTTATGTCTTTTTATAAGTAATTCATATTGGCTTTATAATACTTTATAAATGCATTATTAAAATGCATTATAACGGTATGTGTAATGCACCATAATGACTGCTTTAAGTAAAGTGTTAACAGAAAATGTGAATAAAACTTGTGCATATGAACGGAAAAATGGCTTTCCAAGAAAAGCACACTTTTGTTCTGCAGCACTGAACAGAGTTCGGCTTAGCATTTACACCACCCTGTGCTGGGGCGGTGACCATGCCTCGGAAAGTGATGACTCATTCTGGCCCACCACCACATGAGCTACATTAATCCGATCCCTATGTTGTTTGATGCTAATTAGTTCCATGCAGAATCAGAATCATCTCCTTCTTTGAAGTGGCCCAACAGAGCTGATCATATTGGACCATTTAGTGCAATGGCTTTGCAAAGACTTTGAGGGACTGGCTAGGGGTACCCTGCCCCGTACCCTCTGTTTCCAGCGATAGAACCTGGACTCGACCTTTGATGAGCAATTATGGGTGAAGAATTGCATCAATGAGAAACTTGTTATTAACCACAGAGTCTCCTTCCATTTTCAGATGAAACATCAAATATAAACAATGGATGCATTCATTGCTGGTTAATGAGAAAAGCCACGCAATAGGCTCATCTACACTGCATCCCATGAAGAGGAACTCTTCCAGATGGCAAGGTGCCCAAGCGCAATGTCACAGAAAGACAGAATCCCAGACACCTGTGCTAAGGCTGCACCGACAGTATCCGTCCATGGAAGCAGACAGGAAAGCAAGAGTATGACATACGTAGTGGCTATAATGGACTGTTTATTGCAAAGCAGCGCTGAGTCCAGACCAAGCAGAATTGATGGAAATGGAGAAAAAACTCTATTTCTGGACAACTCTAGACTGAAGAGCAACATCCTGCATCCCACAATACAATAGCTTTGTTGTTGTGTTTTCTATGTTCCTGTCATCTTGTGACAGCACAGCAGATGGAACAAGGTTTTAGCCCAGGCAGCACAAAGGTACCCTCAGCTGCCACTAATGCAACCTGGCCACCTGACCCTTCTCTTTGGTCAGCAGGTAGACTCTTCTTGGAGAAACATGTAAATTGTCTATCCAGCATTTTCCTTATGTGGCATAAACAAGGTCTGGGAAACAACAGGACTCTGGACCCTGATGCCACAAAACTTTGGCTGACGTGATAGGTCCCTCATTAGCAGGACTGTGTTGGCCAGCAAATTGTGTGTCATAACTTAACGAAAAACCCAAAATGCCTTGTTAATTACTCTAAATGCTATGCAAACAACTACACAAAGGTTAGGTAAGAGTTTGAACAAAGACCTGTTAGATCCTTCAATATGGCAAGCATGAACTCACCAGTGGCTGATTGTTCTTTACGAGGCACACAATTCTTATGGCCTTTTCGTTGTCAGGCAGGTGGTTTGGGAGACGGGGCAGCACCGGTTCATAGCTCTTCTGGGCCACAATGTCATGGGCAGATAAAAAAGCCTATGGACAGAAATGACTTATATTAATGTCGTAATAAATCCAGTGACTGTCTAGCTACAGCTGGGGGACGTGAGACCAAACCAAAACTGCAAAGTGACTCTGAATACAGGACAAAGTACATTTATAATGAGGTTTGGTTCAGGCGGCTGATTCGCCCCCTCTTGTTATGTTCTGCTTCTACCACTTACCTGCAGATGAGGATTTCTGAGCAATTTGTAGAGCTGCCTGGCTTCGGGGGAGGGCGCTGCTACCCTTCGCAGGTCAGCCGTCATCTATTACATGTTAGAGTCATGATGTGACACAAGACCTCATACGGGGTAAGAGAAGCAGTACCGAGGAGTAACCAAGTGTACCACAAGCACAGTTTAGTATTGTTCCCTCCACTGGTTGAAGTGGGAACTGACCTGGTGGGAGAGACTTGAGGCAAAAGGCAGATATGGGCTCGGGGAGGTCCTTGTGTGCAATTGCAGGCGCTGATACACCTGGGATGAGAACAAAGAAATATGCCCTGGTAAAGACTTACCTGCTTACCCGGTTAAGTTCTGAATTGAGGCACAATGCGCTCAGCCTGAATGTGGACTAATGGAGAATATTGATTGTACATCTGGTCTGCAGCAGAGGTGATTGATGCTGCTATGAGCTGACCTTAAGGAGAGACCGAAGCCACGGGGCACTCAGCAGGCTGTAGAGAAGGTCGGCTCCACTGATATCCCGGCTGATGGAGAGCTTCACTTCCTCCACCGCACTTGCCAGGATCTGAGTCAGACCTGACGGACATATTGGAATGACTTCAATACAACATGGTATAACATTCAACTCTTAAAATCCATCAACCCATCTTCTGACCATTTACCCCGGGCAGTGTTCCAAGGGAGGCCAGTCACAGGCAGCAATAGAGGTACACTCTGGAAAGAATGTCAGTCCATTGCAGGACGCATACATTTAAATAATTTAAAGATTCCATTAAGCCAGATTACACGCATTTGGACTACAGGAGGAAACTGGAGCACCTGAACAAAATCCATTCACCATGGAAAGATCATGCACAATCCATACCAGGGAAGATTACAAGCCCCAACCCTAGAAGTGTGACGTAATAGTGCTTCCCATTTAGCCACCATGCTGCTGAAGTCCAAAATCACATGATAAGAATAACTATCAGTCAGTGCTCACCATCTTCATGGAGTGATACTGACTTGGCCTCCCGGGCCTGCCGCATAATGCTGACTGTGTAGTTCTTTGGTGCCAAGAATCCACCGCTGCTCAGTGATGCCTTCCTGAAAGTCAACTACAGGGAAATAGGTGTAAGTTCAGACTTTATCCGTATATGGGGTAAGAAAAATTACAACTGAAATGTGCTCTTTGCTTGTTCAGCAGACTGAGAAGTTGCTTAAATCAGGCTAAAGGAAAATAAATGAATGCTCACTTACATGCCCCTGCAAAACACAAGATTAAATGTTAATTTATATGTCATACCAGCAGCAATGAATCTAATAACACAGCGTGATTTAACAGGAGGTTATTCCGACTCTGGCTATAGAAACCCCTCAGTGTTTAAATGGTGATTTTGATCTATTTTTAATGCCAAATGATGTTAAATAATAGATAACTAAGTACTAAATAATTTATGGTTTATGGTTAACCCAAAACGGTGCACCTTCAGGAAAACTAAAAGCTATTGCAACCAAATCCAAGCATATATTGGTGCTACAATGTTCATATTGTTAGGGTGTGAAAAAATGACCTGAATATTATGCCGAGATCTCCTGCTGTCACTGAAGTGAATATCGGAAGGCAGATGCCACACTGTGGGGGGTGTGTCCCTTCACCGGATTTATTCCAGAAGCCAATCTCAGGGTCATTTCTGTCAAAAAAGCCAAACAAAACACGTTGTTTTTAATGCAGAAAATAACAAAGAAAGGAATTCAAATCTAAAGTAGACATAAAGACAGGTACTACCTACAATGCCAAAGGTTTGCACGAAATGTAAGGATTTGCACTTCATTAAGGCGCTCTTATGTTATGAGGCAGCTCTCAAACCAGATCCAGATCAGGAAATGAAGTGGGACACTTGAATAATGTTCTGTATTTCCAGACTTTACTCCGATCTCCTTTTGCATGAAATGCTATTTAATGTCTGAAAGCAAACGGAACTAAATAGAGTAATTAGCATTAAAATGAGCATTAGTTTTGCACTGTAACAGCATCAGAATCAGAATTGCTCAATTCATAAATGAATGAGGGCAAAACCTTACTCACCAGCCACTGATTTCCTCTCCAAGATTCATTCTTTCGCCTCCCGCTGCACCTCAGATTTACAGCAGATGACAGAAAATCATTGCAGATTTCTGCTTCCGATTGTGCGCCGGCACCTGTTCATCACATACTGCTTCCCAGTGAGCCGTCCCGGAAGACAGGCCCCTAATCCCTCACTATCCCATTTAATCCGCTAAGAGCTCTCTCTGCTCTGGTGCACTTGCATTGGCTGGCTGGGTACTCAAAGCTTCTTAACACTTTCTCTTCTTGGTTCTCGCAGGAAACAGGACATTCACACCTTGGGTTATGAGCTACAATTATATATGATATGATGAGGAACCATCAGGTATTAAATTAAAGAAGAGGCTTTGTTGTGCTGCGGTAGTGCAGTGGTTAGCACTGTTGCCTCACACCTCTAGGATCGGCGTTCAAGTCTCAAGATCAAGACTTAAAAGTTCAGTTTAGATCTTTTTAACATTTTGTCTCCTATTTGGGCGCTGTATAGTCTCAAGATAAGATCCCTCCCTGCTGAAAACATGCTTAGCAGGAGCTGGGGTTGCAACATCTACCCAAGTTGGATGATGGCAGACAAAGCCCACATTGCTGCAGTCTCCCCGTTTTCCAGCTTTTATCCCGGCTTGCCAACTTTACCGACAGTAACTGCCGTATCGCCGCATTCCTGCTTTTACCCATCTGAAGCTGCCCAATAGTGTTATACTGCCATGGCAGTTGGGAGATATTGTACATTTTAAGTAGCGCTGTTACAAGAGGACAGAGCAGGAAATTAATTTCCACAGAGGAAAGAAGTACATCTGCAGGTCAATTCAGATAATATGCTTTGTAATTTTTTGAGACTTATGGCCAAGACCAAGGCAAGAACATGATAAAACATGCTAGAGACCAAGACAAGATCAGGTTGATCGGTCTCAAGACCAAGATCAGATCTCAAGAACTACAACTCTGGAATGTGCCCTGCCATGGGTTGGTGCCCCATCCTGGGCTGTTCCCTGGGTTGGCTCCAGACCCCCTGTGACCCTAAATAGGAAAAGTGGGTACATGAAATGAATAGGCACGAGTCTACAGTATGCATCCTTGCAGACCCAGTTCTTCTGGAGAGAACTATGGACACCAATTAGCCAGACTGCATGTAGGGCTACAGTACTGTTCTGGTAAATTTATTCTATGAAGAACATTGGGAAGCATGAGCTTACCATGATTTTTGCATTTTAATGCAGTGTCCATTATGAATTTGTCTTACTATAATGAAGTAGTCTTACTAATTTTGGAATTGTGACTTGTTATTGTATGAATATGGTTTATTACACCAGTGAATAATACCTGTAAGGTTGTTCAATTTTTTTGATTTTATCTTTGCTTGCCGGTTTATTGGATTCTCCAAAAGTCTTCATCATTTCATGATTTAATTTCATCCATTTTTGTCACTGCTAATCCAATTAGGGTATCATAATAAAATCAGCTAGCTACACATTACTGGCCGCAGTTTGCTCCCATGGATTCCTGAATGAATGCTAACTGTATGCTATATGTTAGCTGTTGGCTGACATGTTGGCCATTTGAGCCTTTAGTCTTTATTGTCTATTCTGTGTAATACCCCTTCTGTCTAATGTCATTTCTGTCTAAGAGCATTTTGCTCTCGGCCTGGATACTTTTATAAAGTTTGGATAGCAGCATATGTTGATGACATAATTTTAAGCAAGGTCACTCACCAAGAACAGAGAGAAAAAAAAAAACAAAACTTTGCAGTGTTGAAAAGGGTGAAACTGAACTGCATTGTCCGCATAAATAACTCCTCAACCAAAGCTAAGGGTATGGCACATGTCTTAGGAATGCAGAATAAAGAGCACTTTAGGTAGCTGACACTTTTCTCGGGAGCTTTTGCTTTTCAGACCCTGAGTTTGTGTGTTTGTGTGGGTTTCTTCGGTATTCTGGATTCCTACTTCAGTCCAAAAACATGTTGCCATGTGAAGTACCGAATCCTCAAGCACATCTGGAGTACAAATGTCGCCCTACACTGAAGTGCAGCTGGTGTCGCTAATTACGAGGATTATCAAACAATTATCAAACTGAAGCAGTTGTCTCTCACGGTTAAAATTTGCTACGGGGTGCAATGTCTATATATATATATATATTACTTCACAAGTATATCTGCTCTGAGTGCTGTGATCTATACACTGCCTTCTGATTAAAAGGGCATAAATGTCAGACCTCTGTGCTGACTGGTCAGTGTTAATGAGGCCGATATTGAAAAGGGGATTCTTAGTTCAAATCCCTCTCAAACCCAGAAGTCTCTTCAGCAAGATGTGCTTGCAATCACACAAGCTAATGGTCGCATCCAAAATGCTGACGTGCTCGCAGAGAAATTCAAAACGAGATAGAGTGTGATATCTAACAATAAGCAACACTGAGGATCTTACCTTCTGGTCGCTAGGGTACAATAGTACTAGTAGTGGCATTGAGCCTTGTGTCACTAGCTGAATATATATATGTATATCTGGGTCATGAAGGCCATTGTTTTTGCACCAGTTGGCTTCCTTTTCTGAGCCGCCCATGGGAGTCATGAGGAATTATGGGGCTGATGTCACAGGCAATAGCAGAGACAAGCAGACACAGGCTGGGTGTTTTTTTCAACTTGTATAAACAAATAAACAATCTTCAATAATGAATGAGAAGCACAAAAAAATTGAGTTTAGTAATTTACAGTAATTTTCATAAAACATCCCATAAGCTAAAGAAATTAATTGAACTATGTGAACGTGAAGAGCTAGTTTTTAACAAATGTGTCAAGATAACTTCAGCTCTACCCTTAACACTTCAGGAGGCTGGGAGTTGAAGAGGAGAAACAGACGGCGTTCACCCAGGAGTCCAGGTCGAACGCCCTCTTCAGATACCATCTTCAGCCATCACCTGCGGTGGCCCATCTGCTGCGGCCCGGGGTCTTCAGGTACAGGCGAGACAAAGCGAGAGAGACAATAACGATTCCCATTCTGAAACCGGGAACCATCATTGGAAATGGATTCATTTCCAATAAGAGGCCTATGCAATTACCATTTCAGAATTAAACTGCGTTTTTACTATAAAATGGGTGTTTTGGTCCATTACAATTTTTGTATTGTCATTCTGTTCATCATGCCAAAGAGAATTATACAACTACTGTATTAAAAGGTATGAATAAGAACATATACTGACGAGGTAAAAGACTATTTCCACCTGCTAAATATGCTGCTGCTCCTCTGTGTGGCATCAAAACAGTGAAAACATGGTGAGGCATAGACTCTGCAAGGCCGTTTAAGGTGTCCCACGGTATCTTGCACCGGGAGCTTAGCAGCAAATCCTTTAATTGCTCTGCAGTTGCTAATTGCTGCAGATCAGACTTTTTGTTCCAGCACATCCACAGAAGCCTGATTGGACTAAGATCTGTGGAATGTGGAGGCCCAGTCACCATGTTCCTCAAACCATTTCTAAACAATCTGTGCACTGTGGTGCGATGCATCATCGTGCTGAACGAGGCCACTTCCACCAGGGAATACTCTTGTCATGAAGTGGTGTATCCGCTCTGAAACCATTTTTAGGTTGGTGGAACGTATCAAATTAATGTACACGTGAACGGCGAGATTTCCCAGCACGGCATTTTTCAAAGCATCATGCTCCCTCCACCGATTTGTCTTCTTCCCACACAGGATGCAAGCAGGATTCATCAGACCAGGCAACCTTCTTCCATTATTCCAAGGTCCAGTTCCATCACTCATGTGCCCATCATAGGCGCTTTCAATGGTAGATGAGTTAAGATAGACATTCAGAATGGCCTCTGGCTACACAGCTTCACTCGTAGCCGGGTTGGATACCCTGGGTGTCATGACACTTTACTATTTGTATTACATTTACAGCATCTGGCAGACGCCCATAGCCAGAGCGACTTACATAAGTAAGAGTTGACATAGCAGAAGATGGTTTCAATACATCTATCTCTGGGTTAAGGGCCCAGCACACTTCTGCTGTGCCACTCTGCAGGGTTTACCTACTGTTTGGTTTTCTGTTTATATATTCTGTTTATTTTACATTCAATCAATCTTATAATCTTATCTTTCTGTATTTTGTATCCTTCTGGTGTTTTCTTTTTCATTCTTGCACCATCAAAGATACTCTTACAATTTCATTGTATCGTGTGCAATGACAATAAAGGCATTCATTCATTAATTTGTTCATTCATCAAAGCCACTTATCCAGTACAGGGTGGCAGGAGGTCATGAATGTAGGAGAATTCCCTGGATGGGATGCAAGTCGAGTAAAGCACTCATGCAGAATCACATAACCGCATGTGTCCAGGAGAAAGCTGGAGTACCAAGAGGAAATTCATGCAACAGGCGTGCCTGCAGACTGCACATATAGAATGCACCTACTGCTCTCTCTGATATGTTACGGAAAAATGTAGTATATACAGGACAGCTCAAGGCGCTGTGTTAAAAAACCCACATACACTGGACATGCTAAGAAGCCCTAGGCCTAGGTGTAGTGGGGGTGGTTAAGACAACTAACAGTAAAAACAAGGTTAGTGGAGCCAACCTATTGTCTGTATTAAATTGTCAATACCTTCACTGTATGATATAATTCACGTGAATTACCTTCAGTTTAATGCGGATGTAAAAAATGGAAAAGACTCATTTAAGACCTTCTTGTTGCATTTTTAAAAAGGCCGCTTATAAAAGCATGACACCTTAAATTAAGCACTTAAAACTTTTAAATTCGGCATAGGACATAACTTCTCATGCTGATTGGTCGGTGGCTATTCCTGGCAGCAGCGACAACAGCAGGAGACAGAGACAGTGCAGCATCCCCAGGGTGGGGGAGCGAGAGAGAGCGAGAGAGGGAGTGCGAGAGAAAGCAAGAGAACGAGAGAGAGACGGAGAGAGCTGAATTAAGAGCGAGAACTGCTTTAGTTTACTCCTGAAGAGGGAAATATCTGAGGATTGCAGTACACTCTGTGAGGCTGGCATAATTAGCCTTTGCATGCGGGACTGCGCTGGAATGAGTGCCCAGAAGTGGTGCCCGAGTGGGTGCTGAAGATGCTTGGATCCGCGTGAGACTCCCGACGGCGTGCTCCGGAAGCCTGAGGATGCAGAGCCTGCGACAGGCAGCGACGGAGGCATTCCATCGCCTAGGTATGCATGTTACCCATCCATGACAACAAAGCCACGCCGGGACCGCAGACAGGCAGCTAGCCTTTATTGTGTTTCCATCCCTGTTTTGACTTCAGTTGATTACCCCTGAGTTATTAAGCAATGGCACGGTGCCTCGGGTATAAGGCTAACATTACTCTGGGCGGCAGGTTGTTTCTGTGTATCCCAGTGCCTCACGCTGCCGTTTCCAGCCTTGGCGATTTGCATATTTCAAGTGATCCGCAGAGGTGTCAGGCAGGAGGAATGGTGTAAACAAAACTGGTCGGGGCATCGGTAGTGGAGAGGGGAGGTCGGACGGAGCCCACCCTCCTTGTGCGAGCTGCAGAGGCGAGAACAGAGGGAGGATTTAAGAGTTGCTGCCAGGGGGAGTCGGCTCCAACTTGCCACGGGTGAGAACGCGTTGGTGTGAACCGCGGAAGACGTGAAGTGCAGCTGCCACACGGCAGAGTGCGGGGCTGCACACATGCAGGCAGTGCTGTCGTGGGGAGACGGCAACAGGATCAGACCAGCAGCGCGCAACACTGTGATTCTGCTGCCTGTGTCAGGCAAGCGTTAATGAGGCTGTCAGGCTGATTGATCAGTCAGAGCTCTCAGGAGGGTGGTCAGCATCCCAGGGGAGCAGTCTCCCAGACCCTGTACACACGACCCACAACTGCAGAGCAGGTGATGTAATCTTTAAGTAAATGCCCCATCTGAGAGTGTACATGTCAGCAAACATCCCCCATGGCTTCAGAGGGGTCCCCCAGGTGTCAGTCTTAACTGGAGACTGTTTTGTCTCATCGCACCCATACATATCTAATTTCCCTGAGTGTAGTTAATATCTCTCCACCGGTTTCGTCCTCTTCTGCGCATTGCCTTTGCCAGAAACATGTCTTCTGGGCATTTCGCCATCATCGTGGAACTCAGCCACCAGAAACAAAATGTCATTGGGTCTAAAGAAATGTGACACGTCTGTCCCCAAACAAATTCAAATACCTGATGAGGTAATGTTTGAAATCTCCTCTGTCATCTGCAGGGCAGTAACTCGCGGGACCCGACATTAGGTTAAAATTAGAGAAAACCAGCAACAGGGCCAAAGACCCCAGTGTCAGTGAGGTCAGAGGTCTCCGTGGCTGTTAGACTCTGCACAAACACCAGGCACTGCCATCAGAGCTTAATGGGGGGGGGGGGGGGGGCTTGACCAGAACTCAGC
>JAODKL010000001.1:33142918-33162222 GCA_026780765.1 Petrocephalus schoutedeni
TGTGCAGCACTTTGGAAACTGTTTTAGTTGTTAAAATGTGCTATATAAATAAAATTGGATTGGATTGGATTGGATTGTGTCCCGGGCCAGTACTGAGGTGCGTGAGTCAGTCTCAGAGCCATAGAGATGTCTTAAAGACCGGTTTACGAATCTGGAGCAAACCACAGATCATGACTGTGTCAGCAAACCCACAGACCCAAGTGCCCTACATCTATATTTACAAGTCTATCTGACACGTTCATGCAAAGGGACTGACAATAGGGACATATATTTACAGCTGAAGGGGCTAGCAGCAGGCAGGGCTGGCCAAAGCCCGTGGGGAGCCCTAGGCTGTGCTGAGTTGGTCTCGGTTGCGAATGGGTTATCCAGCATTGGCTGCATGGCACCCCCTGGCTTGACTTGAACTGGCATCCAACAGGTAAGGAGACCATGGGCGTTTCTCAATATGCGTACTTGACCCTACTTGTATCCTCACATATCCATTTTACATCATCTATCATTGCCAAAGACCAGTTCCAACACTGAAGAACAGAAGTACAAGCTCCTGGATGTCATTCTTACCCCACTCCAAATATCAAGGGTGCATTGGATTCACCCCCTCTGAACAAATCCCATGATTTTTAGCACCCAACGTTCGTTCTTGGGAGGTAAGTTAGCAAGACCAGTCTTGCCAAGACCACAAGTATGATTTTTGCGTTCTTGGTACTGAGAAGCACTGCATGTCAGCAACCACTACAATCCCTGCTGCTGGCTACATAAGCCACAGCCCTGCACTCACTGCAGACACACTCTCCATAGGCCCATGCCCACTCACACCCCTGAATGCCACACACAATACCGACCCACAAATCTATACCTGCTATACACATTAGCCTCATACACAACCACTCACCCCCACACACACCACAAAACCACAGAGCCAAACACATGCACAGACGCTACATCTGCACACCAGCATACAGCAGACAGGAAGTGCCCAAAAAGCACAACCACACATTGTCAGAGTGGCACACTGCCGCCCTACAGGCTGCCCACTCTGGCACATCTGGAGAATCAGGCTGACCGCCTCTGAGATCAGAGAAAGGATCTCCGTGTCCCCGCGCTGTCTCGCAGCCGAAGCCACAGTGTTGCCACGATGCTCAACTGAATGTTCTGCTTCTGTCATCACAATCATCACCAAAGTGCCAAGTGGTCAGAAAGTGGTCAGTTTGAGGAGAACTGAGGTCTAAATGGCACCTTTTTTAGGCTTCCCACATAACCTTGTTGTTAAACAGGACAGCATTTGCTGGAATCTTCCCAAAGAAAATCTAATGCCACCTTGCCAGAGGTGGACTATTCATGCATTTTCCATAATCGCTCATTGAATTGCATAGGGTTATAGGGTGGCTGACCCCAGGAACGACGGGGCACACTGCCACTGCCTCCCCCCCCCCCCCCCCCCAACCCCCCCGAGGACCATTCTAAGCTCTTTGGGTCTCACATGGGCTTCAACCACCACTGAGTCCATCACACGCCATGGGCAATTCAGCAGCACCTGTTCACCTAATGTTGTTAAACTGCTGGAAGAAACCGGCGGACCAAGAGGAAACCAAGGGGGAAAGATGAAATCTTTGGCAAGATGTCGAGGTGGACTACCGAGTATTATTTGTGTATTCAGATCACCTATGAGCCCATCTGCATCTAATGAAACCTAGAAAATTGATAAATCTAAAAGTGTCAAACGAATCAAGCATATAATTAAGAAGGTATAAATATAGTGTACTGTACTGAGAGCTTATTTTCTTACTATACTGCCTCCCTTCCAAGGTGTGTAGCACACGCATGTCTAACACAGGCGCAGTGAACTGTTCATAATGCTTCTTGATTCAGTCATTTTTGGGCCTGGGTTTAGCTTTCAGCTCTGTTCCGTCTCCTCCCCGCTAAAACTGCATGCTGTTTTGCTCGCAGTCCTCACAGGCTTTTTCTCTTTCCCTCTTGCTTGTTCCTACCAGGCCTCAAGCAGAGATACCTGGGTTACGAGGAGGTAAGGCACCATGCTGTCTTTAATGCATTCGGACACGTAGCTGCATTCCCGAGCACTGACGCTCCCCTAAGTGTGCGAGGGACATACTGACACACACCAGGCACTCGCTAAGTGCCTGACTCTATAAGTAAGCATGGGACAGCTGCCCTAAAATGACATGACCCCCTTTCAACATGAGTAAGCCAGCATATTGACTGTCGGCAGTTACTCAGCAGTCACTCGGCAGTTACTTCCCACGAGCATCATTACTCCTGTTTCCTGCTTTCTCTCCTTCACACACACCTTAATGTTTTTGCAAGCATGTTTAAGATATTCAGTTGCACTGATAAATTTATACGTCATATATCGAATAAGGCTGTTAAGTAATACATAATAATTAAATACTGCTTAGTCTCCCCAGTCAATTAGCTGTGAGAAAACAGATTAGCTAGGGCTGATAATTGCTTAGTGCCCTGTGTTCTGATGGATGATGTAATTTTATATTTATATTTTATTATTACAGATTGAAAAATCACATTTCGGGTCATTCCATATAGATAAAAAATATGACATGAAGCATTAGGGTGAGTTGGCCATTAAGACTATCCAAAACTTAAACTAACTAAACGCCCAGAAAACTGCCAAACCAAATGAAAAAATAATCTCAGACCACAGTCCTCTCTGCTGAACACCATGGCCATCTCTGCTGAACACCATGACCATCTCTACTGAGCACCATGGCCCACTGCACTGCGCACTACCCCCCACCACACCCCCTCTGCTGAACACCACTGCCCTCTCTGCTATACACCACGACCATCTCTACTGAGCACCATGGCCCACTCTGTTGTGCACTAACTGCCCACCATACCCTCTCTGCCAAACACTATGACCCTCTCCACTGAGCACCATGGCCCACTGTGCTGTGCACTAACCCCCACCACACCCTCTCTGCTGAACACCACTGCCCTCTCAACTGAACACCATGACCATCTCTATTGAGCAACATGGCCCACTCTGATGTGCACTAAGCCCCCTACAACACCCTCTCTGCTGAACACCACTGCCCTCTCTGCCAAACACTACGACCCTCTCCACTGAGCACCACAGCCCTCTCTTCTGTGCACTGACCACCTAACACGCCATTTCTACTAAGCACCATGGCCCTCTCTGCCACGCACTAATCCCATAATACAGGCATCTTTACTGAGCACCACAGCCCTCTCTGCCGCACACTAACCCCATAATACGGGCATCTTTACTGAGCACCATGGCCCTCTCTGCTGCACACTAACTCCCCTAACACGGCCATCTCTACTGAGCACTATGGCCCTCCCTACGGTGCACTAACCCCATAACACAGCCACCTCTACTGACCACCATGGCCCTCTCTGCTGAACACATTGCCCTCTCTGCTGAACAATGACTCCCACACCATGACCCGGCACTGACTCTCATCCCAGATAGTTGCCACCTCGTGACACTAACTCAGATTATGTAGGGGTGTTAGTCTCCTTGCTCATTTGCAATAGATTGCGATTCTACAAGAGGCTACACCCTTTAAAGCTGGACAGGAATAGCACTGGAACCTCCCTGCAGCTACACTCTAAATACATCTCCCCTTCCCCACTCCCTGTCCCCTGTCCCCTCTCCCCTTCCCCACTCCCCTTCCCCTCTCCTATCCCCCTCTACCCCACCCCTTCCCAACCCCCTTCCCCTATCTCTGAGCTAATGGCAGCCATTGTGTTCAGGTCCCACCGCTGGCTGTCAGACTTCGTTAGCTCTCCAGCTCTCATTGTCAGGGGTGTCAAACCACACCAAAATAGCCCTGTGCACATACTATATCGGTATGTTGTTGTGAAAAACGTGAAGAAGTAAAGGACATAAAATGAAATAATGTGGTTTGGGAGAGAAGGCGCGGGCCGTATAAAAGCAC
Organism: Petrocephalus schoutedeni; assembly: GCA_026780765.1. Taxonomy (NCBI): domain Eukaryota; kingdom Metazoa; phylum Chordata; class Actinopteri; order Osteoglossiformes; family Mormyridae; genus Petrocephalus; species Petrocephalus schoutedeni. The sequence goes on from JAODKL010000001.1 coordinate 33,146,857, forward strand.
ACTCAGGCTGGCACGCCTGGCGGGGCCCTGGGCATGACCCAGCCGCTCACACGCACACGCTCGCTGCGCGGCTGGCGTGCGTGACCCCGGCTGATTTTCACCTTATGCGCTTTCTATATAAAACACAGCCTGCCCCTGCAGAGCTGGCTGGGCAGTTTAGTGAGTGTGGTCGTAAACACAAACACGGGGGGGGGGGGGGGGGGGGGGACTGCAGACAGCGCACTTCTGCACGCACGCTAGCTCAGCAGACACCGGCACCCCCACGCTGTTCCCATGACAAGCTGTCAATCGTATCTGTGTACACTGGGCATTACAGCTGACAGGGTGTTTCTTTATAGGAATATTCAATAGCGTTATGATGCAGAGTACAAAGTAACGTGTAACAGTGAGAAGTAAATGAGAAGAATTTCGATATATAGCACACTAATTCACTGAGCCATGTCAAAACTACGGGGTCCAAGATCAATTTTTTAAATTTCCACAATGTACACAACTGTTTACAATTAAATTAAGCAGAAGCTGCAAAGATTCAAGCAGATCCAAAAATGTAGTGTCTAGAAGACTCCTCCATGTTGACATGTACCTCATTGAGGTAATACAGGAAGGAAAATGCCATGAAGCCAGATTTTTCCCATGCAGGAAAAATTGAAACCAGGCATACAACTGCAGCCATATTTCAAGATCTGTAGATATCAAAAGAATTATATTAGCTACGGAGAAGTTGCAGCTTCACATGCAGTAAAATGATTGGTAACATAAAAGGTCACAATTTCTGTCCTGTTCCTTTCCTCAGAGGAAGCATCAGAACCTGCAGTCGGCGATGCGTGATTGTGTGGATTATGTATGAGTCTAATGAGCATCACTGAATCTCCCTCACTAGCAGGCATGATCATCAGGCACAGCCTGGTATGATCTTTACCAATTGGCATACTGTAGTCTAAACACACAATAAAAAAATAAAATTGTAATCACATGACTCAACAATAAGAAAGATGGTCATCTTCAGTAAACAGTTAATCAGAGAAACACCTCTTCTCTGAATCAGCAGGCCCACAGACAGGTCAGAGATAGCATGTCGTATTTTTAGAACTGGGCTGCTAAAATCTGCCAGGGTGACCTGTATAACTCGAAAGGACTTGAATTCTAAGCCGTAAGATTTATCATATGGCCTCTTACTCATTTTTTCAATGGCAGAAACAGGTTCTGGCAGAAACTTTTCTGCTTTTTCTGTGACCCTTTCACTCCCCCCTTAAATCCAAAATTCTGCTTAGTCAATAAACACGATCATTTCATAAGGTAAATAGATTCTCATGGATGTCAGAGACCGACATAGCACACCCTAGCATGCACCATGACCTCAAAAGCATTGTCAAAGCTTAGAGACATGTGGCAAAGAAAGCCACAATACATTCATAAAAATTCTTTTCAGAATAAGGAACTACATTAAATTAAACACAGCAATCAGAAACACAAAATCATGGTGAAACGACTCCCGCACCTCCCGGATGTTATAATGGGAATGTTCCATAATTACACCTCTTAATAATAATTAATAATAATTATCTTCTGAGAGATAATCCTAATTAGTTTCCCAGAACTCCCAGTAACATAGTGTGTATGAACAACAAGAACAGAGGTAGTATGAGGGTGTGAAGTGAGGGTTCTGCACACTGCATCTGTAACTGGAAGCAGCTGCTCTCAATCAAATAGCAGGACAGCAGTGAACAGGGTGCAAATTACATTTTGTCAGTTGCAGGGTCTGCTAAGGGCCAAGACTGGTGGCATCACAATCACTAGTAATACAGCACAGAACAAATGAAGTACAATTTATATTTTCAAATGCATGAAGATTACGATTTTTTTTTATTACATCAAAGTAAGTACATATGTGAATTGTATTTTTTATAATACGTATAACACATATCTTTGTTTCGTAATGCATATCCTTTGCCCGAACAATGGACCGACACCCAATGAGAGCTCCCATCTTCTGATCTTGTAACAGATTAGTATTGTAGTCATTCAGCTTAACACTGAAAATGCAGGCGACCCACTACAGCATTCGATTTCATGCTGCTGCGTGTAAGCACCCAGACAGGTTTTTTTACACATGCTTACATTCTGCCGGAGTTTCATGGCTGCAGTCTAGACTGTCTCGTCCTTTTTTGTGGAGCAGCAATAAAAGTGTCCTGCACTTCCTGCCCTTTGCGCCCTTAAATGCCACGAACAGACCAGACCTGCTTTCTACATTTGCTCATTCTTCCTCCAGTCTAGGCCTCACTTTCCATCACTTCACTTTTTTGTTAATGCCATTTGATGAATAGACCCCCTTGTTCCAATTAAGGGAAGCAAATATTTTCATTTTTTTCTTACCCAAATGGGTTGAGTCATGAGACCATGTTTTGGGACATGCTCATGCTGGTCATGTGAGCTCCGGGCTCTTTCGCTACAGTCGAAAGCAGGAGGGAGTAAGATAGCAGGACGATGGCTCAGGGATAGAGGACATGGCGGAGGATCTGCATTGGAGGGTCCGGGCCATGGGGCTGGTGTGCGTCCGGGAAAGCTGCTGTTGCTGCTGGAGAGAGACAGTAGGAGGGAGTGAGGACAAGAAACAGCCATCAGCAGAGAGTGCGATCGAGGTGTCGCTGGAGCCGGCCTCCACAGAGGTAGAGAAAATCGCGTTTGTCTGCATGACTGGGTGGCGCGTAGATGGAAGCCAGAGTTTTACATGATGACCAAGCCTGGTGACTCTTTGGAAATGTAACGTCACATGCAGAACAGGAAGGAGACAGGAGCAAATGTAAGGGCAAACCAATGAGTGATTTATTGCAAGGCAGTGGGAACCGGGCAAACAAACAGACCACATGGGGGTCAAATAAAAGGCACAACTAGCAAACAGGGCAGACAGCAGAGCACACACTAGGGCAGGGGTGGGCAATCTTATCCGTAAAGGGCCGGTGTGTATGCAGGTTTTCGGGATAACACTAAGGTCAGTTGTTTAAACCCTGGTGTGAGAATTCTTCAGCCAATCAGTCCTCTAATTAGTGATATAATTAAGGAGTTGCAGCAAAAACCCGCACACACAACAGCCCTTTCTGGATAAGATTGCCCACCTCTACACTAGGGTAATGTCAATGACCAGACTGAGGAGCACAGGACTGGCAAGCACTCCTATACTAGATTAATGAGGGAGCAAACGATGGGCAGCTGGGGTGATCCACACAAGGGCCTATCTGCCTCTTTTGGTGCACTACTTTGGACAAACATTTCTCCTAAATACACATGACATGTTGAAGTTGTCAATCTATTTTCTTACGTGAAGAGCATGGCATCACATCAGCTGATGTAATGAAATTGTACATTATTGGCCATTTGCACATGAACCTGCGTGGGAAGCTTGGGGTCAGAGCACAGGAACAGCATGGTGGAGGGGTTGGGGTTAGGGTTAAGGGCCTTCCTCAAGGGCACTACCAAGATTCGACTATTCCCCAATCACAGGCACAGAGGCCAGACCCACAGAACCACACACCAGCCCCATGGGGTGCATGCCAACCTTACACTCACAACCATGGTGCTGTGCTAGAGGAGCCTCTGTCAAAATAAACATCGAAAATGAAACTGACAATAATGGAATGGAAAGAAGGACGGGGGGGGGGGGGGGGAGAGACTTTCTTTCTTGCTGCCAGGTCTTATGTGGATTATTCTGAGATATGACTGACAGGAGATACCGAGGCACTGTTTCACTCCTACAAAGTAGTTTTTGGCAGGAGCCCCGATCAAATGCTCACCTCCAGCCTAATAGTGCTGCCTGCTAATGAATAGACTCCATAAAAGTGCAGCATCGACAGAAACTGAGAGCAGGCAATTCCACTAAGTACAAGGTGACCCAGGAATACGGAATAATCCACCTTTATATTTGCAGAAGCCACTTTGACGCCGCTGTCAGAGGATTTATCAGTCTCCTGCACACTCCTGCTCGCATTCTTCTCCAGCTGCGATTGTCTCTCTGGTTTGTCTGCCAGCAGCTCAGTCCACAAACAAGAAAATGTGTAAAATGGGCCATGGCACTTAAAATGTAATGTTTCTCAAGCTGATTTTCCGGTGCTGAGCTGCAGCACTAAAATGCAGAGACACACAAACACACAGAATATGGGTGCATAATGGATCGTTGTAATCCAAATGTGTAATATTTAGTTGGTGTTGCTGTCATTCAATCTGTAATCTACTGCCTGTCTCTCATTGGGTTCTTTTCCTAAATTCCTTCTTGCCCCCCTGCAAATCCTTGCCAGCTCAATGATCCAGCAGATGTCCCCTACTCCTCAGAAGCCCCGCCACACTGGTTCCACACACTGCAAGTCCGCCGCCTGCGAGTTCAAAGGTCACGGAGTAACAGTGACCCCTTGGGAGGCAAAAATTTAGAAAATGAATTCCAGTGGGTGAGTAGTCGACTTACAACTTATTAGTGCATTCAGTGTAATCATTTCACTGTCTGTGTGAGAGTTTCTTAAGTCTCTTCATTCGTACAGAAAACTGGTCTCCAGTTTGGTACAGCCACGTCCTACTTGAATTTGGAGAAGCTGGGAGAGGGAAGTTATGCCACAGTGTACAAGGGAATAAGCCGGTCAGTGTTAAGAAACCTTTGCAGTCCCTGCACCTGACAGATCCCTTCCACTAAGTAGGTAAAGGCCAAGGACTGGTGCATAACTCATACTCCCAAGTAGCAAGACCTTAATAATTTTTTTTTGTTAATCATCTCCCATTATTTTGCCAAGTAATTTAGATGATGTATAGTTTTATTAAGCAACACTGGGTTCCTGAAAGTTCATACTTAATACTGAGTCCAGGCTTTGAGCCTGTAAAAATTTTACAGAGGTACTATAGGGTCATGTATGTTATGAAGTCCAGGGCCCCAGTACATGTTTAGCACAAAACGAATGAGCACCAGCACCCTTAAGCGGCCATGAACTATGCTTCAGCAGAAGAACCTGGTCACTTTAGCAAGGAAGTGACACTGAATATTTCAAAACTGGAGTCTAAGAAAAAGGTATTCTTTGAGTAAGCTGTTTCAGGGAGGTTGGTCAAACCCTTTGCATGTCCCTACATGGTAGCACATGATAGCTCTTCCCTCTGTACAGGATAAATGGCCACCTGGTGGCTTTGAAGGTCATACGTATGAAAACAGAGGAGGGGATCCCCTTCACAGCCATCCGAGAAGGTAGTACAGCAGGCGACGAGTTACACTGCGAAATCAATTAGCTTCAGGGCTTCTGGCCTGCATTGTTAGTAGGAGTTAATGAACTTCAGCTGTGTTTAGCTGCTTTAGTCCTTATTCTTGTGAGCTTTCCAGCCTCTCTGCTGAAGGGCCTGAAACATGCCAACATCGTCCTGCTGCATGACATCATTCACACGCGAGAGTCACTCACCTTCGTCTTTGAGTATGTGGTAAGTTCGAGGCCTCACTTTCTCTATATTCAGCTGTCCCACTTTGGGCCTCTAATTCGGCAATTGCCTTGTTGACCTACTGTCTCTCAATCTTTCTTTTTCAGCAAACAGACCTAGCCCAGTACATGACTCAACACCCAGGAGGACTGCACTCCTACAATGTGAGGGTAAGGGTTATCATTGCCTGGACCAGTGATGACTGACCTCTAGCTTTCCTGGGTATTCTTTGGTTTGGTTCAAATTATTATCATGATCTTACACTTCAAGGACTACTATGTTCTCACATGGATGTGGGAGATCCCAGGCCAGTGTATTCCAGGTCAATGTTGAGCGTGTTAAATAGAAATGCACGTATATTCCTTTTATATACACTTTTCCTCACTCCTCATCACCATACATACTTGTCATGTATGTATCTATCATGATGCAGTCAAAACCTTGATTTGTGGCACAGTTGATGTAGATATAACACGCAAGACTTTATTAATAATTTATATTGATTATGTGCTGGGAAACAAGGGGGTGAACCTAGCATTGGAACAGAACCCTGTTTGTGATGGTGTCTGTGTGTGTGTTGGGTTGAGGCCTTCAGGATAGTTGGGCATTTACTGGGGCCAAAATCAATACAGAAATAGTTGCAGGATGACTCTTAACACCAGACTTGATTGGTAAGATCTGGTTACCTGTCCGCTGCTGAAGAGTCCTCCACAGAACAGCCTGGTTCCGTGTGCTCTCCTTCTAATGAACCTCTGACGGGTGGCTCAAAAGATCCACAGATGCTCTCTGTTCAATTGGCCTGGGAAATGGGAAGCAGGTGTACATATCAAAGGAAGCATCTGGAGGCTCTGAGGCAGGATTTAGACTACGAAATAAGATATGTTAAACCATCACTGACTCATTGAAAGGTCACACTCATGACACATGATTGGTGAGAATGTGTAATTTCAATTTATTTATCTTCAATCAATCGCTGCAATGAGCCTTAAAAGCCATCTGTCTTTGCTCTTCTCCTAACACATTCTCACTCTCTTCATGTACATCTTCATCACTCTTCCTTTACCAGATCTTCATGTTCCAGCTACTCCGAGGTCTCTCCTACATCCATGGGCGAAGGATCCTTCACCGGGACCTCAAACCTCAAAACCTACTCATCAGCTATTTGGGAGAGCTGAAGCTGGCAGACTTTGGTAGGCTCTAGACAACTAGGCCAATTATATCTATTGCATGAGGCATAAAGCTCCTTTAGCTCAACAAACAGAGATTTTCTTTAATGATATAAAAGTCATGTTTTCAACTCCCAGGGAGCACTCATAAATTGTGACCCTTCCCTCTACTGTAAGGCACTTTGGATAAAGGCAACAAATAAATATAAAGGCAGGAATTGTAGAAGGCACTACAAGGGTGGAGTGTCCTTCATAAGGATCCCCAAAGATGACTCCAAACATTGAACATTAAGTTTTTAATATGTTTCTTCAAGTGAACGCCTCATTTCGAACTAAATGTGAAACCGGCAGAACATAAAGGTTCTTCTCACTATCTCTGATACTTTATGGTGAAATTAAAATGCATTTTTTAATGCTAGGAGCCTTGGATTGGAGCCTTTTCTGCTACTCTCTCTCTCTCTCTCAATTGTTGAGACTCCAAACAAAGCCAGATATGGTTTTATCTCAGTCGGGTCAGTCCAGCATTTTAAACCCCTGTCAGTGGTTCACTCTTCAAATCAATGAAAAATAACAAGGCTCCAGTGGAGTAGGATCGGGGAAATCTTTGATCTTTTTGCACTAGAATACCTCTGTGATAATCACAAAACCTGACTGTGTCCATCAGGAATAGGCTTTAAGCAGCTGAGGGTGAGCAAGACTTCAGTGTGAGATACCATGTCTAAAGACCACTCCATTAAGGCCATCTCTTTAGCATAAGCATTTCAAGTTAACTTTGGATGAACGTGGGTCTTTAAGCTAAATGTTTCTGGTTTCTAACACCCCTCCCTCCTATTTAGAGTTATTCCTCATGTAACCACAATCAGGCATTTCTATATACCATAAAATATGTGGAGAAAACAGTTTACAGACAGATGTATTGCATGTTTATCCTTTGTAGTTTTGTGTTTGCCTTAAGCCTTGATCCCCTCTACAGCTCAAACAAGGAAATAAGACCCAATCTGTGAAAGCAGTCAAAGGTCTGTGAGAAACACAGTCTCTCAGACAATTTCAGCGTCAATTGATATGTTCTAGTCTCAGGCTTCAGCTCAGAGTCATGCAGCCCATTCCAGCGTCTGCATCCTAACAGAAGGAACTCAACCTGTTCCAGTGTCAGATTCCTTTAAATCATGCCATTTAGCAATCTGTAGATGGTAACATGGGCTGTTCCATTGTCCAATTCCAACCTTGGATGAGATGCTTGTTCTCAGGTCTGGCCCGTTCCAAGTCCATTCCCAGCCAGACCTACTCCTCTGAAGTGGTGACACTGTGGTACAGACCCCCTGATGTCTTGATGGGCTCCACTGATTACTCCACAGCTCTGGACATCTGGTAAGGGAGTGTCACCCTTATGGGCCAGTGCTGAGCCTAGGTGACTCATCAACTTCATTGCCGAAAACCATCTGCAAACTGAAAAGTCTAGCAATCGAGAATGCTAGGCCGCAAAGACTTTCGCTTATGAACCTTTCCCACTGCCTTCCCGTGGTAAACATATCTCAAATTATGTTGCCTTTCCAATAAAAGTTTTATTTCTTTGGCTGGTGAAGACATCCCTTGAAAGATATCTAGTTAGCACACAACTTCACATTAAAAACAAATGTTTGGAAGTTGATAAGAAGGACCACTTTTCCATCAATAGCTGGCACAGCAATGTAAACACACATATAAATAAATGTGTTAAAAATCAGCCTGCTTAATAATCATACTGGGATGGTGTATCTAACATAATGCCAAGCATTACTGAGATTCAAGATGGGACATCTTCAAGCTCAGATTAAACAATGATTGGTACACAGATACGTCATCCGATGCTAATTTACTTTATTGATAATATTATGTTCAGAAGACTTTCCCTTCTATGCTGTAACACAGACATACAACGTGAACCACATTATAGCATAAGCAAAGTTTTTAATAACTTACTGGTCTATCATGTCTGAACTTTATGAAGTCTAGTTCAATTTAGTTTACATTTTATTTAACATTGAACAGCCATGGAGAATATTTGTTTCTTAAATAATTCATCATCCTCCAATGTCATGCCTCTCTGATGAGGTATGATGTTTTGACCTCTGGGATTTCTCTATAAAACCCCAGTCCAACCCTCTTCTGGTGCTGCTTAGAAAGAAATGCCTGCCAGAAAGTGAGAGCGAATGCCTGTAGTGCTGCATATACAAATCAAACATAGACCAGCAATGTATTCTGTTTTATTGCAGGAGTGCTGGCTGCATTTTTATTGAGATGCTCCAGGGGGCACCAGCATTCCCTGGGGTAGGAGATGCTTTTGAACAGCTGCAGAAGATCTGGGCAGTGAGTATAAACCCTTTGACTTTCCTGTTTGTGTCTTATTCAGTGACAAATTTCATCAAATCACTGTGGAATTGCTACACAAATTGTGTAACACTGATAAGCACTGATTCATCATGGAATAATTCTCGCCCTGAGGAACAGTAAAGTATACCTACCTACTAATAAAATAATAGATTTATTGCATTCCCAAAGAAGTCAAAGGTGAATCTTACAAAATCCAGTGATTTCATGGTTTTTATTACATCTGGAACGTGCACTAAATAATGCACATTTCTTTTTGCCAAGTAAATACGAGTCATGTTCCATTTGTGAAATTTGCTCATTTTATCAGAGCAATTTTCCTTGGGCGTGATGATTTGTAGTTCAGATAAATGTAAGTATCTGCAGTGTTTGCAACCCAAATGGTGATGTCAGCGGTTAACAGAAGCATAGTGCCAGCTCTCTGTTTAAGTTGCATGCAAAGTCATTTCATTCGGTTTTGTAGAGAATATGTTTCAGGAATTACAAATTGTATTTATTAACATTTCAATTTGTGAGTTTGTTATAATGTCAGTACAGGTCAGTACAGGGTCTGAGTCAGCCATGCATCTGAGTTTCAAATATGCTGCAGATCTGAGTCAACCGTGTGTAACTATTAAAGTATTAAACTATTCAAGCAATTTTGTGCTTTCTTTAAAACTGCACTCTTATCAGTTATAGAAAATTAAGGCCCATCTCATGTATTTGCATGCATTTTCATAAAAAAGGCTGCTTACCTTCAATTGTCTGTATTTACACTGGCAAAGCCCGTCGCAGGAACTGGACATACATGTTTTTTAAGTTGCTTTCGTATCTGCCGTTCAATGCTAACGCATGCGCGACTCAAATCCATGGTACCCTCAGATCCTGGAGCGACAAAAACGTTTTTTTTTTATGTGAACTGTAGGAGACATGTTTTAGTTTAATTTTTTTTACTTTAACTACTTAGTGTCTTATGGTAGCTATATCGTGGGATTATGGGCTATATATTCACCTGGTCATCAGCACGGCGGGGTGTAGAGAGTGAGTAGGGAGAATCTATTTTTTATGGACCGTAACTAATCACTGCTATGCAAAGTAATGTTATAGTGTCGTTTCGATACTTTGTCACGTTTATTTTTCGCATGTGAAGCGCGTGAAAGAATGATGATACCAGTTTCAACGTCTGCAAAGAAAATGAATTAACGAATGAATTTTGATCTCAGTGGTTTTAGAAGCACATCATACAGCGACACTTCTATACTCAGCCTGACATGTTTTATAGAGCAATTGGTGGCTGAGTTTGCGGTTGATGTACTTTTTTGATGCCCTATCCATAGGTGCTGAGCGTTCCAACTGAGGAAACCTGGCCTGGGGTCAGTGAGCTGCCAAATCACAAACCAGGTTAGGTTCCCAGCCATGACACATTCATTGCTAGTCTAACTCTTTCTGGGTTCTAATATGCTATTTGCTTGATGACTGAAGATTAACAGTCTATGTAATACAGGCCAGCCCTCATTCTCACCGCCAGGGGGCAGCAAGGGACAGCAGGAAAATGCAGCCGAATCCCAGGTTTTGATACTTAAACAGATGTAATGTGAAGAGTATAGAAAGGAGGAGCAGTGAGTCCTTTGGGAAAGGGTGGAAGTGAAGTCTTAGTATTAACAGTTCATGCGCTGCTCCCAGCTAAACAAATAGTCTAGGGGCTATTCCATTACGAGAGCAGCGTGTTTTTTCATGTGGAAGTGGAGATATTTAAAAATGTCTAAAAAGTAACATAGTTGGAATCAGACATTCCCACCATTATTAAATTTGTTATAATCTATAATAGATAATACTCATACCTCATTTTCCCTTCTGGGTTCCCCTACCCCAAAATATTTACTTTCGTTGTTGTGTCAGGAAAATCAGGACCTCCAATGGCAGCTCTGTATCTGTGCCATTCCTTGTGGATGTGGCTGGCTTGAGATTTAAAACCTACATTACTTATATAACACAGTCCATGGTATTGGGTCTGTGTGATTCCAAGTAAGGAATATGGGATATTAAAATATCTTCGCATAAAAAGAACGGTATAGGGAATTGTGGGTAAGTTCAAATAGTATCCCTACGTGTTGAGTCTGAATTAAGTCGCCAGCAATCAAGACGTCACTAACTCATCTGCACTCAGCCCAGTCATGCAGAGACGATGGAGTCTCTCCCATAATTTTTCTCATAAACCCTCCCTATCTTTTCAAATGCTAGTGTTATTCTGGTGTTGCCAAAATATAACAAACAAGCGAATTACCTAAATGCAGACATAAAGTACCAAAACAGTGCGGATAAGCCCTATTCTGACCCCCGAGCCCCCCCACTGACTGTGTGTTGTCAGTGTAAGTCTGCGTGATAATGTACTGAAAACATAAGCACAATAAAAACTATTTTTACCTACTGCTCAGATTTTTGAAATTGGTGATTCCCTTCCCTGTATCCTCCCTCTAGGATTATTCGTTAATTGATGTTCAGTGTAGAACTGCCTAGGCATACACAAATAATTTATGTGTGTTTTGACAAATGTAATTAAATTTGAATCTAAAATAACGGATAAAAATATAAACCAAACCGAAAGCATTGTAATAAATATTTAAATCAATTGACATATCAACATTTCTCAAAACAGAATACATTGAAGTCAATTAAAAACACACACATTTATTTACATTATGTTATATGTTCCACAAAAAAATGGAACGTTCCTATAAACCTAGTGCAGCTCACTTTTACTCTCTGAAGCTCGGACATCTTGCATAGAAAGCAGGGCGGCCTAATGATCCTTGACAGCCAGCAGGGACAAACCCACCATGAATAAGGCAGGGTGGACTTCTTCTGGAAATCTATTACCGTCATGTTTTCTGGGCCTGGTTACTGAGACACCCTGGGATGGTGCAAGGCCTGTGGTGAGTTCACGTGGGAATGCGTCTGCAGTGGTGTCCCACAATCCTCGGCGTGCCCCCTTTGCTAGTCGGGGGCCTCTGTGGTGCCCCTTGCCTCCCCCTTCACTGCCCCCTCGCTGACATGGCGTTGGGCAGCAAGGCTCGCCAGCCTTGGCACTGAAGTTTGCCGGCCTGTAATTCTGCACAGCTGTGCCCTCCTCGACTAATGCCAGTCCACACATCTGCTGTCTTCCAGCGGCTTTCAACTTTTTTTAGGTTTCTCACTCTTTTCAGGATATAAATGCACAAATGCACAAGCGCGCATAGCCGCCACGCACATGCTTCCCATCTCGCTGGCCGCACCGTCATCTCGGGCGAGTGAACGAAATCAGGTTTAGGAAAGAAAAAGAAAAGAAAAAACATCAGCAGCAACTCAGTTTACAGTATAATGATTTCCTGCTGAAAAGAAATTAATCAAACTGCAATTGCACCCTCAGAAAAAAAACTGAAATGTTGTCCAGCTGGCCAGCTTCCAACCATGACATGGTCTGTTCCAAAAATGAGCAACTTTTTGGGAAGAGATGTGAGTAAGAGGACGCAGCAAGGACCAGGGGCTGTAGCCTCTGGTCAGAGTCACGTAGGAATTTCCTCTGTAGCCAGCTGAAGGGCTGAGAGATCAGGGCTCAAAGTTCGATTGAGGTCATGGCTCATTTTGGGCTGTACAAACACGCCTTGGTTTAAAACACAGACTCATCCCTTCCGGCTCTCTAATATCTTTTACCATATTTTATGGAGATTCTTTTTCGTTCCCGGTTTGGCCACTCAGTTTCTTCTCATGACTGTCTGCAATGTATAAATCCATCAGAGAGGGGATGCTGTAATCCGGCCTGGCATGTGTCAGGCAGCAGATACTTCTCCCACAGATCCCGCAGAAGGTCAGCGTGACTTTGGTCCAATTACCCCCCCCCCCTTCCTGTAACTGGCCGAGCATCATCCTGAGGTGGGAGGGAGAGGGGTGGGAGGACACGCAGGCATCGCCGTGGGGTGTTAGGGGTGCTGTGCTGTTTTTTTCCACATAGAGTTGGGCTGTAGAGCATTCAGCCACCCGTGAGCCAGTGGCCTGGAATTCTGTGTAATCCTGGATTGAACACAGAGGCCTCAGCTAAGGAGTGCAAACGAGCATGCTCTCGCCCCTCCCTGGCAGGCAGGCGCACCTAGAGGCACGCAAGGCTGTGACACGCTGACACGCGGCACCGACCACACGCGTGCGCACAAACACGTTCACGATGATGGATCATGCTCCAGATGTTCCACACGCACTGGCTCCCAAAAGCAGACGCGTGCAGCCTTTTCGGAAAAGCGGCTCTCTTTAGCCCCCCGGGGAAGCTGTTGGCAGACTGTGCCCCAGAATGAATAGTGAGCAGGGCAAACCGAAAGCCATCAGGGCTTTGAAACATAGCTTTTGCCCGGTTGCTTACAGTCCCTGTAAAATGGCATTGAAGTTTTAACACAAAAACAGATAAAGGCAGCAATAAAGACCATTAGGCATAGAAATGAAACGGGGGAGGGAGAGGGAGAACAAAGAGGGAGCAAGCAAACAGATTAATTAGGCAGCGAGCGGGGTTTAAGGCTGCCAGGTATTGGGCCGGGCGTTGGCAGCCGCGGAGGCAGGCAGGGAGGCAGGCAGGGAGGCAGACACGGAGGCAGCTGTGGAGGCAGGCACGGAGGCAGGCGTGGAGGTAGCCATGGAGACCAGGCAAGTGGCCATACTACCCCACACCACAGGAGGAGCCTCCCTCATTCCTGCCCTCTCAGAAAGGTGGGCAGCACCAGCTGGACTTTAGAGGCCAGACTCAGCAGCTTTCAGCAGCACACCGGGGTGGCCCAGGGAGGGGTCGCTACCACAGCGGAGAGGCGGTGGGTTTTGGGGGAATGGCTGAGGGGCTGTGTGCATCACCATGCCCCCCTCCCCCCCCCATGCCTACCTGGGCGGGAGGGCGAGACGTTCACAAACTGCCTTAAAAGGGGGCTCACCTGAGAGGACAGAGGCGTGTGAAGGGCAGTGTAGGCGCTTATTAGCAGCTGGCACTAATGTTTCTGCTGTGCGGCAGGAGCCCGCATGAGCTCATCCTATCCCAACAGACGGCTGCTTTTATTACAGACGAACCCATGTCACCCGAAAATCTGCACTGCATTGTGACGGTTCTTATTGTGACATTTTTGTTTGTTGCAACAGACGGGAGAAGTCCAGCTAGGAGCCATGGTATAGCACTCAGGAAGATCCATCTCCCACAGCTGGGAGAACCGATTAGGGTAAAACCACAGCACCTCTTGGAAGGCCGGGAAATCAAAGCTCAGATAAAGTATGCAGAAAAAACAGTAACCAAGCAGACGTCTATGACTGGACACTAGAACAATGTGCTTAATCATAGTCACTTTGGTGAGAAGCAGTTAAGTGCGACTTCAGTATATATATGTTGTTTGGATTTTTATAAGAATAATTGATCTGTGAGTGAGTAAGAGAGCGAGAGAGAGAGAGTTTTTTAAGGGATGAAAAGAGAAACAGAAAAGTCATTTGAAGGTATGTATAGTAGTATCGGTCGGTTTGCAGCCTGCTTTTTACATGCATTCGCGTTGTATCACAGAGATGTTGACCTTTGACCTTTCTTTCATCTTTCCCACAGAGTGGTTCCTCCCCTGTGAGCCGCAGCAATTCCGGAATGTCTGGAAAAGGTATCGCTGAAGCAGCACATTGTAGGACACGTCATTTTACCCTGCCGGGTCTGTGCCGTGTGTGTGTTCTGTGAGACTGTATGTATGTATATATCTGTTTGCATGACGAAGCCACAGTCTAATGCACATAAGCGCAAATCCCATAACGGAACATGACTTTCATTTAAGCGCTATTTGTTCAGAGGGGATTTTTTTGGGAGGGGAGGGTTAGGTGTTAACAGGAGCAGCCTTGTGAGCACTGTGGACATTTGTGCCCCCAGCATAGTGACATCCTGCCTCTCCTCAGCGTTTGCTGAGTGCTAATTCACAGGCAAACTCACCCCGACGATGGACTGGATCCTACACAGTATATCAGGTTGCAGAGAAAATTATGTTTTTTTTTTTTAAAGACCCCCCCCCCCCACACACACACACAATGTTATACCTTGATTTGTTATCATCACAAGTACTAAAACCAATTGCTGGGACACCTTCATGTCAGCAGGAATATGGTGCCGTACACAGATGCACAGAAACGCCAGGCTGTAGCAGTGACGGTGATGACACATACGAGCCATGCTCGGCCAGAGCTGGGCTACGGAAAACAAACAGTGTGTGTGTCTGGGGGTGCTCCATCCCACAGTTACCACGACTCCCCAGCATGCCCCAGGGGGCCCCCACAGGTGCCAGGGGGGTGCAGACTGGCCAGGCTGGAAACTCACAGCAATGTCCTGTTACTGTATACGGCTTTTTCCACTGCACAGGAAATCAGCAGGGAAGGGGGGGGGGGGGGG
>JAODKL010000001.1:33185229-33195278 GCA_026780765.1 Petrocephalus schoutedeni
ACCCCCCTTACTTTCTTTCCTTTTGCTCAGGATGTTTTCTCCTCCATTGCCATAGAACGACCTAGTCTGGCTTCTCTCAGGGGAACTCTCTTACATAATGCAGTGACTAAAATCACACAGCAGGACATCGGACCTGAGGAAGGGGCAGTGCCTTTCTGTTTACATCCATTATCATTGCATGAAAGCATGTCTGATCCAACACTGATGAAATACACCTACTGCAGCTTCGACTGCACCTATGGACCCAAACATGCTACGAGATCATAGTCAGTACAGAGACCTCTAACAGCAGCTACTGCAAGTGACTAATGACCATTTCATCTTACCAAGTAAGGGATCAGTGCAGTCAGAGTGGTGGGTGAATTATGGCCATCAGCATACTTGAGCCTCTAATATTACAGCTAGATGGTAGAAACTATTTTGAGAAAAACAGTCAAAGCAGCCACACAGCCAATGCACGTACAGTCAAATATCTTTGTAAAAAGCTGGAATCTTCCATGCAGTTAGTAACATGGATGGTGGGTGTTTACAGATAAGGTCTCAATGGCATCTGGACCCACAGGAAAATCTAATAGCTGCACATAGCTCCACAGAACACATAGCTTGCAAATAGAAAATCCATATGCAAAATGAGAAAGCACGGTGGCTATAAATGACCACCAGCAGAAGCTTGCTATTACCACTTCTTTTACATTCTATAGGCATTCAAAGACTCCAGCTTCAAAGACTATTAAATCTCACACAATGATTTCTGATACCACTGGCGAATATGGATTTAAAAGTGAGACCATTAGCTTGGAATTTAAGGCACAAATTGTGTCTTGAATTGCCCAACAATCAAAAGGGAACTTTTCTCCTTGAATCCCCAAAAAGTACTAAAAGAGGACAAAATGAGAAAGAAAAGAGAAAGCACGAACAAAGCAGAGGCCTAACAGAGAAGCCTGCCAGCCCCGGGCCCCCACAAAGAAAACAAACCCCAGAAAAGGCCCTGGAGAGAGAACTTTTCCCCCTCCATAAAGCAATGCACAATTGAGGCAAACCTCTGACCTGTGACCTCTGACCTCCCATGTCCCCAGGGGTCGGGGCCTGGTCCCGACTGACTGCAGCCTTTATCTGGGCTGTTCCCAGGGCCTGGATTTATGCTGCACTTGGACTGTTTGTGGCTGTCACCCAGGGTTGGATGTAACATGCTCAGCGGCAGCCTGACTGTAAACAGAGAGGCGTTTTGATGCAACCCCTACCGTAACCGGTATCGCAACCTGAATGGAAATGGCGAGGGAACCAGTTACAGTCCCTTGTAGCTGCAGCCTCAGTAGCAGAATGGAGAGGATGTGTGCATGTAAGCAGTTTAGTAGCAGTGTCTGGGACTAAATGGGGAGGTGTACATGCCAGTAACCAGTTTAGTAGCAGTCCCCGGGCCTGAATGAGAAGGGTGTGGCTCATTAATATTTATGAACTCAGGAAGGGTTTGTTTTTGTGCAGGGCTGCGGCTTTCTCACGCAAGGAGGGCCGATCAGGGGGAGGAATGAATTAACGCTGTAAAGGCTGTGGAAGAAGGAGGCCAGCCGAGTACTGAATACAGGCCGGCACACAAAGGCCAGAAATACTCCCTCCCATCTCAGTAAAGCTGAATTGGGGCAGAGAACGAAATGATGTGAGGTTTCTTTTTTTTTCATAAGAAAGAGGGGTTGATTTCAGCCCCTGTGTTTTTTTCTGTATGGGGCATCTTCTTGGGGCTTATGAGAGGACCACTCAGGAACCTGAGTCATACTCAGCGGTGAATAGCAGCCCGCAGGCAGCAGACTGAAGAGTGGACCAGTATGAGTCCCAGCACGAAGGAGACCAGAAAAATGCCAAGAAAGAAAGAAGAAAGACAATGTTCTGAGATGAGCACGGTACCAAAATGCATGAAGTGTGCTTCACATTAGCTGGACCAGAGTGCTTCAGATCAGTGGCTCAGCTGCTAGCCTGTCTGCCCCATTGCATCAGATTGCTGTCCTGATAACTGTTTCCAGCACAGAAATGATAACGACTGTTTAAATTCTTTAGATACCCGAATATATTCCCCCTTTGGAGAAAAGTGATTTTTCCTTATGTGTGATCCATCTGTTTGTGATCCTTTTCAAGTCAATGTTTTCAGTTTTACATCATCAACATGTTCATCTGAACATTTAAATAACTATAGATCTAATAACAGAAAAATATGTGCTCCCAACAACCTGACCCAGAATGATGATATTCCTTCAAATGTGAAATTAATTTTGATTCTTAAAGACTATAATGCCAATATGCGTAATGCTTTGCTGTTATGTAGCCTAGAAGAGGTGTAAAAAAATCTCATCAGTAAAATTCCAAGTAAATTGTTTAAAATGGTTTGAAAACTTAAAATGTTATTAAAGACATTAACAATATTGAATATTCATGCATGAATGAAATCTCAGTGAGATTTGTGTCGCTGAGATTTTGGATTGAGGCATATGATTCTAAAGTGCATTTTACAGTAATTTCACTTTTCCACTCAAGACCCTACTAAGTTATTTACTTATTAGATCAGTCTAAGGCCTCAGTGGGAATTTAAAAAAAATGAGAAGCATGAGTGCAAACAGTATATAAACCAGAAGCCTTTCTAGTCTTCCTTTTCCTCCAGGAAGCCCTTTCTTCTCCATGATAAATATTCTGTGACTTGAACTTCCACCTCGGTTTCTCAACAACCATCCTCAACATTTACACTAATATCAGCATCATGTGCAACTGAATCCCCCCTTAAATTCCTCTTTCTCTCCCTCTCTCTCTCCCTCTCTCTCTCTCTCTCTCTCTCTCCATTCATCAACCTTCTCCATGGTGTCTTTCTCATATACCTTCCCGCTCCCTCCTCCCCCTAGCTCTCTCTCTCTCTCTCTCTCTTCATTCATCAACCTTCTCCATGGTGTCTTTCTCATATACCTTCCCGCTCCCTCTCTCTCTGCACTTTGACTGAGTTGTGGGAGGGGATCACTGATGCTTATATCCCTGCATGCCTTGAGGCTACGCTCAGGACAGATTGTCATGTTAATGGACCTGAATGGGCCGGTAATGGGATGGAAATATTATGTGCTCTTTAGCATACCACTGGCAGTCCCTCAGCCCCAAGTGCCTCCCCTCCTTTCTTTCAAACCAAGCCTTAAAGGGGCCATTATGACAATGTAAGTGGAGACATTTCCATAATGCAAAGCACAGGGCAGAATGAGAAGGGTTTCGGGGCAGGGGGGAGTTGTTGGTGGTGTCTCAGGTTCTGAGGGCGGTGGCATGGAAGAGAACACTTTATCCACTGGTCTCAGAACAGCAAAAGAAGCACCAGACCATCACATGACTGAAAAAGGGTCGTTATTCTGAAAACCTGATGCAGTCCAGAGGGTAAAGACACAACCTATTTAGCTGCACTCTCTCTGTGGGGATTCCATGCAAACCAGGAGACACAGGCAGCGATGAATATATAAATGCATAAGCAAGCTAAAGAAATAAAACATCTATTATATTTATATAACTATTGCATTATTACAACTATCCTAGTGTATTGGGATCCTGGTCTATTATTGTGGTTGTGGAGAACACAGTGATTGCACACATTTTCTCAGTTATGCAACCTACAGACAAGTTCACAACAAAACGCTCCCCATAAACCATGATTAAATGACAGAAGCAGGCTGACTTCAATTTAATTTATTAACATAATCTCCAGGGGTGGCGTATGACACAGGGGCTCACACACAGGGTTTAGGGGCTGGAATTGCAATCACACAATGTGTGTGTGTGTGTGTGTGTGTGTGTGTGAAGGTTACATGTTTTCCTGTGTTACAGTTTCCTTTGGGTACTCCAGTTTCTTCTCATAGTCCAAAAAACTTGCAGCTAGGTGAACTGACATCTCTACAGTAAATAGGCCAGAGTGTGTTGATGTGTATAAGGGGTTTACTCCACTTTGTGCCCTATGCCACTTAAGTTGGGCAGCTCTGGCTGGGGTAAGAGGTTACAAGATAAATAGATGGATATAATCAACTGCATCAGTGTCGTTGGCTGGGTGAGTGAAATACACAAGATTCCTGCCTTTTTAGCATGCTGATGCTGCCCACTGTTACTCCATCTTGGTGCTCGCCTCAGCAGGATACACACTTCATTTTCATCATGGGAAGTGCGATCTACCTTTATTATCTTGGGAATAAATATACTTCCATACATCTGCTGTGAGTTTTCATGTAGCAATCGATGAGGAGAACTGAAAAGTGCCCGTTCATGTCTTGAGCTGGAGTGTATCATAGTACCCCTAATCGGGGCTCTAAACTATAGCCGTGCACAACCAGGGAGGGATTGAATTGTGTTAGCTTATCTATTTATTATTGCGTAATTCTCAAATTTTCACTTTTCCCTTTTAATGCAACAAGACGTTTATGGAGTATTCAGGGAGCGTCTCCACAGTGAGTCAGTGATGAGGCTGCGGGGGTCTCCCACACACCCCGGCCTGCGCGCTGCGTCTCTGCGTTTCGCCTGATGGCTGCACTACTTCCCAGCCACATTTCAGCCAGGTGGAGAGCCCCAGTGGATGCCCATAGTAGATGAGCTGCAGTGGGCCACGTCTCAATCGCAGTATTTTCAGCTGGTTGCATCAGCCGGCTCGGTTTGGGGGGCCGCGCCCCCCCGTGTGCCCGGGGGGAACCAGCAGAGAGCATCATCACTGCATTGCTGCGAGAGTATATATAGCACCTCAGCTAACTCACGCAGCTAAAGTAAATATAGCATTTGGGTAACCCAATGATCCCTCATGATACCATTTAACTGCGAAGCAGAATTTCCACTTTTTGTAGAAGATGAGTGAGTTAGTGATCAGTAACCAACAGGCCAGGGAAATGGACGGAATATATAGCCAGCCTGTTAGTTATCCTGAAGGATAGCTTGTGAGCAGCTATGGGAATTATATAAATGCTGAAAGAGTAAACAGATGGATTCAGCAGTGCAGAAGTGGCTTATTACTCATCCCAGCAACATTGTATATGAAGTTTCTTTGGTTTTCTTACTTGCCATTACTGTTATTGTATATATATTGTATGTAATATTTCATTTATTGTACAATGCAGTATATTATGTGACATTATTGACCTCTGTCTATATTAGCATTAGCATTGATAACGCCACCCTGCCGTACCTTTTGGTCTCAGCACCCGCTCCCCAGCCCATGCAAGGCCCAACCACTGTCTGTTTCAGCTCCACTTTTTCAACTTAAATGACAAAGTAACCCCCCGCCCTCACCCCCAACCCAGCTTCCCCCACAAGCGTTAACCCGCCCCACAAAGGGCCCTTTTGCACAGTGTGAGGGCATAATGCAGTTATTAGTCTGCGGGTCTGGGGGGGTCACGCAGCAAGAGGCAGCCTCAAACTGCAGGACAATGCAGTGAAACGACTGAAAGAGGCTGGGAGGGGGAGGGTCTGTTGACCATATTACTCTCTCTGTTTCCTGTCAGCGTATGAGTAATAGTGCACGCCCTGATTCATAAGATTATTATCGCTCACATGGCCAAAGGCTACATTTTTCAGCTGAAACCTTTCGCTGCTCCAAAAGCCTTTCCATTTGTTTGTTTTCAACTGGCTGAAAATCAGTTAATGCGAAGGTAATATCGGCCAAAAAATATTGTAAAAAATATTTTCAATTTCAAACATTTTTTTATTGATTCCCTTGGGTTCAAACGAGTATGTCTCATCACATCTTATTTTAGCTTATCTCATCACATCTTATTTTATCTTGCCTTATCTCATCTTACCTTATCTTCCATCCATCCATCCATCTTCCAACCCGCTTATCCATTCAGGGTCGTGGGGGGTCCGCAGCCTATCCCGGAAGCCACGGGCACGAGGCGGGGAACAACCCAGGATGGGGGGCCAGCCCATCGCAGCTTACCTTATCTTATCTTACCTTATCTCACCTTACCTTATCTTATCTCACCTTACCTTATCTTATCTAGCCTTATCTTATCTTGTCTTATCTCACCTTACCTTATCTTACCTTACCTTATCTTATCTGGCCTTATCTTATCTTGCCTTGTCTTGTGTTTTCCTATCTTTGCGGAAGATCAAATGTGTCTCGTTTTTGAGAGGCCAATTCAAAATCCAGATAGTACACTGCTAGTAGATCAAAAAAAGATTACATTAAACATCGATGGTGGTACGTCTACGACATGAGGTGAGGTGAGCTGGTAGAAAAGGCCGCTGCAGAGGCGGTCTGCAGACTGCTTCGCATGCATGTGTGGGGACTGGAAAGCACTGAGGTAGAGTCACCTGGAAAGCATAAAAAGGAGGACGGCTGGAAAAGAACACGCACATATCCCAGCTGAGAGCAGCTGCAGAAACCAATGTGAAGAAGCGTCCCTCCCAAAAGCGCCCTTTGATCATCACCCAACAATTTCATAAGCATATCCCAGCAGAACCCTCCAAAAATACTAGATTTACTTTAAAAAGTGAACAGCTCATATTATTTTAAATATCTCAGCTGCATGGACTATCGAGAGACACTTCATCCCAACTAGAATTTTGGCCACGCTAGTGAACCATTTCTTGCTGGTGCTAATGAAGCATGTTTTGAGAAATAAATGTGATTTTAAACATATATAACATGCCACTGCAGGTGACATTAATGCATGTATTAGATGTGTGGAAATGGCCGTATGCGGGAGTGCCTGCCGTATAGTTACTCACTGTGGACAGTCGCCTTCATGGGGTTATAATCTCACCCCTGGTAGCCCAGTGCACTCAGCTCCATACTAAATCCCTATGACCACCACAGCATTTCTTATATTTCCTCCCCATGGAATTAGAGGCATGCAGGCTGACTTGTGTGTGTTTGTGAGACACTCCCAGCTCTGCAGCTTCTTCCAGGCTTCCATCATATTTTACAATCCAGACTTTCTCCAGAATCTCTCCACTGCAAGCCTACCATCCTCACTCGGCATCCCGTAAACTCTGCTCGTGCATTTGAGGGATACCTTCTTAGGAAACGTATATTATTTTTATTTCCGTATATTTTGTGCATTTTTTTTTCACCCTCCACAGATTCCTGGAGCTCCACATCTTGAGGAGAGCGTGGCGGGGGGGTGGGGGGGGGGTCCTGCCTGCTGTGACGGTGCGGGTGTCAGGTGACTGGGAGGAGCCAGGCTCACAGAAGGGGAAGCTATCAGCAGCAACACACGTTTCAGGCCTCACTGAATAGGCAGCACCCCCTCTGCACAGACCTAGTCCAGGACCCCTGCTCCTTCCTACTGTGTCCTGATTACAAAAGTGCATTAGGTTGCATCTATTAAGCTGGACAGTGGAAATGGTATTTTTAAGACTGCCAGGAATGCCCGTTTGTACTGCAGACGGCTCAGCTGTGTCTCTCTGTGCCCCCCAACTGTACCCCCTGTGACACGAATCATCTACATGCTTCAGATTGAATTGTATACACATGTAAATTTCGAATACTCTTTAGGTAATTGGGGTTATGTCCCTATTTAACTTTATTTCCAATATTTTCAAGCCATCCTCACGCAGTATTTAGTTAGTATGGGAGTCTCCATTCAGAGTACTACAGCATCAATGGGCTTTTGTCTAAAAACGTCATTCTTGTTTATTTGTCTGGCAAATATCCATGCACATCATG
The DNA here is from genome assembly GCA_026780765.1 of Petrocephalus schoutedeni. NCBI lineage: Eukaryota > Metazoa > Chordata > Actinopteri > Osteoglossiformes > Mormyridae > Petrocephalus > Petrocephalus schoutedeni. Next base: position 33,192,887 of record JAODKL010000001.1, read on the forward strand.
CAAACACGCATAAATATGGACCTTTTAATATGTACACTCAGAGCCACGCGATGATGTCCCCAAATCGACACAAACGCGAGCATTTCCGTACAGTGCAAGAAAGCAACCAGAAACTGAGCGCCATTTGCCCAGCAGCCATTCCACCATGTATTTCTGCTGCGGTCGCATTAATCCCTATTTAACGTGCTTTCCTGCAATGACCAGGAAGCCAAAAGGGGACCTTCACGTGTAACAGCCGCAGAGCAGCCCAGAGCAGAACAAAGGGAGAAGTGTGAGAAGGAGGTCTGCAGAGGTCAGGGGGACCTGCTCTCGCCTCCCAGACCTTATCTCAGGAGAGAGGGCAGGCAGCAATTCAAAGGAGCCTCTCCAGGGCCCAGAATTTGTGGGTAAAAAGAGAGACGCACACACCAAGCAGAGGGGCGGCGTATATCAGGTACTATAAGCAGAGAGAAGGGCCACAGGAAGTGGAGCCTGTGTTTTGTCAGCGACAGCAGATTTACAGTATCCACCGCCCAACCCTTCTTCCTGCCGTCTCAGGAATGTGTTGGGTTACATCCACAGGAGGCCTGTGATCCAGACAAGGATTAAGCCCTTCTCTCATCTCATTGATAGAAGTGCCCGCCTGTCCTCTGTGTGCCCTGTCACACCTCAGCCGGAGCATGGGGCCCGGCGCACAGGGCCCATCCCGGCCCGCCGTGCTTGCGGATCCGGAGCCTCCCAGCTGCGGCATGGAGCTCACAGTGGAGTGGCAGGAGGGTGACGGGGGAATTTTAATCCACCGTGACTGAAGAACGTGTCGCCCGACAGGAAGGTGGAAGGAAGAGATTATTAATAAAAGCAACAAGCAGATTACAGCTTCTCCTATTTCTGTCTTTGCCAGCAGCGTCTGTGGGAGACCTCTCCACAGGAAACGGAGTGCACATGGCCTCCTGCGCCAGCCAAGGCCTGTAACTGCTCTAATTAAATAATTTAGCGTTCAGGCAGAACAAAACCCAGAAGCAATAAAGGGTGCAAATGTCAGAGGCACCTACCCTCGCTGTAACTGCTGTTAAGTCATCTTAGAGGTGGCTTAATCAACGAAAAGCAAGTCATTAATACCAATTCAAGCGAGACTATCAATGTAGCACGTCAGTTTCATCACGATAAACTCAGGCCAGTCATGAGGAACATCACACAAGCATAAGTCAAGAGAGAATTTTATCTTTAAAGCACGAAGAACTAGAATTTTACCATGTGATTTGCACATACGCTTACATTCATTTATGTTTATTTATTTTACTTATTTATATTTCCTCTATTATTAATTCAACATTAAAAAATTTTAAAATGACTTTACTATGTGAACTGTCTTTGCACTTTGAGAGTGTTTATATCTTTGCACTTTATGGTTCTCGACTCCCCCCAGGGATCAATGAAGTATCTCATTAGGTGGAAAAGCTGCATGCACAGAGGCATCGTAACACAGTCCCTGACGACAGGTCGTACATGTAACACTAATACTAATTGGTCGTGGAAGGTGCAGCCACACCTTGCACTCAGCTCCAGGCAGCATGGGCTGTGCAGACCTAAGAAATTAATTAGCAATAAAAGAGAGATACAAGACAATGAGAGCATGTCTGTAGAAAAACCACAAACGTCATTAGCAGCCGGGAGGCGTAGAGCTACGCGAAGCCGCAGAAAAGGGAGAGTGCGGACCAGCACAATGGGGCAGGCAGTTTTGGGTGTGTGGTTTTCTGTGACTGAAATCTCCTTCCCTACTGAAATCTGAACCACATGAAGCAGGAGTAGCAAAGAACTGGGGGCCGAGGCTGTCACAATCTGACATGAAGACAGACAGGAACAATCACGGTGGGGGGGGTCTGGCGGTGATAACATTGCAGATTTAAATCAGGCTTCAGCTATTGTCGTCATGGTAACTGTGAAGCAACGGTGCCAGGGCACGCGGCTGTGGCTGCTGGAGCCCAGTGCCGCAGAGACTGTTTGGCTAGACAAGAGTGAAGGTGCGCGTGGCCTACATGGGCCGACAGTGTTCCCGCAGACCCAACAGCTGGAGGGAGGGAGGCTGTCTCCGGCCACTCTGGAGGCCGGAATATCACACCAGGCGCAGCCGGGCACCTGTCCCTGTCCAGCAGGCTGGGCCACACGTTCGTGCCAATCATTCTGACCCGTCTGCGGCAGCAAGAGGTGCAGCCAAGGCGAGTGGCTCAGCTTCCCGCATCCATGGGCGTCAGTGTCAGACGGCCCGCGGAGTAACCCGAGTCACATCTGGGCGGACTCCTTGTGAACTGGGGAATAGACAGGGAATAGGGCCTGTGAGCACGTGGGATGAAGGCCTTAATATGATATGAAGGGCAAGGGGGTGGGGGTGAGGGTGGGGTAATCGCCGCACACA
>JAODKL010000001.1:33195288-33211948 GCA_026780765.1 Petrocephalus schoutedeni
GGGAGGGGGGGGGGGGGGGGGGGGGGGGGGGGGGGGGGGCAGACAATGGGCGCATTAAGGAATCGATCGGAGGCAGGGGGCTGAAAAAGGAATGAAGGACAAGTTAAATAGTTAAATAAAACATGGACTGGCGAGGAGCAGCCGCCCGCTTCAGAATATAAATGTTTCTCGTGGCCTTTTATCTTTCTCCTTGAGACTGGGGAGCTTATTAAAGAAAGACAAGACCCCCCCCCTCCCCTCTGGAGCCCAACCCTCCCCCAACCTCTCCCCCAACTCTTCCGCTCACCTCTTGCTCTCACCTGCTCCCCCCCTCACCCTCCTCTCCCCACCTTGCCTTTCGTCCGCTTCATTCCCCCGACCCCCAGTCGTGGAGCCCGAGCCGCAGTGGCACTGAGGGCAGCCAGTGCTCGGGTTACATCATCGTCTGGACCCTCTGAGAATGTGCCACCGAGCCATGCAGCTTGAGTGCGAGGGCCCCAGCAGATCGACGTGCCCTCCCCTGCCATCATCGGACACTCTGGCGAATAAGCTCCCCTTCAGATCACACCCAAACACCTCCTGCATGCAGGAGCAGAGCAGAGATACACCCCCTCCCTCATACCAGCACCGGGAGAGTGGCAAGGCCCCGACCTCCATGCTGCTTCCCCGTGCGCCGCATTTTCTGCACGTTAACGTCTCTCATTAAGCCACGCATGGCTCACGCAAACCGATGCATGCCAATCCGTCAGCATGTGCAACAAAATATCCCCAGGCAAAAGAACATTCTAGAAACCAGAAAGGGGCTGCACGTTCATTATCCAGAAACGACTCGAGCTGTAAACTCACCTGGCCTGTAAGCTGAATCACGTTCTGGATAACAGGAGCATCCATCAAAAGAGCAGGCAGATGGATGGAGAAGACGACTCAATTGCGAGATCCTCACGGCCCTGTTTACTAGCACTGCACCTTTGGTACCCCAATTAAACACCGGAAATCTCCCAGCAGGACTCCAGCCCAGACAAAGAACAGCCTTACACAGCCTTCAGACTTCACACAAGGCCTTCCCAACAGCCCAGCCCTCCCCAGCACCGGCCCTCAGCCCCATCACATGTCCAAGATGACCACAGTGGGAGAGACACAGCTGCCCACTCATTGCTAGCTGACCGTAAGTGTGCACTGTTTGCATGGCATAAATCATTCTCTCATCGGCTCCTCCCTGCGCCGTGGGCTGTTTAACTGTGTTTGCGGAGGTGAAGCACTATTGCAAGTCAACATGCACATCAAGCACCCTCTCATTAACCCTGAGCAAGTACGCCTCATTCATTCCTAATTAACAACCATTTCCCCAAAAACACATTTACAGTAAATCACAATAATAGTCTTCGCAATAATTAGACCTAAAAGCATCTATGCTGGGCGTCAAACACATTTCACACGAAAGCCCGCTCCCCACCTTATGAAAACAAGCTTGAGGGGGTTTTGTACACTTGCCGGGAACCTGTAACTGGAAGACAGGGATATTTTAGCTCCACTTGAGTCTACCTCCTGCATCCTGGACAGGGCTTACATCTTCCATGGGGTAACCTAACTTCCACAGCCCAGGTAGCTAGGCTCTGCTTCACTTCAGCAGCTGATAATACATCAAGGAGCTATGTCTGGAGCTCTTTCTGCCCGACGATCCTGCTTGGCAGTCTCCTTAAACAAGGCGCTTCTGAACCTGCAGCCTATGTTTTGAGTATGTGACTGTGCCTGAATCTGTGTGTGTGATGGAGTGTGCTGTGCATGTGTGTGTACGGGTATATATGTATAACAGACAAAAAGTCATCTCAACCAGGCCCCTGGCCCCAGCCTTTGATGCCCCACAATTCTGTAAATGTTTCGCATAAAACATTTCTTGGCTGCCAGTTCTGTTTGGGTTAGTGGCCTGGCATGTTTATATTCCCAATACATCTCCCATAGAGGAAAAAAAAAAACTCAGGATGAATTAGGAGATTATCATGGTTAGACGTGTTGCCCAGCAGCCAGGCACTCCAGCCTGAGAAACGGCAGAAGGCCACTTTGGGAACGATGGGAGAGGATTATTAATTCATGCGTATAGTAACTGTAGTGTAAATTCAAATGTGTTAATAGCACAGCACTTTCAAATTGCTTTACATGAATATATTTTAAAAGTTAACTATATAAACATAAATTGAATTAATAAGAGAATTTATTGCAAATTGTGAAGAAGACAGAGAACATCAGCACAGAGAATAAAAAGAGGAACTTTTATACAATGTAAAAGAGGCTGCCAAGCATCAAACTGCAAGCTTCCTGTGTCCCCCAGACAGTGCTCCTACCTACTGGGAGCTGGGAGGGAGCAAAAACCTGCACCGTCTGGAGGACCCCAAGGACTGGGCTGAGAGACAGTAATATAAATAACACAGAACACTAAGACGGTTATGAGACAGTTACTGTTTGCATTACCGTTGGCTACGAGATAATTGCATTGTAGTACATTTGCAACTATGTAAATTGGGTAAGCTAAGTGGCATTTGAGACCAAAAGTATTTGGTGAGCAAATAAGTTGCTTTGGACAGCTGTAGCAGAGAAAGGGGTAAATGTGAAGTGAAAGCAAAGACAAAAAATGGTAAAATGGGAGGCTGAATGGAATTAAAGCAAATTGGAGCAAAAGTTAAATAACGCCCATGAGCCTTTGGGTCCTTGGGCAGCAGACGGAGTGCCTGTGTTCTGCTCGAGGTGAGATTCTCCCACGTGACACATCGGACTGCGGCTTTTGCAAAGTCCTGCCTTTGTACATACAACATTCGCAAATGTGTGAAATATACATCCATAAACAGAACACTGAGAATAATCTTCTTTTATGTTACATGTAAGGCAAACTCGGGTTCTATAAAAAAAGAACACTTTCCCAGCTAGACGGGGTCATGTGATGTCATCGTCATAAATGCTTTCACACACATTCTCAGGCAAAGGGGAGATGAGTGCTGGCCGCAGCGATGGAAGGCGCTGTCATCAGATGCCTATGTGAAACAAGAGGGCTCTTTCACTGGCAAAAGAGAACCCCTCCAACCCATAGGCTAGGTCCCCTGAGAGCCTCACAGCTGGCACCTCTCCCCCACCCATCAACACCTTCTCCCATCCTTTCTGCATCCTTTCTGCTCCTGTATGGGGGGGTGACAAGACAAGCCAGCACACTGACACATAATTACCTATTACAAGGTGATGCCCTGGGCTCAGCCCTAACCCATGTCTGCTGTCAGTCCCCATTTGACCTCTTTTTCATTGTGGACTCGTGGAGCCACCAGCAACCAGCTTTTTATTCTGAGTAAGTGGCAAACAGGGCTGTGAAGGGAATGGATCGGAATACTAGAATTTCCCAGGGCAGGAATTCAGTTGGGTCTTTGTTGATTGAAGTATTATCTTCTTAGCAGCGGCTAAACAAAGTAATGCTAAAAGAGGATGGTGTCTTTTCTGGGAAAAACTTATGCTGCTTTCAAGTATACTCAGCTAGATACCGACTCCACTAATGAAAGATTACAAGCATTTTAGTATAAAAAATATTAAAACTACATGACTGTTACATGACTTATCGTATTACAATTGGCTTTTACACTGGCTGACTCAAACACATTGTGCTACATTAATAACATAAAAATATCAGTGATACAAGGAGCATTTTTGGGTGCCTTCATCGGCCATGCAGTCAGTTTGGATTTTGAGGACCCCCACTAAATGGTGCCCAGACAACAACATTTACTTTGTTTCTTTAAAAAGCATGAGTTTAAACTTTTGGCTTTTAGTTAAACAGCTGCCACAGTGTTCAGACTTTAAGGATTTACTTAGAACAATTTAGATTTTGTATAATAAAAATACCATAAATTATACCACTATTGCCAGTTATTCATAAATCCTACCAATATTTTCTAACCTCTGACCCTTACCAGACACACAAGGCTTAAGGTATTCAGCTAACCATAAATTGCATAACGTAAGCTTGGCAGACAGTGTAATAAATAAAAAAGTAATAATGCCTTCTTAAATTAATTTATGTGAATTTCACAAGTCTAGCTTAGAACGTGCAAGGAAATACTGTCTTTGCTACATGCGTATCGCCATTTGCTCGCATAATTCACAGACATGCTGTTCTGGTGACCTGCAGGCTAAGCTGAAATTCCCCAGAGCGTGTTAGTGTATAAAAGTGTGCCCTTTGATAGACTAGCCAGCCATGCACCAAATTTAAACTCATCAGTCAGAGATGTTCAAAAACAACTTTACCAGAACACGAAGGCGTATTAGTCTTTGTCTGCTGTGCTTCTGAGGAGGAACTCAACATCAGTCTAAATGAAGCGTCTGCTGAAATAAATAGATGTGTAAGAATTTACACTACAGAAAGTTAAGCTGCAAAACTGGTTCACCTGTGGTAGCACTTTGTCCCGCAAGTTAACAACGGTTAGACACTAATGTTTTATGAATTACAACCATTTACCATTAAACTCGTTACTCTAACCGAAACATACCTATATATGGCTAAATAGATCGTTGTCACTTATCTCCATTTGTGACCACATACAAGACACTGTAAGCACGCCTGGGATAGTCTCATATTGTCCATTCTAACTGCGTTAAGCGATAACCTAATTGTCTATACCCAACACCCAAGACAATTTAAATGTCAGAGATAAAGACTGCATTCCGTACGACAAAAGGCACAAACGCTTGATCGCAATGATATCGCATCCACAAAAACACTTTTTTACTTTTACAATGTTAGGTGTGCGATAACGTACTATATTTTATCAAATGAGCCGTTTCTCGTAACTCAACCAAAAGCATTCAATTCTTAGAAGCTTTATTTATCGCGACATTCCTCGACGCCTTTATTCTCCGTTATATAAATATACTAGTCGTTTTAAAGTTACTTTAATTTGAAATCTAACGGTTTCGCGAAGAGAATAGTCACACAACTTCTATAACCATGTTTTCTGCAATAATGTAATCTGTAACTTTGTGCGCAAACAACTATTTGACAGAGGAGTGGTGTGAAGTGGTTGGTAAACCAATATTTAGGGGGGAAAAAACTAAATAAACGATCAGACAGAACTCTTATAAAAGCAACGTGTCGTTAAAAATGATCTTGTTGCCTAAAGTTAAATTTCAACCCAAAATCTGTTTCAATAAAGAAACACGTGTAGCGCAACAGTATTTAATAGCGCTTGCATTTTAAAACAGCCCTTCGTACATTTCAGTTATTGCGAATTTGTGTTACTTGAATATGCATACATTAAAACTTAAAAAAATGTATGTGAAGATCTTTGAGTATGGGGTTAAACATCCCTTTTTCAAAAATCTAATTGTTTTCAGAGCACACAATTTCTAGTAAACAAATATAACGTTACGCTTAAAAAAAAGTTAATATAGAGTAGAAAAGGAATAAAGTAATCGACACTCCGCCTCTTCAGTCCCAAGTCCTGTATCCAATCACGGACGTGGCGCTAAAGAAAAACAAATCCCGGGATTGGTCAGTGGATAATGGTTTCCAGGCGCCCCGTGGAGAGCCACTACTGCTTGTGAATGAGGGGCACCTGGAAACCGACGTAACATTATTGAGTATGTCTTCGGTGTCTTCGGCCAAACTTTCCAGTGAGGCGCGAGTGGCCACTGCAAAATCGGAGCAACTCAGGAGCGCGATTAATCAAAAGAGGACGGTACTTCGGAAACCTACCATGCATTTTGGATAGTTAACTTTTCAAATCGTCAGATGTAAGAACTTTGTTTTAAGGATTTTCTTTTTCTCCCTGCGACGGCGAGATGAAAATGGCACTAACAGCCATCCGTTTTTAAAAAAGTGTGTGAAAACGGTGGATTTTCTTCTGCATGCTGCTGCTGGAACCACGAAGCGTTCAATGACTGAGAAGGGACTGTCGTTTTACTAGTGAATACTTTAATCGATTTACACCCAGCGCTTTAAGTGCATGGTAAAGACGAAGTAACGCCGAGAATCACTACATTAATCCACGCGACGGGTAATCACTCCACCGTTTTCTTTCTTTGCTAAGAAAGGGAATATAGACCCCCCCCTTTTTTTCAATCGAACCGAGCATATCTGATTTAATATGGCAACACCGAAGACCTGTGTCCGGTTTCCGATTAGGAGCCGTGTTTTTGCGACTTTGTGTGCGATGCTCCAGCTGTGCTCGGGTCAGTATCATGGAGAGAAGGGCATTTCGATACCCGAGCACGGCTTCTGCCAGCCCATATCCATACCCCTCTGCACGGACATCGCCTACAATCAGACCATCATGCCGAACCTCCTGGGTCACACCAACCAGGAGGACGCGGGGCTCGAAGTGCACCAGTTCTACCCTCTGGTGAAGGTGCAGTGCTCTGCGGACCTCAAGTTCTTCCTGTGCTCGATGTACGCGCCCGTGTGCACGGTGCTGGAGCAGGCGATACCGCCGTGCCGCTCGCTCTGCGAACGGGCCAGGCAGGGATGCGAGGCGCTGATGAACAAGTTCGGCTTCCAGTGGCCGGAGCGGCTCCGCTGCGAGAATTTCCCAGTGCACGGCGCGGGCGAGATCTGCGTGGGTCAGAACACGTCGGAGCCCGGGAGCCCCACATCGTACCCGACTCCCTACGTCCCGGAGTTCGTCACGCTGCCGCCCAACTTCGGCAGGTCCAGTCATCCTTTCTCCTGCCCCCTGCAGCTTGAAGTGCCCTCGTACTTGAATTACTACTTCCTGGGCGTGAAGGACTGCGGAGCGCCCTGCGAGCCCCAGAAAGTCAACGGGCTGATGTACTTTCGCGAGGAGGAAGTTAAGTTCGGCCGGCTCTGGGTGGGCATCTGGTCCATCCTGTGCTGCGTGAGCACTCTGTTCACGGTGCTCACGTATCTGGTAGACATGCGCCGGTTCCGATACCCGGAGCGGCCCATCATCTTCCTCTCCGGCTGTTACTTCATGGTGGCGGTGGCTTACTCGGCCGGATTCTTCCTGGAGGATAAAGTGGTGTGCATCGATAAGTTTAAGGACGATGGCTATCGAACAGTAGCCCAGGGCACCAAGAAGGAAGGATGCACCATTCTCTTCATGGTCCTCTACTTCTTCGGCATGGCCAGCTCCATCTGGTGGGTGATCTTGTCCCTCACCTGGTTCCTTTCGGCTGGGATGAAGTGGGGCCACGAAGCCATCGAAGCAAATTCTCAGTATTTTCACCTGGCTGCGTGGGCAGTGCCGGCTGTTAAGACCATCACGATCCTGGCCATGGGACAGGTGGACGGGGACATCCTGACCGGCGTGTGCTACGTGGGCATCTACAGCGTGGACTCGCTGCGCGGCTTCGTCCTCGCCCCCCTCTTCGTCTACCTTTTCATAGGCACCTCGTTCCTGCTCGCCGGCTTCGTGTCGCTCTTCCGGATCCGCACCATCATGAAGCACGACGGCACCAAGACGGAGAAGCTGGAGAAGCTCATGGTGCGGATCGGCGTGTTCAGCGTGCTGTACACGGTCCCGGCCACCATAGTGATAGCCTGCTACTTCTACGAGCAGGCGTTTAGGGAGCAGTGGGAGAAGACCTGGCACATGCAGACCTGCAAGCGCTTCGCCGTGCCCTGTCCCGCCAACAACTTCGCCCCGATGACCCCGGACTTTACGGTCTTCATGATTAAGTACCTAATGACTATGATCGTGGGCATCACCTCCGGATTCTGGATATGGTCCGGGAAGACGCTGCAGTCCTGGCGCAGATTTTACAAAAGGCTAAGTAACAGTAACCAAGGCGAGACGACCGTATGATCCTGCGGATAACGGAGCTGGTGCAAGTCGACACGGGATGGGAGAAGGGGGGGAAACTTGGGACTCTCTTTCCAGTCATCGGTACCCTTGTTCAAAGCGATCCGGTTAAACTTGGTCGATCAGGCTCCTTGAACGCTTTTTTTCCCCAGACACTTGCAACGTCGGGAGTTACTCCTGAGCTGCTTCCCAAGGTTTTACTGCTAAATAGGACGAAATGTCTCTCTAAGTCAATGCAAACGAACGAATACCTGACAATATTTCCGATTCATTGCTGAACTGCCGTTTTGTTTATAAAAGAAAATTGCCGCCGGTATCGGGATTATGTAGAACGAGACTGAATTACACGTGAATGATCAATGTACGATGAAATGAATGTTTTTCAAGGGCTCATCCCTCACATTATCGGCTTTCTCGCCATTAAAATCCCCGTTCCATAATCTGAAACGTTTTTATAACATTGTTGAAACGTACAAAACCGATTAGTGTATTTCTGCTTTGCGGATTCTTTAGCAACTATATTTCCCTCACTTATTACTTTTATTCTGTGCAGTCGAGTCCCCAGCATCATATTTTTGCACACAAAATGTTTACCTTATCACTTTAAAAAAAGAAATATTTTCATTTTATCTTGTAGCCACTCCCAGACAATCATCCTTTTAACTGAGCAGGAATGGCAGACGGCCCTATTTGTAGTCTGATTGGGTACTATTGTATGCATGTATACAGCTATGAAGTTATTCAAGCTACTACTGTATACATTTTCTGTAAATACTTGTTTTCTACAAATGTATTTATAAATGTTATTGCATTTTTACTTTATTTTTAAAATACAATAAGAGCCCTCTTGTATCTGTACAGTTTCACTGAATAAAATGACTAGGTTTTTAAAACTTTATAGTACTTGTGATGTCTTTCAGAAACATGTTTACCTCACCATTGAATTTAAAGTTACCATAATCTAATTTTGTGGAATTTGCAAAATAGGTAATCAGGCCTTTCTTGGTGCTTGATTTGAAATTGTTCTGTTATGTGTCTGTCCTTAAATATGTGCATAGATAAGGACTTATTTGTAAAGATGAGGGCATCTGATTTAAGGCGGTAGGTGCACTGTAAGGTGCTAGTTAATAAGCTAGTTAACCAGGATTTATGCAGTGTAAAGTCCAGTTATGTAAACAGTTAAAACTGATTTGGGTAAAAACATCAGCTAGGCAATGGATAATATTAGCGAGTTTAACTGTGAACAAAAACATATCTATTACACTTAAACAGATTTTTAGCATCTGCAATTTCAATATTTAAATTCCAAGTACAACCCCCTATATTCTGGTAAATACATTTTACAGATTAAATTAGAATTGTTTCACTTTTACATTAGAGTCTGGTATTTTATCTTGGGGAATTCGGTAACTGATTTCTTCAAACTGTCACAAAATAATCATTTATATTATTCAGGTTTCTGTTGTGTGGTGTTAATATTCAGGCTTACATATACTTTAGTCCATTAGCATTAGACTGATCTTATTTTCTTAATTGAAAAATTTGGCCTCCTCTTAGTCTGGAGGATGTTAAATGGTGTAAAAAATCTGCCTGTACGTCAGCCCACTGGAAGCATGATTCTGCCCTTGTGATATAGACCAATCTGTTTGACTGAAATAGAAACGGGTCTTTAAGGGGTCTGCACTTGCTTCAGGGTGGCCCTGCAACAGCTTTGCAGTAAATAGGTTCCGGTGACTGAACAGGTGGAGGGATCAGAAAAGTTTGCATGTGAAATGCAAGGCAGAGGAAGTCTTACAGTTTGCACTGATAAATGGCTTTGCAATTTAGACAAGCAATTTCTCAGCTTTTATGTCTGGCAGAATGTCTATTTAAGCCAATGCAAGTCTTGTCAGAAGAACAGTGTGCTGTTTTTTTTATTATTATTATTATTTTGTGCCATTTCCAGAATTGGAGCTGTTACTCATTTAAAGAGTTTATAAATTGGCCCATATTATATTACTGCATGTAATTAGAAAACTAAATTCTTTCGTAAGCTTTATTTAATGAAAAGTGTCCATTAAGACACTTGATGAAGTACCTCAGCTTTGTGTGCTGTGCTCCCGAAGATATTTTTTACTTAACGGACCAGTAAATGTTTCACGTGGAAGTGATTACTGCAGTACGGTATAAAATCTGTCCAAGTCTATGGGATGTTGTTAACAGTGTAAAAATATAAAACCTACGAGTGCTTAAGCACCCATTACATATATTATTTTAAATAAACACTGGTGAAGGGAGAGACTGATTTCCATGCACTCCCTAACTTACATATGTCACTGACTTTCAGATTGCCTCATACTCAGCTCTGGAATGAAGAAAGTTACGACAATGGTGCCACCTATAGGTCAGACCCTATTTGATATAGGGTGATCTTATATTCTATATTTGTGAATTCAATTTTGCACAGGCATGTTGCCTGTATTTATGTGTATGTTTTTTCCATCCTTCCATACAGAACACAATATAAAAAGAAAAGCAGTTTTCGCTGGTTGTATACAGTTACAAATGATTTGTAAGCCAGTTTGTGTTGTCCTTTGCTTGAGGGATTGAAATTAATTTTTTTTGGAATTACCTTATGCCACAATTGACCTAATTGCTTATTTATATATGTTAGCTTTTATGCTTATTATTTCTCAAAAACTGCAGCCAAAAAGCACAGCTTCAATATATAGATATATATGATATGTATGATATATGCACAAACGTTAGAAATCGTAATATGTAGCTTCTCTTGGGCCACTGACTGTCATAATGTGGTCAAACTATAAACAGGAAGCTGGTCTGTTTATTTTAAAAGTTTTTTCAAAGTCAAATACAATGCAAATGGTGTAACCTCCATTGGGGCTAAGTTAACCGTTATAATTCGTCTCGGCCTAAATATATTTCTGAGCTACTTTGCATGTTCAAATAAGAAATAAATGTATTTATATTTTTCCTCTCATATGCCATCACAAAGCTGCCTGCTCTTCCTTGCTTTGTTTGGTCTGGAAGTGGGGCTACTGTCCTTATGTTGCCTGGCAACAAATTTCTACAGTCTTAACAAACCTTTGCCTCAGGCAAATGTGATTTTCACAGACCTACTTTCCATTTCAGAGTTAGTAAGAGGTAAGCTAATGGCCTTCTGATTTTCAGAAGAAAATATATTACATTCATCTTCTCCGTTATTTGTATTATTTATTTATCTATCAGCATTACTTATCATTTGCTTAGAAGATGCTTTTAAAGAAAGCAAAATACAATTGATAAGCCAGGGTCACCCTGTCCCTGGAGGAATTGGGGTTAAAGGCCTTACTGAAGAGGCCAGTGGGACATCACAGTGCTGTTCACAGGATTTGGTCCATCAGTCTTATGATCAGGGGCACTTAAATCAGCCCTAAACCAGACAGCCACACACCAGCCTTGAATAAAGTGAAAATTCTCCTTTTAGGAGTATTTACAGCAATCCAGGTTTGTGTGATATATGAGATAGCACCGAAGGTTCAGAACAGTTATATGTGAAAATGGTTGCATTGCATCAATGAGCCCCTACAAAGGACAGAACTCTCTGCCACTACTATGCTGATTATATCGTACTTCCTCTGACCAGAACAGAGCTATATCTATATCTCTTGTGGAGTCCTAAACCACACGTTCTCTCAGCCATCCTGGAATAATTATTAAGTATAGCCGATAACTCATTTTGAGATTCTTTCAAGTAAGTCCATGCAGGTAACCCAAAGCAGGTGAACCAAATTGTAGGTCCACCGTCTACACACAGAATGATAGGTGTTCAAAGACAATGTCCAATCCTATTGAATTCACCGTCAGCAGTTTGTTTGGACTGTGTGAGCTGTTTGATCAACACAGTAAGACGTGAGACTGTACAGACTCTGCCTTTGGGAACTTCCCCAAAAGTTGTCTTTGAAGGTAGAATTTTAGCGGTTTGAGTACAGCAGGAGATACCGGTCATTAGGTTTGTTTTGATCTTTACGACGTTTAAGCTCTACTGCAGTATTACCCCTGGTGAATGGTGATGAGGAGGCATACTAGCTAAAACCAAGACTCAGGAAAACCACAGTGTGATTCAAAATGGAGGATGGTTCTTTTCTGTTGTATGAAAATCACAGGGAAGAGTGAGCGGCTGTACTGTACTACACAAGTGTAGACAGGAATTCACAGAGAGCTGGTGATGAGAAGGCATACCCTCCTGAGGATTGCGTCCAGTCTCATTTATTCTTTGGCAGTATAAGAAAATTGTGGGGATTATTGGGAGGCAGGGGTATTTCAGGTTTGCTACCATAGCAACAGGGAAACACACTCTCAAGTTCACTCAAGGAAGTTTGTGGGACATAGCAACAGTAGGGTTTTACAAACATGGATCTTACCCCCTGGTTTCTTCGAAATCAGGCACTTTTACAAAGCATCCATTTGGAAGGAAATGAAAAAGATGTATCAGGTAGGATTATCAGAGTGCTCTTTCAACAGTGGTTATGTTTTGGGGTGGTCCAGATCACAGTGATTCTATCCAGACTCTCTTTTGGACTCTCAAGAATTCTGCCCTCGCTCCATGTTTGTCTGTTAGCAACACTGTTTATGCCAGTTATGGCATATTTCTTTATTGTTTATTCTTGTTTATTTCTTTATTTTCAGCTTGTTTTCATCTGTATTCTGAGCTAAGTATTTTGTTGTTAACTAAAAATGAACTACACAGAAGCAAACCAGGAGGAATAAAATAAAAATGAATAGGGTTCAGGGTCATGTTAACTTAGCGATGATAAAACATGACTGTTTGTTGAAGACTGAAGGCTCATCTTAAAAGGACATCACCAGGAGGCCAGTGCTTTCCCTGCTGAATAGAGTATTCATCAATGGGAACAAATAAACTCAGTCTTCATTATTCACAACCTGTTTTTTTTCAGTATCAGGCTGGCAAAAGAAGGGAGACTAAGCCTTAGGACTAGCGAACCCCAAGAAGGTGGAGGGAAGTCGATGCATCTCATGTGCTCCCAGGAAGGCTCAGGCCCTTGACCATGAAGGACATTGTTCTATCATTATTGAGTCGGGGGTGTGGCCAGATGGTCCAGGTAGAAGAAGATAGCTTTGGTGGGAGAATTGAGGTCTGCTTGGAGCCTGAGGTAATGCCTGCCCCTTGGTTATCCATAATGTACATTGCAAGATGTAAAAATTATGTTTATTCAGCAGAGAGTGGGAGAGTGAGAAAGTCTGTAGAGCTCAAACTCTGATGCAGCGCTCAGTGGGGCGGGGGGGTGATTTTACCCCTCTTAAAATGCACTTTTTTTCTATCAGGACTATTTCAACTGGAAGTCGCAACAAGCCCTGCTTCGCTTGTCCAGCAGTGGTCATGTCTGGACAGGAGAGGAACCTGCACCACCTAAAACCTACAGCACCAGGAGGGGGCCCCTGGTCTTATACTCTGAGGACCTGGCACTGTCGTCTTTGCGACCTGATGATGTCAGCACTAAGGCACCTGAGTCTTGGCCCTCCCAGCATGAAGCTGCGTGCCAGGTGCAATCTCAATGGCAACTTCAAGCCCCATTACTGGCTTGCGGCAGAAAGCAGGTAAAACCTCAAATCCATCCATCCTTTCCACGAATCCATGTTCCATATTTGTGTTTGTAAATTTCCCATAGGGTGTATGTCTTGTGATGGACTGGCATCCCATCCAGGGTGTCCCAGGGAGCCACACTGTTGACCCTTTCATAATATGAGTCATATTTCCTCACATGAATTGAGATATTGACAAGATGTGCTAAATGTACATCAATTCTGAAGATTCTCCTGTATAGCCGCATCAAAGCTGACCACACAGATAGAGTATATAACCATGGCCAGTTACTGTAAGTTAATGACGGAAGAAATGCAACTTTGAAATCGATGGTGGATGGGATTGTGATCATTGTAATCCACTTTCCACACTGTCCCAGCAGATTATAGGTATCTTCTGTATTTAGGTGTGCAGAGGGCCAATCTCAGTCAGGGTAAGGCTTTTGACATTATGATTATATTTCATAGAAATAACTGCATTTTTATACATAACACTGCATATTTCCTCTGGGTGGTTAATATGGAATTTGTACTGTATTCCAGTTCCTTAAATAGCCTTCTGCTGCTCCTCCATATTTCCTGTCTCCTTGTTCCCTCATAACCAGCACTTCCACCTGTTTGCCAGTAGTGGCCTCCTTTGGCCATAATAGGTAGAAGGTAATGATACTGAAGACTGGAATTACTCTGAGGATTGCAAGAAATCTTGCATGATCTGAGATCTGAGAATGATAAGCGTATAATAATGATCAACTGAGTGAGCACTGTCAACAAAGATTTTTACCTGCATTTTTTCTGGAGGCATATGAAAAAAAAATCCCTATCAGCGTTCCAGGGCATTCCAACAACCATATATGACTGACACCAGCATCTCAACAAAGAACACAGTGTGGTCTTGTGACCCAGCCAAGGACAGCCAAAAACCCTGCAAAATGTGTCTCTATGCAAGGGCATCCAGGCATCTGCTGCCATGTCTCTCTATAACTTACCATCAACCAAACATCACACACTAGTGAAAACATGACCATCTGATATGAATCTAGGATGAACGTGGCCTGGATGTAAAACAGAAACACTTAATCTAACAGGAAGGACAGGCTGGTTGAAAACAGCACCCTTTTTCTTATTTCACTCCAGATGGTACTGTTTGCTTGCTTTCATTGTTGCCTGTTTTTATTGTGTTTTTCACAGATAAACTATGGGTCCTCCTTTTTTTGCAGCAAACTAAATGAGAAATGGTAAATGAGGCTACAGACTTCCTCAGTGTTGAAAACTATGTTTGCCTGTCAGTCATTTTTTTTGTTTGGTAGCATTGCCATAAAGTTTGCCATTATGGCAATTTCTTCCTTTTTTAACATTACCGCATGATTGCAGTTGTTTCATAGCATTGCTTTAAGTGAGGTTTGTGAACATTTATGCGATTATGTTCTGAAGATGAAAAGCATAACTTATCAATGAAACTATTATCATGTTTTCAAATGAATCATAACAGAAATGTCATAAACGTATAAACACGGTACAGAAGATTTGCAATTTCAAAGGTATTTGACTGGGCCTGAAAGGTTCATGGATGTGAAAATAATCATGGGAGATGATTCACCCTTTAGATGAATTCCAACCACTAAACCGGATAGACTGTCAGCAGGGTGTTGGTCTCAGTACCCTTCATACCCATCCGTTCCCCTTCAAACCTCTTGGCACTTCCATTGCATCACCTTGACTGCAAGCCCAAACCTGGTGCTATCAGGTGCAGAGAAGAGCGAAGCAGTGCTGGCATATTCTCCGTTTCTCCCTCCGCCCATTGCCGCACCAGCATATAGATTCCCATTGTTACACTTAGGGTCATATGGTTCTGATTTTGGAATTTTTAAAATTTTTTGCCCTTCTGTGTCCCCTGCTCAGGCCCGGAGGTCCTATGTCTCAAGCGATGTGCACCCTCTCCTGCCCCCATCTTCTGACCTTCTGTCCACCATCCCTTCCAAGCTTCTTCTACCCAGATTCAACACAAAGCGCCCCCTGGCTCCTTTGAACCCTATCTGCAAACCAAAGGTCATGACCTCTGACTCTGAACTCTCTCCAGGTACAGGTGGTGCATCTCTCCTGTCAGGTTTCATGATCCACGGTAAACACTGCTAACTATCACATCTGGCCTGTTTGGAATAATGAATGTATTTTATATATATATGTCTTTTTTTCTCTAAGGCACAAAAGCAAGAATTTTTCAAAATGAGCAACATCAGCCATTCTGCACATAATTCTATGCATAATGTCAGCTTTGCTTAAATTAAATAGCATATCATATTTTAACATCACATTTAAGTTAAGCCTATATAATATGAGAACAAATTGAAGAAATATTTAGAATCATAATACACTTTATTAGTCAGGTACATCTGAATGTACTAGGAATTTAGGCAGTATTGGAGCATACACTTCACAGACAGCATATAAATAACATAAATTAAGAAAAATACAATAAATTTAAATAAAATTTTTAAATGAATAGATTTGAGTATGGAAAAAGTACTGATTAGAACCAGGTCCCCAATATATACAAATACAATAAAATAGTGCTATATCTTAAGTATAGATTATGCACACATGGAAGCAGCAATTACCAAAAGAATGTGGGGATACATTTGCATTTACAGCATTTGGCAGATGCCCTTAGCCAGAGCGACTTACATAAGTGCTTTAAGACTCCATTAGTGAATATTTTCTGATACTGGTTCAATGAAACCCAGACCAAACGCAAGTTTGGTACTTTCGGTACTTTCGGTGCTTCCTTGTGTTGGTTTTCCACTGGCTGGTACCGGCGCCAAATGACATCAGTGACCGCCCATTAATGACACCACCAGTTCGCTACTTCTTTTGTGTTGGTTTTCCACTGCCGTAAAAACTGTTACCGGTGTTCTGCCGGATGATCAATGGCGTGAATGACGTATGTGCGAAATGTTGACTGCGCATGCGTTGCGCGTGCACAAAACAGCTTGGGAGCACATGTAGGTAGGTAGCAGTATTCGGCAGAACACCGGCGCTGAGTAAAAGCACAACGTGAGGCGGGGCATTTTGTACCGAAAAATGGCTGTAGTATACAGCTGGACGATGTTGGATATTAAATCTAACATCGCATGTTATGCACATACAGTTACATTAAGATCATAGTTTTTCTTACTTTCGTTTTTGCTAAACATTTTTACTTTGGCATAGGGAAAATCTTAGCTAACTTAGCTAACTTTGGCATAGGGAAAAGCTTAGCTAACTTTGCCACTTTAATGATTATTCCTTGCATATATTATATTTATATCCAA
>JAODKL010000001.1:33212048-33224423 GCA_026780765.1 Petrocephalus schoutedeni
GTACCCCAACTGGTTTGGCACTTTCGGTACTTGACTTTTTGGTACTGGTACTCGACCGGAAGTCAATGGAAAAGCGATACAAAGGCTTGTATACGTGGCAGGCAGCACTCAAGGATCTTTTCACAGTCTCTGAAGGTGCGCTGCAGTTTATGCTTAGCCGGGGCAGCACCAAACCAGACAAGCTGTAAATATCAAAGTTTACATGGAACACATCCATTTTCCATACCCATTTGTCCTATGAAGGGTCATGGGGAGCCTATCACAATACAGGGAGAACCTAGAGACTTGAACCCTGGACTCTGGGGGTATGCTGTAACAGTGCTAACCACTGTGCTGCCCCTTATGTGGGACCATTCTTTTAAATAATTCATGCTTAGTGCCAAGCTTCAGAATCAGTGCGTGGTAAAAGAAGGACTTTACACTAGGTTTTAGCATTGTGTTAAACCATATAACAGCATATAACTGTATAACAGCATGGCTGCAGGAGAGGAGAGTGCTGGGGTGGGTAGCAGAGGTCTGCATTTCCGCTGCCATAGAGTGTGGCCGGGATAGAGTTTCATTTCTGATTGTGGGACCAGGCAGGAAGTGACTTATACGTCTGCATCAGCAGGAGAATAGAAATGACTTGTGGGATCCCGCAAAAGATTATATAAATATGTATTGCACATTCACAGAATGAAACAAAAATAAGATCCTATGCCTAATTTGGTTTTTACACAGCCCGCCTCTACTCAGCCTTGTGGAAGTAGCTCTTTCCCATTTCGAAAGTCTCTTGTGACTTACTTGGGCGGCCGGCATATGATGGCAGAGCCAGCACGAAAATCTTTAATGCCTGAGGATGCAAGTTTCCGCTTAAGGAAAGCTGGATATAAAACTGTCAAACCAAGTAAAATCAGATATTGGGCAGTCATTTCCCACTGTCGGAGATGGCAAGGGGAACCACTTCCCTTTTGCCTGTTGTGAAAAATGCAAAAAAGTGCTATCATACACTGGGCACAGGTCCGGCACTTCAGGGCTAAAAGCAAGCAAATCAAAAGTGACAACTGCACTAAAACAGTGGAACAACATAAAAAAGTGTGGATTTTGTTTGTGGAGATCTTTTGAAAACGATCTTTGTCACTGACAGATGTACAAACATGACCACTGCACTTTGCGTGGCTTTACAAGACCGAACTGCAGCGCTCGTGTGCTAAACATAATTCTTTCACATGCAGTCTCAAAGTTGCTTATGAGCGACGTGAAAAATTTGGTCACATACTTCAAATATTCTGGCCTACAAGCCAAGCTGAAAAAGTCTCTAAAATGATCAGTGGAGGTGCAGTGAAATTTGAAGAACGGCATGCAGCAGTATGATAATAGCATAGCAATCCTGCTGGAAAACAAGCATGATGTAGGGCTTATCAACAAAAACAAGCTTACAAACCTGGGGTCTTTTTAAAAACTGTTGGAAGATGCAACAAATAGAGTCAGACAATACTGCCTTCAGTGTCTCTCTTATGCTTCCGTGGACAGTAAGACTAAGAAGTCATCGTGCAGCAGTCGACCCTATGGTCACCGTGTCACTCACTCATCAGTGTGTGTGCAGTGTTCGGACGAGTTGATGTCTCCTATCAGCTCAAGATAAAATGGCAGCCATATGCTGTACAGCAGCAACTAAAATGCTGGGGGAAAACGAGAAGCAAGGTGCGGTCAACTCCATGAGAGAGACGGTGGATGATGTGGGGTTTCACACTACAGTCAGAGATGCTGACTATGAGCTCCCAGCTAAGAGGGCAACTTTCCATGAGTTCCAGGAATGGGAAGATTTAGGTACCATGGAGAGCAGCAGTCCAGTGTCTTTCTATTCAGAGATCAAGGTCTGTCTAAACGTTAAGCTGGACTGACGTGAAATGAAAGGACCCCAGAATATTCTCCGGTGGTGGAAGAAACAGGGTGAGGAGTTTCCAGCACTAAGCCGACTAGCTTGTCCTCATTCAGCATTGGCAGACATAAACTAGAGCAGAGGCACAGCATTCTCAAGCCTTCATCACTGAAATTCCTATGTGGAAATTATCAGAATATTTCCTACGTCCACTTTACTTTTATCTTTAGTAGCTAGCCCAAGGACTGTTATTGCAAACCTTGTTGTAGGTGAAATATGCCTATGGTTATAACTAGCCTACTTTTATGTGGAAAAATGTAACCAGTTTTAACTGCTATAACTTGAACGTAGCCTGTTTGTTGAAGCAACAGTTTTGTTTCTATTTTTCACCTCAAAATAAGCATACAAACCATATTTTACCTTTGCAGTCGGCAGTGGGACAAAATTTAGAAGATGAAGCCATTTCTGAGGGAGTGGGCTAGAGTGGGAGAGAATGTTACGAGTGCAGGTGACAGGAGTATTTAAAAGTCCATCCCACGCAGAACTCTAGTAGCCAGTGGTGCCAGGCACACTGTGAAGCTAAATTCTCGTCCTCAATCTCCTCAAATGAATGACCACTTGACTTCTGTGGAGCACATTGTTATTCATCAGTTGTCTAATTGTATAAGACTCTGAAAGTTTGCTTGCTGCTCCGTGACTGAATCTCCATGCAGGTTGTGTCTCTGCCTTCTGCCCTATGTGCCTGGGGCAGCCCTAAGCCCCCCCCGTGATCGAGTTCTGGATAAATGGCTGGATGAATGGGTGGTGCTCTGCTTATTGTTGATAGTCCAGTCTAGTCTGCTAAACGTTCCTGTCCCGATGCAGGTCCCACTAGTAAATGTGCCCCATACGCCCCCACAAGGAGTCAGAAAGCTTTTCCACCCCCAGTACCTGTCCTGCATCAGGTCACCTGCCCCCTGTATCTGAGGGAGGGGCCACATGCTTGGGGGGTAAAGAATCCCTCCTGTCCTCCACAAGTATGGTGCCTGCAGAATGGTAACAAAATGAGCTGGTAATCACTAAAGTGTCCCATACATGTAAAGGTCAAAGTTCAGCTAGCTAAGACAACACATATAAACATCTATGCTGTATAATATATCTCTTGGAAAACCTCAATATTTGAATATGAACACAATATAAAAAATTGTTAATGTCTTACAGGTTAAAAACTCAGTGGAAAAAAAATCATACTTTTCTCTCACGAGTTGTGTGATGTTGTCTTTTGCCAAATAGTTGTGTGTTTTCATGTGGACCATTTCTTCCTTAAATGTAATGAAAATGGCTCATTTTATTTTTACATTTACAGAAAATGAAACATTTCAATTGACCAGCCTGGAAAATGAAAGAAGGGGTGAGAATCTGAAGACACTTAGCTTTCGGGTTATTATGGGGTCCCCTGGGTCACGCGTGAGTCCTGTCCCAGAAAGAGAGGAGAAGTTCGGAAGCACTGAGGATGGAAACAAGGCGCAGGTAAGAGGTATTTGTACCGTATGAGGATATTTCTGCAAACATTGTGTATGATTATATAGCTGTATGTGTGTTCAACATGTGTAGATTTAATAAAATGACCGGTGTGAGTGTTGATTTTAAGGCACGTCGAATGTGCTCATTTGCACTGCTGGTGAAGCTTACAGACACGATGGAATTTGTGTTACCCCCTGCTCATAGCAATACAGGTATCCACCTATTTCCTGCTTTTTAAACATATTCCTGTCCAGGTCGCCAAACTGGCAACCAAAACTTATATTGTACGTTTATACAGACAGCATTTTCCATGATACTTATCAGATAAAGTTTCACCTAAATTTACAAAAATGAAATATATAAATTAAGCAGCAAAATTAAGCAGTTGGTCTCTTGTTGAAACTTTGGTGTGAGAATACTAGCTAAACACCCTAGTGATGTCCTATTAGGCAAACTACTCCCCCAGTCCCAGGAGGTTAGGCTGAAAAGAGGTCTGGGAGGGATTACCTTTGTGCGGGATCTCACATTACAAACAGCCCTATGCATCATTCTGGTGTGAAACTTTTATATGAGCCAAGCTAAAAGAAACATTCTCAGTTGGGAACTACAAGTCTCTGAGCTGAATACGGCATAGGTGACCAGTATAATGACGGGCATTTTACACCGATTTCATACAGGAATATGATCTGCAAGGCAGGAAGCCGCTCTGGGACAACTTACAATTGCAGTTCTGCATTATTCATTATTTTCAAATTCCCCCCAAGGAAATTGTCCAGTAAATTATTCAGAATTACCCAAAACATCCCACAAGGCAGCTGTATTTCATAAAGCCTTTAACCAAATGGGAATCTGCAAAAGCAAAAGCTCTTAGAAAGACATGGGCAACAGATTTAACATTTGATATTGACAATGATACACATATTGAAATTCTGGCTGATGCGGTGGAGATTGCAGAGAACCCAAGGGAAAATCTACCCTCCTGGGCAAAAATTGGGCCAAAGCTTAATGTTGTGCAAATTTGGGTTTGGCCTGTTTTTATGTACATGTATACAGTATGTAACATAGGATGCGACGTAGATCCTTTTGGATAATAATGGCTTTAAAAGATCGGCATAGTGTATGATAATCGTGCATGAGTGGCATGTTTTATCATGCAACATGAGAATGTTCCCTCTTTCTTTCACTTTGGATACATGTTCCCAGTGTCCAGGGATTATGCCTGAGAAAATGTTTTCCAATTATCTCCAAGGCTTCATGGAAATGCATTGCAATTAATGGCAAATCTGCCTTTATGACACCAGTTGTTATAACAGGTGGCAGATGAATACTCACAGATCTCAGAACTATCCTTCCATCCTTTTTCGATAACCGCTTATCTTGTTCAGGGTTGCGGGGGTATGGACCCGATCCTGGAGGCTATGGGTACAAGGCAGGGAACAACCCAGGATGGGGCACCAGCCCGTCGCAGGGCACAGTCACACACCATTCATTCACATAGGCACACCTACGGGCAATTTGGTAACTCCAATGAACCTCAGCATATTCTCAGACTGTGAGGGGAAACCAGAGTACCTGAAGGAAACCCCATGACGACATGGAGAGAACATACATGCATACATGCACATGGAACCCTGGCAGAGACTTGAACATGTTAGATCTGTTTTACACTAAAATAAGTGATTTAACTATTAGTTGTGCATTATATGGAAGTGGCAGACTTGAGGAATGGATTATAACATTTGCAGGAATCTTTTTTATATTATATTGGCTTTTGACTGAACCCATAGATTAGAGTTATGTGCTATGTGTGTGAGTTATGTGTTGTGTGTGAATTATGCGTTGTGTATGAGTTATGTGTTATGTTTGTGGAGTGTTCTCCCTGTGTTTGTAAGGGTTTCCTCTAGGTACTCCAATTTTCCCCCCATAGTTCAAATACATTCAGTCAGACTAATTGGAAAGTCTACATTGTCCCTAGTGTGTAATTATGTGATGGCCTGACATCCAGCCCAAGGTGCCTCTGCTTAATGCTCTGGATAGACTCCAGGTTCACTGCAGCCCTTTAGTGGAAAAGCAGCTCGTGAAATATATCGGTGTCCCTTGTTCTACCTGTGCTATTTTCGGTTAATGTGCAAAAAAATAATAAATACTGCCAAGAGTGTAGTTTAGGTAAACAGGACAGCATGTTTTCATACAGACAGTTGTCAGCAGAGAGCAATAATACATGTTCTGTTTGTTTTGTTTGTGATGTTCACATATTAAATTAAGCTACAATGTCCAGAGAAGACTGCAAGTTCTTTAAAAGAGAAGATAAGAATCTAAGGCATCCCTGGCCGATGAGAACACCTTGCTCTAAGCAGGACTGTCTAACAATTCCCAGATGGTGCGTCGCGTGCTTGGCTGCCCTGGGCGCATAGAAGCAGGTGGGATATGTAGCACAGCGGCGCCCTCTGCTGTCAGGGAGGCAGCGTGTCCTCTGAGGATCACCAGTGTGGACTGTTCCTGGGACTGCTGCCCCGTCTCACACATTACCTACTATGGAGGTCACATGGGCGGTGCCAGGGCCCGGGGCAATAGTAAGTGCACCGTGTCACGCTGCCCGCGGACGGCTCACAGCATGGCTGTCTTTAGGGAGGCATGCTTTCCACTGCTGTGCTTCACTTCAAATGTTCGCTTCTCTTTCTTCATACCGCTGACAAAGTGCAGCGTGCGTGCTCAGCTTGTGGCCGATTGTGCTCCTCTCTCATTGTCTGTGCGGGCGTATTCACAAATCTGTACGTGGGTCAGTGAGGCTGAGGAAGGCAGACCCCCCTGACAGGCGGGACGAGGAGGTACCAGACCCCGCCCTTCCTAGCATACGCCTGCCGCCCCTGCCTGTGGGACCCTTGGTGGGATCAGACCAAAGCAGAAACACAGACATGGTGAGTCATTCAGCCACTTGAAACTGGGCTCATACCTGCCATGTGATGAGATTTAAGTGCAGCTCCTTTATAATGCAGCACTGTGTCCATCTGCTACTTGGGGGCTGCGTTCTTGCTGTTGATGAGTTAATTACAGTAAGCTTTTGGTAAATAAACAGCCACAGAAATGGCAGCCTTCAAGAACTAGAACTCTGTCTCCCTACTTCAAAGTAATGAAAGCATCCTCAAAATAGGAAATGCGATTTGTTGTATAAATGCAAGCAGTCAGTCCATGCCAGCAGCTTCTCATGCCACCAGAAGTTTGAGTCTGTGGTGAGAGTGGAGCGGCAGCCACGTGACAGCAGCACCGCAGTCCCCGCTCACACGCACTCAGAGAGACAGCTTCACAGGAAGCTGCTCCCGCCCCTGCTCGTCCCTGCGCACCGAGAGCGGCAGAATATTCCCGCATTCCAAGGTATACCTTTTGTGTGTGGCCGGGCGGCTCTATCTTCATGTGTGCATATGGGCATATGAGTGCATGTTTCTCGTTGGATTCATATTTTCCCCATGATGTCTAATTGCTTCATGTCTGCAATATTTCAGGTGGTGTCTGTGATGGCAATGTCGCAGACCAGCAGCGGGATGAGCCCTCTAAGGAACTTGGACGGGACACATGCAAGGACTGCACCAAGAGTGGAGTAGGTCCAAGTGCTACAAAGCTTGCTCCCATCCTCCACTGCAACAGGCTCAACCCAGACAGCATGACTGTGCTGGAGCCAGCAGAAGGTAAACATAATACCGAGCTTTCAGGACTGCATGGATTCACTCATGCCCTTGATTTACTGGGAAAACCGATTTTGTCGTAACCAAAGTGTGCCACGAATGATGTGGTCACACCCCAAAGCTCACAAGGCGGAATGGAATTAGATCTCACGTTACAAAGGCAGGATGCTGTCACGGCCAAAATGCACAGTGCGCAGAGAAAGAAGAGCTGTGTCAGATTCCATAGTACAGAGACGGGATACTCTCACACCCCAGAATAAATAAGTCAGGCACAGTATGGTCAGACCCCACAGGATGCAAGGCTGAAGGCAAACAGGCTGTTGTATATGTTTGGGCTTTAGGGCAAAGCCTCTAGTGTACACAAAGCAGAAGGCAGTCCTGCTATATGATACGATATCCACACGATACATGCTATTCTATTGCATCCTGCCGTTTCTTAAAAAGGATACTTAGGGCTTTAAGATGACATCATGCACGTGGGGGTGTGACCTTGCTGACTTTCAAAATTTTAATGAGGAATTTAAAAACTTGCCTTGTTCTCAGAATGATTTACAGTATAAAAAAGGTAATACACTTTAGTGACAGGAACTCCCTGAAATCAGTATGTGAATTGTTTTACTGTATTAGTGCTTAGCTATGATTTAAACAAAAATAGTATTGACTATAAGTTAAACAAGAACTCTGGGTGAATATGGAGTAATTTCTGATAGGCTAGACACATTCTATTGGTCAGGCATTGCACCTTTTACATACCGAATCCAGGTATGCAGCTCTTCCTGTCACTGCAGATGACGACCGCCCCCTGGGTGTCCTGCCCCCCCTGGCAGGCCGCAGGGGTCCTGGGAAACAGAGCTCCATGGCCTTCCACAAACACAGTCCTAATGATGGTCATGACCTGCTTGACCCCCGCGACCCTGAGAATGGAGTGGTGAGGGGCAGTCTTCCTGTAGCCCTGCGAGGTATTTATTACTGCTCTGCTGAGATGGGAAGTAACAAAGTACTTAAGTAGATTTTCTAGGTATCTGTACTTTACTTCAGTATTTATTTTTCTGACGACTTTTTACTTTTACTCCCTACGCTTCAAGAGAAATATCAGTACTTTATACTCCTTACATTCTCGAAAACGGCTCGTTATTTCTGTATGGATCCCCATAATATACTATGCCAATGATCTTGACTGCTGGTGTAGTTTCACTTTCAGCATAGTACACTTCGCATAAACATATAAGCTACAACCACCGTAAGAGCTTGTGCCTCATTACGGGTCTGTGAACTGATAAACACTGAGCATAGGCTACGTAACCACTGTCTCTGATAAGTGCAGCAGCCTTACTGACGATTCCTCGGACAAGCTGAAATATCAATACAATTTCTGTTATACAAGTTTTGTGTTTACCAAAGACTACCAAAGCTCTAAAAATAGTATCCTGCTGCTCGTGCATGAGCTTTGTTCAGTTCAATCTATATTATCCTGTTTGAAATTTGGTTTGAAGAAAAACTAGACCGGATTAGTAATTTTTTTTAATCTTCTATATACCAACACAATGCAGGTTGTGAGCAAAAGAAGAAAATTAATGTATTTTGTATGCCTTTTTTGTTTTTTACACTTAAAAAAAGGCATTTTGTATCCTTGAAGGCAAATTATTTTTTACTTTTTACTTTTGTACTTAAGTACATTTCAAAATCTGTACTTTTTTACTTTTACTTAAGTAAAGGATTTCAATCTGTACTTTTACTTTTACCAGAGTCTTTTTCAACACAAGTATCTGTACTTCTACTTAAGTAGAGAATGTGAGTACTTTTGTCACCTCTGCTGCTCTGTAGGCTGCTCTTAAGCTCCTCGCACTCCTCCTCTTGGCGATGCAAAATTCTGACAGTTCTGTCCTTTTAAAAAGAAAAGAGAAAATATGCAAAAATTGAAATGTGTTATATAAGCACTGCAGCAAAATACTTTATGGCCAGAATTTATGCTTTCTTTCCTGTTCTCCGTAAAGTTTCACTTGCTCAGCTGAGGGCTTTTGCTTGTCCTTTTCAGAGTGGGTCAAAGACGGTATGACCGGCACCCTGGTCATGGGTCCTCATGGCGACATCATACGCCTGTCTATCTGGGACCCAGCTACCGACGTGCAGGAGCCACAGCTGCTTGATAACATTATCCAAGAGCAAGGTGTGTGGTCTTACTTTACACCAGCAGGTGTGTTCAATGTTCAAGGAGGGTGTGCTGCACGTGGGATCACTGGATGTGAAGGCAGCAGGCATAAATACAGCTTAAAGGGAAGCGGATAGCAATCACTTGACTAGTCATGCCTGATAGACCAAAGTAAACGCTAGTGGAGATGTTTGTTAGGTGTTACGTTCCCCCACTGATGGCTCTCCCACTCTATCTCTGCTCACAGCCCTAAGTGTCCTGTCCTCAGAGGCCGTGCTGGAGCAGCCCTGGACCATCCACTTCCAGTCAGATCCAGGTTACGCTTCCTTGTTCTGCCAGTCCTGAGTCTCCCACTGTCCGCCATTTCTCCCAGTATAAATTTGCCCCCTAGTTACTCCCAGTATACTATATGCCAACATATTCGGTACTTTCCTGTGTCTTCTAATGTCTTCCAATCACATTAGAAACAATCAGTGGTTTTAAGTGAAATAATTATTTCAAGTAGTAATAAATTGAAACCAGAAATATTGTTCTAAAAAGTTAATTGACAAACAGTGCCATTGGGTACTTTTCAATTAGTAAGACTTTTACAATGACAAAGGTCCCAAACATTTGTGTATAGTATGTGTTAACGTTTAGCTGTGTTTAGACTTTCTGTGAACAATACTAAGCTGATGGTATATACACCAAAACACATGCACACACCCAGCAGTAACTTGACTAAAAAAGAGTAAAGGCCTAGCTTTCGGTAAACAGGTCAGAACACGTGGGCAGTGGCCCTTTCTCTGTTTGTATGTTTTGCTGAAATGATTTTGGGCTACAGTATCAAAGAGCAATTTTGTTTTACATTTTTACAAAAGAAGCATTATGTGCAGTAGATGGGGATTTTACTCGCTCTCTCTGTCAAATACACACAAACACACAGATACAGTCCTGCCTGTACATACTGTATGTACATTTAAACACACAGGCACACTCCTGCCTGTACATAATGTATGTACCAGTGTTGGGAAGATTACTTTGGAAATGTAATTCATTACAATTACAAGTTACCCTATTTAAAATGTAATAGTAGTGTAACTATTTCAATTACTATATTCAATTCAATTCAGTTTATTTTTATATAGCGCCTTTCACAACAGAGTTGTCCCAGGGCACTTTACATGGGTGTGTTAAAATACATTGACATACATATAAAATGAAATACATAGGACAAAAGAGACAGAATAGAAAAGAAAAGGAAAAAAGAAAGAGAAAAAAGCCAATTGACAACGGAGGAGAGGAACGAAAAACTCCCACACAGGGAGAAAAAAAACCTCTGGGGGTCCAAGGTCAACTATATGAAAGTAATTTAATGTAACTAATTACATTTGATTACTTTTATAAATTATAAACCATTTTGAAATTATTGAAACTTTATTGATCCCCATGGGTAAATTCTCTTCTTACCTACCCCAACCTTGCTCTCTACATGAGAGCAAGCTTGGCCATGAAGGGCAGCCAGCTTGTGCGGTGCCCAGGGAGCTGGGGGTTAAGGGCCTTGCTCAAGGGCCCACAGATGTTCGGAAGCTGCACTTGAACCGGCAACTTTCCAATTACAGGCACAGAGGTTTAACCCACTGAGCCACACTCTGCCCACAATTATGAAATTGTGTGACCTAGCAGTGTATACCACCACAACGTCAGACTTCAGGCCTCATTTTACTGTAAGATCATATACTTTAAAATATAGTCACAACTTTTTTTTTATAAAATCAACAACACTGCAAAATTAAATATTTAACATTCAACAGCATTGAATCATTGAATTGTCTATTTTAGCATCAGGCTTAAATTGTGATGATAAATTATGAGAAATTATGATGTTATACTTGCGAAAATAAATTGTTCCATTTTACATCTCATCTGAGCAGTTCTTGCATCAGGTAGGATATGAAATTCCAGCTGATTATGCAATCATTTACTCTACCTAAGTCAAATTTTCAATCACAAATCATGGAAGCCTAAAACAGTACCTGCGCGGCACTGTAAAATAAAACGGGTTAGCAGAGTGGCAGGGCTGCATCACCCAGGGGTTAGCTTGCTAAAGAATTTTCAAAACTCAGTATGACTTGGCATGTCGGCAGTGCTAATATCAGACCTAACATAAATTGCCAATATCCTTAGCATATTGAAGGAGGACGTCACATTCCAGATCCTTGGACTTGGATACCAAACAGGACGTATACCAAACGACTTCTTTCCATAAGAAATAAAGGTAAAATTAATAATTGGTTAACTTTCTTAGAACTCATGGTTAATGAATTTACAAAAAAATTACACGAAAAAACACAAAATCACATGACAATTCACAGAGAGTTATAGCGCGGGTTGTTCACTAAATGGTAGAAACTGGCGTACTGACGCTCGTGGGCAGGCGTGGCTTTGTCTCAAGAGAGGTAAACAAGGGGAACGCACAGTGTCCTGACTCATTTTGACCCATGCAAGTTCTAGCACGCGAGTCGTATTGCAAACAAAGGTCGTATACCAAGTAAAATGTTTCGCGTCCAAACAGGACGTATACCAAGTTGGACTTATTCCAAAGCGGACGTATACCGAGGTACCACTGTATATATATTTCCAGCAATGGTATGCCTTTCTTTCTTTGTGTGACATTGCTAGCTACAGAAACACAGACTGCTCAGGCAAGTTAATTAGCAGAAGTGGCGCTGCAAATGTAGACGCGACACGATAACCAATCAGAAGTGTCAGAATAGTATCAAATTTTCGGCAGTGGAGGGAAATAGCAAAGGAGGGTGTTTTGCATAAGAAAAAAATGCAAAGCAATAAAATACATCGGCATGGTTTTGCATACAGAATTAAGATGTAGCTAAAATCTTAATCATGAATATTTCCATAAGTAACTAATTTAATTACACCTTTTTCTTTAGTAACGGATTACGATTATATATTTTTTGTAATTAAACTACATAACGCCGTTACATGTAATTTGTTACTCCCCAACACTGGTATGCACATTTAAACACACAGACACACTCCTGCCTGTACATACTATATGTGCATTTGAACACACAGGCACACTCCTGCTTGTACATATTGTATGCACATTTAAACACACAGGCACACTCCTGCCTGTACATACTGTATGCACATTTAAACACACAGGCACACTCCTGCCTGTA